>OY757915.1:81242090-81877083 GCA_963585895.1 Sepioteuthis lessoniana
ATATCCTGCCCGAGCGGAGGGGTTGGTAAATAGTATATAATGCTACAAGACAATTTTTAAATGTCCATCACAAATGAACAATGGAGAAACTTTTTTTCGATCATGTCTTGTGAATTCCGAGGAATACAATAAGGTATTTTGCTTTGGTTGCAGATTGACTGGGAAAAATTAAAGTCTATTTCGTAGAGGCATCAATATATAAAAAGAAGGGGGCTTATCGAACAAAACTAAAGGATCACCTACCTGGTACTTCCTATGAGAAATGCTTCAGCCAGTGGATGCAGCTTCAAGAAGGAATCCTCTATAAATCTACTATATATAAGAAATGCAATGTTTTTTTTGGGTTTTTTGAGAGAGATATTTTTGGAACGGCTTACTGAAATTGTTATGTTTCTTTAGGAAAGAACAGTCACCTTTAGGTGTTCCGAAGAAATACTGGACTCAGCCAATAATGAGAACTTTCTGGGATTGTTTTAACAAAAAGGGATCCACAATTGAAAAAGTTACACAATAGGATCAAGTCGTAATAAAATCTAAGACCATTAATTGGGCAACTCAATACAAAATGAATTGATCTAAAAGCAAATTGAATCTTATGTCCAAGTCGAGAAAAAACCTGCAACAATTAAAGTCAGCCAAATACTTTTTCAAGATTTTAGACTTCACACCTGATGCTCTTATCAAGAAGAATTGACAGTCATTTTTTGCGGTGTTCAGTCTGGTCCAGGAAAAGAAACCACAGTGAGTGAGGCTCTTGTTTACATCAGAGTCTATGCCAGTTTGAGTACAAAGACTTGTTGGACATGTTTTTGAACGAGCAAAAGACCTACAAGTAAATGTTTCAAATAGTTGGAGGCCAGTCAAAGGAACACGGAGACAACATGAAAAAAACAAAAAACAAAAACAAAGACAGGCTGGTGTACAATCACGAATTCTCAAAATAAAAAGCTCGGTATGTGCCGTCGTTGATCCAGTTGTTATTTGACAGCACCAAGTCTTCTGCTAAAGTTTTGACATTTTTTGGATGTTCTGACAAGGATATACACCATATTTCTTCGTCCACAAAACGCTGAATTATTTTATAGGTAAATGTGCGATTGTCTATCAAATCTTAATGAGATACCTGTTGGGGAAGTAGTATTAACTGTATTAAACCACTTCGATATTACTTGGTAGATATTTTGAAGGCTCTGGAACAACTTGAAGAGTTCTACATACCGAAGAAGAATTTAGCAACAGCCACAGAGCATTGTTCATTGATAACGCAAATCGCATCGTCGAGTTTCCTTTGGTATGGCATTCGTTTTCAAATTAACAAAACTAGTAAAACAATCAATCCAATCCTATTTGAATGGATACCATGGAGATCCAATGCTAATTAGTCAGCACTGCCACCTGTCTTAATTTTCTACTTTACTCCAAACATTCAATTTCTAAAGAGGAGATAACTCATATCAACTCTAGTAAAGACTCGTTTAGAAGATCTACTTTATAAGTGACTTTAATTGTTTGCAAATTATTGTGTTGCTTTGCAGAATATATGCTACATCTAATGCAATAAATGTTTAGATATGAAATAATACAGTAAGATTTTGTCTTTTTTTATTTACATGTAATTTTTGCTACATATTCAGTTCATAACAAAATGGAGTTTATATCTAAAGTTATAATTTAAGAGACGGTAGGGGACAAAATATATATGACACACCTTTGTATATGAATACATTATTGCCTACGATACAATATATATATATATATATATGAGAGAGAGAGAGAGAGCTGAAAATAAATACAAAAATATGTCAAATGTACAAAGATGAAAAAATACAAGGTCTTTAGGGGATAATTTTATTTATAGATATAAACTATAAATAAAATCATTCATTGAAGTCGTGTTTTTTTTTCCTATCAGTATATTTTCATATGTATAAAGGTTATGAATGAAAGAATAGATACATATGGCATAGAGAGAGTAGAAAATTATACACACACACACAAACACATATATACTAACCCAACCCCTCCGCATGAGCAGTATGTAACACAAAGTCAATTTTTTAAGCGGAGTTTAAATGGTTTGAATTCAGAGTTTTCCTTCTCCGAGACCAGTTGCCTTATCAAGGTTAAAGAACACAATCTATCCTACTGTTTAACCCACAGCTGAAGAGAGAATAGTTGGATTCATAGCTTTTCAGTGCAGTGTGAAATGCAAACAATTTCGTCCAGGAATTGAACTCCATTCACAATGTCCATTTCCTTCAACAATAACCATTACACTATGGCTATATATGTATGGGGGGTGTATTGTATTTGTCGCTGGCTCCCACCAGACAGGACTTGACACAAGGTCAAAAGCCCGAAGGCCGATTAAAGTGGGGATAAAGGGGAGGGGAAGGTCGGGAACGAGCCGAGACTCGAACCCTGCTGGTCTGTGCTGTTTATCGACCCACTAAGTGCAATGCGGGTCTAATGAGGCAAGCAGTTTCACGAATCCAAATTTGGATCCCGGCACGTATGCCGGGTTATGGCTTAAACTAGACAGCAAGGTCTAGTGCTATACATAGGGGACAAAGGTTGCAGCTCGCCCACCCGAAGGTGGCCCAACTGAAGTTGGGGGCCTTTCGGCCTCGAATCTGCCATTGTTTGATACCCCATCCGACACGAATGCCAGACGGCCCAGCCAAAAGGCCAGGGGAGTATCTCCAGTTATTTTCAGTGAGAGATTTATATAGGCTCTCTTTTGAGGGGTTTGTATTGTATTTGTCGCTGCCTCCCACCAGACAGGACTTGACTCAAGGTCAAAAGCCCGAAGGCCGATTAAAGTGGAGATAAAGGGGAGGGGAAGGTCGGGAACGGGCCGAGACTCGAACCCTGCTAGTCACTGACCCACTAAGTGCAATGTGGGTCTAATGAGTCAAGCAGTATTACGGTCCTAAATCTAGATCCGAGTACGTATGCCAGAATATAGCTTGAACTGACCGTGAGGTCTAGTGCTATACAAGGGGTGCTGGGGGGTCTGAAAAGCAGCTCGCCCACCCGAGGGTGGCCCAACCGAAGTTGGGGGCTTTTCGACCTCGAATCTACCATTGTTTGATACCCCATCCGACACGAATGCCAGACGGCCCAGCCAAAAGGCCAGGGAAGTATCCCCAGTTATTTTCAGAGAGAGATTTACATAGGCTCTCTTTTGAGGGGGTTGTATTTGGGTAGAATTTCTTCGTTAATACATATTTTATTAAACAATATAGACATCCTTTGTTTTCACATTTTTGCATATATCCTTTCTAGTTGCCCTATTAATTTTATGCTATCCTGTTGGAATTGGTTAATGAAACTCCCATAAGTAATTGGTTCTCTTGTACTTTCTGTTTGATCTTGGGCCATCATCAACGCTACACCAATACACCAGAATAAATAATGAACACTTACAAAGTAGTAATGTACATGCAATATACACATCCCTGATGATGGCTCAACATCGGGCAGAGAGTACTTGGGAACCAATTAATTATGGGAGTTTCATCAACCAATTCCCGCTGGATACCATAAAATCAATGCGGCAACTCAAAAGGATATATACAAAAATGTGTAGACAAAGGATGTCTAAATTGTTTAATGAAATATATATATATATATATATATATATATATATATATATATATATATATATATATATATATATATATATATATACGTGTGTGTGTTTCATTATAAAATGAAATAAATTTTTTAGCTAAAAAATGTAAGAAAAATAATTAAGTAAATATCAAAGCTTGTAGAAAATGTAATTATGAATAAATTGTAATTGGTTTCTTTTTGTAATTGGTAGATAGGAAAGTGAAATGTGGTTGCTGTAAAATATTTCTTTGTGACTAACAACAAGTGACCTTGCCAAATTAGCCAAGAATGGAATGCCTAGTAAAATAAATGGGTCATAAAATATTTAGTAGTACAATAGTCATTTGAATTGTTTAAGAACGCACTAGAACAATAGAAGACCTAACAAAAATATGGAATATAATTAGATAACACCATAATCTTCTATACAATAACAGCCAAATAATATTTAACAAGCAGGAGAAATCATTTCTAAAAAATGACTAAGAGAAGTCTATGTCTTTTATTTTTGTTTAGAAATTGTGTGTGGAAATAAAAAGGTCTCTTTTTTTCCTTAGAGTTGTTTTTAATACATTTCTCTTCTAATGTTGACTTATTTGTTAACTTTAACTTATTTATAATTTTATTGAAATAGTAGAATTTCTGATCGTTGGTTGGTTGGTTGGTTTTACAGTATGACAACCTTAGCCATGGTTATTTTATACCAAAGACAGTTTAACAATTATCATCTTCAATTACATGTTGTATAAAATAAATCTTCAATCATTGTAAACAAGTGAACACTTCATACTTAGTTGCAATATCTAGGTTTTAAGAGCCGATGTATGAATGAAGCTCAAAATTTAGTCCTAATAATTTGCAAGCAATTCTATGGTTTTTAAGTAACTATGCTTATCGAATGATAATAATTATTTGTTTGTACACAGTTATATAGTTTCAAATTTTTCTATCTAAAATTATATTAAGGTGGACCTCGAAGTAATAACAATGAAGAGAGAATCAATACACCACAGAGCTCCAGGACTGAAGTCTCACTACGAAATCTAATGTAGTGTTTTACTCTGGACACCCATTTGGGATGCGGTCTTCTTCTGATGAAGATGGTTGGCATATTCTGGACCCAACCTACATTGTGGGGAGTTTCTGATGGGACTATTGACATTCAAACAACGACTTTTACCTGTCTGTGAATTCAAGATGGTGACATCAGTTGTGTTGTGTTATGGTACAGGAGCATCAATACATGGAAATCTTAAAAAGAAAGAAAAAAAGAAAGAGAGAGAAGAGATTGGGAGAGAATGAAAGACAGAAATTAAGAAATAAAGAAGGAAAACAGGCAAATTGAAACGTTAAAAGAAAGACAAAACAAAAAGAAAGAATCAAAGAAAAGGTAGAAGAACCTAAAGAAAAAGATATTAAAAAAGATTGATTGATTGACTGATTTTATCAATATGTCAACCTGTCTGGGGTTATTTTTATGCTTAAAGGTTAGGGAATTGTGTACATCTTATGTTTATATTTACATCTTTTGTGTACTTTCTTAAGATTTTTTTGCACATGTTTATTTGATATCAAGTATTCCAATCTAATACAAATAATTTGCCAACAGATCTATTCGACCTTTAAATAGGACTCTAATAGGTACTACTACCCCGTGTCAAAGTGAACCAGGGAGTGTTAGCAATAAAGGGGTACTCCACTCTCTCCAGATGAATTGGACTGGAACCTCACCACCAGATTCAGTTAAGTGTCATACTCAAGACACCTCTTTTTTTCAGGGGGGGGTCTTATAGATAAATATTAGGGCAGACTGGGTTCTCTAATCTCGGTAAAGCAACCAGTTTCAGAGAACGAAAACTGAACTCAAACCCGCACTACTTTGAAAATTGACCTTGTGTCACATCCTGCTCGTTGTGGAGAGGTTGGGTAAATACACACTTCAAGACTAACCATGATCAGGTTGATCTTCAACAAAATGAATTGATAAAAAAATCTTGAAAAAGACTTACAATGAAGCATAATATCATTTCAAGAGTCTTTTCAGACTTTAAATTTGTTCTTTCTATTGTTTTTCTTGCTATCATATTTTGACCCATAAAATTAAAAAGAAAAAAGATCATTGTTGGCCCAAGGACGTTTCAGCAACCTATTAGAAATGTATCTGCTATAATTAATTTCAAGTATTTTCGAAAGGTATCTGATATTATTGTTTCGTTTGTGTATTTCCAACAATCAGTTCAGTCAAAAATTGTACTCACTTCTCTGTTTAAGAGAGTGATAAATTTCAAGTAGATATTTGTAAATTGAGTAATTCATATTAGATAGAAATAAGTGAAACCATTTAACCATGTGTAAAAAAATGAGTTCAGGCTTGTTTAAAAATGTTATCTACAAATTGTGTTTAGAAATCATATATTCAATATATATGTATAAAAAGGATTTGGCATTAAATAACCTACAATGATTGATATGCCATAAAACCCAACCAAAACAAATCTTATATATTTAATACATATATGTATAAAGAGGATTTGGCATTAAATAACCTATAATGGTTGATATGCCATAAAACCCAACCAAACCAAATCTTATATATTTAATATATATATATGTATAAAGAGGATTTGGCATAATATAACCTGCAATGGTTGATATGTCATAAAACCCAACCAAACTGACCTGGAGTGGTAGTGCTTGTTACAGTCTTATTTCTGGGTTAAACAGATCTGTTTGAGATGATAGTTGAGAATGACTTTGAACTACATTGGTTCTTAAAATATTGATATTGTAACCAAATATGAAGTGTTTACTTGCTTAAAATGATTGTAAACTGTATTTACTTGCTAGGAAATTATTACTATTAAATAGAAATTCTTGAAACCATATGATTGTGTACAAATTATTTGTATTAAAAATAATTACTCAATGCTATATAAAGGCTGTTAGATTATTTGTGTTTAATAGGAATAGTTAATAAAAGATATAAAATTATTAAATCATTATTAGGCAGGAAAATTTACTTGAGATCATATAATTGCTTGCAAAAAAAAATGATTTCAGAATTAAATAACCTAATCCTATTTACCAACCCCTCCGCTCGGGTAAGAAAGTCAATTTTTAAGCGGAGTTTAACAGGTTTGAATTCAGAGTTTTCCTTCTCCTAGATTAGTTGTCTCAGTAAGGCTGAAGAACCCAGTCTGTCCTACTATTTACCCATAGCTGGAGGGAGAATAATTGGATTCATACCTTTCCCAAGGGTATTAGTGCTATGTGAAATGCAATCATTCTCGTCCAGGATTTGAACTTGTGTCGCCGTGTCCATTTCCTACGACGGTAACCATTACACCACAGGCACCTCCTATTAAATAACCTAATTAGATTCACATACCATGAAATTAACCAATGTACAATTATAATAAACTAAGTTTAACTGATATCTTTTCTGCTATCCCTTTGTTTTATTCTTTTATGTGTGTGTATATATTATTTGTGTTGTAACTGTAATTATTTTTAGCTTCAATGGTTGTTGGATGTTTCTGCTTCAGACATTTTGGCCTGAATGCAGATTTTTCAGCTGAGCTTTGAATTTAAAAACATAACTTGAAGCACTTTAAAATAAAATACAATCATAATATATAAACCAAATGCAATGTACATTAATCTATTGTTAAACAATTTATGGTGGTTATCTTTTGTTTTATCAATATTTTTAAAAACTTTTTACAGCTACCTTTTGTTTATTTTTTAAAAACAAATAAAATACATTAAGATTTGTTTCAGTTTTTTGTTATTTTTTTTTACCAAAATGGTAAAAATTTAACTTGAAGTAAAACAAAACCATCATAATATACAAACATAATGCAATATAAATTGATCAATACAATCATATTCATTTAACTATTTCAGTAGTCCATTATACTTGCATATTATAATTTTAAATCATTACAAATCTGATTATTCTCTTCAAATTGCTATCTGCTATACTCATAACTTTTTGGCCACTGTACTTTCCAGCCTTCTTCAGATGTCTTTTGTCAGCCTCAGTATCCTTCCAGGAATTCCAAACTTAACCCTTTATTTGAATCACAGTAGTAGACTGTTCTAATTCCATACAGTTGTTGTTGTTGTTGTTGGGTGGGTGGGTATCTCACATAAGTTACTTTTTGCCTTTTTCACCACTATTGGAACTGGGACCAGAAATTGAACTCACAACCTCCAGATTGTAGTCTGCTAAGATATTTAACTTGACACCTTAAACCTCTTAGCCATCTGTCCATGTTGACAAGTCTGATAGGATTTGGGGGACTTATAAACCTAATATTTCAATTTTCTGCCTAGTGTTTTTTTTTTTTTTTTTGGTCTTAATTGTCATTTCTATTTCTGGGGTTATCTGCTTTCTCCTTCTTAATTATTGGTTCCCAGATTGTATTGATCTCTAAACTGGACCAACTCAAAAGGTTATTATGGCCTCACATACATGCTGATTCCTTAAGTTTTCTTATTTTCCAATGTTGTTCTTTATCTATTATTTTGACTTCATTCCACAAGGGTTGATGATTTTGCATTTCCCTCCATATGTGACCAGCTATTCCTACTAACGATTTGTAATAATCTATACATAATTATATGGTTTCAACTAATCAAATATTAATAATAATTTGTTTGTGCACAATTATATGGTTTCAAGTAACCAATTATAATCTTTAGTAAGCAATTATGGCTTCAAGAAACTATTCTTAATTAAATAATTTACAATTATATGATATCAAGTATTCCAATTAAATATGAATAATTTCCAAATTGAGCTATTTGACTCATAGATGGGACCCTAACAGGTACTATTACCCTGGGTTAGAGTGAACTTGAGAGTAATGGCAATGAAGAAGTACTCCACACTCACAAGATATCCAGAACTGAAGTCTCACCATCAGATGCAGTTTAGTGTCATACCCACAACACCTCTTTGCGGGGGAGGTCTTAACGTCTGCAGTAAGATACAGTCAGCATTTACTAGACTCTGCTTGGTAGAATTTTAAATAAAACAATTTGAAAAGTATTTATTGCTTAAAATAAATAGTTTCAAATTTTCAGGTATTTCGATAAAAATGAAAACAAATGCTAGTTCATTTTAATTGTGTTTAATTAAAAAAATAAACAAAAAATTAGCCATAAAGTTTTTAAAATAGAAATAAAACACAAAGCAACAAACATGAATTATATTATATAATTATAGATTAATACACATTCCATTATATTTATCTATTATGATTGTATTTTATTTAAAATTTCATCACATGATTCATTTTTCATTTGTAAAAACAAAACACGGCTGAAATGACCGGTCAGTCCTCCATAAAGGATATTATAACTGTTTCTAGTATATAAAAGTTACTATCTTTCAATATACTAAACTTAACATTTTTTTGATTATTGTGTCTACTTTACATAAAAAAAAATCAAGAAAAGCTTCCTTTTCCACTACCAGGAGTATTAGACAACTGGGAGTATTAGACTGCCAGAGGTATTTGACAAATATGAGTATTAAACTACTGTTAGGAGTATTTGACAACCAGAAGTATTAGACTACCAGAAATATTAGACTACTAGAGGTATTAGATTGACTGAAACAAATAAGAGTTGGGTTACTTCTTGATCAACATTTCATGAGTGAAATTTTCTGGCAGAAATATAAAGAAGATTAAGATTCTCTGTGAGCATCTGCAATTTGAAATGGAAAAATAATAAACAATGATTTAATCCCTTTACGCAAAATTTAATAGTTGTATTAGGGTAACCTGCAATTCTTTGGGTCCCCTGTCCATTTATGGTATGGTGAAAGTTTGCAGGCCTTTGTCAGTAAGAAAAGTGTGTGTGTACACATATTTGGTCTGTCAGTTCAGTTATTTGGTCTGTCAGCTCATTCTGTGTTGTTAACTCCTTGGCAGCTGCAAGTTGAAGAGAGAGAATTCACTTTTTCTCACTGAAGGTCCAGCTTTTTGCATTCTTTCACCGGTGGATTTGATTGGTTCAGTCCAACCAATGAGGGAATTTGTCTGCCAGTGAAAAATACATCTAATCACTATCTCAGAAACACCTAAATTTTAAAAATCTACAAATAAACAACTAGTTCTTAGATTTAGAGCCTTCAGTATTTCTCTAATCATTATCATCATTATCAAGGCATGCTCACAACATAGATTCCTTTGACTCTCTCTCACAATCTGTTGTTATTAGTCATTACTCTTAGCAAGTCAGTCCTGTAGGTAGCACCTAGTTTCCTCATGGAGCTGATGAATGTATAACAAGAGGGGCAGATGATATTACCATTTTGGCATAAATGGTAATTGACGTAGTATTGTTCTGTTGTCTCTTGTTATTTTTATAGAAAGGAAACAAATAATGAATGCGTAGATACTGATGGCTTTTAATCTAGTAGCTTAATGACTGCTTGAGAGGAAGTCTTCCTTATGCCGTGAGTTGAAGAGAATGACAAAACACTTGTAAATGGTTATGCGGGAGTTTAGTGCCTAGCCAGGGGCATCGGGTCCATTTGGTTTAGGAGGGAGAAATAATTGACCAGGAAATGGTCTCCTAAGGTATGCAGAGGAACAATTGTTGAAGTGTGCTCTCTTGAGATGGATAGTCCTAGTCTGCTGTTGGATTCATCCCAAGTTAGAGAGAGAAATGTTATCTCTCATATCGGCTGGTCTTACCTAGCTGCCAGCCAAGAGGAATGAGAAAAGAAAAGAGAGAGGGAGCATGGTTAGTGCTGCCTTTTTATGGTGCCCGGGGAGGTGTGCCCGGGCAGAATGGCATGGGTCGTTCTCATTGGATGAAATGTCATCATCATCATCATCATCATATCGTGCTGGCAGCACGGATATCCCTGACCCTCTCTCGCCACTCCTCCCTATCGTTCATCGCCCTAGGTAGGTCTTCAGGACAACAACCTGTATCCTCACATAGCTGCTGAATGTACGTTCGTGCTGGTCGTCCTGCTTTTGCGCGGCCGTGTGTGGGGATCCATAAGAGTACATCTCTTATGAGTTCATCTCTGCTTCTCCAGCAATGTCCTGCATGTCTGGTTCGCCTAACTTGAATAGATTTCGTGATAGGGGGCAGGTGTCCGTACAGTTGGTGTCTTGTGGGGTGTTGCTGCCAGGACTTGTTGAGGATTGCACGCAGCATTCTTGTGTAATTGCCATCTAGTTTCTTCTCCAGCCGTTTTGTTAGCGTCCATGTAGTGCATCCATATAGCAGTATCGATGTGACCGCTGCCTGGAAGAAACTGCGTTTCATTTTATCGGTTAGGTCTGATTTCCATATAGTCGATAGCCTATTGATAGCTGTCCATGCTTTCGTTAACCTCGTTTCGATGTCCTTTTCGGTTGATTCGACGCTGCTTCCTAGGTACGTGAATTTGTCTACTAGTTTAAGAGGGGTTCCTTCTAGAGTGGAGATGTCCCCTGTTTGGTTATAGCACATATATTCCGTTTTGTGTGCAT
The DNA here is from genome assembly GCA_963585895.1 of Sepioteuthis lessoniana. NCBI lineage: Eukaryota > Metazoa > Mollusca > Cephalopoda > Myopsida > Loliginidae > Sepioteuthis > Sepioteuthis lessoniana. The sequence continues at coordinate 81,253,214 of OY757915.1, forward strand.
TAACATGGAGGCCTATGCTTGCTGCTGCTCGTTCCAGGCTATGCAGAAGTGTTTCGGCTTGGTCAGGTGTATTTGCCAGTATCGCTATGTCATCGGCGTAGTCGGCGTCGGTAATTGTTGTTGCGGGGTATCTTCTGCTTCTTTTCTTCGTCAGTTCGAAGCCATTCTCTTTGATTTTGTCAATCGATGTTCTAAGTACGTAGTCTAGACAAATGATAAAGAGATACGGAGCCAGCGTGTCCCCTTGTAGTACTCCTGCTACAATGTCGAAGTATTCTGTGTCTCCATCTGGTGATCGTATTTTTACTTTAGTGTTTCTATAGAGGATCGTTATTGCCGCTACGGTTTCTTTAGGTATGCCGTACGCTAGTAGGATTTGTTCCATCTTTCCTCTGTGAATGGAGTCGAAAGCCTTGGTAAAGTCGACAAATATTAATGTCGCTTGTAGATTCTTTGCCCGTACACCCTCAAGGATTCTGCGGATGGTTAGTATTTGTGAGGTCGTAGATCTATTTCTTCGGAAGCCATTTTGGTTTTTTCTAAGTATGTTGTCGATTTTGGGTTCTATGCGGTTTCGTAGTAGGGCATTGTAGATTTTGGCAGCTATGGATGTAAGTGTTATGCCTCGGTAGTTTTTGGCTAATCCGAGGTCTCCCTTTTTAGGGAAGGGGAGTATGCATCCCTTCGTCCATCTATCTATCGGATTTTGATTGTATACTGCGTTGCAGTGTCGGAGCAGTATGTCGTCGAATTGTCTGGTCTTCCATACTTCCGGGGGAATTTCGTCCAGTCCTGCAGCTTTCCTATTTTTAATTTTTCTGAGAACCGAGTCGAGTTCTCCTTGTGTGAACGGTCCAAGTTTAATGTCTAATTGTTTGCTAATTATTCTGGTGATTGGTTCATGCGTTATTTTTGGTGGGTTTCCAAGTAAGTTTTCGAAGTGCTGTTTCCACAGTTTTATTCTTTCTTGTTGGTTTGCTGCTTTAAGTTTTGCTTTGGTTGTGTTCTTTCTTCTGCTCACTTCGTTTATTGTTTGCCAGGCAATTCTAGATTGTCTATCTTCTACCGAGTCTCTGATCTTATCTATCTGATTTTGAATGTATTCTGTCTGTTCCTTTATATATATGCCTGCTAATTGATATTGTGCCGTTTTTAGTTTTAAGGCATTTGTGTTTGTTGGGTTTTTTCGATAGTTTTTGGAGGCTGTTTTCACTAGTGCACGTTTTTCTCTCACCGCTAAGGTTTCCCATGGGACTCTATATTTAGTTTTAATTTTTGTTGGAATGCATTTTGCTGCTGCCTCAAGGTGTGCATTGACAAAATTTTCGTATTCGTCGTTTGGTGTACTTTTTTCCGTCTTTTCTTGTAGTGTTTCGTATCTGTTTCTCAATTCTAATACGTATTTATCTCTGACATCTTTGTTGTTTAATAGGGCCCAGTCATAGTGTTTGGTGGTCGCTGTTCGTTTGTCGTTTTTTCGTAGGCTTAACCGTATTTTCGCCGTGACTATTCGGTGATCGGTGGACACACCCTCAAAAGAGGAGTATGCCTCGCAATTCAATGCACTATTCTTCCATTTCTTGTTTATAAGGACGTAGTCTATCTGAGCTTTAGTGTTGTTTGCGTATGTATGATTTCAATATTCCGAAGGCTAAACAATTCCCGGGTTCTGCTTTCATGATTTGTTGAAAACAGCCTGCAGCATTCTTGTATAGCTCCTTTCTAGGTTTTTCCATGGGGTGCAACACATTACAACATGGAAAAATTCCCGTTTTATTTTATAAAAATAAAAAATTAAAATAGTGATAATAATAACAATAATAACAACACTTAAAAAAGTACCAAAGAGCAAAATGCCAGGCCATGATGACATACATGGATTCTGGTTTAAAAAATTCGCTTCCATCCACAACAGACTGGCTATCGAAAGGAATAGATTCTTTGAAGAAACAGATATACCAAAATGGATGACCAAAGGAAAGACCACCCTGATCCAAAAAGACCCCCAAAAGGAACTGCCCCCAACAACTACAGACCCATAACATGCCTACCATTGATGTGGAAAATACTACTGGCACAAATCAGGGAGGAGATTTACTATTCCCTTATAAGCCACAGACTGTTCACCGAAGGACAGAAAAGATGCCGCAAGGGAACAAGAGGAACAGGAGATCTATAATACATTGATCAACACATCCTTAAGGAGAGCAAAATGAGAAGAAAAAAATGTAGCTATGGTGTGGATTGACTTAAAAAAGGCATACGATAAGGTCCCACAAAGCTGGATGATAAACTGTCTCAAAATGTACAAGATATCCAATGAAGTCATAAAGTTTATTTAGAAAATCATAAAAAACTGTAGAGTGGAACTAACAGCAGGAGGAAAAAGCTTAGCTGAGCTGAAAATCCAGAGAGGAATCTTCAGGGAGATGTGCTATCACCATTACTGTTTGGAATAGCGATGATACTACTGAATCACCTACTTAGGAAGTGCATAGGCGGATACAAACTTCATAAATTGCAAGAAAAAATCAACCACCTAATGTACATGGAAGATATCAAACTGTCAAAAATGAAAAAGAATTGGAAACCCTTATACAGGCAGTGAGGATATGCAGTCAGGATATAGGGATGGAATTTGGCACAGAAAAATGTGCCATGCTAATAATAAAAAATGGAAAATGGCAAATAATGAAAGGAATAGGACTACCAATTCAAGAAAAAATCAGAATGCTTGGAAAAAAAGGAAACTTACTAATACTTGGGAATATTGGAAGAGGACATCATCAAACAACTGGAGATGAAAGAAATAATCAAAAAAGAATACTTCAGGAGAATGAAAAGACTACTTAAAACCAAACTATATAGCAGAAATCTCCCTCGTAAGATACCCAAGACCATTATTATATATATTTAATACATAAATGTAAACTAGATTTGGCATTAAATAACCCATTGTGGTTGATATGCCATAAAATACAACCAACCAACCAACCAACCAACCAACCAATCAAGACCATTCTTAAATTGGATGATGAGGATGATGAAAGAAAGAAAATACTTGTCAAAATTCATAACAATAATGATTGACAGATGCTTATTGATGAAGATCTCTCAATCATTATTATTACCCGCAGTACTTAGTTATATTTCAGGTAGGTTGTAAGATGGTTATTGAAAATATAAGTCACTTTTATTAAAGTTTTGCAGTGTTCACCATGGTCAAGGAGACCAGAGTTCAATCCCAGATCAAGTCATACCAAAGACTCAAAAAATGGTACTTGATGCTGCCTTGCTTAACACTCAGCATTATAAGGTAAGGATCAAGGATAAAGTGGAGCAATCCAGGGAATGGAGTAGCACCCTCCCTTACACCTTGGTGTAGTAGCTATTGAAAAGGGAGCCTTCAGGTCACCCTCAACTAGGGTCACCAACTTTACTTACTTTATTCATTTAAAAAAAGATTTATTTGTCGTGATCATTTATTTACTAAGGTTTTCTGTCTTATTAACACCAAGTGTAGCATATGGAAGATGGCTTTGAGTTTGCTGAGAGATCTCAGATACCCTTGAAAATTCCTAAAAATCAATAAGTATTTTGAATAGATATTTTTTTATTTTCCAGACTTGGAGGGATAACATAAATTCAATTTAAAAAATTAAAATTAAGAAAATAAAATAGGGTTTCTAAGACATTTTGAGGCTGCCAGGCAACTGCTAAGATTAAATGAATTTTCTCTTTGCAACTTGATTCAGAGGTCTAATTGAATATTGGAAAGGAAAGAGTTATAATCTGCCTCTTATAATGATCACTAAGAGAATAATTTACTGTACTGGACCCCCCACCAAAAAAAAAAAAAAAAAGGAGAGACAGGGAAAAATTGAACTGTCCTTTATTATTGCCACAAATTTTAATGAAATTTTAATGGTTTAGACTCACACAATGTAGTGGAGAAACAGGTCAATGCAAAAAGAGGCCTAGAATTGAATGCATTTGGTGTGGTACAATTGAAATTAGAACCATGTCTCACAAGAGTTCTGTCTTCTTCATCAATTAGATGTTTAGAGAGGAGACTCTGCTACTGATGGTGGAGCAAACAAAATTTAAGTGGCTTTCATCAGACTAATTTAGTCCATGATGTATCTTCAGGACAGCTGCCTGACATTTGCACCAGGTGGTTGTGTTTGCATACTATGATATCTTTGCTTCAGGGGGACATACCCACAGATCTTTGCCTGCTTGCAGGACTAAATTTATTGCTTGGTACCTGAGGCACCCTATTCAGGGAATGCTTACAGGGTCAAATATCTTTGCACCTGCTGCTCATGAATTTTGATTCATGAATGGTCCCCACAATAAAATGGCCTTGTGCCATATTCTGACATGGTAGGATGTCAGATAAATTGCAACATTCCTGACTGGTAGACAGCATGAAAGAGAAGTGGAATTAAGGAGTAGCAATACTGACAGTTTTTGTTATAATTACCTCCTTTTTGCCACACATAGGAAGTGATTATGATTGTCAAAGTTCCCTTAGTAGCAGTGAAAAGTCATAATTCAAAAAAAAGAAATCTCAGAAATTTCCTATTTTTTTAATATTTCTGAGAATTTTCTTTTTAGAAAATTATGACCTTTGAGTACAACTAAGAGAACTTTGACAGCAATAACCATGGAAAATAATCACTTCCTCTATGTTTCAGTAAAATTTGTGGTAATAATAAGAAATAGTTCAGTTTTACAATCTGTTTTTTTTTTCATAATATAATTTTAAAACTAGTTGACTTTATTCAACTTATGATGACTCAAACTTATTACCTCAACCTAAAGGCACTTCTGAAAACCAAAAATCAAAAAAAAGAGATAAATTTTGATCACAGATATAAAAAAATGAGTGCTATTTCCAGCAAAAATGTGGTGAACAAAGAAACCACTACTGTAGTATAAAAAGTAAAGAGATTGTGCAATATGCTGTATCTATACTGTACTCTAACAATATAAAGATGATATAAGATAGTAAAGTGTTAATGAAAATATTATTTAATATACTAACAAAATTATAAAATATGATAAACCTTACAGAATCAACAAAAAATAATAAACAAACTGTACTAGTGTCAAATAAGTTGGCAAATAAAAATACAAAACCATGTTAGACTGTAGGTATATAGCACAGGAGCTATACATATATATATATATATATATATATATATATATATATATATATATATATATATATATATATATATAATGAAAATAATTCCTACATGGCTAAGAGCAAGTCTACCTAGGTTTCACTTAAATGGTTCATCAGGATTGCATCAGCCAATGCAATCCTGATGAACCATTTAGGTGAAACCTAGGTAGATTTGCTCTTGACCACGTAGAAATTATTTTCATAATTTTAGCTCTATCTTGTGTATTGAGCCCTTTATTATTACGTTTTAGCTTTGCTAAATCTGTTGGTGTTTTTTCTTTTGACTAGACATATGTGCTACTTGATTATTTGCAAGCAGCACGTATGTTCTTCATCTTTTCTTTTTTTTTTACTGAATTTTTTTTCCTCAGATATCAGTTTGTAGAATTTGCAAATTGTACTATTTGGGTTTTTTTTCACACCAACAGAATTATAGATTAGATATAAAGATTAATATATATATATATATATATAAATTGGATTGATATATATATATATAAGTTGGATTGATATATATATATATATATATATATATATATATATATATATATATATATATATATATCAATCCAACTTTGGATGAAATCGAGTTAAGGGTTGTCAGTAAAAACCTATCAAGGTCATAAGTCGACGACTCTGTAACTCAGTTTCAGAGAATGATGTAAGGGAGGTAACTCGAAAAATAATTTTACTGGATGACAGATAAAATACTTGTAAGAGACTAGTGATTTTTTCCTGTCATTTGAAAATTGACTGAATTTATTTACATCCTTTTATTTTATTATGATTATGCTACTATTCATTTAAAAAAATATAACATGCTTTTTATTGCTATTTTTTCACATTTCGGATTGTCAGTAAAAACAATCTGTTTAAAATACAATGTGACTTCATCATTGTTATTCTACCTACTCTATCCACAGAGTAAGGAGAAATTTTATAAGAAGGCACATTACTCGTGTAAACAGAAAGAAGGAAAGAAAGAAACCATAAAAAGAATAAAGGGAAAGAAATAGAAACTGAAAAAGAAAAAAAGAGAGAAAAAGAACACTAAGTGATGCACAGAAGAAAGGGAAAAAAGTGAGAGAGCAAAAGCCTGAGAGAGAGAGAGAGAGAGAGAGAGAGAGAGAGAGAGAGAGAGAGAGAGAAGGAGAAAGAAAAAGAGATTGATGTAGATAAGACACTCATATATTCATAAAATAATCTCATCATTTATAATGATGACTATGCTAGTAAATAATTAAGTAATTTAATAGATAGATAGATAGATAGATAATACCAGACCAAAGCACTTTTGAAATAAGTTAGAATACTTATAAGAGTCCTGGAGACCTGAGGAGACTTGTTGTTATTCAGACTTCCAGAAAAAAAACCAACAGTTATAGCTGGTGTGAAAAACTCACAAGGAGTAAATACTAATGATGATGATGATGATATGGAATATTGGATTGTAAAAAATGGTATAAACACTAACCAGAATCATTAACAGAAGCAAAAGGGCTACTATTCTTTAAGATTTTGCAATCCAAACTGATAGAAAAATAAAAAGCGATAGACCATACGTTGTGGTTAAAGGCTATAAAAATAAAACCATGTCTTCTAATTGTCAGTGCTAATAGATAATAACATATCTGTCAAAATAATGATAAAATGAGTGAATACAAAGTGAAAACTAGGCACATTGAAACTATCACCATGCTAGTAACAGAGAGAACCGTGGGTATGATCAAATAAGGGACAGATAAACACATTAGCAAGATTCTGGGCAGTTCCACCAATATGAAATACCAAAAATTGCACTTTGTGGAATTGTACATCTTTTTAGGAGAGTACTATTAATAAGACTGAAAAATATCACCCCAAAGAGGCAGCAAAAAACATAAATACATAAAATACATATAATACCTACCTTCCTTTACACTTGATCTTGGGTAAAGACTTAGTGAACGATTATATGAAACCAAAACTAAAACTGAAAATTAGATAGTAATAATAATAATAATAATAATGGGGAATATAGAATTTGATGCCTGAGACTTTAGACCTTTTTCTAAGGTAAATTTTAGTCGCTGATTTTAAATATGTCATCAGTTTTGCTTCAACAGCTCTGGTTACTAACATATGATATATCCCTAGTTGTTATGCATACTAGTGTTTTGGCATAAGGATCAATGTCTACAAATCCTCATTATTGCCTTTTTAATTAATGATATTGTTACATACACATTTATGATCAAATTACATCATAGAATCAGATAATAGCAAAAAAAGCATGGAAAGTTATCATTGGTACACTGTCTATTTACCCACATCTCACAAAAGCAGCATTTCAATGACTTCTTGTGGTGAGCTGTCCCAAGACAATCATATTGAATAGACCAGCAGTATTCTATCATGTGGGTATCCCAATATCTTCAATATCTTTTTTTCATAGTTCTTAAATCTTGGTAGAATCATTCATTCAGTCTCTCACTAAAGTCTTCAAAGTTTTCTGGAGAATGACCAAAGAGGCTGAAGACAAAATCCACTTTGATACTCATTTCACAGCCAAGTTGATGGAAAAAAAGAGAGCATGCTCTTCATCAGTTCAGAGTAATTATCTGTTTCATAATTCCCAAGAAATTTCTTTACAACCAAAAGAATGATGACCATGCATCTGCCTCATCATTGTTCATTGAATCTTGGAAATGTGGATCTTTCCAGAGTTCCCTGATTTGCAATTCATCAAAAATACCTGACTTTAACTTCTTTATGCTCAGCACTGGAAATTTTCTGCATATGAAGTCAAAGCAGCCACCCTTCTTTATCAATTCTTTCATTAAATCTAGTTTGATGTACAGTGATGGTAAAGTGATCTTATCTGTCAACAAATGCTCTTCCAATAACCTTCTTTTCTCATACCACCATGTTGCCCAATCAGCTGGGGCAGTAGAATACACCAATTGCACATCCGCAGAGGGGTAAGACCTTCTCAACAAGTGTCCTGGATATGACACTAAACAATCTGATGGTGAGGTTCCAGTAATACTGGAGCTTTGGGGAATGCGGAGTACCCCTTCATTGCCATCGCTCCCAGGTCTACTCTGGCCCAGAGTGGTAGTACCTGATAGGGTCCTATCAGTGGGTCAAATAGAACTAAACTGTGTGCTTATGCTGAACTGAATTGATTGAAATAGAACTGTTTTTACATTTAACTGTATGTAAACAAAGCTATACTTATACTAAACTGAATTGGTTGAGTTATAACTGTTTGACTAAACTGAATTGCTTGAAATTGAAATGTTTGACAATTAAATTGTGTACTCATGCTAAACTGAATTGTTTGAAATAGAACTGATTATTTGTATAAAGATAGATTTGGCATTGAATAACCTACAAAGGTTGATATGCCATAAAACCCAAACAACCAAACCAAACAACCTACCACCATGTTTTCTGTCAGTGGTCATTGTTTTCTCACCCCACCCATGTTCATTCTTAAGTCTACAATCCCAGAGAAAGATAAAGCAAGGATATTTGGTGTATCTGCCAGGATGACTTAGGAGAAAATTCCACACCTTCAGATCCATTCATTTTAACTAATGGTATTGTGGTATGATATCTTCTGTAGAACAAAGGAAATTGCTTTTTACTATTCAGTAATCTTAGTTGAGTGACTAATTGGGACTGATCCATATCTGTTGGCATTCTGTTAAACCTCACATTTTAAGCTCTGCTAAGAATCATCTATGAATAAATGCCATTTACTTGATACATATTTTGATATACCCATTTTCATGAGCAAGCTTTGAAAATCATTCCAAAAATACTAAATCTTTTTCTCCTGAGAAGAAGAGCAGTGAATCTTTTTCACTTTTGTGATAATATATGATTTCAGTTCCTGGTTGCAATAAATTCTTTTCTGCTAGTCTGGATGCCAACAATTTTGCTGATCTCTTCAAGAGATTTTGCTCCCAAATGAGACCATTGAGTTCCAGCTAACTAAAAATTGGTGCAGTCAATAAGGTGCATTCAAAATCACTGTCACTGTGTCCATGAATACTATCTACAGCTGAAGAAGAGGATTTAACTTCCTCAGGGAACTCTTCAAGATAAATGATGGATGGGAAATGTATTGCAAATGATTGTGCAACAGGTTGTTTGGCTAAGCCTTGGTCAAAATACGTTCATTTACTCTGATTACATCCAGTAATGCCTTTTATATTAACCAGACAGAAGTAACAGTCTTCACTGTGAATCCTCTGTTTTCTTCATGCATCATCATCATCATCTTCAAGTTATGCTGATAGCACAGAATCCCTTGATCCTCTCTTGCCATCCATTCCTATCACCCATTACTTCTAGCAGGTCCTCTAGAGTGCATCTTGTGTCTGCACAGAGCTGACGTATGAAAGCCTTTACCAGTTTGCCAGCACTGATGTGTCCATACATAGGAGTCTATAAAAAAATGTTACTTACGAGTTTATCCTTACTTACCAGCAGTACCCATCATGTCTTGTTCATCTTACTTGGATGGTTTGTGAAATGGGAAGCAGATGATCATGCAGCTGCCGTTTTATAGAGATTTCTAGGATTTATTCAAAACAGCACATAGCATGTAGTTCCTATCTAATTTTTTCTCTAAGTGTTTCATATGGTGGTGCAACCATACAGTAGTATTAATACAGCCACAGCTTGGTAAAAACCCCATTTTATTTTATCAGTGTTCAGATTTCAATCTGATCAACAACCTGTCAATGATAGTCAATGTCTTCTCTGTGAATATTCAACTCATGTGAGCACTGTCTCATTGCTACTGAGCCTTATGATAGAATTCCAACAAATATCTATTTCAGTAGATAAGATATAGCTACCAAAGTATGTGAACTGGTCTTCTTATTTCCGAGGCTTATCATTTAATGTGCAGGTGGCTCCATCTTGTTTAAATCACATGAACTCTGTTTATCTGTGTTCACATAGAGGCCAATGCCACCTAGCACTTGCTTCAGACATTTCCTCTTATTACTAGTCCACTGCCAAAGGTGCTTGTCATCACCTGTTAATAGGAAATACAGCATTCAGTGAACAATCATTGACAAGTGTATTATTGAAAAATCTAGAGTTACAAGAAGGAAATGAAGTTTATATTCTTACTCAATGGAGTGAATATTGTTTTTTACTAAGCTTAACTGAGATGTGGCACAAGGCCAGAAATATGTGATGCTCAGTATGAATCAAACTCACTAACAATGCATTGAATATATCTAGAATCAGAACAAAAATTGGGAGCACCAAAAATTTTTTTAGATTTGTTCCCCAGTTTAATTTAAAAAAATGAGGCAGTTATGTCCCTTAGACAAACCATCTTGTAAACTGGGGCTGTTGTATCTCTGCATTTGCCTCACCCCGACCCAATCAGTCCTAGATATGACACTAAGCCATTTGACGGTGAGGCTCCAGTTCTGGAGCTTTCTGAAATGTAGAGTACCCCTTCATTGCTATTACTCCCAGATCCACTGAAACCCTAAGTGGTAGTACCTGTTAGTGTCCCATCTTTGGATTGAATAGAAATATGCTATCATTTTTAAAACTTGAAACCCTTTAATTACTGATGTCAAATGGAATTATTAGTATTACATAGCAAGTCTTGGTACCATTTAACTATGGCAAATAAAACTGTTAGTGTTTGATTGCAATACTTGAAACCATTTAACTTTGTGCAAACAAATGAGCTCTGGCTCATTTAAAAATAATGTTACTAACAAACTATTCACTTACAAATCATATATATACAATATATATATATACGTATAAGCAGGACTTGGCATTAAATAACCTACAAAAATTGATATGCCATAAAACAACCAACCAACCAACCAACTAACCCTTACATTAAAAAAAATCCCCTAGTTTTCTTTTCAATGCTAAGTGTTTAATCAGTTACATCGAAGATATTTCTTTTCTAACTCTTTCTGTTTAATTAATGGTGAATTTGTTTTATATTACTGGTTCTGATGATAAGCAGTATGCTAGGCAACATAAAGGTGAGAGATTGCATCAGAATTATGTGAAAAAATCAGTTAAATATGGAGGTGGTGATAGTAGTGGTGGGGTTTGTTGGTATATTAGTTTAGAGGGTGTTTTCTAGTATTTTTGTGTTGGTCCACCTATTTGGTTACATGACAAAATAAATGCTGCAGTATACGAGAACAGTATCTTGTTCTTTCTCTGAGACCATCTCCCTTTCCTGAAGCTATCTTTATGCAAGATAATACCCCTTTTCATACTGCAAAACAATTATTTGATGTTGAAATCCAATTGATAACCTTTAGAAAATTATCTGCAATAATGTTAAGGTAATGAATCAGTGATCTGATTTGTTGGAGAAATTGCAAGAGGAACTGGACAAAATCTGTGCTAAAGTTGATTCAAAAATTTTTCTTTCCTTCTTATGACACTTGGAAATTCCATAATGAAGGCAAGCATTGTGATGTAAAAAAAAAAACAAAAAAAAAACAAGTAATAAAGTTGGAAGATACAAAAATGAAAATATGTGTTTGTCAACTTCTTTTGTGATGAAGGTCAAGTGACAACATCTGTGGCACAACATCAAATGACAATGTAACCATATCCATCCAGGTTATATTTTTTATAATGCATAATGCAACATAATTAAACATTTATAATAATAAAAAGTTGGGACTTCTGACAAATAAAATGCTAGCTACTATAAATATATATATATATATATATATATATATATATATATATATATATATATATATATATATATATAAAATAAGAACCTGATCAAATTAAAACATGACAAAAATTTTAGTAATTAATGACGATAATGTTATTTTTTTTATTAAGGTTAGAAATATAGCTTTATAGAAAGATAAATAGTTTTAACATTCAAATGATATTTTATAAAGATTTAATAAAATGATATAAAAGTACAATTGATTGACTAATTCTCCGGAAGCTTTTGTTACAAAATTCACAGAAAATTTAAGTGAATTCTGAAAATTAATGCAATCTTATTGTATACTGTATTTTACTTCTTGTTTCTTTATTTAATGGCATATCAACCTTCATGAGATATTTAATGCCGACACCATTCATGTAGAAGAACAATAGTGGTACTATTTAACCCATAACTGGAAGGATAAAGGGTTCATATCTTTTCCAAGAATATTAGGTTGAAAGTGAATGTAATAGCCTGACTGGAATTCAAACTTGCTTACTATGATGTTATAGTCCAGCACATTAACCATTACACCATGGGGGACTCGCCAATATTCTATTTCTAAGAGAATTGATGAATAAACCACAATTATCATCTAAAGTAGAAATAACTAAAAAAAATGATTTTAAAAATTCTGTATATAATTTTTTCTGAAGAAGTTTTGTGGTCGAAGTAGGATTTTCATTGCAAAGGATATATTTTGTTTTTATTGATGGGTATTTTAAAAATCTGAAAATTGCTTTTATTGTACATAAGCTGCACTCCACTTTAAACAATCAGTGAAAGTAGAAGGGAGAACCTGGCCGGTTCGGTTTTGTTTAGTTGTTTGGTTGGTTGATTGTTTGATTGGTTTGGTTGTTTTGTTTGCTTGGTTGATTGGTTGTTTGACTAATTTGGTTGATTTGTTGGTTGGTTAATTGGTTGGTTGATTGGTTGAGAAGTTGGTTTGGTAGCTTGTTGAGTCGTTTTAATGGTTGGTTGGTTGTTTATTTGGTTGATTGGTTGTTTGGTTGGTTGGTTGATTGGTTGTTTTGTTTGTTTTTTTGGTTGTTTGGTTGGTTGTTTGACTGATTGGTTGATAATTTGGTTGGTTGGTTGATTGGTTGAGATGTTGGTTTGGTTGCTGGTTTAGTTGTTTGATTGTTTGATTGGTTGTTTGGCTGATTGATTGCTTAGTTTGTTGGTTGATTGGTTAAGAGGTTGGTTGTGTTGTTTGTTTAGTTGTTTGGTTGGTTGATTGATTGATTTGTTTGTTTGTTTGGTTGGTTGTTTTTATTTGTTAGGTTGATTGGTTGTTTGACTGATTGGTTGATTGGTTGGTTGGTTATTTGGTTGGTTGATTGATTGAGAGGTTGTTTACTTGTTTAGTTGTTTGATTGGTTGATTGGTTGTTTGGCTGATTAATTGCTTAGTTGGCCAGTTGGTTGTTTTGTTGTTTGGTTGGATGATTAGTTAGATGGTTGATTGATAGGTTGGTTTGGTTGCTTGTTTAAAAACATTTAAACAAGCAACCAAACCAACCAAAACTGATTGGTTGATTGGTTGATTAGCTGATTGGTTGATTAGCTGATTGGTTGTTTAGCTGATTGAGTGGTTGGTTGAGATGTTGGTTTTGTTGTTTGTTTAGTTGTTTGCTTGGCTGTTTGTTTGGTTGGTTTTTTTTTATTTGTTGGGTTGATTGGTTATTTGACTGATTGGTTGATGGGTTGGTTGGATAATTGGTTAATTGATTGGTTGAGTGGTTGGTTTGGTTGCTGGTTTAGTTGTTTGATTGATTGATTGGTTGTTTGGCTGATTGGTTGTTTAATTGGTTGGTTGGTTGGTTGGTTGGTGAAAATGTTAGTTTTGTTCTTTGTTTAGTAGTTTGGTTGGTTGATTAGTTGTTTTGCTTGTTTGATTGATTGGTTGTTTGGCTGATTGATTAGTTGGCTGGTGGGGTGGTTGATTGTTTTGTTTGTTGGTTAATTAGTTGGTTGATTGGTTGAGAAGATGATTTGGTTATTTGAGTAGTTGTTTTGTTGGTTGATTGGTTGTTTTGTTTATTAGTTTTGTTGGTTGTTTTATTTGTTTGGTTGATTAGCTGTTTGGTTGATTAATTGGTTGGTTGATTGGTCGATTGGTTGAACGGTTGATTTGGTTGGTTGTTTAAGTGTTTGATTGGTTGATTGGTTGCTTTGTTTGTTTGGTTGGTTGTTGGTTTTATTTGTTTGGTTGATTGGTTTATTTTGCTGATTATTTTGTTGGTTGGTTGGTTAAGAGGTTAGTTTGGTTGCTTGTTTAGTTGTTTGGTTGTTTGACTTATTGATTGCTTGGTTAGTTGGTTAGTTAGTTGGTTGATTGGTTAAGAGATTGGTTTGGTTGCTTGTTTGATTGGTTGATTGGTTGTTTGGCTGATTGGTTGGTTGAGATGTTGGTTTTGTTGGGGGGTTTTTTGTTGTTTGGCTGGTTGACTGGTTGTTTGACTGATTGGTTGATTGGTTGGTTGGTTGATTCGTTGAGAGGTTGGTTTAGTTGCTTGTTTAGTTGTTTGATTGTTTGAGTGCTTGTTTGGCTGATTGATTGTTTAGTTGGTTGATTGGTTGGTTAGTTGATTGGTTAATTGGTTAAGGGGTTGGTTTGGTTGCTTGTTTAGTTGTTTGATTGGTTGGTTGGTTGATTGGTTGGTTTTAGTAGTTGGTTGATTATTTGGTTGATTGGTTGAAAGATTGATTTGGTTGCTTGTTTAGTTGTTTGGTTGGTTGATGGGTTGCTTTGTTTGTTTGTTTGGTTGGTTGGTTTTATTTGTTTGGTTGATTGGTCGTATTGCTGAGCAGTTGGTTGGTTGGTTAATTAGTTGGTTGATTGGTTAAGAGTTTGGTTGGTTGCTTGTTTAGTTGTTTGGTTGTTTGGTTAATTGATTGATTGTTTGTTTGATTAGTTAGTTGGTTGGTTGTTAGGTTGGCTTGGTTGCTTATTTAGTTGTTTGGTTGGTTGATTGCTTCTTTGTTTGTTTGTTTGGTTGATTAGTTGATTAGTTTACACTTAACCTTTATTGGATTATCAAAAGTCAAAGACAGTCGTTTTTTACAAGCAAAAAAATGGTTTTAATGCTTAATAATAATAATTGTCCTTTGTAAACAATTTTAATTTCAAGTCACTATTCTTAACTCAAATAATTTACACAGTTATATATTTTCAGGTATTCCAACTGGCAGTACCATTTTAAGTTAGAAGTAATGGTGTCAAAGAGAGTGACTACATATTCTCCATAACTCCAGAACTAAAGTGTTACTTTTGAAAGTAGTTTATTATCATTGTGAAGATTAATAAATTAATAAAGTATAAAAGATAAAATAAAGTCTATAAGATACAAAAATAAAAAATAAAACCAATTATAAAATACAAAAATAAAATGAAAAATGAAAATAAAATAAAATAAGATGTCCCACCATTCCACTTCTGCCTAAAAGTTTAACTTTTAATCTCAAAAGAAGAACTCTGTATCTGTAGTGTCTTACTAGCTCACTGGACACATGTTGAAAATTGCACTCTTTGTAGATAATATTTAAAACAAAACAAAATTAATAAATAAGGGACCAATTATCTCCTTTTGACTTAGAACTGCTAGAGGGTATATGAACCTCTTTATTAATCTGCCTGTCCTTTTTTTCAGTTCCTACAAGACAGCTATGCTGAATGAATTGATTAGTTACCATGTTCTAAAACCATAATAATATCTTGTTTGTCATTGCTCCTGGTATGAATGTTGTTTGTTCTGTCACCAGCAAAAGGTTTAGATAGGACGTTTTTTCTGTCATTCATTCTATTATAATGTGGTAGTCCCACTGACTATTTTATTCAACAACATGTGCTTGCAGACTCTTGAAATGAGTAGTCCATATAATATAACTTTTCTGATATTAATTTATGGGCTAAATAAAAAAGATTCCACAAAAGCCTACCAGGATATTCTATTGGGGGATCTTATAACTCTATAGAGGATGCATTCAGTGTCTTCTAGAACTTCTGATGGGGCTGGTAGAAAAAATGTAAAATATATTAAAAATAGGATTCAAATACAAAATAGATTTGTAAATAATTGCGGGTTTAAGCATCAATTTTAAAACAATATATTTCAGCTTGGTAAAAAAATTATAAATGAAAAAAAAAACATAAGAACCTCACAATTGTTACCAACAATAAACAAATCAATTTATTCCAGTAGTAGAGAACTGTGAAGTTCTGGAACTTACTCAAACATTTCAGTAGGATCATGTTTCCTGTTTCTTAAGAGACTGATTACACTTCTTTTCTAATTTCCAGTATGTTGTCAATAAAGGTTTATAGCTACTATACACAATACATGTCTATCTCTTGTCTCTTTATCTTGTCTGACTGAACCCTGTTTACATAAATACTACAATTTCTTCAAAGGCATTTTGAGCTGTTGTGAGGTTATTGGAAACCTCTTTCAAGGAGTTGTCTAGATTTTTTGATTATCCAATTTGATATAAAAGTCAAGCAATAATTGTTTAATGTCATTTTGCATAGGTGAGCTTCTGTAAGAGGCATCAATTAGTGATTGTCAATTGCAGAAGGCTTTCCACTGCTGTTCTCATATTTAAGGTTTTTATTTCTGTTACAAAATTTTAGGAACCAATATTGAGCTGTAAGTATTATTGATGGTTCCTTGGTCAAATGATTGAGTGATATTGTAAGCAGTGTTCACAGTTTTAAATCCTATTTTGAACTAATATGATAAAATGATTTCCTTTTTTTTATATATTTACTTTGAAAACCTAAACTAAGCAAGAAGAAGCAGTGAAAACTAAATCATTGGTGAAAATCAATTGAGTTACCCTAATCCTTTAAGCAGAGTAGGGGTGAGTGAAGGAAAAGAGCAGTGGTAAGTGGTAGAATGAGATCAGAATCAACATAGTATGCTTTTCTCTTCTTATAAGATCTATATAACAAAATCTATGTCATGAACACTAAAGTACTATATATATCAACCCAATCCCTGTCCCAGTTGGCTGGGGCAGTAGAATACACTGACTGCGTCTCTGCAGAGGAGTAAGACTCCCCCAACAAGTGTCCTAGAAATGACACTAAACTGCACCTGATGATGAGGTTCCAGTAATGCTGGAGCTTTGGGGAAGGCGGAGTACCCCTTCATTGCCATTGTTCCCAGGTCCACTCTGGCTCAGAGTAGTAGCATCTTATAGGGTCCTACCTATGGGTCAAATAGAACTAAACTGTGGGCTTATGATTAACTGAATTGTTTGAAATAGAATTGTTTTGACATTTAAACTGCATACTTTTGTTAAACTGAATTGTTTGAAATAGAACTGTTTTGACATTTAAACAGCGTACTTATGCTAAAGTGAATTGTTTGAAATAGAACTGCTTATATGTATAAAAATGGATTTGGCATTAGATAACCTACAATAGTTGATATGCCATAAAACCAAACTAAACCACACCAAACTCAATCTCTCTGCTACAGACAGAATGTGACATAAAGTTAATTGTTAAAATAGAGTACAGCTGGTTTGAATACAGAGTTTTCCTTCTCTTCTACTGGTTGCCTAACCAAGACTAAAGAACACAGTCTTTGATACTAGTTATCCACAGCTGGAGGAGAACAGAGGAATTTATGCCCTTCCAAAGGGCATTATCACAAAGTAAAATGCAAAAATCTATGCATTAAAATGATAATTAAAATGGTCTATTACCTGAACTGGCCAAATGTGTAGAGTGTTCACCAAAGGGCTGGGAGACTGGGGTTCCATCCCCGGTCGATTCATACCAAAGACTCAAAAAAGGGTACTAAATGCCACCTTGCTTAAACACTCAGCATTATAAGGTAAGGATCAAGAGTAAAGTGCAGCAATCCAGGGAATGGAGTAGTGCACTCCTTTACACCTCGGTGTAGTAGCTATTGAAAAGGGAGCCTTTAGGTCACCTTTGACTGAGGTTGTCAACTTTACTTACTTTTATTACCTGAACATTAAGTATGAACAAAATTGCCTGGAGAAAAGTAATATTATTTACTTTAATTTATAAAAATTTATTTCAAGAAAAAATCAAGCTGACCATGTGCGGCTTTTGATTTGGCCAGAATGGAAAAGGGAGAAGAAATCCCAGACAATATGGCACCAAAAAGCTACCTCCTCTAATTGTTGAGAACTACTATTAAGACCCTCAGTATGAATTCAGGGACCAAACTGAAGGCAGGAAAAATTAGGCAGCAGATGGGTTTCGTCACTCACTTCTTGAATAGCTGGTACATATTTTAAACAGGCAAGAAGCTTCCCAAGAAATAAAAGTAGAATTAAACAAAAGTCGACATACTGAAACTCTACCAAGTTAAACAACTGAAAAAACTTCAACCAAGCTGAAAAGAACTTAAAAAAAAAAACTTCACCCATGCTGAAAAGAACTTTAAAGAAGACTCGTAATTTAATGAACTTTGAAACATTTCGACTTAACAAAAAAGAAAAGAAAAATAGTCAAATTCAAAGAACTTTGTTTTACGGACACTCTATCAGATAAGTTCCAAAAAATTGCATTAAAATTTGTAACACTTTATCTTTTCTATCCCTTTCTTTCTTGTTTTTTTTGTATAAAATTCCTTTTTAAAAACTTTATTGTCTGTGTTATCTTTTTGAATCAGTATCTGAACTAGAAAGCTGCAGAACTTACTGTTTAAACTTACTGTTTAAACTTACCATTTAAATTTACACACTAAAGCGCCCTAAAAACATTACCTAGTTAGATACTAAATTTGGCTTTAGTGTCTCTCTCTTCATATCAAATTTTATTCCCCCTTAAATTCCTTTATATTGCAAATTTTATTTTACCCTTTTAATTTTCCTTTGAATTTTCCCATTTTTGAAAAGAAAGACTTTTATGAACAAACACCATTGAAAAAAAGTTTAAAAAACATATTCATTTAATGAATTATCTTTTAGAAATATATAAAAGTTATCCTCTTTCATATCATTAATCAGCCTATTTTTTGTGAACGTTTTTAAAACAAATGCCTTTTTAGGATTTAAACATGGGGACATTTTGTTCATACCAACTGAATAAAACTAAATTACAGATTATTCCTAAATGTTCAAAATTAAAAAAAGTTTTAAAAAAAAGAAGAAAAAATGCAACTACTTTTGTATGAACTTAATAGTTTGAGAGAAAATTTTAAGAGATTTCTTATTGAATGATAGTTCAAGGTCAGATAGATGAGTTGCGGGTGATAGCGATTAAATCAAGATATTACTTGAAAATAATAAATGTTATACAATATGGAAGATAGCCAACATAATGTAAAATATCCAAATCAAGTATTGAAAATCATTTGCACCAGCTTGGTTATATTAGTCATTTTGATCTGTGGCTTCCAGATAAGTGAAAAAATGTCTGTGTGATTCACAACTTGATACAGGGCTGAACAGAGTAGTTGAGGAACAAGAGTTTGTTCTTGGGAAATAAAAGCAAGAAGGAAACAGGAAGGAAATGAAGAACAAAATGAAAAAGGAATAAAAAGGAAAAATCTGGAAAAGTAAAAAAAAAAAAAAATAACAATAACTAAAAAACTTGTTGTTTGAAAATCAATAGTTTTTAAAAAAAGAATTTTTAGCGAGAAATTTTTAGCCGGAGTTTTTGTTGTTGTTAGTGAGGAATGGTTGTAACATGGGTGCGTGTTTACATTGAGTTGTTTCCTCGCTAACCGTGTAAGGTCTTTCGCTAATTGTTGTTAGGTATTAAAGGAAGGATGAAGAAGATAAGATGGCGATAGTCGAAAGGTGTTTTTAGGATAAGGTTTTTATTTGCAGCATGGAATATTGGGTTTACTTTTGGCGCTGCAAGACTTGTGCAGAGGTTGAGAGTATTGAGACGAAATTGAGTTATGAGAAGTTGAGAAGGTTGAGATGGTAGCGTGTGTTGTCGGACGTGTGAGAGGATTGAACTTTAGAGTCACTATGTAGTTTTGTGTGTCTGGTAACTTGGGGAGAAGGCGTGCGTTGGTCTCCATTAAAGTGGCCGAAAGGTGAATTGAGAGCTAGTTGTCGTTTGCGGAATAAAAGTGTCGCGTTGACATAGCCAATTTTGGGGTGACATAAAGTTGTGCCTGTGCGAGGCTTGTTGAATGTATCTAATTTATATTCAACTGGGATTCCTTGCAAGGAATCCATAAATTAGATAGGTTCCCTCGTGTGCCCATGCTGCTGCTAGAAGAGTCCTCAGTGAGACGTCTGCACTGGGTGGCGTTCTCCAGCCAAAGAGAGTGTGTTTGGCAGCTTACCCAATTTCCTGTTGTCTGTAAAGAAAGGCCCGGGCTGAATAGGATAAGTCATCCTGATTGGGTGAAATTAAGTGTCAAATTAAATTTGCGTGCCAAACCAAAATACGAAATTTCCCTTCACTACAAATTGTTTTAAATGTATTTTGGTTGAATTAAATCTAAATTAGATTAAATTTAATTAAATTTTGTCATTGTTTGAGGTATGTTAATATTGTATGGAAACTGTAGCTGTATTTATCAATACAAAAACAAAAATGAATGAAACTAATTTTCTTTAAAATAGTCCACTTAGCACTAGATACATCAATTCCACTGAGCCTTTCATTGGTTGAAACACTTTTGAAACTCCACTTTTAACATGGTGTAAAGCTGTGCCATGTAATATTTTCTTAGATTCATACCATATCAAAAGAAGAGGTTCAGAAGTGCTTCAACCAATGAAAGACTCAATGGAATAAATGTGTGGAATGTCAAGTGGACTATTTTGAAAAAAATTAACATTTCCTTCATTATTAATTTAGGTTTTAACAAATACAATATTTAGCCAAACCAACAAGAACATTTTTTGAAAGGGTTAAAGAAACTTGAGATACAATATGCTGACCTGTGGAATCACATGTACATTTCATTGCTTAAGGTAATTGCATAAGCAATAAAGAGTTGAGTAATCTTTAAAAAACATCCTATAAGGCTTGTAACTGATGTATTACAGTTGACTGATTGTACAAACAACAAAATGTCACTCTTTCTTGTTTACTCGGGGATGTCCTCGTGGTGTAATGGTAAAAGCGATGAACTGCGGAATCGTATTATACGAGTTCGTACGCCAGTCGCGCTATTATGTTCACTTTCGGGCAAATACCCTTAGGAAAGGTATGAACCCCCTTATCCTCCCAGCTATGGATTAAATAGTACCACTACTGTTCTTCTAGGAGAATGGCTTTGGAATTAAATAACCTACAAAGATTGATATGCCATTAAACCAAGAAACCAAACCTAACCAAACCAAACCTTGTTTACTCAAATAATTTAAAAGGATTTCAGTTGATGAATGTTCCTGCATTTACAACCCACAAGCTCAACTGGCGCCACCATTTTGAACCTAAAGACAAACAGAAGTGCCAATCTACATTTAACAATCGATACGTGAATAATCTTTGTGTAAATAATCCTGTCATTTGTGATGGGTATAATGCGAAGTAGTTATAAAAAATGCATCAATTGTGATAAAAGAAACAACAATAATATTGGTTTAGTTTAGTTTTATGTCATATCAACCCTTGTGAGTTATTCAATGCCAAGTCTTCTTTATATATATATATATATATATATATATCTTTTTTTTTTTCTTTAAGAAAAAAACCAAAGACCGGTTAATTTAGGATTATAAAT
Organism: Sepioteuthis lessoniana; assembly: GCA_963585895.1. Taxonomy (NCBI): domain Eukaryota; kingdom Metazoa; phylum Mollusca; class Cephalopoda; order Myopsida; family Loliginidae; genus Sepioteuthis; species Sepioteuthis lessoniana. The sequence continues at coordinate 81,274,814 of OY757915.1, forward strand.
TTATTTCCATCCTGTTTTTCAGTTTCTGGTGTAAACCAAAAACATGAAGAAAAATATTGCTCTGTAAAAAAATTACATTGAGCTCTCCACCAGGAAAATTTAAATGTTCAGCTCCTGAATAATTTTCTTGTCAAGAAGGAATTACTCCCAACTCTGGTTTAACTGGACCGAATAATGCTATATATATATACATATATATATATACATATACATATATATATATATATATAATTTGTGGGCTAATAGTTTGTAGGTAACATTATTTTAAAATGAACCGGAGATCATTTGTTTACACACAGTTAAATAATTTCAAGTATTGCTATTTAACATTAGTAATTCTATTCATTGAGTGGCCCAGTTGGCTGGGGCAGTAGAATACACTGATTGCATCTCTGCAGAGGAGTAAGACTTCCCCAATGAGTGTCCTGGATATGACATTAAGCAATCTAATGGTGAGGTTCCAGTAATGTTGGAGCTTTGGGGATTGCGAAGTACCCTTTTATTGCCATTGCTCCTTGGTACACTCTGGCTTACAGTAGTAGCACCTTTTAGGGTCCTATCTATGGGTTAAATAGAACTGAACTGAGTGCTTATGCTAAACTAAATTGTTTCATATAGAACTATTTTGTCATTTAAACTGTGTACTTATGCTAAAGTGAATTGTTTGAAATAGAACAATTTATATGTACAAAATGGATTTGGCATTAAATAACTTACAATGGTTGATATGCCATCAAACCAAAACAAACCTATTCATCAAGTATTCCTATCTTATTTAATACTAATCATTTGTTTACACACAGTTAAATGGTTTCAGCTATTCCTATCTAACATTTATAATTCTATTTAATATTAACAATAATCCATAATAAAAGATTGAAGAGTTCTATTTGACTCGTAGATGGTATTCAAACCGGTACTCTCACTTCTGGTCATAGTGAACCTGAGAGTAATGGTAATAAAAGGGTACTCCACATTCCCCAAACTTCAAGACTGGTGCTTCAACATCTGATGTAGTTCAATGTCATACTTGGGACACTAAATGGTTTTGGTTATTGCTATCAAACACTAATAATTCTGTTGAATATTATTTATTTGTTTGCACATAGTTAAATGGTTCCAAGTATTGCAATCTAATACAAGTAATTCAGTTTAATATCTAATTATTTATTTGTGATGATACAGACAGTGTATTCTACAAACCCAGCCAAGTGGGCAAATAAGTTTGAGAAAAACTAGATATAAATTAATGGTGATAATGAATGTATCAACCCAGAGTGTTTGGCTATTTACTAAGCTTAGCTTAGTTGTGGTACAAGGCTAGGAGTATGAAGCACCCAGTGAGACTCAAACTCATTAACAGTGGCCTGCTAATCTAGCTTGCTAATCATTACATCTTGTGAGGTGCCCCCCAGAGTGTTGTAAAAAATACAACAATGATAAGTCAGAGTAGTCATAAAAGTTGTTGACCCATATACTACCATTCTACTTATGAATATTGGCAAACACTTATAGGCTTCTCTTGATATGATTTTTATTTAGTCCATGGATTAATATCATAAAATTTATAGAGTATGACTACTTATTTCAGATGTTCAGCAAAACATATGTCCCAGTGGGTTGATAAGGCACCAAAATTGATTGTTCTTTTTTTGGTATTGAAAGTTAAGCTTTTGGCAGAAGTGGAACTTTAGGATATTTTTCTTTTATCTTGTTTTATTTTTGTATTTTATTATTTGTTTCATTTTTTTTATTTTCATGTTTTATTAATTTATTAATCCTCAAAAGGTTTGGGCTTAATGAGGTAAAATGGCTGAATCGGCACGTCTCACTGGACATTGTCTGTAGTTGCTTTGTTGATATCATATCAGTAGAACTGGTCAATGTTAATGATAATGATTGTAGATAAATAAATAAAGTTGTTGTTTATAAAACGGCTAATAATGCGGTGAGCAATTTTGAACAAGTCCTGGAGGCAACACCCCACAAAGCAGCAGTTGTACGGCCACCTACCTCCCATTACAAAAACTATCAAAGTTAGACGAACCAGACATGCAGGACACTGCTGGAGAAGCAGGGACAAGCTCATAAGTGATGTTCTCCTATGGACACCCGCACATGGCCAAGCTAAAGCAGGGTGAGCAGTGCAAACCTACATACAGCAGCTCTGTGAGGATGTGGGATACAGCCCTGAGGACCTGCCAGAAGCAATGATTGATAGGGAGGAGTGGTGAGAGTGGGTAAGGGATATCTGTGCTGGTGGCATGAGATGATGATGACTGATGCATTTAAGAATCACATCCTCCGTTATGTAATGGCCCCTTACTACAATCCTTGCCCCCCCATTTCCCTGAATGGTGATGTTGAGATTTGACAGGTGGGATTAAAGGTTATTTTCAATTAAAACAAATAATGAGAAGTTTGCATTTTGAATTTTATCAGTTGGATTTCTGGTGTGCTGCTGAGTGAACATGTATTGATATTCTAAAAGTCCATTTTTAAGGGCTTTGATGTTTTCATGAAAAAATGAACAGATCTTCCTCTGGTCTATGAAAGACAGTTTGGAAATTCACAGAGATGACCCAGCTAAATAAACACTATTTATAAATGCTGGAACCAAACTGTTTGTTCATTTGTCACTTGGATCAATTCATCTCCTCCATCTTTTTTATCTTGTTTACTTGGATCAATTCATCTCCTCCATCTTTTTATCTTGTTTATTGGATTAATATTAAAATTGAAATTCTTTTCTTAATTCTGTAATCTTACTTGCTATATGAGTTACTTGAGGCCAAAGTTGATATGAGAGTTCCAAGAAGATTGTTGTATTGTTACATTATAAGGTCTTCTACCCCTGAATGCACATGTTCAGGTGCAACAATGTATATGTATATTAGTATAAACATGTCTCTAAGAAATTGAATATGTGTAGGTGTAGTACATATGTAGGTATATGCATGTGAATGCAAGCATTTCTGTATTGGTATGTGTAAGCATAGGCATTGTATATATGTATGCATTTGGATGTGTATGGATTGTAGTATCCAAAAGATAGCTAAACAATTAGGAAGGTCAGCAGATTTTAATAGATAAAATAGAAAAGTAGGATTTCTTGGTGGAAATGAAAGGGATTGTTTTTAATGTCTATTATAAACTAAAGTCTTCAGTGCCAGTACAGGTAGAGATCAGTGGACAAGGATATGATTTTTTAAGGTACTTTTGTTCTGGGAGGCCCAAGCTGGAAAAGTGGTTTTCTTTTCTGGAAGTCCGAACAAAGGAGCAGTGAGGAGTTAAATAGAGAAGTGGAAGTTTGAATCTATGTTAGTAACTAGCAGTGTTTCACCAGGAATGGTAGCAGTTCACAAAAGAGTTTGTCAGTGGCTCTTAGACACAGAGCATGAAGAAAACTGACCAGCATTCAAGTCTGACAAGTGTCTGTATTGCGGCCAACATCTCACCATAAAGCGTGAATAAAAGGAACAATATGTATATTTTGGAATTCATTTTATTTCTTTATGGAGCTTACCCATGTCTTTTACAGTTTTAACCAAAACCTGCCAGTGACTAACTTTTTTCTTAAAAGCAAACATAACGTGAGAGTGTGATCATTTAGTTGGTATGACTGAGAGACTCATAGACAATACTTCCACAGTATAATTATCTAGGTTTAGAAAAAGAAATGGTGAAAAGGTTTACCATAAAATATTTTCCTTGCTTAGATGTCACCATGATCAAGAGCTGGTGAAATTCCTCTGGTTCTCATTATTACTGTTTACTGCTAGGTGGGTAGAGAGTGTTTAGCAGTTTGTCACACAGTTGACTTGTTAGGTAGAGAGTGTTTAGCAGTCTGTCACACAGTTAACTTGTTAGGTAGAGAGTGTTTAGTAGTTTGTCACACAGTTGACTTGTTAGGTAGAGAGTGTTTAGCAGTTTATCACACTGTTGACTTGTTAGGTAGAGAGTGTGTTGCGGAGCCGATAAATATGTCGACCCCGCAAATGAATTATGTGAATGAGGAACAGCCAAAGCAATAGGAAGGAACAAAGGCGAGATAACGATAACAAATGACAATTTATTTTGTCATATTTACAAGCGTAAATGTAAATGTCCGTGATGGTTGATGCTGGTCGTTGAGTTCAGCTAGACGTTGGATGCTGGTAAGCTGAGGTCGGTCGAGTCGTAGAGTTCAGCTAGACGTTGGATGCTGGTAAGCTGAGGTCGGTCGAGTCGTAGAGTTCAGCTAGACGTTGGATGCTGGTAAGCTGAGGTCGGTCGAGTCGTAGAGTTCAGCTAGACGTTGGATGCTGGTAAGCTGAGGTCGGTCGAGTCGTAGAGTTCAGCTAGACGTTGGATGCTGGTAAGCTGAGGTCGGTCGAGTCGTTGAGTTCAGCTAGACGGTCGTCGCGGGCATCTGAGGTCGGTCGAGGTTGGTAGATCGATATCCCTGGTTGTGACGGTATGTTGTGGTTAACCAGGGGTGTGTCGATCGGGTTTCTGGCTCGTACAGCGGGTCGTACGTGAGCCAGTTGTTGCAGTGGTAGAACAGTCCGTAACAGCGAGTCGTTACGTGGACTGCGTTGTACCTTGCAAGAGTGTTGAGGTCGAGGAAAGGCTAGGGCCTTGCTGGGCCCCCTAGCCGTGCGGACAATGGCTATGGCTAGGTTCGCACCAAAGCCGTGCGGACGAGCGGACGAGAGCGAAGGCTTTGTCGAGTAAAAGCCGTGCGGGCGAGCGGACAAGAGCGAAGGCTTTGCCGTGTCCAAAGCCGAGCGGACGAGCGGACGAGAACGAAGGCTTTGTCGGGTCAAAGCCGTGCGGGCGAGCTGACGGGAACGAAGGCTTAGTCGGGTATAAGCCGTGCGAGCGAGCGGACAAGAGCGAAGGCTTTGCCGTGTCCAAAGCCGTGCGGACGAGCGGACGAGAACGAAGGCTTTGTCGGGTCAAAGCCGTGCGAACGAGCGGACAGGCCATGAGGCCGAGGCTAAGATGGACGTTATCTTAGCGCTGCGCAGATAGTGAAGCCGTAGCTAAAGGCTGGACCGTGCCATTAGCGCTGCGCAGCTTATCGGACAATCGGAACCGAGGTTAAGACCGGTTGGTCTTAGAATCCGTCTTCGTGTTTGCCGCCTGGCCGTCTGTTTCGACTGGTCATTACTGACCAGTCAGAGATGCTCTGACCCGCAGACAGAGACCTCTTGTGGTCCTAAAAAGGACCTTTGAGCATACCTATGCAGGTGGAAGTAAGGCAGGTCTACCACGAGAAGTGGGACCAACGCCGTAAGTTAAGTTGGATTCGACCGCACAGAATGCGGGACTCCTCCTTAATGAGCTTCGCCGGAGCGTGCCGATATTTGTCGCTGCCTCCCACCAGACACGACTTGACACAAGGTCAAAAGCCCGAAGGCCAATTAAAGTGGGGATAAAGGGGAGGGGAAGGTCGGGAAGGAGCCGAGACTCGAACCCTGCTTGTCTGTGCTGCTCATCGGCTCACTTAGTGCAATGTGAGCCTGATGAGGCAAGCGGTTTCACGAACCCAAATGTGGGTCCGGGCACGTATGCCAGTTTGCGGCTTAAACTAGACGCATGGTCTAGTGCCGTCCAAGGGGGACAAAGGAGACAAAAATGCAGCTCGCCCACCCGAAGGTAGCCTAGTCGAAACTAGGTGCCTAATTAAAGGCCCCAAGTCTGCCATTGTTCCTTTTCCAGGGCCACGCTCCGGACCGAAGTCCAGAACAGGCCCCGGGGCATTCGCCGGAGCGTGCCGATATTTGTCGCTGCCTCCCACCAGACACGACTTGACACAAGGTCAAAAGCCCGAAGGCCGATTAAAGTGGGGATAAAGGGGAGGGGAAGGTCGGGAAGGAGCCGAGACTCGAACCCTGCTTGTCTGTGCTGCTCATCGGCTCACTTAGTGCAATGTGAGCCTGATGAGGCAAGCAGTTTCACGAACCCAAATGTGGGTCCGGGCACGTATGCCAGTTTGCGGCTTAAACTAGACGCATGGTCTAGTGCCGTACAAGGGGGACAAAGGAGACAAAAATGCAGCTCGCCCACCCGAAGGTAGCCTAGTCGAAACTAGGTGCCTAATTAAAGGCCCCAAGTCTGCCATTGTTCCTTTTCCAGGGCCACGCTCCGGACCGAAGTCCAGAACAGGCCCCGGGGCATTCGCCGGGGCGTGCCGCCGAGCGTTGAAAAGGGCCTGTTGATATCACGGAAGTGCTGTGACACACAGCCCAGCCGCGTGAATAAGAAATTCCCTCATGAAAAATGAGTGTAGCTATAATGTATTTTTCTAACCTGCTGTAGACTGGCGGCGACTATTAGTTGAAGTTTTATCTAGTTATTTTCGGCCGTAGTGCTTGGTAAATGTTATTAATTTTAAATTCATCCTTTTCTTTAGCTATAACGAGGTGTCAAGGTCGTTAGAAAGAAAAAGGGCTTAGTCAGTTCCGGTCGTACCCGGATATAGTTGTTCTACGACGGGCGTGTAACTTGATATGTTTATGTTTATCAGCAGGTAGCGGTAAGGGCTTATCGGCCGGTCGCGGCAAGTGTTTAGCAGTTTGTCACACAGTTGACTTGTTAGGTAGAGAGTGTTTAGCAGTTTGTCACACAGTTGACTTGTTAGGTAGAGAGTGTTTAGTAGTTTGTCACACAGTTGACTTGTTAGGTAGAGAGTGTTTAGCAGTTTGTCACACAGTTGACTTGTTAGGTAGAAAGTGTTTAGCAGTTTGCCACAGAGTTGACTTTGTGGTTAGAAAAGGGTCAGCAGTTGGATGTTAGAAAGTATTTAGTAGTTTACCATAAAATACATGTTGAAAATATAATGCAAAACAAATATGCTAGTGTAAAGAAATTATTTTTTTTATTCCATGAAAAGGATTTTATACCAAATGTGTAATACTGTTTATATGTCAGGTAGTGGTTGAAGAAATATCTCGCTCTCCAGCTTATTATCCTGCAGAAATGCTGAAGTGAAATCCAGACTCTCCACCTGCTTCTTCATAACTGAGGCTGTTGATATTACAATACGCTTCATGGCTGCATGTTGGAGAATCAGTTTTCAGATTATGTGAATCCTCTTCATAACCATGTGCAACAAGATGGGCCTTCATTATTTTCTTTTTATCTTTGAATTTCTCGATTATAAACCATCTTGTTGATATGCATTTCTGACCAATGTCAGGCACACATTCATATACTCCATGAATTTCTATATTTTCTATTTCTCTTTTCTTTGCATCAGTCACCTCATTTGCTTGTTCTTGTTCAGATGTGAGCAAAACTATATGTCCATGATCATTTACTTAATCTGTTACTTGATGTAGAATAACAATAACACATACCTCCATAAAGTGTCCAGCTGGCAGACAAAATAAAGCAGGTCGTAGCTCAGTGCCGTCCTACTTACAATGCTAAACTGAAGCTGGTTTATATAATAAAATACTTTCCCTTACTTCCAAGTAGCCAATGATGATCTATGCAATGGAATAGTCTGCTTGTGCCCAAGGCACCATAAATAGTTCCTGTTCCTCAATCGGGAATGGAGTTTCCTGTCTTCACGAATGATCGCTCTTTGCTAACACAATTAATTACTCTCGGCTATCACAACTAATTGCCCTACGCAACCTGACCAATTCTACACTTGTGGTATTTCTCTCCACATGATCCCAGTTGATACAGACTGGATTTTCATTTTCCGCTTCTGGTTCTATATTCGGCCAATGACTATATTTTCCAGTTGATTTAGACTGTGCACTTATAATCTTTCATGTTTTCCACTCATCACTTCCTTTCATTTTATATTTCACAACTTTGTTTCTATTTGTTTTTTTTACTGTTGTCTTTCAATTCCTCCCCATTGATATGAAGACTTTTATTTTTCTGTCCTTCACCTTTTTCCTCCAAGACTTCATTTATCTCACTTTTGGCAGTTTTATTTCCTTCATTCCTTGGACTTCCAAATTCTTTGTTTCCTTCATTAAGTGACATGGATGCATCCGGTAAAATGTTCCACCATATCTGATCAGTACAAACTGACCTTCCTTACCCAATATTTTAGCAGGGCCATGACATCCCTTGCAGTTTTGTCTTTTATAATAGACAGTGTCACCTGTCACAAAACTTTCATCCATATAATTCCTTATATTAGATCTCAGGTGATGCAGGTAATTTATCAGTCAAAACTGAGGGTGCATTTATATTAAAGCCAAACACAAGTTTATTTTGACTACGCTCCGAATGATTTTCAAGAGCATTTTTAGCACTAACAGCCCAAGCCAGTGCTATTTCTCATCTTCTAATGTCTTTTCTATTACTTCAGCTACAATCAGATTTTGGCGTTTTGCATTACTATTGCTGAATGGACTTTCTGCAGCTGTAGTGCATGTTTCGATACTCAGGTTTTCATTCATCTGTCAGTATCCTTCATTGTTAATTTCTCCCTCATCGTCATTCAAAAAACGCTTAGGAGGTCCAAAATATGATATCCACATTAAAAATGTATTGCGGATAATTTCTTCCCTCCTTTTAGTTTTAATCAGCTTGGCAGCAGAGTATCTAGTGAATGTGTCAATTAAGTGTAGAATCCTGTATGGGTTATGTCTATGTTCCTTTAAAACCAAACATTCAGTGTCATTAAACCTGTTCCCAAGAGTCAATCTAACAACTGGTCAAAGAGGAGGTCTTCTAATCCTCAGGCAAACAGAACAAGAATCCCAAACATCCAGGATCAGATCCAAAAACTCCTTATCATTAAAGACCTTACTGCCTCTAACCAAGAATATCAATCTCTTTTAATGCATGAGCAAATTGCAGATGTAATTTCTCAGCTGTTCTTCTTTTCTCCACTCTCAAACATTCTTTAAGGCCTCACAGTGTAGCACAACATTCACTGATTTTTCAACATCCAAAAGCATATTTGTTGATGGAAGACTATAATGTCCAGAAGTCATACTTTGCAATTATATATATATGTTTAAAATCCTACAGCTGTCATTTTTAAAAATCCAGCAGCATTCCAGCAGTTTTCATAGATTTATGGCTCAATAATAAAGTTAAATAATTTTTTTACTATATCAGCCTCAATATACACTCTGACACCTTTTACACCCCTTACAGTTACCAGAAATTTAACTGATTTAATGGCCTTTACTTCCACTCCATCACCAAAACAAAATGTCTTTTTAGACTTAGCAGTTTTTACTAAATGATTATCTCGGTCATTTAACATGTCAAAGAAAATATCAAACCACAGCCTTCCGGCAACTGTCTTAGGACAGGCTAAATACAGCTATGCCAAGTGTCTCTCACACAAGCTTGTACATTTTTATATTTGAGTCATTTATAACATTTTGATAATGTGTATCCACATTAAACAAGGTAAAATGTACCTGGTCTGAGTCCATGAAAGTGTTGATATCATTTTTTAAACCAGTACAGTCACTTGCAAAATGTTTTGCAGAATTTCATTTAAAACAGTGCATTCTTGATAATTTTTCATTTTCCTCAGTCAAGTTTGTTGCATTTAACACAAAAAAGCCTGTCAGTGGGTGTCCTACTAAATTTTTGCAATTTCTGATACAAAAATTGGTAACATACCAGAAAGTCATTTATATTTGCATAAATATCACTTTTGTTGGAGTAGAATTCCTTGAAAGCAATGTATGTGCTTGTATTCAGGTCTTGTAAATATATTTCATCCAATTTGTCCTCAAATATTTTTAATCCTTCTGCTCAACTGATATCCACTATTGACAAATGTCTAACACACTCACATATGTTCTGTGGTAATGACAAAAATACTGCTGGACTCTGTTTTTCTTCAGCCTTCAAAGGCCTGTTTCCATTTAGTATAGAATTCTTCATCTTGTAAAATCAGGGGCTCTTTCATGAATGAAGCCATTCTTCTTTCAAATGTGCTTCTACATAAGTTGAATAATGATTATCACTGTCACATGAAAGAAAATAGGTTTTTGCAACCAATGTTTTCTTTATAACTTCATATCAACTCAGAGAACACATGCTTAACCGACTGCCATGTTTATTACAACTCAAAAGACTCTACAAAGAAAAGGGACATAACTAAGTATTTACACCTATTTGGTTAGATAATTCAGACTTCAACACACCCTTTCGCTTGGTGCATATTGACATCACTTTCTGTAGATGAGATGCTGCTGCCTAGGTACATGAACTTGTCTACTAATTTCAGAGGACTGCTATTTAGAGGCTCCTTCTTAACTAAAACACATGTACTCAATTTTGCTTGTATTCACATGGAGGCCAATGCTTCCTGCTGCCTGCTTCAGGTTATGCAGCAGGGATTAGGCTTGGATTCGTTAATTTGGAAGAAGTGCTATATCATCCGCATAGTCTGTGTCTGTTATAGTTTCTGCAGGATATCATCTGCTTCTTACCTTTTTTTAGTGTAAAGCCATTTTCTTTTATTAGATCTATTGATGTTCAAAACATGTAGTATAGGCAGATATAAACCATCATCATCATCATCATGTCGTGCTGGTAGCACGGATATCCCTGACCCTCTCTCGTCACTTTTCCCTATCGTTCATCACCTCAGGCAGGTCTTCCGGACAGCATCCTGTATCCTCACATAGTTGCTGAATGTATGTTCATGCTAGTCGTCCTGCTTTTGCACAGCCATGTGTGGGGGTCCATAAGAGTACATCACTTATGAGTTTGTCCCTGCTTCTCCAGCAGTGTCCTGCATGTCTGGTTCGTCTAACTTGAATAGTTTTCGTGATAGGAGGCAGGTGGCCGTACAGTTGGTATCTTGTGGGGTGCTGCCGCCAGGACCTGTTCAAGATTGCTCGCAGCATTCTTGTGTAATTGCCGTCTAGCTTCTTCTCCAGCCGTTTTGTTAGAGTCCATGTAGTGCATCCATATAGCAGTATGTATCTCCTTGCAGAACTCCAGTAAGAATGCTGAAGAGGTCTGTGTATCCATCCTATGAGCAAACCTTGACTTTCTTGTTTCCATAGAGTATCATTATGACTGCAACAGTTTCTTCGGGGAGACCATATGTTAGAAGTATTTGCTCCATCTTTCTTCTGTGTATGGAATCAAATGCCTTGGAGAAATCCACAAACAATAGTGTTGCTTTGAGATTTTTGCACAAACTCTTCCAATGATTCGATGGATTAAGATGATGATGATGATGATTAGTAAGATGAAACACCACTAACAGACAATGAAATTGTAGAAGCTTGAAGATAAATCTGTTGGATATTAGTATCAGTGTTGCTGTGATTGGTGTGACGGCAAAGAAAAATCCCACGGACAAGAAAAGTTTGCAGTGTTTGATGGTAATGATGATGATGATAATGATAAATGGTAAGTGAAGACTTGTAATATTGGCTGTAGATTTGCTGAAATCAATGATAATAATGTATTAGGTTCCACGAGACACAATGTATCCTGATCAGGTAATTGATAAAGGTATGGCAACAGATGGAAAGAGGTTCACCATGCCTTGACTCTACTCCTTTTGTTTAATTAAAACCATTTGAGAAGAGTTGGTTTTGAGGGCCTTTGAAAGGCGGGAGGATCCTATCTGGGAATTGGTGGGTGTAATGAGTTCATCCTATTTACTAACCCCTCCGCTTGGGCAGGATATGACACAAGGTCAATTTTTTTAAGCTAAGTTTAACAGGTTTGAATTCAGAGTTTTTCCTTCTCCTAGACTAGTTGCCTCACCAAGGCTGAAGAACCTAGTCTGTCCTACTATTTACCCATAGCTGGAGGGAGAATGATTGGATTCATACCTTTCCCAAGGATATTAGTGCTATGTGAAATGCAATCAGCCTCGTCCAGGATTTGAACTCGTCTCCATTTCCTTCTACGATAACCATTACACCACAGGCACCTGGTGTAATGAGTTGAAGGTGTCGGCAATATTGGTCAAATGAACATTCTTACACCCATTGAAAATAGTAAGCTTAACCCAAACTCTTGTAGTGCCAAAATCTTTGATAAAGTCAGACATATGTATGAAGAGGCTGAGCCAAGATTGGACGGTAGCTCAGTTCCAGTTTAACCTTGAAAGAGTTGATTGAGAGAAGAATGAGGCAGGATAATTATTTGGTTAAATCCCCTTTCTTTCAGCCAGCGTTTGTTTTGATTGATTGACTGATTGATTTTAATGGCGTGTAAATCACCTAGGTAATTTTATGGCAACAGGTTAGAGAATCATGTTCATTGTACATTCATAATCACATTTTTGTGTTGTTCTTTCACATAGTTATTTGATATTAAATGTTCCTTGTATAAATAATTTGTAAACAGTTGTATAGTTTCAAGTATTCCTATTTAAAATGTATAATTCATACACAACTATATAGTTTCAAGTAATTATTTCTATTTAATAATAATTTGTTTGCACACAGTTATATGGTTTCATGTATTCTTATCCAATGATGATAATTTTCAAACTGATCAATTTGTTTCAGAGATGGAATTCTAATTGGTACTACCACTCTGAGTCAGAGTGGATCTGAGAGTAATGATAATGAAGGGGTACTCCATACTTCCCAGATCTCTAGAACTCAAACCTCATCATCAGTTGTAGTTTATTGTCATACCCAGGACACCACTTTTTTTGCGAGGCGGAGTATCCACGAAAATTTAAGGACCACCATGGCAGCCATATCTTTTTAGTTAGGCAATAGGTATTTTTCCAGATCAAGATTTGATAGGGAAACTGTTTAATAAAAATACTTTGAAGATTAGATATTGCTGCACAAAAAGTGTATGTAAAATGATATCAGATCACAATGCAAAATTTTTAGGCAGCATAACACACGAGAGAGCCAGGATGTAATTGCTATTATCGGCTAAACACACCTCTTAAAGAGTGGTGTATAGAGCTATTGTGAACCCGGAAGAGAGTGAGAAAACATATTTCAAAGGAAAATAGCTGGGAAAAGAGATGTAATGTAAACCTCTCCAAAGAATAAATAAATAAATGAAATAAAATAAAATAAAACAAAAAATAAAATATTAAAAAAGAATATGAGAACATATATCTAGGTGCAATAATGCATATACAAGTAGATGTGAGCATTTCTATATGAGTATATGTGCATATAGGCATAACATATATGAAGATAGGCTGTAAAGTTCAAATGGTGATATCATATCAGCTGTTGATGACTTTTTGACCAATGGAATCCAAGCACTGCAACACTAATGGAAAAAATGTGTGAACTGCAAGGAGAGGGCTATATTGAAAAATAAACTTTATTTGGTCACATTCCATGAGAGTATCTTGGTCAGCTGAAGAACTTTTCAGTCAACTCTCATGTGTATGTATATGAGAGCATATCTGTAAGAGTGTGTGTGGCTATAGATAGTATATATGTGTGTATATACATGGATATGTGTTTTATACTACTATCAAAAGGATTGTTAAACAAGATAGGAAGGTCAGCAGATATTAATATAGGATAAAATAGAAAGAGAAGGACTTCTCAAAGAAGATGAAAAGGTTAGATATGTCCATTATAAACTCAAGTCTTCTATGCTTGTATAATCAGAGGTAAACAGATAAAGGTATTATTTTTTTAAGTACTTTAGTTTTGTGTGGTCCATGTAGAAATAACAGTTTTCTTTTCCAGATGCCTAGATCACATATATTCAAAGAATCAATTAAGAGATTGACAGATCAGTTGTGAGAGGTAAGTTGTGAGAGGTAAGTTGTGGCTCAGACCAGAGGAAGTTTGAGTCTAGAGTAATAAATAGCGGTGGGTTACCAGGAATGAAAAAGTTAGCATATAGCTGTTTAGACACATAGAAGGATAAAAAAAACTGATAAGTACACAAGTTTATATAGCAAAATGTCACATGCACCCTCTGACCAGTATAACCTCAAAGAGAAAATAAAGAAACAGCAAGTATACTCTTAGAATTCGTTTTTGCTACTTTTTTTTTTCCTTGTGAAGCAGATTCACAGCTTGTATAGTTTCAACCAAAACCTGCAACCTATTTATTCTTACTTAACAACAAAATAACATTGAGTCATTTAGCAGGCAAGACTAGAGAAGTCTGAATGAAATATTGCCATATGGTATCAAATAAAAAATAATGTAAAAACAGTACTGTGCTATGGAAGTATTTTTGGATTATATCACATCAAGAGTGAAGTGGCAAATAGTGCCGAGAGCCCATACTTTGTGCTTGAAAGAGAAGTCACAGATCCCATAATTTAAGAATAACTGTGTGTTGTTGAAGAGTAGAAATAAATAAATGGTGAGATGTAAGCATTGGTTGAAGTTATTCCTGTTATATACAAGTGTGTGGTTGCAAGAAAAATAAGACTGACAAGAATATTTAGTTCATTTTGTTTATTGAATTAATAAAATAAACAAGTGGATGAAATATCTAGCCGGCTGACAGGCATTTATCAGGTTGGCAGTGAGCGGTTGCTTTGGTCTGGTCTGACAGTATTGTCGGGTGACATTCTCTGCGATGACTGGGGTTTCAACTGCCTGTGTGACCTCTGCTTGCCCTATTTATATGTTCCTGACTTCAAACACCGGCTCCAGAAAATACTATTTGTGGAAAAAAATGATTGGTTGAAAAATAGACCTTTTTTATAACTGATAATTTTCTGGGGATTTTGAATAGGCTATGTGTGGAGCCTATGTGCAAAAGCCATGATTTTCTCAGTTTGACACTGGCTGCTGTTGGGTGCAACATCCGGTAGCTGTTATTTTCTTCTGCAGTGTCGATGTCTGTTGGTCTGTGTTTTAGTAGTTAGGTGTGTGAAGAGTTAAGTGGGTGAATCAGAAGAGATTTGATGTATTTTACAATAACATTCCTATCACATTTGGCCTCCCACTGATTACTCTCTTCACCCTCCTTATTATAATGTTTGCTTGAGGTGTTTGTTGTGTAGTTGTCAATATAGAAAATGGATAGGACAACCAGAGTTCAAATCCTGGACAAGGTTGTTTGCATTTCATATAGAACTAATACTTTTGGGAAAGTTACGAACCTCGCTAATTCTCTCTCCAGCTATGGGTAAAATAGTAGGGAATTCTGGATTCTTAAGCTTTGATATTGCAACTAGTCTAGGAGAAGGAAAACTCTGTATTCAAACCTGTCGTAACTCAGCATAAAAAATTGATTTTGTGTCACATTCTGTTTGCACAGAGGAGTTTGTAAATACATATTATAAAGTTTGTTTATATAAGTGGTGTTGTGTATATTAACTTATATTTTTTTACTTCTACTTTTCCTTCTGGATTATCCAGTAGTCCTTCCTGTTTTTTCATCCCTTACTTTATTTGCTTTTCTGTTTCTGGTTTGATGCTTGTCCTTTGAAGCTAACACCTTTTTCATTGTCTGAGCATAACATAGCCGTGTGAAACCCAAGTTACAGTAAAGAGAGAGCAATATTGTAAGTTTGTTTTGAGTTTTTACAGTGCTCTGTTGATTGGGAATTGAGCACTTGCATTTTTTACTTCCAACAGTCAGATTTCTTATTATATATATACATATATTTATATATTTATATATGTTGTTTTGGGTATGATACTAAACTGCATCTGATGGTGAGGCTCTTGTTCTAGAGATCAGGGGAGAGTAGAATTCTTCATCATCATAACTCCTAGGTTCACTCTCACCCAGAATGGTTGTATCTGTTAGGGTGCCATCTATGGGTCGAATAAATCTGTTTCAAAATTATTCATATTTTATTGAAATACTTGATGCCATATAAATAGATTATTCATATTAAGAATAATTACTTGAAGCTATAATTGTTTACAAAGAATTATTATTATTATTATTATTATTATTATTATTTACTCAAAACCATATTAGTAAGTTGGCCAACTGTTGTCAAAGGTAAATGAAAGACTCACTTTTCAATAGCTACTACACTAAGGTGTTGGGGAGGGCACTACTCCTATCCCTGAATTGATCCACTTACCTTTGATCCATTCCTTATAATGCTGTGTTAAGCAAGGAGACATCAAGTACCATTTTTTGAGTCTTTCGTATAAGTTGACCTGGTATAGAATCCTGGTCTCCTGGACCATGGGCGAACACTCCAACCATTACTCCAATGGGCCAGAACTGTGTGAAAATAACTGACTATTATTAAATAGAAGTAATTACTTAAAACAATATAATTATATTGTTTTCAGCATCAGATAGGAATACTTGGTACCATACAGCTGTGTAAAAATTATTTGTATTAGATAGTAGTACTTGATCTCCTATAATTGCATGCAAAAACTCTTAAAAATATAAATGCAAACATACTGTGAATGCAATTATCTAAACTCTTGACAAAAAAGCCACAACAAGTTAAGAACCTGTTAAAATCAAACATATATATATATATATTTATATATATTCACTCATACTAGCATATATATATATATATATATATATAAATATATATATATATATATATTCGTACATATATATATATATATATATATATACACACACACACACACACACACACACACACACATATATATATATATATATATATATACTCATAAAAAAAGGGAATGAAAATATTTGAAGTATTTATTGTGAAAGCTAGAAAATCCACTCTTAACATTTCTTACAAACATGAGTATAATGTTCTGGCTGTGTTTGACAATTAAAACTTCTTTATTATTTGTATCAAAAGCACACTTCTCACACATAAACACATTTTTTTAAAATTCCAATACAATAAACAACATGTTGATGTAACAATTCCTTAAAACACACCTTGAAAATAGCTAATAGGTTAGCCAAAAAGCACTTAGAATGAATAATCTTTTTGGCACTTCCTACATACACTTTATCCCAAAAAGATTTCCCTTATGAGGACTCAAGAAAAACTAGATTGATACTCCTATTCAGTCAGCTTTAATGATATATATATATATATATATATATATATATATATATATATATATATAGTTTGCTATATTTATAAACAATGAGTACTTAATATTGGTGATAGAACAAATATAGATCATTCTTGAAATACCATAGACATAGAGTCCATGGGTACTGTTGATTCTGTGTCTATAGCACTAGAATCTATCTATCTATCTATCTATCTATCTATCTATCTATCTATCAAGTTGGCCAAGTTTCAGTCCCAGCTTGAGGCATCTTATATGTCTAGCCACACTGATAAGTTGTGATACAATGAAACAGTCAGTCAGTGGATACCAATATATATATATATATATATATATATATATATATATAGTTGTATTGTGTTTTCTGTATAAGGAAATGATGATGTTAAGAATAAGGCAAAAGGAACAGTTGATTATACTAAATATTTTTGACTCTATTCAATAACTTCATATAGATCCAATGTTATGGAGAACACAATACTTTGTGTCATTATGCATATCTAAACTACCTTATGTGGATTTGTAGGAATTTAACTCCAAAATGGTTGGTCAATAATTTGTGATGTATTTTGTTTCTGCTTAAGATATATATGTAAATCAGCTTCATGTAATATTAACATGTAAGCAGGTACATCAATTAGCCTCATTGTGAAAAAAAAATTGAGCAGATTTTAGTTTAAAAAAAAAGCAATTAATATTGTAACATAAGGGAAGCACCATGCTAGTGCTTGCTTCTTGACAAAACTCAAAAGCTGTTGATGATCATCCCTCTCTGTAAAAGAAGTTAACCAACACACATTTATAGTTTGGTTACCATGTTTATTATTACTTGTTTTAATTTGATCAGGCTAGCCTTTTTTCCGGCTACCATATGTGATTCAATAAATTTATAAGGAAGAGAAAACTCTTTCAATCTTCTTTATTTCTATTGAAGCCTGCTTAAAGGGGTTTGTAAACATTAACACCCTTAAAACATATCCATCTGTTTCTGTAGTTCTCAAAAACCCCTTCAAACTCAAAAGAATTTTTCTTTTCCTCTTTCTGGTCATGAGGCTTGTTATATCAGTGTATAGTTGCAAGAAGAGAACAAAAACACAGTTGAAAAAAAAACAAAAAATTCGAAAGCACGTCAAAATTTTAAAAATTGTATTGAAAAACAAATAAGTAAAAAGATCAAATAATTGGGTTGTATAAATGTGTTGATATGGAATTAAAAAGTGGAAATATGTCCTATGCTTAGTAGTGGTACTGATTGTTAGACTTACTCCCAGGTGGTCAATCAGATCTTACAAGTGGGAAGTGGAGAGGGGTGTTTGGTGATTTATGGCTTGTCATTTCCTTAAAAGCAGAGAAGAGGAAATGTAGGTGATGCGTGGTTTCAAATTTTGCCGCTCTCTTTTTTCTCAGTGCTGGAGTTCTAGTCTGTTGGTCGGCTGGCTTCTTTTTATCTGCTCTGCTGTTGAGAAATTTGTCTTTTATATTGTTTTTCTCTTCTGATCAGATCAAATTGGGTTTTCTTTGTTTTTTACGGCAAAGGTTATGGATTGGCCAAAAAATTACTTTTAATTATTTTTATTTTTTGACAAATTTCATTGACGTTTTGTTATGTGCTGATCCTATGCGTAGAAACCCCTTTTTTCTATTTTGAAGAAAGTCTCAGCACTGATAACATCCGGTGAATGCTCGCGTGGGCACTTGTTGCAATCATTATTTTGTGTGTACAATAAATTAAAAGAGATCTCTTTCAGTCATATAACAGGCTTCATTCAGCCAATCAGTCAGTATACATCATTATTATAAGTTTTCTTTATCTTATTCAGTTCAAAAGCCGGCTCAAAAATCTTTCTTTCAACGATCAGTTATCACTTCTGAAAGTATTTGACATCAGGATTCATTACCTGTTTATATACTTGATGATGCATTACATTACAATATTTATTAAGAAAACACACACACACACACACACACACACACACACACACACACACACACACACACACACACACACACACATTTATTTTGAAAAAAACAAATCAAAACAGATATTTATTTTTCAACTTAATCTTCTTCCTTTTCAATATATTTAACTCAATTCTTCTTCATTTATTATATAAGATCAAAATTTATAACTAAAAAATTTCAAATAAAAATCATAATTAATAATTGCTCCAGGGTAGAGACTTACTGATCTGTCTGTACATATCTAAGGGATATTTGCTTTAGAACATGAGTTATCATGCCATAGTTTGTGATTCTATTTCACATTGAGCATTATGCGAATGTAGCTTTGCATCAAAATCCAACAAATATTCAGTCTGAAAGAAATGCTAAAGAATTTTTGTTCTGTTTATAAAATTTCATGACTACTCAAAAATTAATCTGGGAACAATAATTCAGAAAATTTACATTATATTAAGTTAGTACAAAAAGATTAACCAGACATTGGCGTAATGGTTAGAGTGTTTGCCAATGGCTTGGGTTTAATCCCAGGTCGAGTCATACCAAAGACTCAAAAAATAGTACTTGATGCTACCTTGCTTAACACTCAGCATAATAAGGTAAGGATCAAGGGTAAAGTGAAGCAATCTAGGGAAAAGAGTAGTACCCTCCCCTACACCTTGATGTAGTAGCTATTGAAAAGGGAGCCTTTGGGTCACCCTCCACTACGGTTGCCAACTTTGCTTACAAAAAGTCTATTTGCCATCATTTGAACTATGTTAAGGAAAACTAAAATATATTTTTAAAGTAAATGGCTCAGTTGGTTATGCATGGAAAGAGAAACTTTTTCCTGAGTATGGAATACCACTTGTGATGTCACAAATCCAATGCAGCAAAGAATCAGAGTTGAGATGAAAAGATCTTCCACATATAGTATATTCTTTAGAAATTGCAAACTTCAGACTGATGTGTAAAATAATGATACCATTAATTTGACAGTGTCATTATTTCAAGGATATCATCATTTTCTTTTTTCTTTTCTTATTTCAGTATTTTTTGGCTATAAAAGGAAATAACAGAACAAAAGAATTCATCATACACTTTCCTATAAAATAAATTTGAAATCTAAACAATTTTATTATATAGATAACTATATAAACTGAAATATACACAACTTCAAATTGACAAAATTTGGACCAAAGATTAAAAATGATACAACAAATACAAAAATCATGTCATCATAACAACAAAATTTCTTATTCAATAGTGAGTTTAAGTTGGTTGGTTGGGCTTTAACGCATATCAACTCTTGTAGGTTATTTTATGCCAAATTCTGTTTTTACATCTATTAAACCTAAGATTTCTAAACAAATACTTTGTAGATAGCATTTTAAACAGGCAAGAGCTCATTTGTTTGCTCACAATTAAATAGTTTCAAGTATTGCCATCTAACACTAAAAATTCAATTTAACATCAGTCATTTGTTTGCAAACAACTAAATGGTTATTGTTCGTAGGTTTGTTTGGTTTTATGTCATATCAAACATTGCAGGTTGTTTAATGTTGAGACTTATATATTAAGTACATATGATTTGTAAACATTTTGTAAATAACATTTTTAAACAAGTCTGAGCTCATTTTACTTCACAGTTAAATGATTTCAAGTATTTCTATTTAATCATTCTATTTACTTTAAATGCTTTCGAGTATTGGTATGTAACAGTAACATTTTAACATCAGTCATTTATTTGTACACATTTAAAGAGATATGCATAACATGTAAGAGATTAACATTTAAAAAAGTAGAGCAAGCTTATCTCTTTGCCCACAGTATCAAGTATTGTAGTTATTTATTATATCTTCTAGATTAAGGTTGGCAACTATGCAGTCTGTGTCATTATCCTTACTTTCTATACAGTAGGATCTTTGTAGAGATTTTGTGGATCTCTGAGTATTGCACTGTTTATTCATTCTTATAGGTGACATTGTTCTAGATCCTGAGGGGACTGTATTGAATTGGGTTAAGGGTAGTTAGAATGTGCTTCCTGTTCTTTCATTGTTCACTTTGGTGTTCATCTGTATTTTTCCAGCTTGGCCAATGGGAGCTTGTGGTTGTGGTTTATGCTGTTCCGCTTTTTTCGGGAGAAGTTTTTAGTCTGTCTTTGATGGTTTTTGGTTGACAACTTGGAGACTTAAGTTAGAGCTGTTTTGTTAGAGAAGATTTTGCACTTTTAAGAGGAGTAGTTTGTGTTGGAGTGGGAGATCCTATGTGTGTTTTGGCTTGGACTACCTCATTGTATTTCTCTTTATTTCTAACTTGTTGAGTTTATGCTTGGTGAAATTCAATCAAGTGTAGTTTTTTTCTAGTGCTTCTGAAACTTTGGCCAATCATTCAGTTTTAACTGGATCAATTTCTCCATATTTTTTCCCTATATTTGTTCTCTTGATTGATTATATCCACCCTCTGTGTTTCACCTTAAGTATTTCTTTTTCTTTTTAGTAGACATATCAAGATTTTGTGTAAGCCAGACGATCTTGTTAGCAGTTTGCACATCTAATTTCCTTTAAGCAATCTTCCTCCAAGTCGTCCAGATTCTTTTCACTGCACTTGGCACATGTCTGTCATCCTCTACAGGCTTGCCTGTGGTGTCCATATTTTTGGTATTTGAAGCACCTCAGGGGTGCTGGGACATACTGCTCAACCCTCTCAAGACAATAGCCAATCTTCTCCTCATTGGGAGTATGGGGCTGGTTAAATGTCAGGATGTAGGTGTTGGTCTAGATTTGTTCTTCAATTTTTCTAATGAAGATTTTTCTAATATTCCTTGCTTCCTGTTTTCCCAGGACGACTGACATTTCCCCTGCCCTAGCCAATGCCAACTCTCTGCTCTTGATAACTCCTTTAGAAGTGTTAAGTATTTCGTGCAAGTATACTCTGTATTTTGTAGTATAAAAATTTTTCATTTTTAATGTTTTCTGCCAGTCTCTGACTGTCCACCTCAACAAGCTGGTTTCTGTTCCTTATTTTTCTTACATTTTGGGGGTTAGCTCTTGTTTTTATAACTTTTTCTATGAGGAAGGTGAAGAGCTTAACCAGGTAGACCTTCTCCAAAGATTCAATGATAATGAATCTGGAGAAATCTACTGCCTCATTTTCTGAATCTGATAAGATTTCGTTTTGTTTTTTTGTTTGAAGATGCTATAAGGGATGTTTATTTTTTGCTGTGCTCTACCACCCACCATGGATTCCTACTTGTGTTGGGAATGTATCAAGGGAGAAATCTATTCACTCTGGTTGAGACAAGGACACACAACTAGAATACTTGAGCTGGGAGTAGGTTTTCAAACTGTTGCTATTTTCTCAACATAATTGATCCTCAGCCACTGCTTTCTAGCACCTAAAAGATAAGAGTTGGGAAATTGCTGCAAATGCAGATTGAAAAGTATAGTCAGGATAAAACATATTGGTGCTAGGGCTTGATACAACCAGCTGATTGATCGGATTGGGCCTGTTCGACCACCCATCTAGTCCAGTAAGAGGCAAAGCGGCATGTTGCCAGTGACTTGTCCACTCAGTTACTGGGCCAAGTACTACTCAACTACAAGGATCCCATCCTTAAGCATCATTAGCTGCCACCTACAACCAACAGGTGTTCTTGTCGGAGAGGATCTTACCCCTCTGCAGAGGTGCAGTTGGCATATTCTACAGCCCCAGCCAACAGGGCAAGTGAGACTAAGTTACTAATGCATTGTAAAATATCTTTGTGTATGTATATATGTATGTGTGTAAACATGTACTGATGTGTGTGAGTGTATGCGTGTCTATGTGTGTATTTCTGTATATGAGTGTTTCTGTGTGCTTGGATGTGTATGTGTACCAGTGTGTATGTGCATATCTGTGTATGCATGTGCATTCATGCGTATGTGTGCATTTGTGTGCATACCCATGCATGCATGGGTGTACTTACCCTACCTCTCCATCAAAGGCAAGATGAAACACATAGTAAATTTTTAGGCAAAGTAAAGCTGATTTGAACACAGAGTTTTCCTTCTCCTAGACTGATTGCCTAAGGAAAGCTAAAGAACCCAGTCTGCTCTACTATCAACTCATAGCTGGGGGGGGGGGAACAAATGGATTCATACTTTTCTGAAGACCATTTGTGTGAAGGGAAGCATAAATGGTCTCATCAAGTATTTGAACTTGAATCTCCTCTTCCATTTCTTATAATGATAACTGTTATATTAGATACACCTCTTCTGTGTGTGTGTGTGTGTGTGTGTGTGTGTGTGTGTGTGTGTGTGTGTGTGTGTGTTAAGGATCAAATACTCCTGTTAAAGATAATGTTTATAATGAGTGCAAACTACATTAACAGATTTTTGTACTATATATGACTTGAGATTATAATTGTTAAACTGACATTGGCACAAAATAATCAAACAAGGGTTGACATGAGAATTAATTTTTTTATTTATTGCGGACTTTTTGTCCTCATCTTGGTAGTTTTTGTATTGTTTCTTTTTTACTACGTTTCGGCCAAATTTCACCTCTGGCCTTCTTCAGGTGATTAACTGCGACCTCGGTTAGGAATTCTGAGTCTTGTAACTGTATCCCCAGTAATTACTGCCTTCCATAGTTGTTGTCTATCGTACCACGTTTTTTGACCAAGTAAACCTCTGGCCAGTTTGGGTAGGAATTGAAACCGCTATCTTCTGACAATGCTCATGTGGAACTGTAGAGACTCTGCAATAAAGTCCACAATAAATAAAAAATTAATTCTCAGATTAAGAAGCCTCATCTCAAAATGATTCCAATTAAAGTCAAGGGTTGACATATTGTGCAACCAAGCAACTAACTTAGTAAAGTATAGCGAAGAAAAAAAGATGTTTTAAAATGAATGTTAAAGTTACGATTCAAATAACAGGAAATTTTTTCTGACAAACTCAAATAAAATCCCTCTAGGCCTTTTATAAGATCAAATCTGCCTTTGATTTAGGTTTGCTTGGTTTGGTTTTTTGGTATATCAACCATTGCAGGTTATTTAATGCCAATGGCTTATACATGTATATTATATACAGTAGCGCGCATAAATATTCTTAAAATACTATGAATAACACTTTTAGATTTCCCCGGAGTCTTTGAAATATCCCCAATCGAGAGTTTATCTTCATTATGCAACTTCACTATCAATTTTCAAAGTTCCAATGGTGTCACAGATTTTTTCGCCGTGTTTACAATGCAAGAGCTGCTGAAGAACCAGTTTACTTTTATAAAATACCCTATTTTTATTCTTTCCCCAAAAAATTTTTATGATACAAAAAATGATTAAGTTTTACGGATTTATTTAATCATTCTGATGTTTTTGATCATCTATTTTTTTCAAATGTTGTATAATTATTCTTATGACTTTATCAAAATAAGTTTATTGAGCTTTATATTTTGGAATTATGTAATTTACTTTTATATCCTTATTTTTCCTTGATAAAATATTCTATGAAGCTTTAAAATAAAAAGTTATTTTACATTTAGACTTTTTCTTAACATTATACTGATCTTTATGCTCGCTACTGTATATGGTCTGCTTTGGTTTTATGGCATATCAACCATTATAATTTTTTTATTGCCAAATCCTGTTTATAAATATATATTAGATATATATGATTTGTAAATACATTTTATTGATAACATTTTTAAATGAACCAGAGCTCATTTTTTTTGCACACAGTTAATGGTTCCAAGTATTGCTATGTATCACAAATAATTCAATTAAACATCAATCATTTGTTTATACACAGTTAAATGGTCAAACAGTTCTATTTCTAACAATTTAATTTAACATAAGTCATTTGTTTGCACTGAGTTCAAATAGTCAAACAGTTTTATTTGTGCCATAGATAGGACCAAATCAGGTGCTACCACTTCGGACCAGAGTGAACCTAGGACCAATTGCAATGAAGGGGTACTCCACACAGGCCCTAATCTCCAAGGAGCCTCACGATTAGATTGTTTCATGTCATATCCAGGAAACTCATTGGGGTGGATGTCTTATCACTCTGCAGTGAGGCAGTCAGAGTATTTTATAGCCCCCTCTCCCCACCTGCTGACTAGGCTGGAATCTGCCTTTGTTCTTTTATTCCAACATTCTTTAGTAGACCTATGTAAGAGAAAATCAATGATTTATTCTTGATCTTCCATGAACAAATTTTGCTTCTCCCAGTTTTGTTTTGCCATATCATCATAAGTATCATCATCATCATTATCTAGTTGCACTGCTAGCACAGATTTCTTTTACTTTTTCTCTCTCCATCCATCCCTATCATCCATCACTCCTGGCAGGTCTTTCATATTACATCCTGTGTACATACAGAACTGTTGTAGATTAGGTGTTGCTGGTTGGTCAATACTGGCACATCCATGTGAAGGAGTTGACAAAAGAACATCACATATGAATTCATTCAGCTTCTCCAGCAGTATCCTGCATGTCTTGTTTGTCTTACTTGGATGGTTTTAGAAATGGGAGATAAGTGGTTGTACAGCTGTTGTTTCATGAGGTGTTGCTTCCAGGATTTGTTTAAAATAGCTGGCAGCATTCTTGTGTAGTTCCAGTCTTACTTTTTCTCAATGCATTTTGTCAGTATCCATGTTGTGCA
This sequence comes from Sepioteuthis lessoniana, assembly GCA_963585895.1. Lineage (NCBI taxonomy): Eukaryota > Metazoa > Mollusca > Cephalopoda > Myopsida > Loliginidae > Sepioteuthis > Sepioteuthis lessoniana. Next base: position 81,300,294 of record OY757915.1, read on the forward strand.
TCCATACAGTAGTATTGACACCAATGCTGTTTGGAAGGAATCCTATTTTATTTTATTAGATAGAACAGACTTTCACATAATCAATAGACTATTGATAACAGTCAACACCATCACTAGGCACATATCAACATCACTTTCAGTTGATGAATAGTAAGAATAGTCACTTGAAGCTATAGCTTACAGAGGACCTGGCCTAGTTGGCTAGGGTTGTAGAATACACCAACTGCATCTCTGCGGATGGGTAAGACTCCCTCAATGAGTGTCCTGAATATGATACTAAACAATCTGATGGTGAGGCTCCAATAATGCAGGAGTTTTGGGGAATGCAGAATCCTATTTACCAACCCCTCCGTTCGGGCAGGATATGACACAAGGTCAATTTTTAAGCGTGTTTAACAGGTTTGAATTCAGAGTTGTCCTTCTCCTAGACTAGTTGCCTCACCAAGGCTGAAGAACCTAGTCTGTCCTACTATTTACCCATAGCTGGAGGGAGAATAATTGGATTCATACTTTTCCCAAGGGTATTAGTGCTATGTGAAATGCAATCAGTCTTGTCCAGGAATTGAACTCGTATCGCCGTGTTCATATCCTGGGACGATAACTATTACACCTTTTATTACCCTTTTATTGTCATCGCTCTCGGGTCCATTTTGGCCTGGAGATAGCACCTGATAGGGTCCTATCTATGGGTCAAAAAGAACTAAACTGTATGCTTATGCTAAACTGCATTGTTTCATATAGAACTATTTTGACATTTAAACTGCATACTTATGCTAAAGTGAATTGTTTGAAATAGAATTGTATAAAAGTGGTTTTGCCATTAAATAACCTACAATGGTTGATATGCCATAAAGCCAAACAAAACCAAATACAAAGAATTATTATTATTAGTTATTTGAAGTCATATATTTGCTTGAAGAAAGTGATTTTGGTATTAAATAACCCCACAAGAGTTGACATGTTGTAAAACCAACCAACCAACCAACCAACCAACCAAACAAACCAATCAATCTATGCATACACATTTTTACATATACAGACATATATATGCATACATACACATACATAAGCATGTATGCATATATATACATAAATACACACACATACAAGGGTTAGCTGAAAAATTTCATAGGCTGACCAAGATAGTCTCATTAAATAAGGTCTATTTTTCAGCATAATCCCTTTAGTAGTCCACACACATTGGTGTTGCAGTGCTTGGATCTCACTGGTCAAAAAAGTCATCAATAGTAGATATGATGTCATCATATAATTTTTCAGCCTATGAACTGTTCAGCCTACTTTTGTATGTACCCATATATACATATATGCACATACATACATGAATGCATATGCTCATACATACAGAAATGCATATACATATCTACATACACACATATATTGATACATACACACATATATATACTCACATACCGGTACAGACACAGATACACACTTATATATATATATTGTCAAATAGAAGGGGCTCCGGTTTAAGGAGAAAGCCATGGTGAAGGTAACTCTACAAGAAGAAGTTAACTCCAAAATCAAAACTGGAGAAGGAAACTTTAGCCTCAAATCTCTGCTTATTTGTAGGTATCCATTGACAGGAAAAGTCTAAGAGAAGCTACTCTGAAATATAGAGATACATACACACACATACATATACTCACATACCGGTACAGACACAGATACACACTTATATATATATATTGTTAAATAGAAGGGGCTCCAGTTTAAGGAGAAAGCCATGGTGAAGGTAACTCTACAAGAAGAAGTTAACTCCAAAATCAAAACTGGAGAAGGAAACTTTAGCCTCAAATCTCTGCTTATTTGTAGGTATCCGTTGACAGGAAAAGTCAAAGAGAAGCTACTCTGAAATAGGGCCTGCTGTTTGCATAGTCACCTGTTATCTTGCTATGATTGTCACTGGCTTGTTGCTATGCAGACTCAGTGAATAGCATAAATGTTGTTCAAGCAGATGTCACTATAATTCAATGATGTAAAGATGACTTACTACCTTATCATTTTATGTATCTTATATGCTTTTCATAAGTTGAATAATTTATTAATCAGGATGTTTGTATTGTAATTTTGGAAGCAAAGACAACTATCATCTGTCAAGATTTGGCAGTCATCATATATTATTATATATATTATATATACATATAGAGTGTTTGTCAATGGTCCAGGAGACCAGGTTCAATCCCAGGTCAAGTCATAACAAAGACTCAAAAAATGGTACTTTATGCTTCCTTGCTTAACACACAGCATTATAAGGTATGGGCCAAGGGTAAACGGAGCAATCCAGGGAAATGAGTGATGCCCTCCCCTACTCTTTGGTGTAGTAGCTAATGAAAAGGGAGCCTTCAGGGTACCCTCGACAAGGGTCAGCCAACTTTATATATATATATATATATATATGCACACATTATATCATAATAGTCAAGAGATGTTGGGCACTTTATTGACAAACTGAAATCTGTGAAATCTAAACTAATTGAATATATATTATAGACAAGAGAGATGAGAAAGCTTTATTAATAAGCTAGTATGGGAAACCTAAATGAAACATTTTGATAAAAATTACATCATTTTAATCCTCTATTCTTGAGAATAGTCAGAGTTAAGGTTACCAGTTACATATAAAAACATTGCTTCTACTTATGCCGGGATGGGGAGTCTCTATGTTATTGTGAACACTATGCTGAACTGTGATATTGTAGTAAGCAAATTTGTACTCTAGTTATGTTATTACATTCACTTTCAGACTAAAGTTCAACACCCCACTTATCCCCTCCAGCTATGGGTTAAATAGAAAAGGCAGAACAGGAAAGAAAAAGGTTGCAGAATGTATATGCACCCATGTTACACATATTGAGTGGTGTCTTACTAAGTGGCAAGGTCAAGCTGTTTCTGGAAGTCAAAATAAAGAGAGAGAGAGTGCTGTCTCTGTAAGTCAAAATGTGAGAGAATGGGTTCTTGGAAGACGAGAGTATATATAGGCAATCCTTGTCATGTGGTCGGCTCCAAATGCGCGGGATAAAATCAAAGTTGCGGATGTAGTTGTGAGCACAAATCACATGATTTTCCTGACTAATAGGTTCTCAAGACTGATTAGTTTACTGATATCACCATCTTTGTTTTGGGAACAAGTGGTATCACAGCCATTTTAAAAGTATAGGAGTGTAAATCATATATGTTCTTCTATAAGGATAGTTTTGGCATTAGGTAGCCTATGAAGGTTTATATGTCATTAAACAAAGAAACCAAACCAAACCAAACCTATTAATGCAGGTTCATTAGATGTACTTGTATGACTTTGCTGCAGGAAGAAAGTTCGGGGATATTATAATGTTACTGAAGTGGGATATTGGAATAATAACTTGATTTATAAATGCAAAGGGTTTACTTTATAAGATAAAAAATATATGTGTTAACAGAGATTAACTACTGGCTAGTCTTACAAGGAAAATGGGTCCCCACCCGGGCAACACCGTCTATGTTCATACTCAAAAAGAACAGTCAATTTTATACTGAGGGTTATCATTTCTTCTCTACAACAAGGGAAGAGATGCATATTGCCCAGGAGGACACTGATGAAACTGCCTTGGATGTTTAAGATGGCTGGTTTAACTAGGACGCTTGTTGAAATAAATGAGATTATCAGGATACATTGTCTTTCAGTGAAGAAACAAGTCCATGCCCAGACTTGTAAATTATTTGTATTAGACAAGAATAGTTAATTGAAGATACGTAATTATTTGCAAATGATTGTAATAGAATAGTAAGTTGATTTTAAAGGCATTTCAACCCATCTCGGTTTATGTTATTCTTAGAGGAGAAGAAATCGTGTACATTGTAGATTTATATTTACGTAATAGTGTAGTTTCTAAAGTTTTCTGCTCACAGTTATATGATATCAAGTATTCCTATTTTATACTCAGCCAAGTCGGCTGGAGCTGTAGTATTCACTGACTGCATCTCTGCAGAGAGGTAAAAATCCCTCTAATGATTGTCCTGGATATGACACTAAACAATCTGATGGTGAGGCTCCAGTGATGCTGGAGCTTTAGGGAATGCAGAGTACTCCTTTATTACCATCGCTCCCAGGTCTACTCTAACCCAGAATGCTAGTATCTGATAGGGTCCTATCTATTGATCAAATTGAATAATTTGACATTTAAACTGAGTGCAAACAAATGACTTATGCAAAACTGAATTGTTAGAAATAGAACAGTTGGATCATTTAACTGTGAATAAACAAATGATAAAGAATAAGCTTAGGCTTATCTTAACTTTATCTACAAAATGTGTTTACAAATCATATATTTGATACATATGTATAGAGAGGATTTGGCATTGAAAAAACCTAAAATGGTTGATATGCCATAAAACTAAACCAAACCAAACCAAACCAAACCAAATCAATCTTATACAAATAATTTGCAAACATATCTATTTAATCCATAGATGGGACTCAAACAGGTCCTACCACTTCAGGTCTGAGTGGATCTGGGAGAAATAGCAATGAAGGGGTACTCAACATTCTCCAGAGCTCCAGAACAGTAAGTTATTTGAAAGTATATGGAAATCATTTACAATAAGAAGTTACATGAAGCTATAATCATCATTATCATCATTATTAAAGAGGAACAGTTACTTGAAATTATATAATTATTTTTAAAAAAAGACTAATTTCAGCATTAAATAATGCAACAAGAGTTGCTATGTCATAAAATTAACTAACCAACCAAAATAAAAAATCCACATGTATAAAAAAGCCACCATTTACTTTTGAGTTCTCTGCATCTCTGTTGGAGAAGTTGACAGCATGTTCTATATCTGGCCTTAGTAGATTTGGTGTTCTCTCACCACCATCAATAACAGCCATCAACTTGATTAATACAGAGCTCTCATTGAAAAACTACTGCAACTAGGGCCAAACGATTGACTAAAATTCCAATAACAGTTAAAAAATCTACACTTAGCTGGAATCTGTCAAACACAAACACAAATATAAATTAAACAAAAAGAGCCCGTAACAAACATCCATGCCAAATCTTAAACTGAAACAAGTACCATAAGGGAGAGATCACACAAATCACTGATCCGCCCACCAATTCCCAAAATAGATATCTCTGGAAAAAATTCCAAGCCAAATACCAAAGTGAAAAATGAAAAACTAAAGTGCATTCAAACTACTCCAGCCAAACTCAAATCTTCCCATCAATCCAAAATAAATCATTCAACCAACCACTGAACAAAAATGACTGAAAATATCAAACCCCCTCATCAACTCAATGCGGAGACCCCTTAACATCAAGAATAAAATCACCAAAAAGAATTATTAAACATGACCATAGAAACAAAAATACCGAAAGGATCAACCAAAACTCTAAATAGATCCGAGAGTGTAGAAAGTATTGATATTAAAACTGACACCATAATTACAAACCTCAATCTAGCAGATATATAAAAAAAAATATAAGATTTATCTATGAAACAAGTGCATCTACAAAGCATACACCTGTGAAGTAAAATTTGTCTAACCTTTGTCTTGAACTCATACAATTCATTTAAAGACAAAAATATTTACCTACAATTCACTTACAGGTTATCTATCTATATATATATATATATATATATATATATATATATATATGTTTGAACAAGATTTGATATTAAAGAAAACCACAAGAGTTGATATGTCATTAAATTCCTGCCAACCAATCAACATATATATATACGCACATACAAACATACATGCATACACATGTGTATAAGCACACACACACACACACACACACACACACACACACACACACACACACACACATATATATATACATTCAAACACACATATATACACACATACATATATGCACAAGTGCACAAACATATATATTCATACATACACAGATATATGCACAGATATATACACATACAAACATATATACATACATTCAAACACACATATATATATATGTTGTGTAATCAAAAATTAAGGCTTTAAATTCTTTTAATTTTAAAATCTAAAATCGAAAGGAAAAGTGTGTGAACTAAGGTAAGAATTAATAGTACTATTAGGAATATCATGAGAAAGCTTAGGAGAGAAAGCTTATGAGAGAAAACTTGAGAGGAAGCTTTTGAGAGAAACTTTATGAAAAAAAACTTATAAAAGAAAGCTTTTGAGGGAAAGGTTTTGAGTGAAAGCTAATTTGAGAAAATATATGAGAGAAAGCTTTCAAGAGAAAGTTTATAAGGAAAAGCTTTTGAGAGAAAGCTTATAAGAGAAATCTTAGAGAAAGCTTATAAGAGAAAGCTTGCCAAATACCAAGAGCTCATGGACCACTATAGAAATCAGGGCTTGCAACCCTTATGTGAGCCAATAAAAGTGGATGGTCAGGGTGCTTGCTCTTCAAAGTTTTGACTAGAACAGATATAACAGGAAGTGCTAAAAGGGAAGCTGTTAAAACAACCATGGAGTTCTTCGTAAAAGACTCTCCCATCAAGCACAATGCATGAGTGTTCAGCAATGAAAGATATGAGCTGCTAAATTGCTTACTCTGGGAATTTTTTTATGGTTGTGAAGGCTAGTGTAGAGCAAGCCACATTTTTGGTTTAGGTTTGGTTTGGTTTGGTTTGGTTTGCTAATGACATATCCATATTTACCAACTCCTCTGCTCAGGCAGGATATGACACAAGGTCAATTTTTAAGCAGAGGTTAACAGGTTTGAATTCAGAGTTTTCCTTCTCCTAGACTAGTTGCCTCACCAAGGCTGAAGAATCCAGTCTGTCCTACTACTTACCCATAGCTGGAGGGAGAATAATTGGATTCATACCTTTCGCAAGGGTATTAGTGCTACGTGAAATGCAATTAGCTTGGTCCAGGATTTGAATTTGTTTTGCCGTGTTCATTTCCTATGACAATAACCATTATACCACAGGCACCTAATGACATATCAATCTTCATGGGTTATTTAATCTATATAGGATTTACACTCCTATATTTTTAGATCAATCAATGAAGAGCATGTGAAGTGGAAAATTCTGGAAAAATAGGATCCAAAATTCACTTGTAGAAAACTTGTTCCCAAAACAAAAATAGGTGCCAAAACAAAATAAATGGGTTCAGGAAGCTGGCTGAACAGAGTAGTCACATGCTGGTGTTTTCAACTATGTCCACGCATTTTGAATTCCAAAGGAACTTGTCCTGTGCAAAAATAAATCTCGCGTATATAGCCAGTCACATGATTAGGAAACCTATTTATTTCACACTTGTGACAGCAACTTTCTCTTACTCTCTCATTCTTTGCTCTCCCAGCTAAAGACACACAGCTCCAGACAGCTTGACAGCAACGCAGCAGCCAAAAAATGGGAGCACTTACAGCCAGTGAAAATATATTCATTGTTCAAATGAAATTAGTATACTTACCACCTTTCAATATACTAAACTTCTCATGGATGTCAACATTGCCTACAACATACATACACACACATTCAGTCAGCAGGCTGACATACTCCACTGCTATTTACTTTTTAGTTCACATGCATACATACACACGCACATATATAAGCAATTATGACTTGTTCACTTTTTAACCCTTAGTCCGAACAGCAAACACACATACACACAGATATTTCAAACAACACTCACTACCATTCAACTAACATATTTCTATTATATACACCTACATACTTATATACATAATGAACATATTTGAACATTGCTACTTTGTATTAACTTTTCCTTGTATGTTTTACGTTATAAAAGAATATTTGTTTTGACGTTCTAGTAAAATTCCTTTTGTCTGTGTTATTCATATTATTTGAGTCTCTAATTGTAGAAGCCACACTTCCACTTGCTTCCAAGAAAACTTCAAGAACAACTCCATCTCTCCATCTGTTAAAGCCATCTTTCATATGTGTCCTATTTTATGTGTAATGTGTCTTTGGTAACAGTTCTCAAATACCAAATATAAAGGTCATTCAAAAAAGAGAATTCTTTTTTAAAAAAAGGAAAATACATCTTTTTTCAGAATTTTTTTCCATAAATTTAAACTCTGAATTGTGTTGGAATTGCTTTATAGCAAAAATTATTCTAATCTTACAAAATCTTTTGTTTTGAGGCTATTCAAAAAGGCAGAAAATCAGAGTACTCCAAGCTTGAACAGAGATCTGTCATCAAATTTTTGGTGGCTGAGAAATGTGAACCATGTGAAATTTACACAAGAATGTGTGCTGTGTACAGGGAAGCATGTTCTTGTCAGAAAAATGTTTACAAATTGAACTAAACATGGATTTAAGCATGAGTCAAAAAGATCGACCATGAAGGGAAAACATATCGACTCTCTGGTAAAGAAAAAGTTCCAGACACAGCAGTCAGTAAAGAAGATCATGCTGACAGTCTTCTCCTTAGACAAAATTCCCCTTATTCATAGAATGAGTTTCATATATTATCACAATATTTTGAAAAAGAAATAAACAAAAGAAAGTAAAAAATAACAAATAAAAAAATACTATAAAAAAGTGGAACTTTGAAATGAGTCTTTGGGAACAGATCTCAGATAATAAATATAATATCATTATCTTTTGATAAGGAACGGAAAAAAAGAAATAAATGAAAGAAAGTAAAGAAATAAAAAATAAATAAACCCTTTAAAAAGTGAATCTGTAAAATATGTCTTTGGGAATGGTTCTTAGATAATATGTATATTGTCATTATATTTTATTTGATAGTGTAAATTGGGAAATAAATGAAAGACAATAAAAAAAAAAAAGTCGGTTCCAGTGAATGCTTTTACTTGTAACAGGTTTCTATGATGATTTCCAATGCACAATATTGGAGAACAGGAGGAATGCATTGGACTATAACATATATATAAGCTCATGTGTTTTTAGACTTTATCGATTTGATCTTTAGCATTCTGACAGAAAATCTTAGCAGATCAATCATTAAGTAGGCAACAGCTGGTTATAATGAATTCTTGAAGTGTTTGCTTTTAACTTGACAAAAACAACTTCATATTTAAAAAAAGAAAAATTTCAAGACAAAAAATGGAAAGGGAAACGATAGCTACTAACAAATATAGTACCTCTGTCCTATAACAGTTGTTACATTTAACTCTGAATTTCATATACTAAATGTAACAACTATTATGAGAAAGAGGTATTATTATCACTATCTCTGTCCTATAAAAATTGTTACATTTAACTATGAATTTCATATACTAAATGTAACAACTATTATGAGAAAGAGGTATTATTATCACTATCTCTGTCCTATAAAAATTGTTACATTTAACTATGAATTTCATATACTAAATGTAACAACTATTATGAGAAAGAGGTATTATTATCACTATCTCTGTCCTATAAAAATTGTTACATTTAACTATGAATTTCATATACTAACTTTTATGATCGTTTGGTTAGTTGGGTTTTATGGCATATCAACCTTGGTAGGTTATTCAATGCCAAATCCTGTTTATACGAATATAAGTATACATGATTTATAAGCAAGTAAATTGGTTTGATTTGGTTTGTATTTTGTTCATAACATTTTCAAACAAGCATGAACTCATTTTTTTGCACACAGTTAAATGGTTTCAAGTATTTCTATCTAACATTAATCATTCTATTTACTATTAATCATTTATTTGCGACAGTTAAATTGCTTCAAGTATTGCTATGTAACAGTAACAATCTAACATCTGTCATTCATTTGCACACATTTAAATGGATATACATATGATTCCTAACTGAATAGTTTGTAGGTGATTTCATTTTTAAATGAGAACTTATTTGTTCGCACACTAGTATTGCAATTGTTTCTACACAGTTCAATGGTTTTAATTATTGCTACCTCGCACTAATGATTCTATGCAATTTTAAATTTGTTTCCAGATAGTGAGTTGGTTACAAGTTTTGCTATTCAACATATATTATTCTATTTTATCACTATTCATTCATTTACACACAGTAAAATGGTTCCAAATATTACTATGTATTACAAATTATTCAATTTCGGCACAATTTTAATTATTGCAATTCAACATCATTCAATATTCATTATTCATGCATTTGCACACAGTTAAATGGTTCCAATTACTGCTATGTATCACTAACAATACAATTAAACATTTGTCATTTGTTTACACACCGTTAAATAATCAAATAGTTCTTTTTCTTATAAGTCGATTTAGCATTAGTCATTTGTTTTCACACAATTGAAACGTCAAACAGTTCTATTTGAGCCATAGATAGGACCCTATCCATATTTACCGACCCCTCCACTCAGGCAGGATATGACACAAGGTCAATTTTTAAGCGGAGTTTAACAGGTTTGAATTCAGAGTTTTCCTTCTCCTAGACTAGTTGCCTCACCAAGGCTGAAGAACCTAGTCTGCCCAACTATTTTACCCTTAGCTGGAGGGAGAATAATTGGATTCATACCTTTCCCATGGGTATTAGTGCAATGTGAAATGCAATCCGTCTCATCCAGGATTTGAACTCATGTCGCCATGTCCATTTCCTACGATGATAACCATTACACCACAGGCACCTCTGTTTTTTATAGGACCCTATCAAGTGCTACCAATCCAGGCCAGAGTGGACCAGGGAGCAATGGCAATGAAGGGGTACTCCACATTCCCCAAATCTCCAAGGCTAGAACTTTGCCATCAGATGTTTAATATCATACCTGGAAGAAACTAGTTGAGAGGCTCTTACCCCTCTGCTGAGATGCAGTCAGTGTATTCTACAGCCCCAGCTCAGCTGGGCTAAACTATTCTGAGACAGCGGTGTTATTATTACTATCTCTGTCCCATAAAAATTGTTGAATTTAATTATAAATTTCGTACACTAAATGTAACAACTATTATGGGACAGTGGTATCATTATCACTCTCTCTGTCCCATAACAGTTGTTACATTAACTATTAATTTCATATATTAATATAACAACTATTAGTTATTTACTAAGCGCAGCCTAGTTGTGGCAGTAGGCCAGAAACACGAAGAACTCAGTGAGGTTACCTGCTTGTTTAGATTAACAAAATTCCAGACACTCTTAGTTATTTACTAAGCTTAGCTTAGTCATAAGGAAAAGCTAGAAGAATGGGACACACAATGAGAATCAAAATCAGTAGTGATGACCAGCTAATCTAGCATGTTAACCATTATACTACCAAAGGAACCCTTAGTTATTTAAGCTCAGCTTAGTTTGGTAAAAAGTCAGAAGTATGAGGCACACAGTGAGAATGAAAATCACTTAAGATGGTACACTAACCTAACTTACAAAATGTTACACCACTCAAGGCACTCTAGATTATTAACTAAACTTAGCTTAATCATAGTGAAAAGATATAAGTATGAGGCACACAGTGAGAATGAAAATCACTTAAGATGGTACACTAAACTAACTTACAAAATGTTACACCACTCAAGGCACTCTAGATTATTAACTAAACTTAGCTTAATCATAGTGAAAAGATATAAGTATGAGACACACAATGAGAACCAAAATTACTTGTAATAGTCTGCTAACCAGAATTAATACTTTACAGCTAATGGATCTGTTATTTTATGATGTGCTAGTTATATTTTGGCAATATATCAATACTCTTGTAATTACCTACCCTCCTTCCTCTCCAGGATTTAGTGTGTATCACAGCAAGTGGAGAAAGGACATGTAGACTAAGCTAAGTGAAACCTATTGTCATCTGACCAATGCCTGTATTCTTTTACTACATAGGTCAGCATGTTGTATATTGACCTACGACCCGACCGGGCTGTCAAAATAGGAAATGCACCTTTGTAAATAACAGGTGCATCCGGTCGATCAGGATATTATAACCTTGACCGTGGATGGGTTGAATGAGTACAATTGTGATGCCCATAAGAAGATGGGGGTGTTGAACTATTATATAACTCGGTGAGACAGGAAGTCAGTTAGTTTTGGAGACCAGACGAGTTGGAGACAAGATATGGTGGAGAAAGCTAGTGCTCAGCAGAAAGCTGGGCCCCTGGGCCTCCGGTTGAGCAGCCCTAGAGAACAAGAAAGACATAACGCTGATGGCCATAAGAGTGGGGGTCAATATATTGCAGTTCTGTTCGGTTTCCAACTCCCTCTCACACACAACCTTTCAAATAAAGTGAGAGGTATATTTTTTTAAAGAATTCTTCGCTCATCTTTGTTATTGCGTCAATATGTATTTTGCATGTATATGTGTATATATGCATATTTATTATGTGGCTATACAACAAGCATGCATAACAGGGAATTAAATAAATTCCCTTGAAGAGTGCAAATGGCACCAAAGACATTGTTTACTTAGAAAGTTAAACAGTTCTGGAAAGATGGAAAGTTCCTTAAAAAAATGACTAAAAATGTGAACAGATGAATAGATATTTTTATAAGCAGTTTGGCAGAGCCTACCTTCTCTCCTATAATCAATTAGGTTGTCAATGTGGCACATTGAATATTTTTATTCAGTGTATCTTGGGTTTATCATGGTTACTTATCAGTGCCCATTTCATGTCTTATGACCAATTAGGCTGTCAGTGTATCATGTTGAACATTTCCCATCATGGCTGCCCGTGGTGTAGTCGTTATCATTGTAGGAAATGGACACGGCGACACGAGTTCAAATCCTGGACGAGACTGATTGCATTTCACATAGCACTAATACCCTTGGGAAAGGTATGAATCCAATTATTCTCCCTCCAGCTATGGGTAAATAGTAGGACAGACTAGGTTCTTCAGCCTTGGTTAGGCAAATAGTCTAGGAGAAGGAAAACTGACCTTGTGTCATCTCCTGCCCAAGCGGAGGGGTTGGTAAATAGTATCATGGCTTCTCTCAGGACACACATGGTTACTTAGCAGTGGCCATTTCCTCTCTTATAACCTATCAGGTTGTTTGTGTGTCCTGCTAAGCATTTCTATCAATGGCTTCTCTCAAGCCAAGCATGGTTACTTGGCAGTGCCCAACTCTTTTTCAAGGAACATATTTTATTTATTGGATTGCAAGTTTCCAGCAACAATGGATGGTCTCTAACTTGACCTTTGAATTGTAAATGGGATAGTAGATGTGAAAAATAAAGAAAATATCAGTCTTTTATTTTTTAATAATGAAACAATGAATTTTTTGGGACAAATCAATACATCTGTAGTTAAATATAGACCAAAATCATTGTATGAGATCAAACAAGTTATGTCTTCTTCAGTGCCCAAAAAATGTAACTGGAGAGTCAAGGCTAGGTGAACCTCTTTCCATATGTTGCCATACTTTTATCAATAACCTGATCAGGATAAATTGTGTCTCATAGAACCTAATACATTATTATCATTGATTTCAGCAAATCAACGGCCAATATTGCAAGTTTTCACTTACCTATTATCATCATCAAACACTGCAAACTTTTCTTGTCCGTGGGATTTTTCTTTGCCATCACACCAATCACAGCAACATTGATACTTATATCCAACAGATTTATCTTCAAGCTTCTACAATTTCATTGTCTGTTAGTTGCGTTTCATCTTACTAATCATCATCATCATCATCATCAAACTATTCACATACAACTTATTTTCTTATCTGTGTACTTTTTCATGGCTTCAATCCCAGTTACAGTACCATTAATATTTACATCTAGAGGATTTGTCTTTAGTTATTCTGTTAGTTGTAGTTTATTATTATATTTTGTTTTAATGAATAGAATCCTATCATGATGTGATTTACATGGTCTGCAAATAAAGCAAGATTCAAAGAGAAGAGACAAATAGCATTTAATACAATTTGTCTTTGTGCCTAAATATTAGGATGTATTAAAATATTTTTATATTTTAACCAAGGTTTCTTGAAGAAACTACTTAAGAGCTCCTATATATTTTGTGAAGTTTATATAGTAGTTTTGGAGGTGGTCATCCTCAGAACAGGGTGATGTTCACACAGTTCCTGAAAGTTTGGAGTCTATGTTTTAAGTACAGTTAAGGAAGAAATCTCACAGGTGACTAATAAAGAGTTGAGTTAGTTTTCTCAGTTTTTTCTTCTTCCTACCTGTAACACCCTTATGGTTTAATGTGCACCAAGGGTGGACTGAGCAGTCAGGTAACTATGTAGTGTCTGAGGGCTCAAAGCACCAAGAGGCTCAAGTTGGAAAAATCTCATTTTTGAAGTGGCTTCAAATAAATGAATGCATTATTGCTAAAAATTTTAACTCTAGAAATCTCTGCTTATCTGTTAATATAATCTGGTTGATACAAATTTTGTAGCATTGAAAATAAGCATCGAAAGAGATTTCTCTTTATTTCTTTGAGACAAAAAACTTTAAAAATAAGATTGCACATATCTGTGTGGAATGGATGGTTGGCTGGGATATGTGAAGAAGTAAATAACACTTTTTGCGCAAGGTTCCAGATTTCTGCCAGTTCACTTCCATCAGGAGCAAGGGGTTCTTAAATACTCTTTGGGTAAGGCTCCTGAGAAATACTGTTTTGAAATATGATTTCTTAGTTTAGATTGATTTAAAAATATCATGACATCATTTTATTTTATTTTTTTTGTCAAGCTCAGCTTGTTTGCAATGATCTCAAAGTGTTTTATGTTATCATATTTACCGACCCCTCCGCCCGGGCAGGATATGACACAAGGTCAATTTTTTAAACAGAGTTTAGCAGGTTTGAATTCAGAGTTTTCCTTCTCCTAGACTAGTTGCCTCCCCAAGGCTGAAGAACCTAGTCTGTCCTACTATTTACCCATAGCTGGAGGGAGAATAATTGGATTTATACCTTTCCCAAGGGTATTAGTGCTATGTGAAATGCAATCAGTTTCGTCCAGGATTTGAACTCGTGTCGCTGTGTCCATTTCCTGCGAGGATAACCATTACACCACGTGTTTTATGTTATGATGAACTTTATGCGTTCATGTACTTTATGTACTTATGTACTTTATGTGTTTATGTACTTTATGTGTTTTATGCTGTGATGAAATTCATGCTGGCTTATTGGTTGATGGTTGTTTGGTTTTATGGTATGTCAACCCTCATTGAGTTATTTAAGCGACTCTTTTTTCAAGCAATTATATTTTTAAAGTATCTAATAATTGCAAACAATTATAATTTCAAGTAACTAGTCTTAATACAAATAATTTGTAAGCAATTATATGGTTTCAAGTAACTATTGCTATTTAATAATAATAATAATCATTTGTTTGCATATTGTTATGTAGTTTCAAGTATTCCCATCTAATATTAATAATTTTCTCACCGTTATATGATTTCAAGTGTTCAAATCTAATAACTACAATTTCTGAAAAGATCTATTTGACACATAAATGGGACCCTAACGGGTACTACAGGTCAGTGTGAACAGGGTAGTAATTGCAATGAAGGACTACTCTACATTCTCCAAAGCTCCAGAAATGGAACTTAATCACCAGATACAGTTTAGTATCATACCCAGTTATTTGTACACAGTTATATGGTATGAAGTGTTCCTACCAAATACTAATGATTTATACAAAATTATGTAGTTTCAAATAAATATTCCTATTTAATAATAATTATTTGTTTGTACATGATTATTAAGTAAGCCAAATCTTAGAAAATGACCAATACAGGAGATTTGCTAATGGTAGTGAAGTCTTGTGTAGAACCAACTATACTTTTTGGATAAGCTTATAACAAATAAATGCAGCACTAATGCACCACAGATTCTCTTCAGATTTTAAATTCAGCATCTTTCCTTTCACTAAACTGGTTACCCTACCAAAGGCAGAGAGTCCAGTCTGCCCCACTCTTTTAATTGAAGCTTGAAGCAGAAGAGGTGGATAAATAACTTTCTCAAGAGTATTTGTATGAAGGGAAAAGCAGACAACCGCATCCAGAATTTGAACTCAGCTTGCCAAGTCCATTCTATTTAATGATAACAATTACATCACTCACACGTCCAATATATTCTTGACTGGATGGAAAAGGAGATCAACTGGCAAGAAATTAAAATTTGATCATACTAATAAATGGTATATACACTAACCAGAAAAAGAGATGCACAAAATTCTCTGGGACTGAGATACTAATAGATTGCCCAATTTCAGCAAGTATTAATTAACAAGAAAAGAATTTGTCATCTCGTGGATTTTGCCATTTCCAGGAAACCACTGAGTTAAAATAAGATAAAATAAAAACAAAATAGAAAGATAGATAAATAGTTGGGTCTTGCCAAGGACCTGAAAAGTTGTGAAACATAAAAGTGACAGTGATACCAATTATTGTTTTAGTCTTTAGAGCTGCATACTAATTATAATTGGTATCCTTAGGATGGTCCTTAAAAACCTGGAAAAAAGACTGGGGAAACTAAAGAACAGAGGAACAATTGAGACCATTCAGACCACAACACTGTTAAGATCAGCTGGAATACTTAGAAGAGTTCAGGAGATCAGGAGGGACTTGCAATCACTCAGACTTCAGTGAAAAACCATCAGTTATAACTGATATGAAAGTGCCCATGGTGTAATTGTTATATGGAGGTGCCCATGGTGTAATTGTTATCGTCGTAGGAAATGAACACAGCGACACGAGTTCAAATCCTGGACGAAACTGATTGCATTTCACATAGCACTAATACCCTTGGGAAAGGTATGAATCCAATTATTCTCCCTCCAGCTATGGGTAAATAGTAGGACAGACTAGGTTCTTCAGCCTTGGGGAGGCAACTAGTCTAGGAGAAGGAAAACTCTGAATTCAAACCTGTTAAACTCCGCTTAAAAATTGACCTTGTGTCATATCCTGCCCGAGCGGAGGGGTCGGTAAATAGGATAACTGATATGAAAAATTCACATAAAGTGAAAATAATGATGATAATAATAATATACACATATATGCATGGAAGAAAAATAAGGCATGAAAACTAATTTGTTGGAGTGTTTATATATTATTATTAGGTTTTACTATATACAAGCTCCATTAGATAATGGTTTTAAAAAAAATTAAATTTGAGGAAAATTAATGGAGAACACACAAGGACAAATGAACAGCCAGATGCAAAGGTAACAAAACCATTTTGGAGTAAGATATGAGAAAAGAAAAACATAACAGAAAGGTTGAATGGATAAATAATATTAGAAAAGAATTACAAGGGCTTGAAGAAGGTTCCAAGGTAAACATACACATGAACTCATAAAAAGCAACTATCAAAAAAGTACCAAACTAAAAACACTAGGCTATGAAGCCATAAATGGATTCTGGTCTAAAAAATCAATCTCCTTCAAATACAGATTAGCTGAGTAAATATCAAATAGCAGCTAGCATAATTGAAGGGATGACAAAGAGGGAAAACTTCCCTGATTCATAAAGACCCCCAAAAGGAACCATTCCCAGTAACTATTGACCTATAACGTGTCTACATATGATGTGGAAAATCCTGATTGTACAGATAAGAGAAGAAATAGATTACTCATTTGTATGCCATGGACTATTTCTGGAAGAACAGAAGAGATGGTGCCGGTGAGGGGAGAGGAACAGTTGACCTACGATATATAGATTAGCACATCCTCAAAGAGGTAAAAACAAGGTAGGCATAGACTGACTACAAAAAGGTCTATGATATGGTCGCATAAACTTGAATAATAAAATGTTTGAAAAATGTACAAAATATTTGACAAAGTCATAAACTTCATCATGAAAGCAATTGCAAATTGGAAAGTGAAATTAGCAGCAGGAGAACAGACCCTAGCAGTGGGGAAAATCCAAAGAGGCAACTTTCAGGTAGACTCACTCTCACCACTGCTATTTATTATAACATTGATGCCAGTTAATAATGTAATTAGGAAATACTCTGGGCCTACAAATCTACAAAATTAAAGGAAAAAAATACACCTTATGTATAAGAATGATCTTAAGATATTTACTAAAAATGAAAAATACCTGGAAACTCTGATATGAAAAATGAGAATATACTGCCAGGATGCAGAAATAGAATTTCCCATTGAAAAATGTGCTGTGTTAACAAGGAAAAGTGGTAAAAGAGAAACAATGGAAGGAACTGAACAATCAAAGCAGGGAAGCATCAGAATGCTTAAAGAGAAGGAAAATTACAAGGACAGGGTGAAACGATAAAATTGTCGTCTTAAAGAAAACAACACTACAGCTTTATTTTAAAACTTTTATTGAAAAAATCAATTCAGATAACTTGATTATGTGGTAGAGCTGACATCTATTCAATGTAGCCGCCTTCAGCCTAAATCACCGCCTCAATACGGATCCGGAACTGGGAGCATGCTTTTCTACAAGCACCAGTGGGAGCGTGGCGGATGGCAGCGATCAGGCTGGCTTTGGTGTTGTGGGAGGTCATGTTGGTGATGTTCTCAACGTATGACCAAATGAAGTAGTCCAGCAGGTTCAGGTCGGGGGAGGAGGGGGCCTGACGGACTTGATCAGCCTGAGGTTCTTTGTCTTCTCGGCCAAGATCTGACTTGTCTGGCGCCTGTAGGACCTACACTTCAAGTCATCCTTCACACATGCATTCACAGTTGTGTGTGAGATGCCTAAATCTCTGGCAATCTGCCGAATAGGCCACTGGGGAGTTTCATCAATGATTGCCTGGACCTTTTCGATGAACTCCTTGGTCAGGGTCTTTTCTAGGGCGACAATTTTATCATTCCACCCTTTACTTTGGAATATTGAAAGCAGATACCATCAAAAAAAGAGAGATGAGAGAGAAAAAAAAGAAAAGAGTATCTAAGAAGAACAAGAAAACATTTGGAAACCAGCAGAAATCTCATCAAAGAAATGAATACTTGGGCAATCTCCTTTGTAAGATACTCTGGATCCTTCTTAAAATGGACAAGGTAGGAACTTTGACAAACAAACCAGACAAGAAAATTGGTGACTATGTACAAGGTCTTACACCTGAAAGATGACATAGACAGACCCTATGAGTCAAGAAAAGGAGGAGGAAGAGAACTTGCAAGCATTGAGGATTATGAAGATGCATCAGTACAAGAACTTAAAGAATACATTAAAAAGAGCAAAGAAAGACTAATTACAGCAGTAAATGACAGCAATGGAAACATGAGAACATAAAGAAAAACAACAAAATATAGAAAACAAAAATGGGAAGGAAAACAACTGTATGGATACTTTAAGAGATAAACTTGCAAGATTGCAAATAAAAGACCTGAACATGGTTTTGGGAAACCTCAACAGAGAAACTAAATCTTTTGTAATAGCAGCGCAAAATAATGCCATATGAACCAATTATATTAAAGCAAAAATGAATAATATGCAGCTGAATAGCAAGTGTGGGATATGTGGAGATGAAATGATAATTCACATTAGTGAATGCAGCAAACTAACACAAAAGGAGTACAAAACTAGGCATGATTGAGTGGGGAAGGTAATCCACTGAGAATTGTGCAAGAGATGAAAATTGTCCATACTACCAAATGGTATATGCACAAACCAGAAACCACCCTAGAGAATGAGATGCATAAAATTCTATGGGATTTTGAGATACAAATGGATCAACTAATCCTGGACAAAAGACCAACAAGAAAAAAGAACTTGGCATCTGTTTGATTTTGACAATCTGGCAAACCACAGAGAGAAAAATAAAAGAAAGTGAAAAGATAAATAAATACTGAGGCCTTACCAGAGAACTAGAAAAACTGAGGAACATGAGGGTAATGGTGATACCTATTGTAATTAGTGTTCTCGGAATGGTCTCCAAAGGCTTCAAAAAAGACCTGGATGAATTGGGAATTGAAGGAAGACCATCAAGAACACAACATTGATGAGATCAGTTAGAAAACTCAGTAGAATCCTGGAAACCTAAGGAGACTTACTGTCACTTAAACTCTAGGGAAGGACCTCTCACTGATGTTCATTAGAAGAAGTTACAAGAAATGAAATAAAGCAGCAGCAGTGCAACAGTAGCAGTAGCAGCCTTATAGATGTGTACATAAGATATGCTTTGGAGTAAAGGTCTGTAAATATATTTGATTCACCCTAGTCAATGGAAAGGAAGTAAACAAAAAGTTTTCCCAAGTTCACAGATTAATCTATTTATGTACACATTAGCTAATTCATTGTTCAGTGAAATTATTTTTATTCAACCAAGCAGAAACTAAATATTGACAGGTAGATTCATTTAAATAGTCAATGTCATTTTGATGGAAGGTTATGAAAAAGAAAAAAAAATAAAGGCAAATACTACATAGGTTTGTAAAATTACTGCTTTTAAAAACTTTTTTGCTGCCTTTATAAAAAAAAAACTGAGGAGTTAAATCTCTCCCAAAAGTTATTGGTTTTATTTTATGGTGTGTGTCCTGGGTATAATACTTAACTGCCTCTGGTAGTAAGGCTCAAGTTCTGGTACTCTTGGGAGTTTAGAGTTATCTATTTATCATCATAACTCCTTAAACCTATATGACCTATAGTGGTAGTATTTATTGGTATCACCTCTACAGACCAAATAGATCTGTATGATATACTGTTTAAAATGATTTTGAAATACATTAATACATTGTCTCTCAAAACATTAATATTTTAACTACTTGAAACCATATATTTGTGAATTTATGATGGTGAACAAATTATTTATATTAGGTATGAATAATTACTTTTTTAAGGCTTGTAAATACTGATAAACTGTACACAGTTATATGGTTTCAAGTAACTTTCTATTTAATAATAATAATTTGCTAGCAACTGTATACTTTCAATTAACTATTCCTACCTAATACTGTACTCCACATATGATAGTAAACTGCATACAGTGGTGAGGTTCTAGTTCTGCACCACTGGGAAGTGTGGAATCACCCCTTTCATTGCTATGAATCTTAGGACTATTTTCATTTGGAGAGGTTGTCCCTGTTAGGGTTGTATCTATGGGTCAGATAGATTTGTATGGGATAATGCTTAAAATGATTTTGAGATACATTAACGCATTGTCTCTTAAAACATTGATATTGCAACTAAGTATGAAGTATTTAAATGAGTCACTCAAAAAGTTCTGAGCTTCATCCAGATTTCAGATTTGTTGTATGCGTTTTATCTTTGTATGGACTTTACCAGCACAGAAATTAAAAAAGTTTTATGAATTAGTTTTTCTAGATTTATAAGAAGAGAATTAATTTTTTTATTTATTGCGGACTTTTTGTCCTCATCTTGGTAGTTTTTGTGTTGTTTCTTCTTTCACTACGTTTCGGCCAATTTTCACCTCTGGCCTTCTTCAGGTGATTTACCGTGACCTCGGATAGGAATGCTGAGTCTTGTAACCGTATACCCAGTAATTACTGCCTTCCATAGTTGTTGTCTATTGCACCACGTTTTTGACCAAGTAAACCTCTGGCTGCAATAAATAAAAAGTCCACAATAATTAAAAGAAAAAAAAATTAATTCTCAGATTAAGAAGCATCATCTCAAAATGATTCCAATTAAAGACAATTATAAGAAGAGGTTGTGTGTTATCACAACAAATATGTTCAGCTAAATGAATGCATCTTTACTATTTCTTTTATAAAAAGTGGGGAGTCCTTATGGCTTAGTGGCTTACGTGCTGGACTGTTACATTATTGTAAGCAAGTTGGAACTTCAGCCACATTATTATGCTTACTTCCAGACTAATACTCTTAGAAAAGGTTTGAATCCCCTTATCCTTCAGTTATGGATAAAATTGTACTACAATTATTCTTCCTTTGGTATTAAATTATGCCTTGAAGATTGATATGCCATTAAACAAGGAAAGCAAACTAAAACATCTTTTATCATATTTACCAACCCCTTCGCTCAGGCAGGATATGACACAAGGTCAATTTTTTAAACAGAGTTTAGCAGGTTTGAATTAAGAGTTTTCCTTCTCCTAGACTAGTTGCCTCACTAAGGCTGAAGAACCTAGTCTGCCCTTCTATTTACCCATAGCTGGAGGGAGAATAATTGGATTCATACCTTTCCCAAGGGTATTAGTGCTATGTGAAATGCAATCAGTCTTGTCCAGGATTTGAACTTGTGTTGCTGTGTCCATTTCCAACGACGATAACCATTACACCCCGCGCACCTCCACTAAAACATCTTTTATAAAAGGTTAATTTTCTTCTAAACCAAACATCTCAGGATTTTATCATTTCAAGTGAAATGAGTAATGGTTGGTTGGTTGATTGGTTTTATGGCATTTCAACTCTTGCTGGATTATTTAATACTGAAGTCAATCTTTTTTTTGCTTGCAATTGTGTGGTTTCAAGTAATTAATGATAATAATAATTTGCAAACAATGATAACTGCAAGTAACTATTCTTAATATTAATAATTTGTTCAGAGTTATATGATTTCAAGTATTCCCATCTAATACTAATAATTTTCAAATAGATCTATTTAACCTATAAATTGGACCTTTACAGGTACTACCTGTGGCATAACGTAAGATTTATTTTTGTAAGAAATTGACTTGGCAAACAAGGTTTGACATGTTATGAGACCAACACACAACCAACCAACCAGCCAGCCTTACTCATTTTCATTTTTGCTGTGAAATCTTATTAAATCTACAAACATAATCTACTCCTCTTCAAGTATCATGAAATTTCTACTACTGGTTGATATTAAAATATTGTTGCACTGTTTGATTCACTTTCTTGAATTTTCTTTCTAATATAATTAGATTCATTCTTTTAGGAGTTAAGAGAAAAGTTCTATGAGAAAAATAACTGATTCTGATACTAATATCTTTCTGTTGAGTCAAATAAACATTTTATATATCAAACATCAAAATCATAGATGTGAAGATAATAAACTTGATTTTTATTACCTTTTATTCTGAGCGTTATTTGGATGATTGGATTGAAGCATATATTCTCAGTGTGCAAAGTGAACAAAGATATTAAATTCATCATGATTATCAAACTCACTTAATGATAAAATAAATGATCCAGATGAGCAACTAATTTTTGTCATCTGTTATTAAATATATTGACAGTTATTCTGAGATAGAGGTGTTTATTTGTTTGTTTGGGTTTTATGACATATCAACATTTGTAGGTTATTTAATGCCAAATCCATTTTTATGCAAATAATCTGTTCTATTTCAAACAATTCTGTTTCATGAGTATACAGTTTAATTGTCAAAAACATTTTAATTTCAAGCTATTCAGTTTAGTCAAACAGTTCTAATTCAAACAATTCAGTTTAGTATAAGTATAGTTTTTTGTCCACATACAGTTAAATGTCAAAACAGTTCTATTTCAAACAATTCAGTTCAGCATAAGTACAGTTTAAATGTCAAAAACACTCCTATTTAAACAATTCAGTTCAGCATAAGTATGCAGTTTAGTTCTATTTGATCCATAGATAGGGCCCTATCAGGTGCTACCATTCTAGGCCAGTGTGGACCTGGGAGCAATGGCAATGAAGGGGTGCTCTGCATTCACCATCAGATTGTTTAGTGTCATATCCAGGACATTTGTTGGGGGTAGTCTTACCCCTCTGCAGAGGTGCAGTCAGTGTATTATACAACCCTAGTCGACTGGGTAAAGATAGAGGTGTAATTGCATAATCGTTATATTTGCAAATATTGTGTTATAATGGTCATCATTGTAAGAAAATAACACAGCAACCCGAGTTCAAATCCTGATCTAGGCTGTTTGCATTTCACATTGTAATAATACTCTTGGGCATAGTATGCATCCAACTATCCTCTCTCCTGCTATGGGCAAACAGGGCAGACTGGGCTCTTTAACCTTGGTATGACAGTCAGTTTAGAAGGAACAATCTGAATTCAAACCTGTTAAAACTCTGCTTAAGAAATTGACCTTGTGTCACATCCTGTTCATGTAGAAGGGTTGGGTAAACATATTTTTGGAAAGCAGAACGGATGAACAGAGTTCTAATCACAGTCAAGGATGTTTGCATTTACTTGGGATGTACATTTCTTGTCTTGATGAGCAACTAATCTAGGAAAAGAGCTAATTCTGAATTCAAAACTGGTAGGTGTGGGGCTAGCGACTCCACCCTGTTGAAAAGGAATCTACCAGCTATTGAAACCCAAGTACCATCACAAACATCATTGGGTTAAAGCCCTTTTTTTCCAAAGGAACTTACAGATATCATCATCATCATCATCATCATCAAGTTGTGCAGATTGCATGTATTTCCCTGATTATTTTTCTCTATCCATCCCAATCATCCATTGCTCTGAGCAGGTCCTCCAAACAACAGCCAGTGTCTGCACAGAGCTGATGTAAGTTCTTGCTATTTTGCCAACACTGGTGCATCTATGTGTAGGGGTCTATAGAAAAATATTGCTGATGAATTTGTCCTTGTTTCTTCAGCAGTGCCTTGTGTGTCTTGGTCATTTTAGATTGTTTTTGAGAGGGGGGGGAAAGTGGCTGTACAGTTGCTGTTTAGTGGGGTGTTGCCACCAGGATTTGTACAAAACAACACATGTGTAGTTCCCAGTTAGCTTTTTGTCAATGCATTTTGTTAAGGTATGTATGGTGTATCTATACAGTAGTATTGATACACCTACAGTTTGGAAGAAATCCAGTTTTATTTTATTGGAGAGATCAGATTCCCATATGAGATATAATCTGTCAATAGCAGTCTACACCTTTGCCAGGCATATACTGACATCCCTTTTAGTACATGAAATAATGCTGCCATGGTATATGAACTTGTCTAATAATTTTAGAAGTCTGCTACTTAATTTGGAGATCACTCTTTTATATTTAAAACACATGAACACTGTTTTATTTGTGTTCCCACAGAGGCCAATGCTTCCTGTTGCCTGTTCCAGGTTATGCAGTAGGAATCCAGTTTGGTCATGTGCATTTTAAAGAAGCACTAGATCATCTGCATAGTCTGCATCTGTTACAATTTCTGCAGGATATCGTCAGTTTTTTTTAAATGTAAAGCTATTTTCTTTTATTTGATCTATCAACGTTCATAGTAAATAGTCTTGGTAGATTATAAACAAATATGGCACTAATATATCTCCTTGAAAAACTCCAGTGAAAATGTTGAGAAATTCTGTGTCTCCATCTGTTGAATGAACTTTGACTTTGAGTATCATTATGGCTGTAACAAACCAGCTCATTGGACTTGTGGGTAGAGTGTTTGCCAATAGTCTGGGAGACCTGGCTACAATCCCAAGTCGTGTCATACCAAAGACTTTAAAAATGGTACTTGATACCTCCTTGCTTAACACTCAGCAATATAAGGTACATATCAAGCGTAAGGTGGAGCAATCCAGGGAAAGGAGTAGCGCCCTCCCCCTACACCTCAGTGTAGTAGCTATAGAAAAGGGAGCCTTCTGGTCACCCTCGACTACAGTCGCCAACAACTTTATGGCTGTAACAGTTTCTTTGGGAGACTATATGCTAGTAGTATTTGCTTCATCTTCCTTCTTTGTATGGAATCAAATGTTTTGGAGAAATATATGAACAATAGTTTGAGCTCAATATTTTTTGCATCTACTTCTTTAGTGATTCAGTGGATTGTCAGAATCTGTGAACTCATGGATCAATTTCTCTGAAAACTATTCTTTTTTCAAAGAATTTTCTCAATTTCAGGTTTGATACAACTGAGAAGCAGAGTATTATAAATAAACCTATGAAACTATCGAAGTATGAGTTATGCCTCGGTAGTTTTTGGAGATTCTGAGGTTACCTTTCTTAGAGAAGGGGAGGATGTAGCCTTTTGTTCATCCCTCTATTGTATTTTGTTTATATATGGCGTTGCAAAATGGAAGAAGAATGTCATCAAATCTTGTCATCGATACTTCAGGAGGTATTTTGTCGAGGTCTGTAGGTTTTCTGCTTTTAATTATTTTCAATACTATGTCAAGTTCTTCCTCTTTAAGCTGTTCTAGTTTGATGTCTAGTTGGCTATTAATAATTTTTTTGATAGATTTATCAGTGACTTCAGGGTGTTTACAAGTAGATTCTTGAAATGTTCTTTCCACTTTTGTAGTCTTTCTTCTAGGTTGACAGTGTTTAGTTTTACTCTTTTGATGCTCTTCCTTTCGCTCACTTAATTTACTGTTATGATTGACTATCTTCAACCAAGTTTCTGATTTTATTGATTTGGCCTTGAATGTATTGTAGTTGTTCGTTTTGGTATGTGTTAGTTCTCTCTGGGCTTTCTTAAGTTTCTATGCATTGGCATTTGTTGGTTTTTTTTTTTATTAAGTAAGGATGCTTTTTTCATCTATCTCATTTTTCTTTTATTACTATTGCCTCCTGTAGAACTCTACTCTTGGTTTGGAATGCACTCAACTGCTGTTTCTATATGGGCTATAACAAAGCTTTCATACTCATTATTTGGAGTATGTCTCCTGAAGAATTTCAAACTTGTTTCTTATAGTTACTGTATGACGATTTCTAATATCACTATTGGTGAGTGAAGACCAGTTATATTGAGAAGCTTTAACTGTTTGTGTCTTATTTTTGTGTAGACTCAGGCAAATGTTTACAGAAACAATTCTGATTGGAAGATACTCTTTCAAAAGAGGAGTATACCTTACAGTTCAGAGTGCTATTTATCTACTTCTTGTTTATAAATATAAACTCTATCTGTACTTTAGAGTTATTTGGGTAGGTGTAGGTCCATAGTTTTCCTCTTTTTTTCAGTATTTGATATTTAGGCATGCTAGTCTGTTCACGAGTAAAAAATCTGCTAGATATTCCCCTTTTCTGTTTGGGAAGTTGTGTAAGCAGAATTTATTACTTCAATCTTTACCTATTTGAGCATTGATATCTCCACTGATAATTACAATGTTGTGTTTGGGAATGTGTCAAACAAGGGAAGATAGCTCATTGTAGACGGTGATGATGTCCATTTCATCACTGGCATTGGTGGGACTGTCACAAGAAATGATTGTTGTGCAGGGGTTGTCATTAGATAAAGCACACATCATTCTTAAGTGGATTCTCTCTGTGCTATGGAAGTGATTTTTAAGCATGAAGACTGAGAAGCATTTCTACACTTCATATGATGGCATTCACGGAGTTTTTCCATTCAGACACTGAGATAAATGTCAATTCATTACCAGTAACATAGTATTTTATTTCTGGTTCACTGTGGTAGTATCTATGTTCTTGTTTGCATAAGATGTCTATATTATGTTACACTGCGGACACTGTCAGTTCACATAATTGTGTTTACTGTGTTTGATGTCTTGACATTAAATGTCACTATGTTAACAATGTTTTTGTATCTACGTAATTTTGATTTAGGTTTGAGCTTTGTAGCTGATTTTTCAAACATTGGGGCCAGAGCTCAAGCATAATACGCCTCTTGTTTACCTGTGTGAAGGGTGATGCCGTTTAAATCCATGGTTTGAATGAGAGACATGGTAATCTTTCATTGTTCTTTTTTTTATCAATAGACACCACCCTTATAAATGAGTAATAGTAGTTTCCTGAATTAACTATTTTAACCTGACTGTTGACTTATGAGATTCTTCAGCCCAGCATCTGGTGAAGCATGCTATTGTCCTGTTTTTGGATTTATTTGTCTTTATTTATATCCACCATGCTGTTTATGATGGCTTCCATTGATACATACTTGTAGAGATTTTTTTTTTTGCAGGGGGAGCAGGTGTATTAGGTTTTTAGTTTTTCCCTGACTTTTCATGAACAAATTATAGACTTTAATATTCATGTTTTTAAGGGAATATCATGATATAAAATTAGGATTTGTAAGTTTAGAATGAGTATAAGTCCAACAATCCCTTTTTATTCTATTCAAGCTTTGTGGATTGATTCTATTCTTTACTTTAACAATTAACCTTCGACTTAGTTATAGTCTTTTTCTAAATATATAGATAGATAGATAAGTAGATTGATATACTTACACCTTTAAAATTTCTAAGTTTTAACTTGGTATAGTTCAAACTGTCCTTCTTATTTTAATCTGAGTGTATGGAAGTTTATCTTACATCCTAATATCTGCTGCTACTTTTTCCTAACTGATTCCATGCAGTTGTTAATCTTTTGAGATTTTTCACATGAATTTGAATCCCGCACAACCAATTCAAAAGACAAACAACTGATAATTTAGTTATGTGTCATTCTAGTTTCTTAATAGATTTTACTTATTCATAATTAAAGATAGCCTAATTACATTTGCATAAAAGCTTAACCGCACGGCTTTTTTCGGGCTTTTTTTAAAATTTTATTCTTAACCAAAGTTTTTTAAAGACTGATTTTACTTTGATCCTTTATCAAAAATATATGGAAACATGTGTACACTTATTTTTTACATATCAACAAATTGAAACAGAAGGTTTTTTTTATAATTATTTTAATCACAATTACCACCACCACCAACACCAACACCACTACTATTACAATTAAAAATATTAATATCTAGAATTAAAAAAACAGTAGAAATGAACATTAGAATTCAAGATGTTTCTCCAACAGTTCAAGTAAAGTAACTTAAAAAACAACATTAGTGATAAATAAAAAGAAAAATATAGTTAAATTAATATATATAATCATTGATAATTTCTATATATTTAAAAAAAAAAAAGAATTTTAGCATCACTGATTTTCACATTTTAAGATACAGTGAGGATGTTGCGAAAAAAATTCTGTGCAAATTTACTAGAGCAGATGTAATAGTATGTATTTATCCAAAGCTTTTATAAGTGGCAGAATGAGATACAAGGTCACTTTTTAAAGCAAAGTATAGCTTGTTTTCCTTCTCCTCAACTGGTTACCCTTATCAAAACTAAAGAGTCTAGTCTATCCTACTATTTATCCATAGCTAGGGAGAGAAAAAATGAAAATGCTTTTCTCAAGTGAAACACAAACAGCCTTATCCAAGATTTAAACTCAGCTAAAGTTCACATCCTACGATGGAGAGATTTGTCCAACCTCTGACCAGATCAGATTTGACTTGAAGATATTTTATTGGGGGTTGGGGGAGCACACATTAAATGAAACTCATACACAACCATCACAAAAAATGCTTGATTCTCTCAGCATTCCCTTTTTGAAGCAACTCAGGTAATAAGTGATAAAATTTGTCCAGCTAAGTATTGCCTGGTTGGAAGGCCTCCTGGGATCAGGCAATCAACTTGACATCACTCACCTAGCATAAATGAGTCCAACCAAAGGCAGGTAAGTATATCCTATGATGATAGCCATTATTAGAAGTAGTCATAGTGCTATGAAATAGTTCATATCTCACAGCTAATTGTATCAATCCACCCAATTCTTCCACTATGGACAGGATGTGACATAAGGTCAATTTTTTTAAATGAAGTATAGTACAGCTGGTTTGAAATCAGAGTTTTCCTTCTAGATTGGTTGCTTTGCAAAGGCTAAAGAACCTAGTCTTTCCCACTATTTATCTATATCTGAAGGGATGGAGTTTAGCTGGATTTGTGCCTTTCCCAAGGTTATTAGTGCAAAGTGAAGTGTAAACAGCCTCATCCAGGATTTTGAACTCGGGTTGCGGATTCCACTTCCTACAACAATAAATGTTACTCTCAGAATGCCTTTTACAGCTAATTGTATTATGATATGGTATTGCACAAATGGTAGGGCAATAGGAGAGTGATAAAAATATGGGCTGAAGGGTGAGCCACACTCCACCCACACCTATTCTGTATTTAAGCTATTGCTTTTATCCTGGAAAACCTTTACTGCTAAAATCATGTCATGTTCACATTAACTTATAGATCACAGAATTAACAGATGATACAAACCTGCTCATATCAGTAACACAAGATGAGGAGATCAAAGAAAAACTTTGGAAACAGCTGGTTACTGAGTCTAACTGGTAAAGGCATAACTCATTTTCATAATGTCTGTGATACCTCTCATGAAAAAATGAATAGCACAATCATTTGGGACCAGGATATTTTAGTATGAAATTGAGTCTCACTGGGATCTTATTTCTTATATCTAATCCATGCTATTTACTAATGGCTACAGACTGAATAATATCATTTTCATTTGATATCATAGGGCTCTTGTTGAATCAATAAGAGGAATTATAATAGAAAGATAGGCTTCTTATATGAAGGAGGTGCAAGTATTCTCATGAGAAGATTCAAACTTGTATCTCATGGTCCTAAACTGGGAGCTATTGTGATAAAAAGCAACTAAAATTAAGATAAAAGAAATACTTATCAAGAAATAATAATGGTTGACAATATTTTGTCTAATAAAAAAAATTAAGATGATATTGCAACTACTACTACTAGTAAGTAAAGTTAGCAACCTTAGTCGAGGGTGAGCCGAAGGCTCCCTTTTCTATAGCTACTACACTGAGGTGTAGGGAAGGGCACTACTCCATTCCCTGAATTGCTCCACTTTACCCTTGATCCTTACCTTATAATGCTGAGTGTTAAGCAAGGCAGCGTCAAGTACCATTTTTAAAGACTTTGGTATGACTTAACCTAGGATTGAACCCCCTGGTCTTCCAGACCATTGGCAAACACTCTACTCATTAGGGCAATGGAATATAAAAACAATATCAATTATAGCATTTAGTTTACATTTGATTTTTTACCTATCGTAGTTCTCTTGTATCAGAGAAATATGTATTTACTCAATCCTTCCACCATAGCAGGATGTGAAACAAATTTAATTTCTAAGTAGAGTAAAGCTGGTTTTAATTTAGAGTTTTCCTTCTCCTAAACTGGTTGCCTCTGAAGAAACTAGTCTGCTCTATTATTTTTCCATAGCTTCAGGGGAAAACAGATGGATTCATGCCTTTGATGTAAAGTGAAATGCAAATAGCTTTGTCCAGGATTTGAACTCAGGTCACCAATTCCTTTTCTTATAATGATAACTGTTACACTAAGTGCATCTCTACTACAATCAGGAGGAGTATTTATCATAGAAAGGTTTCTTGAGAGAAAGACATGCAAGTTCCAATTTTGCCAAGAGCAAACAGCTCTTGATAAGATTCCAATTTGCATTTCATGGCCCTGGACTGATGGTCTAAGTAGTTGTGATGAAAAGCAACTGAAATTAATAGGAAAGAAATATTAGTCAAAAACTAACAGAGGTTGAAAATGGGTTTTCTAATAAAAAAAATTAAACTCAAGGTTATATCACAATCATTGATACTACTCAAAATTTACTTGGCCCAGTTGGCTGGGGCTGTAGAATACATTGACTGCTTCTCTGTAGAAAGGTAAGACTCCCCAACGAGTGTCCTGGATATGACCCTAAACAATCTGATAGTGAGGTTCCAGTTATGCTGGAGCTTTGAGGAATGAGGAGTGTTTCTTTATTACCATTGCTCCCAGGTTCACTCTGGTCCAGAGTGATAGTACCTGATAGGGTCTTATCTATGGGTCAAATAGAATTAAACTGTATACTTATGCTAAAATGAATTGTTTGAATTAGAACTGTTCGACTAAACTGAATAGCTTGAAATAGAAATGCTTTTGACAATTAAACTGTGTACTTATGCTAAACTGAATTGTTTGAAATAGAACTGTTTATTTGTATGAAAATGGATTTGGCATTAAATAACCTACAAAGGTTGATATGCC
This sequence comes from Sepioteuthis lessoniana, assembly GCA_963585895.1. Lineage (NCBI taxonomy): Eukaryota > Metazoa > Mollusca > Cephalopoda > Myopsida > Loliginidae > Sepioteuthis > Sepioteuthis lessoniana. Next base: position 81,331,806 of record OY757915.1, read on the forward strand.
ATAAAACCCAAACAAATAAACAAACAATCAAGATTTACTCTTGTTTTGACATTGTAGGGAGACAATAAATAATCATCTCCCTTAGAGAATGAGTGCGTCCATATGACAGTGTCAAAAACCCATTCTTGACCTCTTTTTTTTCTGTTCTTTGAACAATAGAGACATGTTTTGGACCCTGCAAGGAAACTGTATAACCATGTGGATATTGTACTTTCTTTTGTTTTTTTTTTTCCATTTTTTATACCTCTTCCACATACTGCCTGTTTATGGAACATATGCATATTTTTATCCCTTAAGACATATTTGTGTATTCATTCTTTCATTACTACTTGTAGGTATATTAAGTAAATATCAAATATTTCTGCCTGTGTAAATAAGCTTATTTTGTCTTTTCTTCTGTTTTTAAGTGTTAATATATCATAGATATACTAATATTAATATAGGTCCTTGGTGAGTGGGGACTCAACTAAATATCTTCCATAGCATCAAACATACCAATAATATTGTTTTTGAATTATTTTCTCACTCCTGCTGCTGACATCGAAATGACCTACACGTGAAATACATTTGCTCTTCTTCTTTTTCACAACAACCAACACGTGTAGTCCTTAATTCTAGTACTACTACTACTAAACTCAACATAATACTTTGGACAAGAAACTTGTGAGTTAAAACCAACTTCTAATATTAAGCTCAAGTTTGATTCTTCCTTCATACAAAATAACCTGTAAGTTTTTTCAATTTTCTAGTCCACTACTCATTCAAACATTGTTCTTCTCACGTCTTTGTGTGCGTGTGTGTGTATGTGTGTGTGTGTGTGAGAGAGAAAGAGAGAGTGAGAGAGAGAGAGAGAGAATATATATATATATATATATATATATATATATATATAAAGTATTTTACTTGTTTGTACATACAATTTTGGGTTTCACATTTTTATTTATGTCATATTGAGCAAATGTTTTTATCCATTTTTTCTGCAGATTATAAAACAATATATAAATGAAAGAATGTTTGTATGTAGAATTTTTGTGCTTTTGGCATGACAATATATACTATTACTAATAGGAATAATATTATGTTGATTTTATTTTATAAGCATTCTTAGACATTTTTAATTAGTGTTTTTTTCATCTCAATAATTCAGTTTGTCATTCTACAGTCATTAGTTTTAATGAAAAACAGTTGAAATTAAGATGAAAATATACAAGGCAAAAATTAATAATGACTGACAATGGTTTACCAATGCTTCTACTATTATATGAGGGTCAGCAGAAAAGTTCACAGGCTGACCAAGATACTCCCATGAAATGTAACCAAATGAGATTTATCTTTCAACATAGTCCCTATTATGGTCCAAACACTTTTTGTTTGATGTTGCAGTGCTTGGATCCTTTTGATCAAAAAAGTTTTCAAGAGTAGATATGAGGTGTCAACCTATGAACTTTACAGCCCATCCTTGTATATAAACCTAATAACATGAAATATGGTATTGAGTAATCAGAGATTATATGGTTAGTTTTGATCTTCTCCCAGTTCTTGTAGCTCAGTTGCCAAGAGTAGCTATCATGATGTTATAACCTAAAAAAAGGTTACTGAATGAGATATAACCAAAATGGAGGTTGCAAATGAAATGGAAACCTTTATAACATTAACAAAATATAATACTTGCTAGCGGCATTAAGAAGGTAACCGTTGATAGAGGTGATTACTTAGTATATTTTCACCCTCTCACAATAGTGTCCAACATATGAGGAATGAGGCATACCCATTAATGCTCATAGGTATGATATATAACACATGATAAAATAAGCTTTTTCAGAAAAATAGATGTGATTTCAAGTCTTGCCAAGAGCTAATTCCATATTTCCAATATGGATTGTTATTGACTGATAGCTTGAGTAGTTATGGTCAAAAGTAACTAAAATTAAGATGAAAAAAAATACAAGTTAAAAAGCAATAAATGTTAATAATGCATATCATCTTATTCATCCAGGCATATCTAAGGCTCATCTGGCATTTGTGCCTGTGAGTGATATTTAGTTGATTACCTGGTCCCAGGGACATTTCCCCCAGGCAATACCTTCTAAGTTGGGCTGGATTTCTCACAGGTGCCTGAGGCACTCCAAAAGGGAAATGCAGAGGAGATCAAGCATTTTTTTGTGACAGTTACACATGAGTCTCTACTTATGTGGCTACCTCACATTAAAATGACTTTGTGTCAAATCTGCATGGGTAGGAAAGAAATATAAGGAATAAAATCAATTGAAATAAAAGAAGGAAATACAATGATGAAAAGGATGAAAAATAAACAAAACAAGATGGAAGAAACACAAAACTGGTAGGAGGTTGGATAAATCCCTAAATCCCTCATTTTATTCATCCTAGTGTTTCCTCCATCTTGTTTTATTTACTTTTCATCCTTTTCATCATTGTATTTCCTTCTTTTATTTCAATTGATTTTCTTCCTTATATTTCTTTTATGTAGCTTAATTACTTTTCAATCTTACGTTTCTTTCATTTAGTTTTAATAACTTTTTATTTTATTCATATTTTCATTTCTTTTATTTGCTTTTCATTTTTTCATCTTGTATTTCCTTCCCCTAGTTTTAGGTACTTTTCATTCTTTTCATCCTTCTATTAACTTCATCATCTAGTTTTTAATTGCTTTTTAACCTTGTATTTCCTTTTATTTAATTTTTGTTGGTTTTAATCATTTTTTACCTTGAATTTCCTTCATCTTGTTTTAATCACTTTCCATCTATTTAATCCTTGTAATTCTTTCCTCAAATTTAATTGCTTTTCATCCATGTATCTGTTTCATATAGTTTTAGTTGCTTTTCATCTTTGCATTTCTTTAATTTTTTAAAAATTACTGTTCATCTTTTTTTCCCTCATATTTCCTTTATCTTATCTAATTGCCTTTCATCTTTGTATTTCCTTCATCTTGTTTGAGCTGCTTTTCATTTCTTTATCTTTTTATTTTTTTTTACTTAGTTTTAGTTGCTTTTTATTATGACTACTCAGACTGTTATTTGATAACTTGAAGTGAAAACCAATAATTAATCAAAAAGTAAAAATGATTCATCATATCTTATGTAATAGAATGAATAAAAATTCAAGGTAATATCATTAGTACATGCAATTTATGTGAAGACAATAATTTCAAATAGAGTGCCAAGAGATTAGAGTTGGGTTGGGGAATATAAAATAAGTTGATGAATAATTGGATTATTGAAATATGAGTTGGCATATTTGCTGGTGTGTGGGTTCAAGATGCTTGTGACAATTGTGTTTGTTGAGTTCAAAATGCAGGAATCAACTGGAATTCTTTCAAATCCTTTGAATAAACAAAAGAAAGAAAAAGGAAGAAAAAATGGAGAATGAATAAATTAGAAAGAAAGAGAAACTGAAGAAAAAAGAAAGGATACTAAGTAATGCAGAGAAGAGAGAAAAATGAAGTATAGAAAGTTATAGCAAGAAAGTGAAAAGGAGAAAGGGAGGGAAAAAATGAAGTAGTGTTGTCTACCTATGTATTACCCATGAGAAAAACCACTGATATATACAAATTTTTTAAATGGTTCATGTTACCATAAGAATGGAATTTCTCTGTAACTTGATCAGGTTTCATGACATATATATGTGTGTGTATGTGTTGATATATAAGCAGACAGACAGATAGATAGATATTTGTCACTAATAGAAATGAATATGTTCCAATGATTAAATCCTAAAAAGATAACATCTGTGCCATCTGATTAATTCTTAAATTGATTGAAATCATATTACAGATGACATTTATCAATTTATATTCATCAATGTATATAAATATAAGACAATAATTGGTCATAATCAACAGTATGAACAAACTCAAAGCATTTTAAGTGGTTTTAATGGTATACTACTTTGTCTAGGTAAGTTGCTAGATTTATTTATTATGAAATTGAGTGATTAAAATCATATTACTATCACATAACAAATAGATATGTTTATTATAATCTTATGTTTAAAATTATAATTATTAATCATATGATATTATAATTTATTTCTAAATTTTTTCCAAACATTTGAAAAGAGTTATCCTTCAATCATTTTCTTCATTTGTCTTGTTATGTTTAAAAGCTGAGGGAATCATATTGTTTTAGTCATACTAAAATGGTATTTAACAAAATTGTATTTATAATGTTGAAATTTCATTAAATTAAATTTTTATTCATAAATGCTAATACATTGATATTTTCTAATCAGTAATACTACCTCTGTCCATTAATAATTGCTACATTTACTGTATGAAATATATATACAAATATATCAACTATTATAGGACAAATATAGTATGATTTTTGTGTTCTTTCTTGAGTATGTTTTTATGTCTTATATATTGTGGTAGATAGTATTCTATAATAATCAAAATATTATCTTATATCAAAATGGTGATAAAATACCGTGACTTAGTCAAGTCATGATAACAGCCCCATTTTCCACTAGATCATCAAAGTTAAGCAGTGATGAACCTACTCAGTACTTAGATGCATGAATAATGGTTACTATAAGCAATCTAAATCCTATGTGACAGACTGACTAAAGCTAAGTAAATGATAAGAACCATGATTTATAGGTAAAACAGAACTAATATATATTTTAAGATATAAAAATACAGGGTGTTTAAAAAAATGTTAACATTTCTATGGGAGTTCCTTTATGATATTATGATTTTAAAGTCTTCACCTGTTCACCATCCCTATCAACACATTAATGGAATCTTCCCCAGGTGGTCTCTAAAATATCAGTTCTGCTTTTTTAATAAAGATACTCCCTTGGAAATATTAAATTTTTTAATCACCAGTGGGAGATCTTGAAAATGTGTTAACAGAGATGGCAAACATGTGGAAACCGTTTTAAAATTATATCATAAATGTGCTTCCATAAGTGTGTTAGCATATTTTTACATCCCCCTTGTACAACAACTATTATGAGACAGGAATACTAAAATGTTTTAAATATTTTATTAAAAAGGGAAAATCTGTGTTAAGTCTTCTTTGGCAAAATGTGACTGACATCAAAATTTACTGACTTCTCCTTGAGTAATACTTCCTTTGTCCCATAATAGTTGTTACATTTCACATATAACTTTCACATGCAAATATATGAAATATCATGGGACAAAAGTAGTATCTTTTTTAAGTTGGTACTTGAGTTTATTGTTGTCTTATTTAATTAAGTGATTTATTTATCCCAAATAAATAAAGTGACTTATTTATCCCAAATGAATTAAGTGATTTATTTAGCCCAAATAAATTAAGTGATTTGTTTAGTCCAAATGTTTGTACATTTATGCCAGTAAAATTCTATACATGCACCTGTTCAAGTTCACCAGGAAAAACTTTTTCTAGTATTTTTTTTTGTTTGTTTTTTTAGTGATTTGAAATAATCAAACCCTCAAACTCACCACAATTTTTTTTTATTTTGAAAAACAGAACAAACAATTATTTTAAATCATATAAGGGAGCTCACTTTCACATTTTATTTAAATGTAGGATGATCACCAATTTCTGAAACAGCATTGGAAAAGATAAGTAACCAGACAAGTTGAATTATTTTTTTTCTTCTGAAGAGATGGCGGTATATTCCTTTTTTTTAAAAATATTTATTCCAGAAAGGGTGATCATTCTACATTGAATTAGAATGTAAAAATGAACCGTCCTTATAAAATGTTAAATAAATTCTTTTTGAAAAATAACAACATTGCAGTGAGTTTTAGGGTCTAATCAGTTCAAATAGCAAAAAAAAAAATTACTGTAAATTTTTTTCTTGTGCACTTGAACGGGTGCACATGTAGAATAATACCTTTATACTAAATAAATACCACTCCCAAGCTCTCTTATTTGCCATAAAATAAATTCATACATTTGAGTTTGAGCCAATATTAAGTGATTGGCAAGATTCTATTATAATTAGATTCTTGTATTTTTATCTCTGAATATGATGTTTCTACTAAACAGGGTGGCTATAAAAGAAATAGTTTCAAAAATTGTTTTTTTTTTATATCTAAAATATTGACACTCATGAAACAGATTTTTGTAAAATAATAATTGAGGTTTATCATTAAGGCTTTTAGTTGCATCAGGTGTTTCACTGTCGGTCAGGGTGCAAAAAACTATAGTTGCTGATAAGGAATTTTCTTTGCTTGAATAAAGCAAAATGAATTCTGTTAATTTATTTAAGAACACATTTAAGAAAATCAGCATTGACTAGAATATCCATCTATAATTGGTGCAAGAAATTTGAAACAATAGGATATTTATGTAAAGGTAAAAGTCCAGGAAGACCATCCACACCCAAAAAACAATTGGAGCTTGTCCGTGCTTATTACCTAGAGTCAATAGGAATCTACAAAAGAGGGTTGATCCATTACAAGTTCTAAACCAGATTATTTCTAAAGAATATGTGGAAATAATTAAAAATGATTCCTAACACATGACAGTTATTGCAAAATCTAAGTGACTAGGATAAAAACACATGTGCAGAAATGTTGGTTTGGCTTCTTTGTTTAATGACATATCAACCTTCATGGGTTATTAAATGTCAAAGCCATCCTAGTAGAACTGTATTAGTACTATTTAACCTACAACTAGGAGAATAAGGGGGTTCATACCTTTCTCTAGGGTATTAGCCTGAAGGTGAATGTAATAGCGTGACTAGAGTTCAAACTTGCTTTCTACAATGTTGTGGTCAAGTACCTTTGCCATTAAGTTATGGGGACTCTCCCACAGAAATATTGAATATATTTACTGAGTAACTAATTTTCAGCAATTTAGTTGACTGTAAATAGTTATTTACTGAGCTTTTCTTAGATATAGTTGACAGGTCTCAGGTTGCTTACAATACCTGTTGTTGCTTAAGTCATCACCCATCAAAGTATTGAACAGGCACATTACTGCTTAACTTTAGTGATCTAGTAAAAAATGGTGTTATTATTTGCTTAAATATTGCACAAAGGCTTTAGACTGCTTACAGAACCTGCTGTTCCTTAAGTAGTCACTCATTTAACTATTGAACATGATCGTGGCTGCTTAACTTCAATGATCTAAAATGAGAAACAGTGCTGTTATTTACTAAGCTTTGCTTAGATATGTCACATGGTCCTAAGGTTGCTTACATTACCTGCTGTTGCTTAAGTGGTCACCCATCTAAATATTGTATGGGCTCATTACTGTTTAACTTCATCAATCTAAAATCAACTGTAAATTGCAGTGATCAACTTTAAGTGTTTCCCTACTAAACAGTGTAAAGTGAGTGCCAATAACTTTGTTTTTTTTTAAATAGATTATTGAAATGGTATATTTATTTGGTAGAAACCCTATATTACCTCTGTCTCAAAATAATTGGTATATAGTTTAATGTATGGAATATTATATGTTTGGGAAATAATTACATTCTGTCTGCAAGGAAATAAAAATGAATATTAGTTAAATTTATTTAAAAGTTATCCAAAAAATGTATTCGTCTTCATTTTCAATGAGTGCAGCCCTATGTAAAGACTAATTTTCAATTCAATGTTTAAAAAAATCACTGTGGTTTTCCCTCTTGAAAAAAAGTTTAAAAAACTGTTTTCAACTCTTTTGTTTCTGAATGTTCTGCTATAAATGAAATGTTTTAGTGATTGGAACAAATGAAAACCTGTAGGTGCTAAATCTGATGAGTATGGAGGATGGGGAAGAACGCCCCTCTTAACAATATTTTCTTTTCTTGGGTTCATTGTGCTGCAGTTGTTGAAAATGAAGGTGATTAAATTTTTGATGATGATAATGAAATAAACTTATCTCACACTTGTTTTTATATCCTCTGTGATAAAACATCTATCCTTTCCAAACAGCCTAATTTGTATCATGTATGATGGGATGGAGGTAGTATCACTTTTAGGTTCCTTTTTGAGTTATTTATAAAGCTTTGTGAAGTTTGACATATGGTCTGAAGTATAGGGCACTCAGTGAGAACTGAACTCATAAACAATGGTCTGTTAGCTCTCTTTAGAAAAAACAGTTAGACTTAGACTTGGCACAAGGCTTCCAGTACAGAACACCTAGAGAGGATTAAACTTACTACTCTGTAATAATTATCTATGAGACATGCTTGCTAACAATTAAGTGCTTATGTTACTTCTACTCTGCTGTTGGGACCTAAAATATGTTGAATGCATCCCCTGCAGAGAGGTAAAACCTCCACAAAAAGGGTGCCCAGAGTTTGGCACTAAACTACACCTGATGATGAGACTCTAATTTTGGAGTGCTGCGGAAAGTGGAGTCATGCCTTCATAGCCATGAGCCCCATGTCCACTCTGACACAGAGTGGTCGTACCTGTTAGGGTCCCAATTATAGAGATAATGAAGTATTTGCTTGTCTAAAATGATTTTGAAGGTACATTTTTGTATCATATATATAATTAGTTGGTTGAGTTTTATGGCTTATCAACCCTTGTATCCTGTTTATACATATATATAAAATATATATGATTTGTAAGTGGATATTTATCTGTATTTCCCACCCGGTAGGATTTGACATAAGGTCATTTTAGTATGAAGAGCAATGCACAGATTGAAACCCGTGTACAGCTGGTGCAAAAAATGCTTGTTCCTACTGGCATTCCCCTTATCGGGGTGCTTCAGGCACTAAACAATAAACTTAACCCGCAAGCCTAAGACCAAGTGATCATTTTCCCACTCTCTAGCCAAAAGGCAGAGAAGAGCAAATAGTTTGTGGGTAACATTTTTAAATGAGCCAGAGTTCCTTTGTTTACACACAGTTAAATAGTTTCAAGTATTGCTATCTAACACTAATAGTTTTATTTGCACACAGTTAAATGGTTTCAAGACTTGCTATGTAATAGTAAGTAAGTAAAGTAAAGTTGGCGACCATAGTCAATGGTGGCCAGAAGGTTCCCTTTTCGATAGCTACTATACCAAGGTGTAGAGGAGGGTGCTACTCCTTTCCCTGGATTGCTCCACTTTACCCTTGATTCGTACCTTATAATGCTGAGTATTAATCAAGGAGGCATCAAGTACCATTTTTTGAGTCTTTGGTATGACTCGACCTGGGATTGAACCCAGGTCTCCTGGGCCATTGGCGAACACTCTAACTACTAGGCCAATGTCCAGTTTTTCAGTAATTTGTTTGCACACAGTTAAATGGTTTCAAGTTTAGAAAATGATTACATATTTCTATTTGACTTATGGATGGGACCCTAACGGGTATTACTGCACTTGACCAAGGAATAATGGCAATTAAGGGGTTCTCCACATTCCCCAAAGCTCTATAACTGGAGCCTCATCATCTAATGTCTTAGTGTTATATCCAAGACACTTGTTGGAAGAGGGAGTCTTACCTCTCTGCGGAGATGCAGTCAATGTATTTTACAGCCCCAACTGACTGGACTATATATAAGCAAAGATCTTTATTGTTAAACTGATTTTGGCAAAAAATAACCCCCAATAAGAGTAGACATTCCATAAAACAATCAACCAACTAGCCAACATCTTCCTTCTTAAGTTTATTATGATGTCTTATAAAGTAAATGGTAAATAGGATCTCATAATAATAGGAGCTTTGTATTCATCTCTAAATACAATGCTCCATTTATAATATTACCTCTGTCCTATAAGAGTTTAATGTAAAAGATTTATATGAAAATGTATCAATAATTATTTTTTTCCCCATGTCTTCATTGACTGATTTTGATGATATGTCAACCTATCTCAGGTTATTTTAGGCCTAGATGCTAAGGAATCATATTCATTGTACATTTATATTTATATTTTTTGTGGTAGTTTATAAAGAGTTTTTACACAGTTATATAATATCAATTATTCACATCTAATACAAATAATTTGCACACAGTTGCATGATTTCAAGTATTCTTACCTAATAATAATAATAATTATATTATTTCAAGCAAATATTACAATTTAACAATAACTATTAACTTGCACACAGTTATATGGATTCAAGTAATTATATTTACCATTTGTAACCAATTATAGCTTCAAGTAACTATTCTTAATACAAATGATTTATGCACAATTATGTGGTATCAAGTATTCCTTTCTAATACAAATAATTTTCAAACAGATCTATTTGACCCATACATGGAACCATAACAGGTACTACTACTCTGGATCAGAGTGGACTTTGGAGTAATTGCAATGAAAGGGTTCTCCTTACTCTCCAAATTTCTAGAACTGAGGCCTTACCACCAGATGCAGTTTAGTGTCATAACATTTTTTTTGTCATAGTGGTGGTGGGGATCTTACTCCTTTACAGGGCATATAGTAAAGTTAGCGACCATAGGCGAGGGTGACCTGAAGGCTTGCTTTTCGATAGCTACTACACAGAGGTGTTGGGAAGGGCGCTATTCCTTTCCCTGGATTGTTCCACTTTACCCTTGATCTGTGCCTTATAATGCTGAGCATTAAGCAAGGAGGCATCAAGTACCATTTTTTAAGTCTTTGGTATGACTCGACCTCAGAGTGAACCCAGGTCTCCTGGGCCATTGGCAAACACTCTAACCATCATGTAGTCAGCATATTCTAAACCCCACAAATGGGGCAATTCTTGTGTCTTATATACTTAGTGGTTGATGGAATAGTATCATAATCAGAGTATTAAATTTATCTCTAAATACAATCTATAATACTACCTCTGTTCCATAAGGATGGTTATTTATGTATGTATTTACTCACCCCTCCACATGTACAGGATGTGATACAAGGTCAATTTTTAAGTGGAGTTTAACAGGTTTGAATTCAGAGTTTCCCTTCTCCTAAACTGGTTGCCTAACCAAGGGTGGAGAATCAAGTCTGCTCTACTATTTACCCATAGCTGGAGTGAAAATAATTAGATGTGAAATACAATCAGATACGTCCAGTCCATTTCCTACGATATTAACCAATATACCACAGGCACTTCCACAAAATTATATTTAATGTATGAAATTTACATGCAAATGTATGAACAGTTATGGGACCAAGGTATTTATCTTTTTTTAGTTTCTTCTTAAGTTTTTTTTTCTTATATTTTATATACTAAGATGTAGATGTTGTACAATAGGGTGAGCACGAAAACATTCCAACATACACCAGCGAAGTTGGTATGGGGTGAGTACCATCTTGAATTTCATTGTCCTTTAGAAGGAGAGAAAAGAAATATTTTGAGTTAATGTATGTGATGTTGCCATATTTATAAACATATTTCAAGAAGTTTTTATTGGAGTATTTTTGTGCTCACCCTATATAATAATCAGACCATTGTATTATCAGTAGTTATTACACTCCTTGAGTTTTTCACTAGTATTAGCAGATGATCTTTCACTGGAGTTTGAGTGACAGCAAGTCTCCTCAAGTTTCCAGCACTCTTTTCAGTATTCTGGCCAATCTTAATAATGCTTGTCCTCTGATTTCTAAATCTTCCAGTCCTTTTACCAAGCCTTTGAAGATTGTTCCAAGCACACCAATTACAATTGGTATCACAGCCATCTTTAAGTTTCATAGTTTTTTCATTCTCTGGCAAGGTCTAGGTACTTATCTCTCTTTTCATTTTCTTTTATTTTTACTGTGTGGTCCACCAGGATGGCAAAGTCCACTATCTGGCAGGTTCTCTTTTTCTTGTTGACTGTCACTTGGTCTGGTCATCTGGTCGAGATTAGGTGAACTGTTTATATCTTAAAATCCTAGAGAACTTTGTACCTCTCATATTCCAGGATGGATTCTGAGGTGTGCATATACCACTTGTTTGTATGGTCAATCCGCACCCTATCATATCTAGTCTTATACTCTTTTTGTGTTGATTTGCTTATTGTGTCATTAATTGTTTCATCTCAATCACCTCATCATCTATACTTTGCCATTTTGTCGCATCTTATCTATTTTTTCTTTAACATAGTTGGTCCTTATGGCATTGTTTTGTGCTGCTATTAAAAGAGATTCACTTTCTCTCTAAAGGTTTCCCTTTCTTAGCCATGTTCAAGTCTTCTTGTGTGAGATGTTGCTATTATTATTATCATTATCATTATAAGTCTAGTGGCATAATAAAGTATAGCTGGGTCACTGTAGGTTAATGATAATGATGCTTTGGTTCAAAAACCATTTCTGACCCCAGAGTCATTACCTGATGAATGCTTCGTTGACAGCACAGCTGTTATTTTTTTCTTTTCTCTTTCTATGTATGAAATTATATTTTTAAATCATATCAGACTACTTCTGCCTCATAATAATTGTTACATTTAGTGCATAAAATTTATTTGCAAATATATCTACTGTAATTGGACAGAAGTAGTCATTCATTTTGCTTGATGCATTCAATGAATGATTTCTTTAGTTACGGACAATAAAATCAATTATTTTTAGTGAAAGCCATTAAAACCATCTCACTTTCACTAAGTATCCTTCAAATATGACATTATGTGAGATTGATTCTCACTGGGTACCTCATACTTTTGTTTTTCTTTTCTAATTGTTAATTAAGAGATACAGTAAGTAAGTAAGTCGAGGGCGACCCAAAGGTTCCTTTTTCAATAGCTACTACACCGAGGTGTAGGGGAGGGTGCTACTCCTTTCCCTGGATTGCTCCACTTTACCCTTGATATGTACCTTTTGTTGCTGAGTGTTAAGCAAGGAGGTATCAAGTACCATTTTTAATGTCTTTGGTCTGATGTAACCTGGGATTGAACCCAGGTCTCTCACACCATTGGCAAATACTCTACCCACACTTGACCAATGAGCCGGTAAGAGATACAGTAGAAGTCTAAAAATCACAGCATTTGATATACTTTTTGGCTACTAGAGCAAAGAGCACAAAACTAGAAATAAAGAATAAACTTCTAATGAATACTGGACTTGCATCCCACACTGCAAGAGTCCATCTTTTATCCTCTTAACCCTTTTGGCTATGGATGATTTGTATAAAAACTATTTGATCACAGTAAATCAGTGTAAACTTGCAAAAAAAATATTTGTTATAAAATCAAAAAATGGCTCAAACTAATCACAAAATTTACTTTAAAAATGCATAAGAAAGAAGAAAGAAAGAATCCTAAACTTTTTTTTGCCCTTAGAATATTTTCGACCGAATAAAAAAAAATGTGCTATAAAATGAAAAGGTTAACAGATAAAGAAAAGGTATAAAGTAAATGCAGACGATGTTCTTTTTCCATTTTATTACCAATCAGACAATTCTTGAAAGAAAAATTTGGATGTCCAATTGATCCTATCGGGTAGAGATAAAAAGGCCAAAAAAAATCAAAGTCGAAGGACAGAAGCAGATGGTCATAAAACAGATTGAGTCAGCAGATGGCCAAAACATTAAAACCAATTCAATAATAAGAAGAAGAGAATGCTGTTGCCAGTCTTTCTTTAATTAACAACTACAATATTAAAAAAAAAAAAGTAATTTCATCTAAAAAACTGATAATATGAGTATGTGATTTGAAAGAAAAATTGGATATTCTATAAAAAATTCACCTTATATTGATGCAATTTTTGATAAGATGAGAAATGTAATTTTCTCAAAAAACACGAGCTATATTTTTATTCAATTGAAAGAGAAATTGGATATTTGATAAAATGCAAAGTTCATCCATGTGATTTTTAAAAGAGAGAAATTTTCATTTTATCAAAAATCCCAAAACTGCAATAAAAGAAATCATGTAATTTTTTTGTCTCAAGTAATGACAATTAGTCATCTACTGCCCTGATTATGATTACAGCTTTCTACATAATTTGATTGATCCTACCATTTCAACATCTTTTAGATGATTTCATCTTTTCTTCATACTTTAATTGATCCTACAATTTCGAGACCTTTCAGATGATTTTATCTTTTCTTCACATTTTTATTGATCCCACAATTTCCACACCATTCAGATGATTTCAACTTTTTTTCATACCATTTCCACCATTTAAACACCTTTTAGATGATTTCATCTTTTTTTCACATTTTAATTGATTCCAATATTTCAACAATTTTTAGATGATTTCATCTCTTCTTTTAATTTGAATTATTCTACCATTTCAACCCATTTTCAATGATTTCACCTTTTCTTAATACTTTGATTGATCATACCATTCCGATGCCATTCAGATGATTTCATATTTTTTTCTTACTTTGATTGATTCCACCATTTCAACACCTTCAACAATTTTTAGATGATTTCATCTTTTCTTTTTAATTTGAATTATTCCACCATTTCAACCCATTTTTAATGATTTCACCTTTTCTTCATACTTTGAATGATTCCTGCTTTTCAACAGCTTTTAGATGATTTCATCATTTTTTCACATTTTAATTGATTCAACCATTTCCACACATTTCAGAAGAATTCATCTCTTCTTCATACTTTGATTCTACTTGCCCAGTCAGCTGGGGCTGTAGAATACACTGACTGCACCTCTGCAGAAGGGTAACCCCCCCCTAACGAGTGTCCTAGATATGACACTAAACAATTTGATGGTGAGGTTCCAGCAGTCCTGGAGCTTTGGGGAATGCAGAGTACCCCTTCATTGCCATCGCTCCCAGGTCAACTCTGGCCCGGAGTGGTATCACCTGGTAGGGCCCTATCTATGGGTTAAATAGAACTAACAGCATACTTATGAATAGCTTGAAATAGAAACGTTTTTGAAAAATTAAACCGTACCTTCACTTAACTGAATTATTTCAAATAGAACTGTTTTTTGACATTAAAACTGTATTTACACTTAACTGAATTATTACATATAACTTCTTGAATAGTTTGAAATAAATGTTTTTGGCATTAACCTACAAAGGTTGATATGCCATAAAACCCAACAAACCAACCAACCAACCATTTGATTCTACCATTTCAACCCCTTTTACATCTCTTCTTTTTACTTTGAATTATTTCACCATTTTAACCTTTTAGATGATTTCAACATTTTTTCATACTTTGATTGATTCCACCATTTCAATTCCTCTTAGATGTTTTCTTCATAATTTAATTGATTCCATCAATTCAACATCTTTTAGATGATTTCATCATTTTTCACATTTTCTTTGATTCCACCACTTGAACACATTTTAGATGATTTCATCTTTTCTTTTAAATTTTAATTATGCCACCATTTAAACAACCTTTAGATGATGTCATCTATTCTTCATACTTTGATTGATTCCACCATTTCAACACCTTTTAAATGATATTATCTTATCTTCATACTTTAATTGATCCTACCATTTTGACACTATTTAGATGATTTCAACTTTTCTTCATACTTTGATTGATCCTACCATTTTGACACTATTCAGATAATTTCAACTTTTCTTTATACTTTGATTGATCCTACCATTTTGACACTATTCAGATAATTTCAACTTTTCTTCATACTTTGATTGATCCTACCATCTTGACACTATTCAGATAATTTCAACTTTTCTTTATACTTTGATTGATCCTACCATTTTGACACTATTCAGATAATTTCAACTTTTCTTCATACTTTGATTGATCCTACCATTTTGACACTATTCAGATAATTTCAACTTTTCTTTATACTTTGATTGATCCTACCATTTTGACACTATTCAGATAATTTCAACTTTTCTTCATACTTTGATTGATCCTACCATTTTGACACTATTCAGATAATTTCAACTTTTCTTTATACTTTGATTGATCCTACCATTTTGACACTATTCAGATAATTTCAACTTTTCTTCATACTTTGATTGATCCTACCATTTTGATACTATTTAGATGATTTTGTCTTTTCTTCATACTTTGATTGATCCTACCATTTTGACACTATTCAGATAATTTCAACTTTTCTTTATACTTTGATTGATCCTACCATTTTGATACTATTCAGATAATTTCAACTTTTCTACATACTTTGATTGATCCTACCATTTTGACACTGTTCAGATAATTTCAACTTTTCTTTATACTTTGATTGATCCTACCATTTTGACACTATTCAGATAATTTCAACTTTTCTTCATACTTTGATTGATCCTACCATTTTGATACTATTTAGATGATTTTGTCTTTTCTTCATACTTTGATTGATCCTACCATTTTGACACTATTCAGATAATTTCAACTTTTCTTTATACTTTGATTGATCCTACCATTTTGATACTATTCAGATAATTTCAACTTTTCTACATACTTTGATTGATCCTACCATTTTGACACTGTTCAGATAATTTCAACTTTTCTTTATACTTTGATTGATCCTACCATTTTGACACTATTCAGATAATTTCAACTTTTCTTCATACTTTGATTGATCCTACCATTTTGACACTATTCAGATAATTTCAACTTTTCTTTATACTTTGATTGATCCTACCATTTTGACACTATTCAGATAATTTCAACTTTTCTTCATACTTTGATTGATCCTACCATTTTGATACTATTTAGATGATTTTGTCTTTTCTTCATACTTTGATTGATTCCAACATTTCAACAATTTTTAGATAATTTCATCTCTTCTTTTTAATTTGAATTATTTGTCCATTTCAACACCTTTAAATGATTTCATCTTTTCTTCACACTTTGACTGATCATACCATTTCAACACCATTCAGATGATTTCATCTTTTCTTCATACTTTGACTGATCCCGCCATTTCAACAACTTTTAGATGAGTTCTACTTTTCTTCATACTTTGATTGATTCCGCCATTTCAACATCTTTTAGATGATTTCATCATTTTTTCACATTTTCTTTGATTCAATCATTTCAACACTCTTTAGATGATTTCATCTTTTCTTTATACTTCGATTGATTCCATCCTTTCAACACCTTTTAGATGATTTTAAATATTTTCATACTTTGATTGATCCTACGATTTTAACACTTTCTAGAAGATTTCATTTTTTCTTCATACTCTGATTGATTCCACCCTTTCAACAATTTTTAGATGATTTAATCTTTTCTATTTACTTAGAATTATTACACCATTTCAAGAATTTCATCTTTTCTTCATATTTTAATCAATTCCCCACATTTCAACGCATTTTAGATGAATCTATAATTTTAAAACCTTTGAGATGATTTCATTTTTTCTTCATCCTTTGATCGATTCTACCATTTCAACACATTTTAGATCATTTCATCTATTTCCATACTTTGATTGATACCACAATTTCAACAACTTTTAGATGATTTCATCTTTTCTTCATACTTTGATTGATCTTACCATTTTAACACCTTCTAGATTTCATATTTTCTTCATACTTTGATTGATACCACAATTTCAACACCTTTTAGGTGATTTCATTTTTTCTTCGTAATTTGACTAATGCGACCATTTAAACACCTGTTAGATGATTTTACCTTTTTTCATACTTTGATTGATGCTGCAATTTTTAGGAAAAAAGATGAAATCAACTAAAAGGTGTTGACCTTTTAGTTGATTTCATCTTTTTTCCAAACTTGAATTATTCCTGTATTTACACATGCCTTGATTAATCTCATCACATACCTCTCGATTATTTCAGCAGGGTTTAATACTCAATGATTCTCTGACCATTTTATGAATTTTTATCATTTGATTACACTTAAAATAACAAACATACAAAAAAAAAAAGCAGGAAGTAATTTTACACACTCTTATATGACTTCATTCCATTTTTTTTTGTATATTTTTTGCTATCTGCCCAGAAATCTTTTGCCTTATATAACTTTTGTTTTCTAATCCTTTTCTAGGGGCAGAAGGTATTATTTTATGCATTGTTCTTATATTTCTAATAATAAAATCATTGTGAATCAGAAAACATGATTCAATTCAAAACAAGTTTCTTGTTCACCCCTTCCATTTTTTTGTCTTTGCCAATTTTCATGTTGGCAAAACCTTAACACTATATCTGTCACCATTTAAGTATCTGTTCTTCTTTGAAACTGTACAATCTTTGTTTAATTACTTAGTGAGAGCCCTGACAACATATTCTAGAATATGCTGACTGTAGCCTCTTCAGAGGAATATGACTTTTGAAGAAATGGTGTGGTGGGTATGACACTAAATTGCATCCAGTAGTGAGACTTCAGTTCTGTAGTTCTGGGGAGTGTAGAGTCTCCCATTCATTGCCATTGCTTCCAGGTCCACTTTGACCTAGAGTGGTAGTGCCTGTTTTGGTTCCATCTATGGGTCAAATACATTCATTTGAATATTAATATTATTAGATAGGAATGCTTGAAACTATATAACTGTGTACAAATTATTTGTATTCAGAATACTTATTTGAAGCTATGATTTTTACAAATTATTATTAAGTACTTGAAACCATATAATTGCCTGCAAAAAAACTGAATTAGGCATTGAATAACCCAACAAGAGTTGACATCCTGTAAAACCAACCAACCAACCAACCAACCAAACTCTACTGCATTATAACTCGGTGACCAAAAATATGAATATGTAGCCATCCAGGAATAAGTGAACATCTATAAAAGAAGTTGTAGTGGAGTGATAGTACCTTTTAGGGTTTTGTCTATGAGTAAAAATTGTTTTGTTTGAGATAATGTTTAAAATGATTTTGGACTAAATTTGCTCTTAAAACTCAAAGTATTATGAAGTTTTTATGTATTTAAAATGAATGAACTTAATTTTAAATCACATTGATAGACTGATTTTTAAAACTTTGATATTGCAACTAAGTATGAAGTGTTTACTTATTTAAAATAACAGTGAATTTTTATACTGTATATAATTGGAGACCATAATTGTTAAACTGACTTTGTCATAAAATAATTCAAGAAAGGTTGATATGTCATAAAATCAACCAACCAACCAACTTTATAGCATTATTTTTTGAAGAATTCTTTCGATGAAAAATTTTATTTCTAGTTTTATTTCATCTTACTATTGTTGTTTTGATTTTTATTATTTCAAATCATTTATTAATGGTTTTGTGCTATTTGCTCTGACAGTCACAGAATGTATCAATCTAGAGTCTTATGTTATAAAGCAAAAATAACCTTAAGTGAAACAACTAATAAAATAGCAGTAATAATACAAAGACTATTTATTTGAAGTATGTTTATTAAAAAGTAACAAATAAATAAGCACAATTAAAACAATATTGAACTAAGAAAGAAAGAAAGAAAGCAAAGATATAAAAACTTAAAATAAAGATACTAATGTAGGGAGATAATAAATATCTCCTTTGAGGAGTGGGTGTGAATATTAAAAAAGTAGAGGAATGTCATGACAATCCCATTCCACCATCTCTTTTTTTGCATCTGTTTTTTGAACGGTAGAGATATTGTCTCCTTTACTGTCATTGAACAGTAAAGATAACATGGCTATGACCATTTTGCAGTCCACAATCTCAAATAACCTTTTTCCTATTTTTGTACCCTTTTCATATACTGCTTGTTTATAGAACACTATGTGCATATTTTATCTATTGGGCCATGTTTGTGTATTCTTCTCAATACTACTTATATGTGTATTATGTATAGATTAAATATTTATATATGTATAAATGAACTTCCTTTTATCAGTGTTAGTAATATCACAGATATAGTAATGCTAATGTTGGTCCTTGGTGAGTGGGGATTCAACTAAACATCTTTCCGACCACTAAGTGACCAAATAGTTACAATAAACCATTTCATAAACTGTAATCTAAACAACAATTACTATAGAAAAATACCCTAAAATAGTGAAACTGAAACAGCAATTATCATAAGGAAATGAGAGTAAAACCAAGCCTTAATATAAATAATTCTCTTGTTCACTTGCTTGATTCTTACTCATGGATTTCTAGGCTAATGGGCTAATCCTGTTGAAACTCCTTTTGCCTCAAGGAGTGTTTAATGTATCGTAGCCTCTAGTTATTCATGTCAGGATTTTTCGGTACATGTGCATCACAGTCATCTGATGTTGTCAGTGAATAGAATATTCCATCACAAACCAAAAACTATTTCCTGGTATAAGTGTATAACAATCACCCTATGTTATTAGTAAATGGAATTTTTCACTACAAACTGAAAACTATTCATGAAACCATTGATTTTGTGAGTTGCTTTGGAGATATTTTTGATTGCTATATGTAGCAACTTATATTTATTACCTTCTCTTTGTTGTATAATGACCAGTTTCATTATACAAAAGAAATTAAAGAGAAGTATTCTGGCCAAAATCTGATGTGTTCTAAATCAGAAGAGAAGCAACCAGCTTCATCATAAAACCAGCAGTTATAGACAACATCACCAGAAGGGAAGCAGGCATGGTCTGAGGTGAAAGGATTTTGAGTTTGAGTTTGAGACAATCAAATGCTACCACCTTGGTTTTCTCAGTGACACCCAGTGACCTCAGCAATCCAACTATTTTAACTGCTCTTTTCAGGGCAAGAAAGTCTCAGATGACCAGCTAATTCCAGACCAACCAGCTCAATGCAGCAACACCTGGAGTAACAGGCCAACCAACTCAGTGCAGTGATGCCTAGCAACTCCAGCCACATTCTCTGACCTATGAACCGATAACCTCATGCATTGACAACACAAGTCTATGAGCAGTGGACACCACTCGGACCAATGACAAATCTACAGCTCTACTGGCTGAGACCTTTGAAACACTTTGAATTTGTTAACGTTATCAAATTTATCTTGAAATGATAAATCTGGCAACTTTGCTATAGACAGCTTTGCAACAAATGGTATTTGTCGAGGTGGAGGACACTCCCTGTTCCAAAAAGTGCTGGAAATATTTTAGCTTGAAATTGGTAAACAAAGTCTAATTTGTTCAGGAACCAAATAAAATTGACATCCACAAGAGTGTTTCCCTTTTCATGGGGAGAGGAGAAACTGGAACTTCAAGGATGAAAATTACTCTGAAAGGATTTATTCTACCTGCAGACTCTTTGGCTGAAAGGCAAATCTTGTAACTTGGCATATGAACTCTTTAGACTGCAATGAGTGTTTTAAAGACTTCTGAAGTGGTTTAGTTTGGTTTGATTAGGTTTTATGGCATATCAACCGTTGTAGTTTATTCAATGCCAAATCCTCTTTATACATATTTAGCGAGGATGA
The DNA here is from genome assembly GCA_963585895.1 of Sepioteuthis lessoniana. Classification (NCBI taxonomy): domain Eukaryota; kingdom Metazoa; phylum Mollusca; class Cephalopoda; order Myopsida; family Loliginidae; genus Sepioteuthis; species Sepioteuthis lessoniana. The sequence goes on from OY757915.1 coordinate 81,352,855, forward strand.
ATTGTTACATTGTTATGTTAGTTCCTCGCGATGCTTGAAGATAAATAAATGAGTTGAACCAAGCTATAGAAAAGTTTTTGTGATTGTTTAATGACAGCCAGAATAAAGGGTACCTTTATGCTCCAAGTCTCATAGGAAGGAAGGAAGGAAATAGTTATTGAGTTGAGAAGGAATTCTAGCAGCTAAATGCCTGAGCGGAATGTGCATCGCTACAGTTAAGGCATTGTTGAATGTCTGAGCAGAATTACGTCGCCATAGGTGTAGCAAAAGTCGTGTTTGCTAGTTAAGGACAGGATTGATGTAGTCACTCATAAATATGTGGTCCTGGTTGTTGTAGGAGAGAGGCATGAAAGTCTCTGGAAAATGTTGTCCAGAAATGAGGTAGCTGGATGTCTGAGCGGAATTGTGCATCGCTGTAGACATAGCAAAAGTTTGAGGCAACATGAAGGTGTTCCTGTGTGTGGCGGATTAAATGCATCTAATTCATGTTCAACTGGGAACCCTTAGTCTAAGAGAGTAAACTCAAGAGGTCCATAAATTAGACGGCTTTCCTCATGGTGTTGTGCTTCTGCTGATATGAAGGAAGCGGACGGAAAGTACGTCCATCTTTCTCAAAAGGTTCTGAGGAAGAGAGTGTTTGGCAGCTTTCATCATTTAGGTGCTACCTGGGAAAATGGTCTGGGCTGAATAGGATAAGTCATCCTCATTGGGTGAAAATATGCGATGACTATAACGGTCAAATTAATTTACATGCCAAAAAAAAATACAAAGTTCTTTCTGCTACACATATATATTAAATATATAATTTGTAAATACATTTTGTAGATAACATTTCTAAACAAGCTTCAGCTCATTTTTTTGCACACAGTTAAATGGTTTCAAGTATTGCTATGAAACAGTAACAATTTAACATCAGTCATTTGTTTACACACATTTAGATGGATATACATATGATTTTTAAGTGAATAGTTCTCATTTTTAAATGACAATTAATTTGTTAGCACACAAGTATTGCTATTGTTTCTACACAGTTAAATGGTTTCAATTATTGCTATCTAATACTAAAAATTCTACTCAATATTAATCATTTGTTTGCAAACAGTGAAGTGGTTACAAGTATTGCTATTTAGCACTATTCATTCATTTGCCCACAGTGAAATGGTTTCAAGTTTTGCTATGTAATACAAATAATTAAATTTAAGCACACAGTTAAAGAGTTTCAAGTATTGCAATTTAACACTAATAATTCTATTCCACACTACTCATTTGTTTACACACAGATAAATTGTTCCAAGTACTACAATTTATCACTAGCAATTCAATTAAACATCAGTCATTTGTTTACACAGTTAAATAATCAAAGAGTTCTATTTCTAACAATTCAATATAATATGTCATTTGTTCGCAGACAGTTTAAATGTCAAACAGTTCTATTTGTGCTCTAGACAGGACCCTATCAGGTGCTAGCACTTTGGGTCTGAGTGGACCTGATAGCAATGGCAATCAATGGACTACTCTACATTCCTCAGAGCTCTGGGACTGGAGCCTCATTATCTGATGGTTAAATGTCATATCCAGGACACTTGTTGGGAGTGGGGTCTTACTCTTCTGCAGAGATGCAATCAGTTTATTTTACAGTCCCAACTAACTGGCTTTCTGAAGTGATGAGAAACATGGGGTAAGAAGCATTTTGGAACTGTCCAGAACATTTTAAACCGAAAAGGAAGATCTAATTCATTAGGGATGCAAATAAAATTGTTATCCTCAACAGTTCCTTCCCAGCACACTCACATTGAAGACTGGGACATTTAGAAGTAAATTAATTAGACAAGACTCACTTGGACAGAAAAAAAAAATACAATTATAAACCAATTGGATATTTTATTAATAGAGTTATCTATTTTTAGAACAATTGCCTTATCAGATCAAAAATAGAAATAATATAGAAAAGTTTAAGATTGAATTGGATGAGTTTAGAAAAGATGATAAGAAAAAGAAATTAAGAGAGCATTTTTAAAAAGTATTGGATGAATTACTAAACAGGGTTTAATCTGTACATAGATATTTTATTGATGATATATATGTGATGCATTCAATAAGTTTCCAGACTTTTTTGTACAGGCATTTAAAATTGTCATAGACTCTTGAAAATTTACTATTTTATTACTATACATCTTATGAGATGACTGACCAATTTTTATGATTTCAGCTTCAAATCAACAGCTACAGCAGGAATTGGAATACACCCTACTAAAGCCTGATTGTCATGGCTAGTGAATTTCAAAAATGCAATCTGGACGTGAGGACACTTTAGAAGAACGATATGCAATAAAATTCTGTTTTAAACTTGGAAAAAATGCCACAGAAACGAAATGGAATGCTTTAGACTGCTTTTCAACCATCTTGCATGAATCGAGCATCAGGTTTTGAGTGGCATAAGAGATTCAAGGAAGGCAAGGTGTCTGTGAGGGATGATGAGAGGTGTGGGAGGAGTAAGGAAGTCAATACACCACAGTTGATTGGCCAAAGGCTTAGGGTTAGGGTTACTATGTTGAGGTTTTAAGGGAGTTCAGGAAAAGATTCCGTCGGAGGAGGCCAGCACTCTTCAGATCTGGTCAGTGGCATTTCCAGTAGGACAATGCACCAGTCCACAACTCCATCCTTGTCACAGACTATTTGACCAAGATGGGCATCAAGACAGTTCCTCACCCTCCCTATAGTCTAGACCTTGCTCCCTGTGACTTTTGGCTATTCCCTAAGTTTAGAGGCTGTTGTTATGAGACAATTGAGATGAAAGAGGCTGTGATGAAGGTCATTGACATGCTCACACAAGAGGACTTCCATGGGGCCTTCCAGAAGTTGTTGGAATGGTACAACAAGTGCATTGCAGCCGGAGGAGATTACTTCGAAGGAGACTAGAGTTTCATGTGTGTACTATCAATAAAAGTGGCCATATGAAAAAAGTCTGGAAACTTATTTAATGATCCTTGTATGTCCTATGCAAAGATTTGTTATTTTTTTTTCTAATGTTGATATGAGAAGATAGTAAAAAGGAGAGATGCCCAAGGAGGCATAACAAATAAATAATAATAATAAAAAATACCAAGTTCTTCCCTGTCAACTAAAATCAAACTTAATTATAAGTACGTTGGAATACATCTGTGTATGTATTTAGATATGCACACACACACACACACACACACACACACACACACACACACACACATATATACAAATTTATTTATATTCACGTATATATATATATATATATACAGACACAACTGTACATATATATATGCATACATTTTTATATAGATACACATACAACCATACTTACATATATATATGTGTGTGTGTGTGTGTGTGTGAGTGGGTGTAAAGATATAATGTCCTGTAGAGATAAAAGACATTTAGCTCATACAAAGGAGAAACAAATATGATGAAAGGACAATCTTCAAGGAATAAATATTGAAATTTAACCCAATCAATATCTTACTTCCCATTTTCTCACCAGAAATTAATAGGATATAGACCGCTATTGATATGGCTTGATTACCATTATTATTCTTTTAAGTGGGGGGGAATATACATACATACATACACACACACACACACACATATATATATATATATATATATATATGAGAAAGCAAGATAAGTGCTTATAAATGGAGTAATCAGCAACTGAAATAATCTACTTGCTACAACCTGTGAACTAGTGAGAACATAAAAGAAATCAGCCGAAAGTATAAAAACAAGGTTTTAGTTTTTGTCTGTGATTCAAAACCATTTTTTTAAAAATTGATCTATCAAATGGCATTGATTTGAACCTCATTGGTAGTTTCTCATTTCTTTTATTTTAAACTTCTTCTCTTTTAATCTAGCTAAAAAAAACTAACACAATGAGTATCAAGAGTTTGAAGCTGATGAACAGTTTGATTTGGGTGCTGCTCAGCATTTTAATCACTGAAATCCCCTTCGTTGTTTGTTCTGAAAAATTTTCCATCTCCCGTATTAAAGCAAAATGGAGTGAGGTAAGTGAGATTCTTGTTTTTATTTATACATCTATTCATTTATTTATTTCTTGTCTAAATTGGCATTTTTTTTTATTGTTGTTTAATGAAAATATCTTTAAAATGACCTCCAGTCTAGTTTTGCTGAATGAAAAAAGTTGCAAGATTTTCATTGAATCTTAGAGCTTTTTTAATTTTTTGCATGTTTAGGGATAAGCATGTCTAAACAATTTTTGAAACATAAACAAGAAGTCTTAATATCATTACATATTCACATAAGATTAATATGTTTTAGCCTCTATTTTAAGTAGGATATATATATATATATATATATATATATATATATATATATATATATACCAGTATTGAACCACATTGTGCTATGAACACCTCTAATTTTTTAACTCAAAAAGATGTTTTAATCATATATTGCATATTATGAACAGTGGTAAGCTTAGATGTATTCAAAACCATATCTCTGGTAATGAACTACCCCTGGCTTTTGAGGTGAAAAATTGGTGTTAAAAAGTCATTCATTAAATGTGTGTGTGTGTGTGTGTGTGTGTGTCCTTTGAAGTTGAACCTCAGACTAAAAACTGAAGAATATATAACATCTAATACCAAGAAAGCATTAATCAGAATATAATACACACCATATATAATTGATAATATGATATTGACAACAATTATTATAATTGTAGGAGTGAATTAAAATCCTTTCCTTAATAATGTATATTCAAATTTCAAAATCTAAATGTAAAAAATAATGTATATTTGAATTTTATATAAACATCCCACCTGAAGATTACTTCACCAGCATGAAAGTTATGAACAAGTCAAGGAAGTGAGGCCTGAAAGTCTAATGATTCTTTATATATATACCAGCTTATTGGTATAATGGTTAGAGTATTCACTAATGGCCCAGGAGACTTGGGTTCAATCCCCAGTCAAGTCATATCAAAGACTCAAAAAATGGTACTTGATGTCTCCTTGCTTAACACTCAACATCATAAGATATGGATTGTGGATAAGTGGATCAATCCCGAGAAAGAAGTAGTGCCCTTCTCTACACCTTGGTGTTGTAGCTATTGAAAAGGGAGCCTTTATGTCACCCTCACCTATGGTTGGCCAACTTATATATGTATAATTAAAAAACAACTTGATGCTTTTTCATAACAATGCTCATGACTAAGAGACTGAGCCACATTTACATTTTAAAATCTTAAAACCGTTGATAAAAACAAATTATAAAAGGTGTTTATATATTTTACTTTCTTTGTGCTACTGTTAGTTTCATGAGATGATTCCTTTTCAGAGTTGAATTTACATTGTATTTCAATCTTACAAGTGCCAACTTTATCACCCCCCACCTTAAAGTAACTCACTTATTTTTTAAAAAATTATTCATTATTTTTTTCTCAGTCTGGAGCTAATGAACTTAACCAATGTTTGTTTGTGTGTCTGCATTATATATCTTGCAAGTGCTATCAGCAACAGTTGCACCAAGCAAATGCTATCAGCAATAATTGCACTATCAGCAACTCTATTGTCTTTATCAATGATTTTAACAGGATTTTAAGATATATATGTATATATTAAATCTATGCATCTGATTTCTTGTAACTGACTTATTGGGAAAGTGAAATGTTTTAGCATAAATTTTTTTCTAACAAGATACCCCTAGATTTGCCCTGCAATGAAAATAAAATTGGTTTTGAGTCAATTTGGCTACTGGAAGCTAAGTTTTCAGGTAATTCAACTTGGAAAATTTTCAGATATTGCACTCATCACAAGTATCTCTCTTGTCTTTAATTAATCCTATGTTTTTTTATTTAAGTATTATCTATGATAATTTTTCTCTAGTTTAAATTCATTCCTATGTCTACATCTAGCTATTAACTCACATTTCATGAAATGGAAAATTAAATACACGAATCATAAATTTTCTTTCTCCGATGAGCATCTGAAACACCAAACAGCCCTATCTAAGCATTTTTGGAGTTTGAAAGATATAGGTTTAACCCCTGAGATTCAATGGTCCATATTGAAAAAGTCAAATACTCCAAAATGTTTTGATAATAGATGTAATCTATGCCTGGAGGAAAAAATACAAATGATGATATACTCAGACCCTGAAAAATTGTTAGATAAAGGAGATGTGAATTAATAGCTAGATGCAGACATAGGAATGAATTTAAACTACAGAAAAATTATCAGAGATAATACTTAAATAAGAAAACAGGATTAAATTGATATTTAAGGTAAATGAATAAAAATAAAATAAAATAAAAAAATTAGATGAAACCATATGATGTATACGTACTCTTCAATGGAGGGATAACTGAATTAATAGGTACGAAAATAAAATTGAAATTTTAAATTTTAGTTTTAAATTTTAAATTTAATTTAATATAAGTATTACTGTATCCTTACGTAAAGTTATTAAAGAAAGTTATATTTATCTAAATTAGTATTAAATCTGGAGTTTTAAGTCGAAAAGTATTTAGAATTTAAAAAATAAAACAAAAAAATTAATTTACTATAATTCCAACCGGCTCTAAAATTAAAAAAAAACGGAAGTGGGCTAAATGAGGAGAAAACTCTTCACCCCTCTTCTATCCCCTCCCTTCTTTCCTGTGTCTATTCTGAATTATTTTATCCATAAGATCTGAAGAAGTCCTTTTAATTTTTTTTGGTGTTTTTAATTTATATCAAAAACCCATAACAGAATAGAAATAAATTTATAATCCTAATGTGACCGGTTTTTGTTTTTTCTTAAAGAAACTATTGCTCTGTAATGTCAGTTACATTGAGCTCTTTACCAGGAAAATTTAAATGTTCACTGTTGAATGTTTTTTTGTCCTGATGGAATTACTCCCAACTCTGGTTTAACTGGACCGAATAATACTTATATATATATATATATATATATATATATATATATTTGTGAGAGTTCCAGAAGTAATTTTTAAAAATATTCTTTCATCAATTTTATTCATTTATAGATTCTTTAACTACAATATCTTATTTGTAGATTTTATGTTTACAAGTATTTATAAAGTTTTGTGACATTAATTTGTATCCCCTATTAGTAACACCTATTTGTAACCCTTTGCTAAGAAGTGGCCAAGAGGCCTTGCTTAGGGTGACATTGGGTAAAGAAAAAAAGAAAAACACTATTAAATCTTGTAAAATCATTTATGCAAATACATTAAGTTGTTCAGAAAATAACTACTGATTTTATTACACATTTAAATGTAAAACTGGCCATTATTTTCCAAACACCCAAATCTTCAACATTTTTATATGATTTATTGATTTAATATAAATCTAAGATGGGCATTACTTTTCTAAATGAGACATCTGAGTTTATTTTGATTGTGACAAACCTTTAGTGTTTAGAGTTAAATAAATTACTGGTAACAGAAAAGAATTCTTTAGATTTTGTTCAGTCAATTGCATTCTTTCTTTATTTTTGTCCATTTCATAGGTGAAAATGCCTGTTCATGTTTATTCATTGTTTTAAAACAGATATAATCCTGAGCAAATTTTCATAGTTCAAGGAAATGGCCATAGGGTAATGATCACTAGAAATTGAAAATGTCAAAAGTATGTTGGAACTGAAGGAAGCTCATTGAATTTCATATTCAATAATATATGTATTGGTTGGTTGGTTGGTTGGTTTTAAGGAATGTTAATTCTCGTTGAATTGAAGAGGTGCTCCTGCCTTAATGGTTACTGTTGTAGGAAGTGGACTTGGCTACCCAAGTTCAAATCCTAAATGAGGATCTTTGCATTACACACAGCACTAATATCCTTTGGAAAGGCATGAATCCAACGATTTTCTATCCATCTCCAAGTAAATAGAAGAACAGACTGATCTCTTTAACTTTCGTAGAGTGACTAGTATATCAGAAGGAAATCTCTGAATTCACAAACAGTTGTAGACCTGGAGAGGGATGAGCTCCAGCAGGCTTTTCCTACCCAAGGCACAATATGTGAGTTGTGACTCCACAACCAAACTAAGTTATGGGACCAATGAGAGAGTAAGAATCTTTATTGAATTTATTCAATGCTAAAGTCAGTTGTTTTTTTTGGGGGGGGGCAAGGCAAGGTTGCAAGTAATTATATGGTTTCAGGTAATTATTCCTATTTAATAATAATCATTTATAAACAAGTATAGTTTCAAGTAATGATTCTTAATACAAGTAATGATTTTTAATACAAGTTCCAATTCTTAATAATTTGCATACATTTGTTATAGTGCTAACTTTCCTTAAATTATTAGTATTAGATAGAAATACTTAAAGCCATATAACCGGATTGAAATTATTTCTAATAAGAAGCATTACTTTTAGCTATAATTGCTTACGAATGATTATGATTAGTAGGTACTTGAAACCATATAACAACTGTCAGAAAAAAATAACTTTGCCATAAAATAACCCAGCAAGTGTTGATATGCCATAAAGCTTATCAACCAACCAACCAACCATCTCATTCAAGTAATCTATAAGCTTTAATATGGCTTAGAGTAATCTAATACAAGTAATTTGTACACACTTATCATTTAAAGTATTCTTTTCTAATACTAATAATTTGTAAACAATTGAATGTAGTTTACAATTGTTTTAAACAGGTAAGTACTTTAAACTTAGTTGCAATATCAATGTTTCAAGAGCCAATATATTGATGTAGGTATTTACCCAACCCCTCTGCAACAAGCAGAATGTGACTTAAGGTCAATTCTTAAGTGGAGAACTGGTTTGAATCCTTAGTTTTTTTCTTCTACTACACAGGTTGCATTACCAAGGCTAAAGATCCCAATCTACCCTACTGGGAGAGGTAATTTACTAAGCTTTTTTGCTTAGATGTAGCACAAGGCCGCATGAATTGGGCACCCAATGAGAATCGAACTCACTCGTGTAGGTTTGCTAGTCTACCTTGCTAACCATTACACCACCCGAGGTGCCCCTACCCTACTGGGAGAGAACAAATAAATTCTTGCCTTTCCTACAAAGTAAACAGACTGTTGATTCCATTTCTTATGGTGATAATGATTATGCTAAGCATGTCAATGCTGATTAATGTAGTTCAAAATCATTTTAAACATTGTCTTAAACAGATCTATTTGACCCACAAATGGGATTCATGACAGGTTTGGTTTAGTTTCTTTATTTAATGGCATATCAACCTTTGTGGGTTATTTTATGCAAAAACTATCCTTGTGGAAGAACAGCTGTGGTACTATTTAACCCATAGCTGGGTAGGGGCAGATAAGAGGGTTCATATTTTTCCCATGGGTATCAGTCTGAAAGGAATAGTAATAGCATGACTGAAGTTTGAACTTGCTTACTATGATGTCGCAGTCCATCACATTAGCCACTATGCCATGGGAACTCCTCCCCATTCTTATCTTTGGATCAGAGAGGACCTGGAAGTAATAGCAATGAAAGAGTGACTTTACACTCCTCAGAGCTCCAGAACTGGAAACCATAATTACAAAACTGACTTCAGAATAAAATAACCTAACAAAGGTTGACCTGCTGTAAAACCAACTAACCAACCAAAAATTTGTTTTCAATTACCTTGTACATCCTCTACATAGACATATATGTAAAGGTGAGTCAGTAATTACCTACATTAATTAATAAGTAAGTTGGCCGACTGAAATTGAAGGTGACCTGATGGCTCACTTTCCTATAGCTACTACACCAAAGTGACAGGGAGGGCACTACATCTTTTCCTGGATTGATCCACTTACCCTTGATCCCTACTTTATAATGCTGAGTGTTTAGCAAGGAGGAATCAAGTACCGTTTTTTGAGTTCTTGGTATAACTTGACCTGGAATTAAACCCCCCTGTCTCCAGGACCATTGACAAACACTCTAACCATTATACCAATGGGTCAACCCATTGACATTAATCTGTAATCATTGATAATTATTGATTTACCTTTATACATAAAAATACATACATACAGGTATATACCCCAAACACACACTTTAAACACAAATAGATAAATAAATTTTGATTAATGCAATGTTTAATTTTTTTTTTCTGCATTGTTTGAATTTTTAATTATATTTATGAAAAAGCTTTAAATATCATTGATTTATATTCCTTAGGGTGAGTGTCCTTGGAAAGGTAATACATTGTGCTTCAATGACAGTCCAAATTTGATCTCCACTGGCATTTCTGATGAGGAAAAAAAACTGATTGTAGACTTGCATAATAAGTTCAGATCAAAAGCCACTCCACCAGCAGCTGATCTTATGGTCTTGGTATGTATAGCGTGAAGAGATGATTTCATTGCCTTTGGGTTTTTTTTAAATGCAATAACTTTTTGAGAAATTTATATGTAGATAGATAGACAGATATGAAAAGACTTTGATAGATAGATAGATAGATAGATAAATAGATAGATAGATATGCATAAACAGATAGATAGATAGATAGATAGATAGATGCTAGTGAGTTGATAAATAACTGCGCTTTTAATTGTACAATAAGCAAATGTACTAAAGCTTAAAAACAAGTCAAATTAGAAATTTTAGTAATGCATTATAAAAAAGTGTGAAACAAAAGAAATCAATACGAAACATGATTATTGCTAATTTATTGACACATTTTTTCAATTTGTTTGTTTTAAGATTTGGGATGAAAAAGTAGCTGCAATTGCCCAAAAATTGGCCAATCAATGTAAATTATTTCACGATAAAGACAGACGTGTACCAGGTAAATAAACAGTTTTAATTTATTTTTGCATTGACATCTTTCAAGATGCTATTATCGAAAAAAAAAAAAAATTAAATTGTAAATGTATTATATCCAAATTAATTTTTTCTGTATGAATTCTACTCATTTGAAAAATATATTCTTAAAAATTTCTTTATAGGAAATGAATATGAAAAAAAGAGAAAAAAAACTACATACATTTTTTGTTTAATTTATTTATCATTTTACTCCTTCAAGAGTTTTTCACACCAGTGTTAGCTGAAGGTTTTTCACTGGAGTTTGAGTAACAGCAAGTCTCCTCAAGTCTCCAGGACTCTCCTCAGTATTCTGGATGATTTTAATAAGGTTATAGTCTGGCTGGTCTCTACTTGTCCTCTTATTTCCACATTTTCTAGTCTGTTTACCAACCCTTTGGGGATTATTCAAAGCATACCAATTACAATTGGTATCACTGTCACCTTTATTTTCCATAGTTTTTTAGTTCTCAAGCAAAATCTTGGTATTTATCTCTCTTTTCACTTTCTTTTAATTTTACTCAAGTGGTCTACCAGGATGTTGCTGTTTTTTTTCTGTTGATTTTTTACATTTTTTTAATTATTTTTTTTTTATTTTTTATTTTTTTATTTTTTTTTTATTTTTTTAAATTTAAATTTAAATTTTTTTTATTTTTTATTATTATAATAATAATAATAATAATAATAATAATAATAATAATACTCCTAGTTTGTTTCTCAAACTAGTTCCAACTGTTGGTTTTTCCCTAGAGTGACAACAAGTCTCCTCAGGTCTCCAGGACTCTTCTAAGTATTCTAGCTGATCTTAACAATGCTGTGGTCTGGCTGGTCCTGATTCTTCCTCTGATCTCCAATTCCTCCAGTCTCTTTTCTAACCATTGGGATAATTCCAAGTGCACCACTTATAATTGGTATTACCATCACTATCATAATTATTATTATCATTACTATTATTATTATTATTATTATTGTTGTTATTGTGACTATTATGAGATGCACTCCAAAAGTAAAGTCTATCAGTTACAGTATAACACATACATAAGTACACTCCAAGCATTCTTTTTTAAATAGGAAGTTCATTTTCTTCTAAACTAAAGATAACAGAATTTTATTATTTCTAGTGTTTCTATAATAAAAACAGGTATTATTAGGTATTATTTATTACCAAACTCAACAGCACTGAAATTCTGTAACCAAAAAAAAAACAAGTTTGGTTTGAAAATAAACTTACGAGAGATTTTTACATAGATAGATAGATAGATAAGAAAATTAGGAAAAAACAAAGGAAAGAATGAAAGCAAAAACAAGTGAAACGTTTCAATCATGTAGAGTTTGATAATAAATAATACTTAATAATATCCATTTTGATAAGATTATGTTCTACTAGAAAAAGTATAACCCTGATAACTTCAATTAAGAAGAAAATAAACACTTTTTAAGAAAAATAGCTGGAAGTATACTTATTTATGAGCAATACAGTATTTCTATGAAGACTACAGCTGATACAAAGAGCACTATAATAAGTTTTTAGCAACAAAATACCATTTTTTCACATAGTCACAACCATTGGCTATGCATCTTTTTGACAGTGATAAACAAGAGTCTGCATGGCAAACTCATAAAAATTTGCTCCAGTAGAGGCAACCTGTTTTTTTTTTCTCAGCCACATTGCTGGCATTGTTGTCAAGAAAATGTTGTCTATGTAGTCTATCTTTCCTTGGCCAGATTTGCATAGATGAGCTGATCAAGGTGTTCTTCATTTCATGGCTTGACAGCAGTGCTGAATATGGCTTGTCCCTCATAATGTATGGTTCCAAGTATTGTTATGTATCACTAGCAATTCAATTAAACGTCAGACATTTGTTTACACACAGTTAAATGATCAAACAGATCTATTTCTAACAATCCAATTTGACATCAGCCATTTTTTGTACTCAGTTGAAATGTCAAACAGTTCTATGTTAAAACATATTACCCACCATCTAAAAGTGCTTACATCCATTTTTTTCATCTTTGCAAATGTTTAGCAAGTATAGATGACTATCAATCAGTGCAGATTTTTTTTTTCACGGCAGAATATAATGATACACCTCTGCTTTCATGTCAGATGCCAATTTGCCAGACAGTGGATAAGCTGCTATCTGTAACAAGGTAAAAAAAATTACATTATCAGCAGAAAGATTCAGTTTCTGCTACCATCCTACCAAGATTTGCTTTTGATGTTTCAAAACCAGTAGCTGGCTATAGCAGCTGATGGTTTGGTCTGATTTGATTTTATGGCATATCCACTATTGTAGGTTATTTAATGCCAAATCCTTTATATATATATATAATATATATTTATATATATATAATTTGTCAACACATTTTATTGATTATATACTGGACATTGGCCTAATGGTTACAGTGTTCACCAATGGCCCAGGAGACCTGGGTTCAATCCCAGGTCGAGTCATACCAAAGACTCAAAAAATGGTACTTGATGCTACCTTATTTAACACTCAGCATTATAAGGTAAGGATCAAGGTAAAGTGGAGCAATTCCGGGAAAGGAGTAGTGCCCTCCCCTACACCTTGGTGTAGTAGCTATCGAAAAGGGAGCCTTCAGGTTACCCTCAACTACGGTCGCCAACTTTACTTATTGATTATATTTTTAAATGAGCCTGAGCTCATTTGTTTGCACACAGTAAAATTATTTCAAGTATTGCAATGTAACAGTAACAATTTAACATCAGTCATTTGTTTGCACACCTTTTAATAGATATACATGATATATAAGGAATTAGTTTGTTGGTAATTTCATTTTTAAATAAGTTAAATCTAATTTGTTTACACACTATTATTGCTATTGTTTCTACATAGTAAAATGGTTTCAATTATTACTATCTATCACTTATAACTCTATTCAATATTAATTATTTGTTTGCACACAGTGAAGTGGTTACAAGTATTGCTATTTTACACAAATTATTCTATTCAACATTACTCATTCATTTACACACAGTTAAATGGTTCCAAGTATTGTTATGTATCACTAACAATTCAATTAAACACCAGTCATTTGTTTACACACACTTAAATAATCAAACAGTTCTATTTCAAACAATTCAATTTGCATAAGTCAACAAAGTTAAATAGTTACAAGTATTACTATGTATCACTAGCAATTCAATTAAGCATCAGTCATTTGTTTACACAGTTAAATAATCAAACAGTTCTATTTCTAACAATCCAATTTAACATCAGTCATTTGTACTCAGTTGAAAAGTCAAATAGTTCTATTTGAGCCATAGATAGGATCCTATCAGGTGCTACCACTCCAGGCCAGAGTGGACCTGGGAGCAGTGGCAATAAAGGGGTACTTTACATTCCCCCAAAGTTCCAAGACTGGAGCTTTATCATCTGATGGTTTTGTTTCATATCCAGGACGCTGTTGTATAGCCATGAACAACTATACAAATACATATGCAGGTAGAATCATAACAACGACACAATAAAGACGAGCGACACAGTTCGTTAGAAAAATATACCTCTCGCTTTATTTGAAAGGGTTCAAAAGGGTTACTAAAGGTTTTACTGTGTAAGAGGTGAGTTGGAGGCTGAACAGAACTGCAACATATTGACCACCACTCTTATGGCCATAACAACATTTCTTTCCCATTCTCCTGGGCTGCTCAACCGGGGGCCTGGGGGCCCAGCCTCTCTGGGTGCTGGTTCTCTCTACCACATCTTATCTCCAACTGATTTGACTTCCTGTCTTCACCCGGGTTATTCAATTGTTTGACGCCCACCTTCTTCTTGTGGGCCTCACAAATCGCACTCATTCAACCCGTCCATGATCAAGGTTATATCCTGATATTCCTCAACCGGATGTACCAGTTATTTACACAGGGACATTTCCTATTTTGACAGCTTGGCTGGGGTCAATATGTTACAACGCTTGTTTGGGGAGTGGGGGGCTCTTATCCCTCTGCAGAGATGCAGTCAGTGTATTCTACAGCCCCAGCCAACTGGGCTCAGCAGCAGCTGAATTTCATAATCTAAAGCACCATCAAATAGACCAGATAGATGAAGCTAAATAATGGGAGTAAAGAGACCTCACTGTCTTTATTTAATAGGTCATTGATTTCTGTCCAAAGTCTTCAGGTAGTAAAAATTCAAAAGTAAAAAAAAAAGAAGGAACAGCATACACACTCTAGTAAACGATGAAAAAAAAACTGATACAGAAAAAGGGCAGAATAAAACCATCAACAACATTATAGCAATACACAACAAACAAACAAACAAACAAAAAAGAGCGACACTTACTTAGGTTTAAACTCTCTCTCTTTTTATCATTTTCATAAAGCTGTCTTTTGCATCTCTTTTTAATGAACCAAACATTTGTACTGTCACCAAAAACGTGTCATTTTTAGTATCCTGATGAACAGTCTCACTTCTTTTAGAAAATTTAGAAATATTCACTTTTAAGCTTTAAATTATTAGAAATTACAATAGTTTAAAGTAACCAAAACTTTTTCATGAGAATGTATAAAGGTATGAAATAAGTATATTTTCATGAAAAGATGCACAATCCAGATGCAAAACTTATTGTGATTTGATTTTAATATGTTGTTACATCAGCGAATTTGAAATTAAAGTTCCTAATTATTATGGCTTTAAGTAACTATTCTTAATATAAGTAATTTACTCACATTTATATGGCATCATATTTTCCTAACCCCTTCACCAAAGGTAGGATGTGAAATAAGGTCAATTTTTAAATGGAGTAATGATGGTTTGAATTCAGAGTTTTTCTTCTCCTAAACTGGTTGCCTAACCAAGGTGAAAAAAAAAAACAAGTCTCTTCTGCTATTTATCATATTTACCAACCCCTCCGCTCGGGCAGGATATGACGCAAGGTAAATTTTTAAGCAAAGTTTAACAGGTTTGAATTCAGAGTTTTCCTTCTCCTAGACTAGTTGCCTCACCAAGGCTGAAGAACCCAGTCTGCCCTACTATTTACCCATAGCTGGAGGGAGAGTAATTGGATTCATACCTTTCCCAAGGGTATTAGTGCTATGTGAAATGCCATCAGTCTCGTCCAGGATTTGAACTCGTGTCGCCATGTCCATTTCCTCCAATGATAACCATTACACCATTACACTATTTATCTATAGCTGGAGAGAGAACAAATGGAATCATGCCTTTTCCAAGAGCATTAGAGCAAAGTTAAATGTGAACTGCCAAATATTATATGGCATGAAATATTTCTAATACAAATCATTTTTAAACATATCTAACTGGTCCATTGGCCTAATGAGTAGAGTGTTTGCCAGTGGTTCAGGAAACCGGGGTTCAATCCCAGGTCGAGTCATACCAAAGACTCAAAAAATGGTACTTGATGCCACCTTGCTTAACCCTCAGCACTATAAGTTAAGGACCAAGGGTAAAGTGGAGCAATCCAGGGAATAGAGTAGTGCTCTCCCCTACACCTTGGTGTAGTAGCTATTGAAAAGGGAGCCTTTGGGTCACCCTCGACTAAGGTTGCCAACTTTACTTTACTTATTTGACCTGTAGATGAGACCCTAACAGGTATTACCACTCTAGGTCAGTGGACCTGGGAGTAATAACAATGAGGGGTACCATACACTCAGCAGAGTTCACCATCAGATACAGTATTGTACCATATCCAGAACACCCCTGCAGGGATACAGTCAGTATATTTTAAGGCTTGCCAACACAGTGGGGAAGTCTTCAACCCAAAGAGTTAAAATATATAATTGAAATATTCCCCCCCAATAAAAAACAATAAAAAAAGTATTAATGGATGTTTATTTGTGTGGAGCTTATCTAAAATGGTTGTTTGTTACCATGTTGCTGGTAAGCACGAGTGTAATGACCTACCAATTAAAAATGGAATTTTGAATTGAAAAATTGCTTTAAAATTATGCATTCTATGATAGTTCTTTTAATTTTTCTATAGGATATGGTGTTCATATTGGACAAAACATAGCAACTGGTTATTCCAGTTGGGAAAAGACAGTAAATGCTTGGTATCAGGAAAAAAAGAAATTTAAGTTTGGTGCTTTAAACTCAATGTTTAAAGTGGGACATTTTACACAGGTAAAAACCTTTTATTTTATCCATTAAATAATAAAAATAATGTTGACATCATAAAAACATCTATATATCTATTTTTATGACTCACTATGTTTTTATATATATACATTTCATATTTTTATATAATAATAAATATATCTCATTTCTATATATGAAATGTGTTATATATTTATGATATTTTATGAATAAAATTGCACATTTTACATGAATAATAATTAATATATTTTATGTATGTAAGATTTTATATATACAGTATTGTCTAGAGATATGTAAAGACATACAAATTTTTTATATGAAAAATTAATTTTCTTTTAATTGACACAGATACTGTTAAGTATAATTCATTATCAAACTCTGCAGAATTGAAATATTGTAATAAAAAATATGAATATCTAGCAGAACAAAAATCACAACCCACCTTTTTATATATGTATACAATTTTATTTTGGCTACAGTCGTGTTAAAATTTCATTTTTGGTTCAAGAGTTTCGATGTTTTAGAGTTTAGTAATAAATAAAAACTAATATCTATTTTGACAGTTTAATGTTTCACAAGAAATGATAAAATCTTGATATGTTTATTTTAGAAGAAAATTAACTATATATATATATATATATGTATGTATGTATGTGTGTGTGTGTGTTTTATCTTTACTTTTAATTTTTACTTTTTGTTTTTATTTCTATGTCTTACTTTGTCAATTTGTGGTTAACTTACTTCTCAATAATGATGGAGGGATAAACTGAACTTACCACATTAAACAAGCTGTAAAAGAACCACTCCCCAATATACTTGTCTATATCTAGTCTCCTTGTACAAACAAGCTTGTAAAGGCCAGGTTAACCTCAAATAAAACGAAACAAAACTCCCCAAAGTTAGAAACTTTATTGCCATATAAAACCTGTGTTTAAACATTAACTTAACATTTCTGTCTGCATAAAAGCAATCCGCTTGAAAATGCCAATAAGAAAAAATTAAAAACATACCTGGAACAATGTCTTTTAAACAGCATTTGTATGGCCATCTCACAAACCATCAAAGTAAGACAAAGATATGTGAAGCACTGTTGGAGAAATAAGGGTGAACCTATAAGTAACATTCTCTTATGGATTCCAACACACGGTTGTGCCAGTGATGGCCGACCAGCAAAGATTTTCATACATCAGCTCTATGCAAACTCTAGATGCAGTCTAGAAGACCTACCGGGAGCAATGGATGATAGGGATGGATAGTGAGAGAGATTCAGAGAACTCCATGCAGTCAGTATGACTTGATGATAATGGTGGTGATGATGATGATATACATATATAAAGTAAATAAAGTTGGCGACCCAAAGGATCCCTTTTCAATAGCTACTACACCGAGGTGTAGGGAAAGGCACTACTCCTTTCCTTGAATGCTCCACTTACCCTTGATACATACCTTATATTGCTGAGTGTTAAGCAAATAGGTATCAAGTACTGTTTTTTGAGGGTTTGGTATGACTCAACCAGGGACTGAACCCTGGTCTCCTGGACAATCGGCAAACCCTCTACTCACTAAGCCAATGGGAGACTTCAAGTCGCTCCCCACTATGGTCATCAACTTTACTTTATATATATATATGTGTGTGTATGTGTGTGTGTGTGCATGTGAGAAAGTGTATACTAGAAGGGCTACCCAGCATTACACCAGGAGGAATGGAAAATATCTCCTATAACATTATAGTGAGAAATGTATTCTATAATACATCTTTTTAATCTCATTATTTTATAAATGGATTTTATTTAATTTGTTTATTTTTACTTCAAAATGGGTTTCAAGAAAAATCTATACAGAAATAGATTCAAACATAAATAAGAAAATGAATAAGAAAATTTTCCAATCTGGATACCCAAAAAGTCATAATATTTTGGAAAATGAAAATGCAAATATGCTAGGCATGAATGAACCAAACAGAATAGTTCTAACCAAGAGAAGCACATGAGAACCAGCCTGGTTATAATGGTGAGAGAAATCTGGCTAATGGAAACTCAAATGAGTCTAGCAAGAACCAATCAAGAGAAACTTTTTGAGGAGAAAGGGAACTCTATAGAAATAGAGACACCAGGCTATTTAATGTAGTTTGGATGAGAGAGAGAGAGAGAGAGAGAGAGAGAAAGATGAACCAGTTAAAGTGATACAGCCCATATTAAAACTATCACAAACATATAACAGAAAACTTAGAGAAAATAAAGTTTTCTGGACCTAAGAAATTACAATAAGAAATTTGCAGAACTAATTGCTTTGGATCTGACAACTTAATTAATGCCACTTATTATTGCTACCATAAAGACTCTAGCTTTATATAACTGAATGTCATAATTAATTAGACAACCACAGTGTCCAGACCTGAAAAACTATAGTTCCATTGATGCTGAAAGGGTTAACCAAAGCCTTTCACACACAACCAGAATAAACATTGTTTGTCTTTATATTTATTACTGAGACTTTTTCTTTATTTCATTGAATGGTCTACATTTATTTTATTTATGACTGCAATCTTGAATTCAATGAGAAATTGTAACTCCCTCCATGAAGGAGCTTCTTTGGATTTAAAATTAATACACTATATGTAGTTATCCAATCCCTCTGTTACATAGCCATATACACGAATATGGCCATGTGCAAAATGGGTGAAATGGACATCGAATGTTGATTACGATAGAACATATAAAGAACATAGGAATCTCGGAATTCGAAAACACGACGACTTCTTGTTCAGGTACGAACCTTTTTATTAACTTTGAGTTAAAGGCTTCGACGTAAGGAGGAGAGACACAATCTTCTATGCTGTCTTATTCATTTGGCCCCCATCTCGTGCGGCCAAAGGGCGCACGTTCGCCTCGCGTCTGCGAGCTCCAAAAGTCGACCGTCTTCGTCCGGCGTCTAATCTCAACTCTCTTTCTTCAGATTCTCCACAAACCTCCGCGCGCTTCCGGTGCGTGACATCACCTGCACCCTGTCACAACGTTTCGTCTCGGACTATTATGACATCTGAGTGACACCTCCATCCGCCCGTGCGCGCCCGCGTTAATACCTGCCTCAATGTTGCACCTAACTAACCCATGTGCTGAGCCGAAAGGTTCTCAGCCTAACTAAACTCAAAGGCATGAACCGAAATCCCTCGGCTATTATATAACACCTCCACCACAGGCACGATGCAACACAAGGTCAATTTTTAAGTAGAGTAAAACTAGTTTGTATTCAGTTTTTCTTCTCCTACACTGGTTGCCTAAACAAATCTAAAGAACCCAGTCTGCCCTAGTATTTACTCATAGATGGAGGGGAAGAACAGATGGATTCATGCATTTCTCAAGAGTATTAATTCAATGGGAAAGGCAAATAACTTTATCCAAGACCTGACCTTAGGTTACCAATTCCATTTCCCATCATGATAGCCATTATATTAGACATGCCTCTGTATGTTGGTGGAAAGGTAATTGGCAAATCATGATTGACTTGGCAACCAACAAGAGGTGGACTAGACCAATGAATTGGTCAACAATTATCATATTTGGTCCCATGACCCAGAATTGGATCTCTGACATGGTCACTTGTTCATATTTGGTGGCTGTGACCAGAATACTCTTTTTGACTTGTATCACATTTCCACCAAACCTTCAACCTATTTTGCTTTGTGTATCAAAGAATTCTAAGACAACTAAGACATAACTACACCAGGCATAAGTTTCAGTTTTACGTAGATTTTATAAACCTTACGAAGAACTTGATACTTATATCAGAATTATTGTTGGTTATTGGAGATGTTACCAATATTTAGTACTTGTGAGGATATTAAGTCATGTCCCCACTCACCAAGTTCCAATATTAGCATGTGTGTATCCACTAATATGAGTTTGTTTCATCTTTCGTTTTTATTTATTCAGTATTAGTGAATCAGTACATAGATATTTATGATAAATATCTATCCACTAACACCCCAACACTAAATAAACAAAAGCAAAAAATAAGACAGATTCATATAGATATATAAGACATTTAAATGATTTATATGTAAAAATATATCAGCATTACAGGAATATCATAACAATCCACAAATGTGTCCCAAATAGATTAAATGTGTACCATGTATAAGCAGTGCATAAAGAAGGCATACTAAATTAGGGAAAGTTTTGTCTTCATTCCAATTGTGCAATGAAATAAAGTATCTTGTTAGAGTTAAAGACAAAGTCCCTATTCTGTTCAATGAACAGAGGTGAAAAAGAAGTCCATTTCATTCCAAGAGAAGGACAAGAAGTGAGATATTATTTGTTCAAACTACAGGAACCAAAAGTAGCTGATTTGAATTATGGAATTACCTTGTAATATCCAAAGACACACCCGCAATCCAAGGAAAGACAAATATGTATTGTCTCCCTACATTTATTCTGATTACCAATCTTGACTCCAAAATAAGCAAGTTATGCTTGTTTCAGACAGTCACTTTCATTTTTTTCTTTATTTAGTTTTTTCCAAGTTTATTCACAACAAATGTAACAGAATGTTTTAGGTTTAGTTTGGTTTGGTTTTATGGCACATCAACCATTGTAGGTTATTTAATACCAAATTCATTTATAGATATAAACAGTTTATTTTCAAACAATTCAGTTTAGCATAAGTACACAGTTTCAATGTCAAAAACAGTTCTATTTCAAACAATTTAGTTTAGAATAAAAAACAATTCTATTTCAAACAATTCAGTTTAGCATAAGTACACAGTTTCAATGTTGAAACAATTTCAAACAGTTCAGTTTAGCAAAGTACACACTTTAGTTCTTTTTGACCCATAGATAGGACCCTATCAGGTGCTACCACTCCAGGCCAGAGTGGACCCGAGAGCAATGCCAATGAAGGGGTACTCTGCATTCCCCAAAGCTCCAGTGTTACTGGAACTTCATCATCAGATTGTTTAGTATCATATTCCAGACACACATTAGAGGAGGGGTTCTGCAGTCAGTGTATTCTACAGCCCCAGGCAACTGGGCAACAGAAATTGGACTCAACTACCTGAGTTCAAATTCTAAACTTAGCTGTTTGTATTTCACATAGTGCAAATACCCTTAGAAAAGGTATACATCTAATTATTCTCTCTCTAGCTAAGGGTAAATAGTAGGGCAGACAGGGCTCTTTAACCTTGATATAGCCACTGGTGTAGGAGATGGAAAACAAAATTCAAACAGTTTTAGACCAGGAGAGATATGGACTTTGCCAAGCAATTTGTTACCCAGACATGCTACATGAATAGTGCCATGACAACCAAACCAAGTTTGAGAGACAGAGAGAGAGAAACAGAGAGATTCAGAATTTCCAAAATACCCTAAATTTTTTCAAACATCCTCGGTAACTAATGAAGAGTTTGTGTTTGTTTTGCTTGCTTTTTTTTTTAGGTGGGTGAGATTCATCTATTTGATTTTATGGATAGATGTATGAATGAAAGTTTTTCATCATTCGTTTCAGATTTTGTATGAAAAAACATCACGTGTTGGATGTGGGTTTGCCAAATGTAAGACGGGTAATTTCTTTGTGTGCAATTATGCTAGTGGGTAGGTTATATTATATTATATATTACATTACATTTATATTATGTTACATTTATATTATGTTGCATCATGTTATCTTTTCTTAAGGTTTCTTTTTCTTAAGTTATCTTTTGTTGTTTTATTATTCTATATTATGCTCTTATTTTTATTATGTAATATTATTTTGTATTATACTATATTATTTATATTATTTTATACTATTCCCATAAAGTTACATCATTTATATTAACTTTATTTTCTTATTATTTTATATTTATTTTACATTCACTGAATTTATATTTATAAAATTATCTATATTATTTTTCATTTTATATTATGTTATATTATCCATACTATTTTATATAAGATTTCATATTACTTTATTTGTATGATGTTTTATCATTTATATCATATTTTATATCTATAGGTCAAATAGATCTGTTTAAAAATTATTTGCATTAAATAAGAATAATTGATGCTATATAACTATAAATTATTTGAATTGAAGCTATAATTGTTTACTAAGTATTATTATTAATTACTTGAAATCATATAATTTCATTTGATCTATATGTATTGATACAGTATATATTCTGTGCAAAGATTCATTTTAAAAGTTGATATGAGATAGTAAAAAGGGGAGATTCCCAAGGAGGTATAAAAAACAAATAAAGAAACAGACAGATAAAATACATTCCTGATTGATTAAACAAAAAAAATTATACAACTAAATTTCTGTTTGTTCTTGTTTACACATTTTTAGGCAATTGAATTATGCATTTCAACATCCTTACATCTCAGGAGAACGTTGTGGTTACTGCCCAAAAACTTGCAAAGATGGACTCTGTGGTAAACCCTTTCAAACATTTCAAAAATTGATCATTGATTATTTAGGATTGTAATAATTTTACAATTATCTACTGTTATCTCTATTCCTCTATAACAATAATAAAATGAGAAGTTTCATGCCCTTTCAAGTAGGGTAGAATTAACCATTAACCAAAATAAGCAGATGCTCAGGGCATCAAGGAAAGAGGGGACACCACTGAAATTTTCAAATGTCAGATTTACCATGGAGCATATCATACAGCTACCTCTAATATGTATAGAAGGAGATGTATTGTGGAAGATCAGTTTAGAAGATCTGATCAAAAGGTGGCAATTAAAAAAAAGGTGGAGAAAACTTTTCAAATACAAATAAAATGGAAGAACATTAGTTTCCATCTTAAATTGAAATTATTAGGCAAATATTTTAAGTAAATGAATGGTTTATTCTTTTTCATGTAATGAATTTTATTCAAAATAAATGTCTTTGTGCTTCTAAAAAAATCAAAAAAATCTGCAGACTTTACATGTTGAGAAAAACCATAATCTAAGTACTTAGGGCCTCTATAAGACTTAATCTTGCTCTGCTTTTGGGACTTAAATGATCATGGCTCTTCACAGCTTCTTTTTTTCTGTAAACCATAAATTATTGTGATTGTTCTTGGGAGAGAGAACAGATGTTCAGAATAACTTTTTTCAGAAGTGCACCAGAACTGTCCTGACAAACAATTTTTACTCTCTCAGAACAATTTTAAAAATCAAAATGTTTTTTACTTTGTTATCATATTTAATTCTTAGTGGGATAATAAAAACACTATTAAAATGTTTAGGAAATGAATGATTTTCATATTGGACTATTTAGTCTTAAAATCATGATCTCTGTGTTTTTTGGTTTAAGAAACAATGAAACAGCAATTAAACAAGGAAGGTTTTTATTTTAAAAAGAAGAAAAGATAATTTTTAGCTTGTGTGAAATAAAGGCAGCTTTTCAAATTGTAGAAGAAAATCCCAAAATATTATATTTTTAATTGATGATACAAAATGTAGAGAGCATAAGAAATGAAATAAAACTTGATTATTATGGGTTTTATTCTTGTTCATGTCAAAGATTAATAACAGTCCAAACCAAAATAAATTTTTTTTTGAGACCAAACCAAAATAGAAATAAAAATACAAAATAATGATGTGGTCTCAATTCCTTAACCTTTTGTAAAAATAACTACTTTTTCACGGATTTGAATGAATTAAAAATGATGTAAAAATGTTAATCTTTTTATAATCAGTTATAATCTGATTAAAAAAAAAAGTTGATTGTCCCATGGGATGTCCTCAATGAGGGGCCTCGGTGTCCCCAGAAAATATTCTAGAGGGCCCAGGACTGAGGGACACTGTTAATCTTAAGCCTCAGAAGAGATACTGGATTCAACCTTTTTGGGGAGTGTCTTTTGGCAATTGAATATTCTTCAATTGACAATATTGATGATACTTGATGCTATAAAGATATGAAGGAAGAGTGCATTGCAAATTAGCATAATAAATTACTGCCACAACATTTAGCTTTATATAGTATGTATTTACCCAACCCCTCTGACATGGGATGGATGTGATAGAAGGTCAATTTTTTAAGCAGAGTAAAGCTGGTTTGAATTCAAAGTTTTCTTTCACTAAGACTTGTGACCTAACCAAGGCTAAAGAACTCAGTTTGTCCGACTATTTACATATAATTGGAGGGAGAACTGATGGATTTGTACCTTTTCCAAGGACATTAGCATGAAGTGAAATGCAAACAGCCCCTTTCAGGTTTTGAACTCAGGTCAATAGTTCATTTCCTATGGCAATAACTATTACATGAAAAAAGTAAAGTTACCGACCATAGTCGAGGGCGACCAGATGGCTCCCTTTTCAATAGCTACTACACCGAGGTATAGGGGAGGGCTCCACTTTACCTTTGATATGTACCTTATATTGCTGAGTGATAAGCAAGGAGGTATCAAGTATCATTTTCAAAGTTTTTGGTATGACACGACCTGAGATTGAACCCAGGTCTCCTGGACCATTGGCAAACACTACCCACTTGGCCAATGAGCCGGTAAATTACATTAAACACACCTCCAAAGTATTTAAAAAATTTTGTAACTTTTTTGTAAAAAAAAAGGCAACTGTGCAAATCAAACACAAGTGGTCTCCACTGGAATTTGAACGCAGTTCACCAGTTCCATTTTTCATACTCATATTCATTATACAACCTGCATCTCCTTTATAACAATATGATATAATGTTAAATTGTATTTGAACAGTGTAATACAGGGTTATTCAAATTCATATATACTTTTATTCAAAACATATGTACTTTTCATAGACCAGTATTCAAAATATCAGGTTGTTCAGAAAACACAGTCCAGTTTTTGCATAAACTGTTTAAATTCTGTTTTAAAATATTCTAACTGTAGTTATTTATAAAAATTCACATTCTTAATGACTAAAGTGTCCTCTTCATTAATTTTCAACCACTTCTTTCTGAAATTAATTTTAAAGGTTTCATATCCCTAATAATGAACATGAAAGAAGAAATGATGCATTTACTTTTCAATCTTGATCATAATTTTACCTAATGACAATACTTGGCCACATGTGGCCTGGATGACACTGCAGAAGCTCACTGACTTGGGATATGACATGTTGCAACATCCACCACATTCTTCTGGTCCCTGACTCACTGAATACTATTTTTTCAAGCATCTGGACACTTTTTTTTATGGCAAAAAAGCATTTTGTTCCAAAGGAAAAGTAGAAACTGGATTTAAAGATTTCTTAGCATTTATTGTTTTATTGTGCATTAATAATCTTGTTAATCGATGGCAAAAATGCATAAATCATATTTTGACTGATTAAAATACTGTTTAAATTCATTAATTCAGGAATAAAAGTCTATTCTAACATCGGATATTATTTTCCAAACAACCTAATATATGTAACTTTATTCAAACTTATAAATATCTTTATTCAAAATGTAACTTTATTCAAAACATAAGTACCACTGAATCAAATAGGGATAAAAAAAATCAAAAAAAAAAAACCCAACACATTGTAAGCTAAAGTTCTATTAAAATTAGTAAAAATAGTGAAGAGTGTATGAGAGATTTAAAACGAGCTTTGCTGTCACTTGTTCCCCTGTGATCACTGCCAAATTTTCCTGGTATGAGAATACATTCGAATAACTACATTATATATATGGTTATCCAAATGTACTGATTGGAATGAACCCTCTGATGAGATTTAGGAATGCCACATTTTTTAGAACACAATAGGGATGATCTTTTTCTTTTTTTTTTTTTCTGCTTGCCCTGAGACAATAGATTTGTAGACAACTCGCATAGGAACTGAGGAGAGGTTGTTAAAGATCTTTCCTCTCCAGTTGTTGGGTTGCATTCAGTCGGCCGTTTTACCTCTGGACGGTTCTGCTGTGTGTGCCTCGGCACTGGAGAGTTCCTCCGGCCTCAGGGGGCCATCCCCCCAAGCTTTTACCCTCTTGGGGGGGGTATTTCCTGGCGCCTGAAGCGCCCCTAATAAGGGGAATGCCGACGGGGCCGAAGGTATTTTTGGCCTTGCTGGACGCGTGTGGGCTTCGGCCCTGCCACCGGACCCACCTTAAAAATGGCTTTGTGCCACATTCGTACGTTGGTGAGACGTATGATAAATAATCTGAGGAGGCGAAAAATTAATATTGATTTAAATATGGTAACAATGATATCATGGAGTTACCCCCCTTTGTCCATGCTTTTGTTTTCCATAGTTTCCGTAACGTGCGGTCAATTTCAGAAATAAAATTTAAGTTATCAGTGATTCCCAGATATTATAGATGTGACAATGCCAAAAGAGAATCTATGAAATATTTCCTTGATCTAAAAATGCGAAAGTTTTAAACTTGCTTAAGGAAAGAAAAAATGTTTTAAGATCAAGAAGAATTTTCTCGTCATATAATTTATAAAGTCTTACAATGCATTATTATAATTGTTCAATTTCATTATTAGTTATTGTTGACATTTTCTTAGTGTGTCTATCTTATAAGTTAAACTTTATTGTATGTATTTACGTATTGGAAATAAACATAGTACGTCGTTTGGTAATAACCTATGTGGTCTTGGAACATCGTCCTCATGGCTAAAGGGAGACTACTGCATTATTATATCAATCAGTAGCTGTATCCGTAGACATTCCACTTTTTATAAAATAATCAACCTAATTAAAGGAGAATAATTTGCATAAAACAAAAGCTTTGGTTCTTTTATTTATTACTCGGTTTAGTAGTATTAATAAAATCGTCCTTCATTTCTTTCTTTTACTCATTTTTCTATCTATCTATCTATCTATCTATCTATCTCTTTCGTTTCTTTCTCCTTATCTGTCATCCCTCTCTTCCATTCAAGCAGATGATAAGGGTTTGACATATTAATATCATTGCTTCTTCCTTTTCTCTCTCACTCTCTCCCCTGGCTTCTCAGTCTTTGTGTTGGGAAGAACATAATGAAGTAATTAACTTAGTTCCAAGGAGTCTTCCCTTCAGGTAGCACATGCCACCTCATCTGGGTTTATTGCCCAGTGCCTCTAAAAGGAAATGTTAATGGAGCTAAGGAATCTTTAACACCAACTCTTGGAAGGCTTGTTTCCTGCAGCATCTCCATATTAAACTCAGCCTTGTGTCTCATACCAGCACTATTGGTATTGGTTAGATAGTTTATTCCCTTCCCTTTCCTTCCTTCTATCTTTATTTCTTTCTTACTTCAATGTGTAGTGTTTTCTTTTTCTTTACTTTCTTTCATCAAATTCAAATAGAATGGCTCATTTTTTATCTGATGTAATGACAGGGCATAACATTCAAATATACTATTCATGTCTAATTTTATTAATATTATATATAAAATATGATTAACTTGTGAAAAATTCATGAATATATATGAATGTGTATGAGATAATTATTTTAGAAAATAAACTGAATAATATTATATAGACAGATTTTTTTTATATTTCAAAATTTCAATTCCATCATTTACAAGTCTTTCCAATCCAGGGAAAAATTTTACTAATTTTTCTTTCTTTTTTCTTTCTTTTTCTTTCTTCTATTCTCATCTTCTCCCCTACCACTCTCTATCTATCTCTCACTCATCTAAGCTTGACACAAAACTCCAAACACCTCAGCTGGACTATTTTTTCTTTCTTGTCCTTTTTAAATTTATTTTTAAAACCTCTACTATGTGTAACTTTACAGGATGCTATATCTTTATAATGCTTCTGACCAACTGATTAAAAGTTACTATCTACTCTAACGTCTAACTTCAAGGATCATTTGGCCACATGACTTTCTTGTCCAATAAAAATCAACCTTTCAACTGAACATTAGACAAAGTGACATTTTAATGGTTAAAATCTTTTAAAACTATCTACACTACATGCCAATAATAGATACCTCTAGTCCATTATCTAACAACTCTCATTCTGGTTTCTCTATAAGGAATGCTAAACAAAAATGGTATCTAACAGAATTTTTAAAATTATAAAATTTCTTTTTTAATACATGGAATTGTTTAGAGATCTTTTCATAGAACTTTTTTTGTGTTCCTTTTTTATCTTATGAAGGTGCTAAGGACATGTAAAGAAAGTCAGAGAATGAACTGTTTAAAATATCACATGAACAATTAAAACAAGGAGTTTAATTGTCCAAATGATTCTTTAAATGTTAATGTCCCTTCTCAAAACTATAGACTGTATTTCGAGTACTTCTCAGCAAAATCTGAAACAAATGTCTTTAATAACTTAATTGTATTAATCTACTAAAATGCACAGAGTATTTTTTTTAAATCCTTTTTTGTAGATTGCAAAGGGAAACTGTGCTTAAATAATGGCAAAATTGATCCAAACGAATGCAAATGCCAGTGTGAATCTCACTTTGGTGGAGAAAACTGTGAAACTCGTGAGTAAAATTTGTTGAAATTTTTTTTAGAATTTACAGTCAACATGAAATTTCTTTAAGATTAAAGCATATTGCTGGGTGGGGGTGGAATAGATCGGGTGAAGTTGCTGTTTTAAATAAATATATTCATTTGGGCATTAGTGCTAAGTAAATATAAACAGCCCTTGGCTGAAATTTGAACTTGAATTTCTCCTCTAATAACTATTATACCACTTCCATGTTTTGAAGTACAAGGCCTCATTTGTGAGAGGAGAAAGGGAGTGGTCATCTTAGAACTTGCTGTCGTAAGAAGCCCTAGCTAGCCACAGTTGTGATCCAATACAATAAGCTCATTCATGTACATCAGACATGCTGGAATCACTAAAATGTCACATTCTCTCTCTGGAAAACCTACTTAAAGGCCTGTAATTTATGTACAATGATTTGAAAAATAAAATTTTTATTTTTTATTTTATTTATTTATTCTTTAAATTTTTTAAAAATAAAATACTTTTTAAAAAACAAGGGGGAGGCACAAAATTAAAATAGAACAAGAAAAATAAGAAAAATTTCCCATTTGGTTAGCCACCCATCCCTCCATACTAAGGTTGGAACGCCAACTGTTTTCTAGTTTTTCAGGGCCAGAAACAAACTGGACAATCCCAACAAGGCAGTGGGGCTAAGTATTTGGGATAAAAAATGTGCTGGGTAGGGTATGGACTGGAATGGTAGCATGAAATGGTGAAATGAAAGAAAGTCCAAAATCTTCAAAAATGTGGGCTAGAATAATGAGAATGAATGTAACTTGGTACTGCAACTACATCTGCAGGTTCATGAAACAACTTCCTGGAGTTTCTGGGGAACAGATTAAAGATCTGTCATGATGGGTATAAACTACTTAAGTTAAACAAGCTATTTGGATCTGTTCCACTCAATATTTTAAGGTTAAACTTTTCATATATTATGCAATATCAATGCTTTCATATATTATGCAATATCAATGCTTTCATATATTATGCAATATCAATGCTTTCATATATTATGCAATATCAATGGAATCAAATACTTTTTGTTTTATTTCTGTTGCAATTTGTCCTGGGAACATCCACAGACTGCTCAGAGTATTACTGAGATTTGATTTCAGGCAGAAATGGTAGTATTCTGAAAAATGAAGTACATATGCCTACCACTGATTGACTGAATTTAAAATTCAAATTCAAGTCATGTTTTATTTCATCTGATTGGCTGAATAGTTGATATTAATTTCATCTTCTTAAAAAAATATGTGGCAGTTCAAAAATAAGCTCACTCCTTATATATATTTATGCAATTTTGATTTTGGTTACAGAGTTTCAATGCTGTTGCATTTGGTAAAAAAATTACCACATAAAGTCCATTCCAGTTGTATAATATTCCTCTAATACTTCTTAAAGTATTGAAGACAAGGGAATTTGATGATATATTTCTTTGGTTATGTATAAACAAAATATAATAGAGGAATGAATGAAAGGCTGCATCCTTCCCTTCTCCAAAAAAGGTAACCCCAGAATCATTAAGAACTACAGTGGCATAACTCTTACTGCAATAGCTGCTAAGGTTTATAATGCCCTGCTTTTCAAATGTATCTGACCTGAAGTTAAGAAAATTCTCAGGAAAAATCAGAAGAGTTTTTGAAGAAATTGATCCCCAATTCTAAGATTCTGATTTTCCACCAAATCATTGAAGGAGTATGTGCAAAAAATCTTGAGGCAACACATTTAATTGTAGCTTTCTCCAAGGCATTTGATTCCATACACAGAGGAAAGATGGAACAAATACTACTAGCATATGATCTCTCCAAAGAAACTATTACCACTATAATGATGCTCTACAGTAGCACAAAGTAATGGTTTACTTACTTCTTTGATGTTGTCACTGGAATCTTTCAATTAGCACCATATCTATTTATAATCTGCCTAGATTGCTTACTATGAATGTCAATAGTTATATTGAAAGAAAATAGTTTCACACTAAAAAAGACAAGAAGCAGGTGATATCCTGCAGAAACCATTATTGATGCAGACTGCACAGATGATCTTGTGCTTCACACAAATACATGCTCATAAGCCAAATCTCTTATGCCTAACCTGGAACAGACAGCAAGAAGCATAAGTAAACTCTGATAAAACAAAGTTTATGGGTTTTAAACAAGATGGAGCTATAAAAATGGCAGGCCTCTGAAATTAGTAGGCCAGCTCAAATACCTTAACAGCAATATCTCATCAATATATGTATCAAAAAGACATGGACTGTTATTGACAGGTGATTAATCAGATGAAACCTGATCTCTCCTATAAAATAAAGTAAAACAGGAATTCTTCCAAGTTACAGCCATATCAGAACAAATGTATGTTTGCACCACCTGGACTTTAACTATATGCTTGGAGAAAAAGCTAGAGGAGAACTACACAACAATGCTGCATGCTGTTTTGAACAAGTCCTGGAAACAGTACACCATAAAACAGCTGTTGAACAGCCACTTGCCTCCCATCTTATAAACCAACCAAATATGAACAAGACATGCTTGGCACTGTTAAAGAAGTAAAGACAAACTCAAAAGCGATGATCTTGTAGCAGTCACAGATTTATTTTCTCTTGTGAATCAACGCGCTCACCAAGCGATTCAGTCGCACAATGACCAATCAGCAGGCAGAGTGCATTGATTTCATCTTCCTCTAAAGAACTATTTTTTCTAGCCCTTTTTGGAAGTCTGCCACAGACAGAGAGTACACGGCCAGCAGAGAAGAAAGACCTCTCTCCTGTAGCCAGCCACAGATGTTCCAGCATTGACGATCTTCACTGAAGATAACTGTTGCTACAGCTACACACTAAAGAAGATAACAGCAGCTACCTGTTACACACTAAAGAACTAATGCTTGCCTCATCAGGCTCACATTGCACTAAGTGAGCCGATGAGCAGCACAGACAAGCAGGGTTCGAGTCTCGGCTCGTTCCCGACCTTCCCCTCCCCTTTATCCCCACTTTAATTGGCCTTCGGGCTTTTGACCTTGTGTCAAGTCGTGTCTGGTGGGAGGCAGCAACAAATACACTGCTGCTACCTAACACCCAAAAGAACTTTTCTCACTCTGACATGTCTACTGTCTGTCATAAAAATAAACCATTCATTGTTGTTCTTCAAAGAAGTTTTGTTATTTTGTTCAGCGCTACATAAATAACTACAAATTAACTTATAGTGATATGGAAACTAACCATACACTAAAATCTCTTGTAAACTCCCACATATTGATACACCAGTGTTGGGTGACTTATATACATCAGCTCTGTTTGGACACTGTATGCAGTTTTGAAGACTTACCAAGAGCAGTGGATGATAGGGATGGAATATGAGAGAAAGTCAAGGGAATCTGTGCTCTCAGCATAAGAATATTAACTTTTTATGAAAAATTGGTTGGAATGTACTTATTCATGGGAAATAAGTAAAAAAGTAAAGTTGGCAACCATGGTCAAGGGTGACCTGAAGGCTCTCTTATCAATAGCTACAATACCATTCCCTGGATTGCTCCACTTTACCCTTGATCCTTACCTTATAGTGCTGAGTGCTAAACAAGGCAGCATCAAGTACCATTCTTTTAATCTTTGGTATGACTCGACCTGGGACTGAACCCTGGTCTCCTAGGCCATTGGTGAACACTCATTAAGCCAGCTGTATTTTCACAGTGTAAAACAGAACTGACTAGATAATATGGAGGAATATTGCTGATGTGTCTTGGTCAAGTAGTAATATTATTATTACTATGGATAAAACTCATTAACTTTGTTCCTTAAACAATCATTTATTCTCAAATCAATTCCATATTTCTTTCTATTGATTTTAAATGTTCAAATTGACAAAGACTAATAATATTGAGGGGTATTGCTGATGTATCCTGGTCTATGTAGAAAAAAACCCAAATAAGTTTGTTCTGTAAATTACCCTTTATCCTTAAATTAATTCCATATCTCTTCAATTTTGACATTAAATCTTCATTTTCTCTTTTATTTCAGTTAAATGTGACAAACCAGATCTTTACTTATGTCCAAAAGTGTGGACTCGTGATTACTGTGACAAATATGCTAATGTACCTTCCCTATGTCCACGCATGTGTGGAATATGCCCTTGAATCTACTGCATTCAAGATCTATTGAGAAGTTCATGTAAATTCTACTGAACTGTAATAAAATTTTCAGCTAAAATTACAAAGTTTGAATTTTGTATTGTTTTATTTATAAAAAATCTGTTTTAAATGTTTTAAATCACAAATTAATAGAATCTATAAAAGCAACAATATCTTTATTAGTATGATTTTTAGTAAGATTATAATGATGATGATGATAATTAATAAGATTAGAATGGTGATAATTATGATGATGATGATGAGCATCATTATCACAATTATTAACATTATTCCTTTATCATCATCATCATCATTGTTATCATAATTATTATTATTATAACTCCTTTGAGAGTTTTTCTCACCAGCGTTTGCTGATGGTTTTCTACTTAAGTTTGAGTGACAGCACGTCTCCTCCATTCTCCAGTATTATTATTATTATTATTGTTATTATAATGATGATAATTATTATTACTATAATGATAATGTTATTATAATGATAATCATTATAACGATGATGATGATGATGCTCATCCTATTTATTATTGAAATCATAATGTTAAAGATTATTATGATTAGAATAATGATGATAATTATAATAATAATGATAATAATAATGAATAACTTTAGAATGGAAAATTCTCAAAAATCCTGTTATGTCTATTTCTTAGAAAATATATAAAAAAAGTCCCTCCTCCACTAGTTAGATGGCAGGAATGGAACTGTTAGGACAGATGAACGAATCTTCACTGTGTGATGTTAAAAAAAAATTGGGTCAGTAAAATGTCTCTAAGTTAAAAAAAACATTGATTTTCCGTTACTCGTAAAATCTTTTGGTGAAGTTTTGTATTTTTAAATGAAGAGTTTTTAATTCCTAAAATTATTTTCAGCTAAACTATTTTGAAATCACGAAAGATTTGTTTAAATTTACTTTGCTAATCTCTATATGGCTTGTGACTTCTATCAAATGATGAAAAATACGTACCTGATATAGTTTAAAATTGCTAAGTAAGTACAGTTATCATCCTCAATACAACCAGAAAGACATCAGGAGCCTAATCTCTAGTAAAATATGACCAGCCTCTTCAGAAATAGTCTCAAAATAAGGCAGTAAATATAGACCATAAAGGTGATACAGGAAAACCTGAAACTAATTCAGGGTGTTAGGTTGAAAAAAATGGCACAAATAGCAGAATAACAGACTTTAACTTAGTTAAAAACTTAGGGGTTTTTTGTTTGTCTTTTTTTGTGACTGTTCTCGGTCACATCTGTGTCAGGTGCACAGATAATAAACAACCCCTGGGTCTGGTATAGCTACTATGATAATAATGTTAAATCAAAATATGACACAACATGGGACCCAGGCAACAGCAGATGCTCTCCATATAGCCAACATGGGAGACCCAATCGTCATCCTGCAAATGTTGACTGTTCCTTTGTCAGGTACACAAATGACAAGTTAAGAAACCACACCAACCAGAGATATAAACACAAAACATGGACTAGGGAAGACAACCAACTTGCACTACACTGCTATTTTAGGAGCAACTCTACACAAAGAGGATATAGGAAAAGAATGATAGAGATCTGGCGAGAATGTGCTAGTTTTCAGACAAGTCAAAGACTTGCCATTGAAGTCAGGACAATAATAAAGAAAGGTTAGTTTTTTGACCTTAAAATACTAGAAATACACCAGAAAATAAATAATGAACAAGATAGTAATACAGTACCTGACACATCAGGTATTAACAATGAAAAACAGCCCAACCGAAATGAACCACCAATTTCGGAAAATGGAAACACCACACAACCAAATATGCAACCTAACAAACCAGAACAAACACTAACACAAGAACAAAAGACAAATCTAGAAAATATAAAGATAATTATGGGGAGGGAAATAAAAAAAAATAGAATGGAGAACAGTTAAGATGGAAATGAATAGAATAAATCAAGTACTACCTTATATATCAACAAATAATATAACCGAATTAAATGAACTAATCTATGCTAGGGCAAAATTAGTTTGTGAGAAAATTGGGATTCCCTTCAAAAAGCATGTTGAAAAATCAAAACCAGAATGGGAAATTTGACTGGAAACACAGATAAAAAAATTCATGAAAACAGGCCAAAATGATAAAACAAAGGAAAAACACTGGAACATGTAGAGACAAAAAAAAAAGGCAATGCAAAAAGAAAAAAATAACATTACAACTTGAGGAAATAAACCAGAAAGTCCTGGCGAAAGAAGGAAGATTAAAGAGATATTGACAAAGGGTAAAACAATACAGACAAAACAGAACATTCCAAAACAATGAAAGAAAATTCTACTAACAACTTGGACTAAAATATGGCAACCAAAAAGACATAATGAAAACACCAAATGGATAAATAATATGACAAAAGAATTAGAAGGGCTTGAAGAAGGCCTGAAAGCAGAAATACACATAGATTTACTCAAAACGACACTAAAAAAAACGTCAAACTGGAAAACACCAGGCCACGATGGAATACATGGTTTCTGGTTCAAGAAATTCACCTCCATTCATGACAGACTAGCACTAGAAATGAACAGATGTCTATAAGGAACACATGTACCCAAATGGATGACCAAAGGAAAGACCACATTGATCCAAAAGGACCCAAGGAAAGGAGCTGGTCCAAACAACTACAGACCCATAACCTGCCTACCGATGATGTGGAAAATATTAACAGCACAAATAAGGGAAGAGATTTACTACTCGCTAACAAGCCGCAGGTTGTTCCCTGAGGAGCAGAAAGGATGCCACAAAGGATCCAGAGGCACAACAGAGTTACTTTACATAGATCAACACATACTAAATGAGAGCAAGACCAGATGGAAAAATTTAGCTATGGCCTGAATTGACTGCCAAAAGGCATTTGATATGATCCCAAAAAGCTGGATAATAAACTGCCTCAAAATGTACAAAATATCAGATGAATTCATAAATTTTATCGAGAAAACCATGAAAACCTGGAGAATGGAATTGACAGCAGGAGGAAGAAGCTTAGTTGAAGCAAAGATCCAAAGAGGTATATTTCAAGGAGATGCAAAAGTGGCAAATGACATCTGGCTGATGGAATGGAACTCTTAAGTCAAGGCAAGATTAGAATGTTCGAAGAAAAGGAAAGCTACAAATACTTGGTATCTTGGAGACTGAGACCATCAAACAAGTGGAGATGAAAGACAAAATTAAGAAAGAATATCAGAGAAACTAATGGAGACAAAACTGTCAAGCAGAAACCTTATCTAAGGAATAAATACCTGAGCTGTACCCCTCGTTAGATATTCGGGATCCTTTATGAAATGGACCAGAGAAGAATTTGGACCAAAGAAAAAGGAAACTAATGACCATGTATAAGGCACTACATCCCAGAGACAGCGTTGACTGACTATATGAATCAAGAAAGGAGGGATGGTTTGGTTTGGTTTGTTTGGTTTTATGGCATATCAACCTTTGTAGGTTATTCAACATCAAATCCATTTTTATGTAAATAATCTGTTCTATTAAAAACAGTTCAGTTTAGCATAAGTACACAGTTTAATTGTCAAAAACATTTCCATTTCAAACTATTCAAGCAGTTATATGTAATAATTCAGTTAAGTGTAAATACAGTTTTAATGTCGAAAAACAGTTCTATTTGAAATAATTCAGTTAAGCATAAGCACGCAGTTTAAGTGTAAGTACGGTTTAATTGTCAAAAACATTTCTATTTCAAGCTATTCAGTTTACTCAATTCATTTTAGCATAAGTATGCTGTTAGTTCTATTTAAGCCATAGATAGGGCCCTATCAGGTGCTACCACTCCGGGCCAGAGTGGACCTGGAAGCGATGGCAATGAAGGGGTACTCCGCATTCCCCAAAGCTCCAGCACTGCTGGAACCTCACCATCAGATTGTTTACTGTCATATCCAGGACACTCATTGGGGGGGTCTTACCCCTCTGCAGAGGTGCAGTCAGTGTATTCTACAGCCCCAGCTGACTGGGCAAAAGAAAGGAGGGAGGAAGAGGACTTGCCAGCACTGAAATCAGTGTTGACACACTCAAGGACTACATAGAAATCAGTGTTGACACACTCAAGGACTACATAGAAAAACATGAAGGAGAACTGATTACAACCATCAAAAACAATACTAACAATACAATGACCAACAGAATGATAATAACTAGGAAACAAAAATGGGAAGAAAAACAACTCTATGGGTGCTTTAAACGACTAATAAACAACATCTCGCACGAGAAAAACTGGATGTGGCTAAGGAAAGGAAACTTAAAAAGAGAAACAGAATCTCTCCTAATAGCAGCACAAAACAATGCGATAAAAACGAATCAAATCAAAGCAAAAAATAGATAAGACGAGGAATACTTGACATCAAATAACTGTGTACAAAAACCTCTAAAGAAATGATAATACAAAAAATGTAAATATAAACATTCAGTATAATTCTAGGCATTAAATGACCCTAGACAGGTTGACATGCCATTTCATACTTAATTGTTTACATGGTAGTCTAGACATAAATACTTTATAATTAAAGTTGCTCAGCTGAGTGTACATCTTCACTTAAATTTAAAAATTTTAAATCTAAAAAATGTCTAAAACTTCAGTTTTGATAGTTTTTGGTAACACCTTGTATTTATACTTTATTGAGGTTTTGGAATTCACTGAGAAATAAATGAACAAAGAGTTTGATATTTGCAACTTAATAAAGAATATTTATAACACCCAAGTGGACAAAAAATATAAGAATAAAAGAAATATGTTTGCATTTTGCTAATGAAAAATAATGTCTATTAGAAGCAAGAGATTAGAGAAGAAACAAAAGGCTTGTGTGCTGGCCAGAATATGTCAGTTAAATTGAGTGAGTGATTGATTTTAATGGAATGTCAAACCTTCTAGGGTTATTTTATTCCTAGAGATTAAGAAACCTACATTTATTGTGTTGTTGTTTCTTAAGAGTTTCTTTTTTTGCACACAGTCCAATGGAATATGAATAATTTCTAAACTGATCTCGTTGACACATAGATGAGAACCTAACAGATACTAACACTCTGGGTCAGACCTGGGAGTAATGGCAGTGAAGGGGAACTCAACAGTCTGCAGATCTCCTGAACTGGAGCCTCACAACTAGATTCAGTTTAGTGTCATACCCTGGATATCTCTTTTGAGGGGGTAGGTCTTGACTCTCTGAGGTGATACAGTCAGTGTATTCTAAGCCCTACCGACAAAGTTATAAGTCTGTTAGGGACAAGATAGACAATTTTGTATGCATATATATATATATATATATATAGGCTCATTCACTTTTACATGGAGCTTTAATGTATTATGTGCAATTTTAACACTTGCAGTCAGCAAATATTTGTTTAATGTCATCTAAATGGAATTGTTTGATGGTTGGCTTGAAGAGAGATTCTTTTCTTTTATATTGTCAGTACAACAATTATTTTCCTGTTAAGTATATAGCAGAGTGCCATTCAGCAGTATCCTGATAAGTCATCCAAGAAAACAAGTTGAACTTTGGTGGACATTTTTATTTATGCTGTGTGTGTTCTGCAGACTCTTTTATACCTATAGGTGTGCAGCCACCCCATGTCTGTGAAGGTGCTGCAGTTTCAGTGACAAGATGACGTTGTTCATAAGGTGGAGTTGCTCACCCCATACTTCTTGATATTGAATTTAGAGCTTTTCCTTCTAGACTGGTTGCAATAACAAAGCTACAGTACTCAGTATGCTCTACTATTTACACATAGCAAGATGGAGAATATTTGGATTCCTACCTTTCCCAAGGGGATT
The DNA here is from genome assembly GCA_963585895.1 of Sepioteuthis lessoniana. Taxonomy (NCBI): domain Eukaryota; kingdom Metazoa; phylum Mollusca; class Cephalopoda; order Myopsida; family Loliginidae; genus Sepioteuthis; species Sepioteuthis lessoniana. The sequence continues at coordinate 81,392,004 of OY757915.1, forward strand.
AGGGCTATGTAAAATGCAATCAGCCTCATCCAGGGTTTGAACTCAGTCTGCTCTACTATTTACCCACAGCTGGAGTGAGAAGAGAAAGATTCAGTAGCAAATAGATTTTTGTGATCTGCTAACCCCACACTCCACTTTAAAATGAAACCTGTTGCTGATTTATAAGAATGTATTGCGGTGATTGAGGAATGGTTAATTGTTTTAACGCTATATTTTTCAAGGCAACAAATGAATTACGAGGCTTTGCTTCAACAACACACAATAACGAAAATTCTTTATTTGCAGCTTTGAGGTGGTTTGTTCTTGGTGCTGCAAGACTCGTGGTATTTAGGCTTGTTGGTTTTGGAGACACGATAGCTTCGCGGGATGTTGAGATGGCAGCATGTTGTTGGACGTGTGAGGGAAGTATTCAAGGTCACCGTGTAGTTTTGTGTGTCTGGTAATTGGGGAGAGTAGGCGTTATCTCCATTAATGTAGACCAGAGGTGAAATGGGAGCTAGTGTGTCGAGAGCGAAGTGGCGCTCGGATCGACATAGTAAATTTTTGTGGTGCTTGTGGAAGGCATGCTGAACGTATCTAATTCATATTCAACTGGGATTCCTTGGTCTAAAATATATTAAACGCAAAGAATCCATAAATTAGATGGTTCCCTCGTTGAGTGTCCATGTTGCTGCTGCTAGGGTTAAAGCCACAGTGAGATGTCCCACTGGGTGGCTTGTTTAGCTTAAAAAGCATCGCTAAGCAGGGGCGACCATAGACACGTCTGTTCTGGTCGCCGTCTCAAGCTGAAGAGAGTGTGTTTGGCCGCTCATCCGTTTTGCTAGCTGGAAATGAAGGTCTGGGCTGAATAGGATATGTCATCCTGATTGGGTGAAATTCAGTGTTGAATTAAATAGTGCGCCAAAACAAAATACGAGATTTTCCTCTTCTCTACAAATGATTTATAAGAATGATTTATAACAATGAACCTGTTACATTAAGAAATTCTAGTGACAGAAGATCTGCTCAAGAGTAGACAATCCAAATAAAATCCCATAACAAAATGAAAATAGCTAAAATAAATAATAGAATAGCTTTAAGTAGAGCATACATTCTAAAAAAAAAAAAAAAGAACTTTTTGTCATGTTTTATCAGAGAATTCCATGATAAAAGCAAGCAATAAAGAGGAATAGACCAAACAATAATTGATGACAGAAAAAAAAATACCCACAAAAGGGGAAAAAATGATTTACCTGGAAGGATTAGTAAGGTTTATTTTGTTGTTTTCCTCTTGGTGGATTTTTTTCTTTTTTTTTCTGTCATCAACTATCATTTAGTTTATTTCTTTATTGCTTACTTTTGTCATGGAATTCTCTGATAAGATGTGACCAAAAAAAAAAAAAACCTAACCTTTTTTAGAACTCATGATGTATGCTCTACTTGAAGCTATTCTAAAATTTTGTACACACCACAAGATATTTATTTTAAATAAATTGATAAATACAAATAAACAAGCATTAAAATGCAGTTGATTTTAGGAATATTTTTCTATTATTCATGATTGAAAACATGACAAAACTAGTCTACCTATTAACTTAAATAGCAATGTATTACTCCCTGGTGTCAGAGGTCAAGTCAAATTAAAAGATATGATTTCAAAAGTTGATTTTCTTGGTTACAAAGCCATTTCACTTTGAAGACTAGTGTAACATATTCGCAATTAACGCCATGTGCGAAATGGACATATAATGTTCATTACTATAGAATATATAAAGAACATAAGAATCTCGGAATTCGAAAACACGTAACGACTTCTTGTTCAGGTACGAAACCTTTTTATTAACTTTGAGTTAAAGGTTTCGACGTAAGGAGGAGATACACAATCTTCTATGTTGTCTTATTCATTTGGCCCCCATCCCGTGCGGCCCCCATAGGGCGCACGTTCGCCTCGCGTCTGCGAGCTCCAAAAGTCGACTGTCTTCGTCCGGCGTCTAATCTCAACTCTCTTTCTTCAGATTCTCCACAAACCTCCGCGCGCTTCCGGTGCGTGACATCACCCGCACCCTGTCACACCATTTCGTCTCGAGCGCCCCCCCCCTAGAGCGCACATTCGCCTCGCGCCTGCGAACTCCAAAAGTCGAACCTTCTCGTTTGGCGTTTAGTACCCGACTCTTGCGGCCCCATTAGGGCGCACGTTCGCCTCGCGTCTACGAGCTCCAAAAGTCGAACCTCTTCGTTTGGCGTCTAGTACCCGACTCTCATTTTCTTCAAATTCTCACACAAACTTCCGCGTGCTTCCGGTGCGTGACATCACCCTCACCTTGTCACCCAGTATCATCTCGGACTGTTATGACATCTGAGTGACACCTCCATCCGCCCGCGCGCACCCGCGTTAACACCTGCTTCAATGTTACGCCTAACAAACCCATGTGCTGAGCCAAAAGGTTCTCAGCCTAACTAAACTCAAAGGCATGAACCGAAATCCCTCGGCTATTTTATAACACTAGCACAACAAAAACTCACTCTCTCTATTTCCTGCATTTGAATTTGCACTGGACGAAGTAAATATTCAGAACATGTGTCTACTGATATAAGGAGATGTGGGGTAAACAAGTCATTTTAAACCCCACCCCTCCAAATCAAAAGATAATTTTCACTCCATTGTATCTGGGTTTCTGAAGTGGGATTGAAATTTGGGGCCTTATAAATACAGGATCAAGAAGGAGTCTCTATGAATGGTGAAAGCTTAGGATGAGTTACAGTTTAAGCACAACGCAGTCAGCTTGGACTGTAGAATATGTCCACTATATCTCTGCAGAGAGGTAAGAACCACCCCACTCCAATGAGTGTCCTTGATATGACATTAATCTACATCTGAAGGTGAGGTTCTAGTCCTGGAGCTTTGGGGAATGTGGAGTATCCCTTCATTAGCATTACTCCTAGATCCACTCTGATCTGGAGTGGTTGTACCTGTTAGGGTCCCATCCATATGCCAAATAGAATTGTTAAATCATTTACAAGGCTTGAAACCATTTATGTTAAATACAATTACTAGTGTTGAATAGTAATACTCAAAACCATTTAACTGTGTGCAAATAAAACTATTAGTGTTAAATAGCAATACTTCAGTGTGGAAGCAAATGATCTCTGATTCATTTAAAAATTGTTCCCAACAGAATATCCATTTATAATCATATATATATAATATGTAAGTAGGATTTGGCAATCAATAACCTTCAAGAGTTGATATGCTATAAAACCAACCAACTAACCAACCAGCTTTGGCAGTTTTTCTCATTATTTCCTATCTAACACCTGGATAAAACATGATGGGGACTGACTGGCTTCAGATTCCAAATATATCCTTTTAATCCTACCCCACAAGTTGTGTAACAGTAGCAAAAGATGCTCATAATTCTAAACAAAACCAGTGTCATGTTGGAACCATAAAAATTATTAATATTTATCCAGAATAGAACTGCAAAGAAAATTTGTTATCTCTGCAGTAAGTAAAGTAAAGTTGGCGACCATAGTCGAGGGTGACCCGAAGGATCCCCTTTCAATAGCTACTACACCAAGGTGTCTGGGAGGGCGCTACTCCTTCCCCTGGATTGCTCCACTTTACCCTTGATCCGTACCTTATAATGCTGAGTGTTAAGCAAGGAGGCATCAAATACCATTTTTTGAGTGCAGTAATATACTATAAACTCTCCCAAAAAGCAAAAAACCATTACATAGAAATGTTGTACTTACATTAAGTGCTGAGTGTAAGTTTTTATCATAGAAAATGGTATTGATGGTTCAAAACCTGGTTGAAGCTGTTTGCATTCCTCTTTGCCCTAATGTTCTTGGGAATGTATGAACCCATCTCTTCTCCTCTCAGCTATAGGTAAAATAGTAGGGTGGACTGGATTCTTTAGCTTTTGTTAGGCAACCAGTCTAAGAGAAGGAAAATTCTGAATTCAAACTAGCTCTGTTTAAAAATTAACTTTGTGTCACATCCAAGGTATAGTGGAGGGGTTGGGTAAATACATACTTACATTCAGCATCCAAATAAGAGTACATTTCACTCATTTACCTCAGTTTTTTTTATTGAGCAATTACATTTAACAATTACATCTTCAGCCTGCCAATCAACCTTACTTATTTAGTCTTTCTAATGTAAATATTATATCTCTATATATAATTTTTTTAACATTACTGCAGACATTTTCTTTATTGAACTATTCTCTACAAGTACCAAAAATTGTATATATGCATTCACCATCCAGATAAAAGTAATTTTCAGTCATTTGCTTCCTTTTTTATACCCAGTAATTAACTAGCAAAATGACATCTTCAATTTGCTTCAATTCACCTATCAACCATATTTCTTTAGTCTTTCCCTCCCTCAACCTCTAAGAATGAGTCAACTTATGACGGATGGAGGAATTATATTTTTCTAGACTTATCTAACTTTTCTGTAAAAAAATGAAGCAAATGATTGAAACTTATTCATTTGGATGGTGAATGTAAGTATTATTTTGTACATTATTGTAGAAACAACGGAAATTCATATTGTTGTTGCTTTATTCTAGAGAAGGTACTTCTCCAGAATAAAGCAACAACAATACGAATTTCCGTTGTTATCATTAACAATTTCTATTTTCTTCTGTCCAATAATAATTGTTACATTTAGTGAATGAAATATATATGTAAATGTAACAACTATTCTGGAACAGAGGTAGTATTTTTTTTCATAAAAAAGCAATAAAAATCAGAGTTAATAATTTGATGATAAAAATGCATAAATGAGGCCCAAAGGGTTAGTGGAGTTTAATGAAAAGATTTGTTTGTTATCATCACAATCAATCATTTGAGGATATCAAGTTAGTGTTTTGTTTAAATAATTTTAAAAGATGCTTTAGTAATTGTATCATTACAATCAGATTCGTCAGGATTGTGTCACTTAAGGGAAATGACTCTTTATTTTATTTTCATTTGCTTCCCTTGTCCGGTATTTTTATTGGGATCGTTTACAGAGTAACATCAAAAATTTGAAATATCTAGAGAGAGAGAGAGAGAAAGAAAGAGAGAGAGACAGAGAAAGTGAGTGAGAGAGAAAGAGAAAGAAAGGAAATGAAAAAGGTAAAAAAATGAATGAAAAGATTTGAGGGGGCGGCGATGGAGAAATTGGGTTTTTTGATTGGACAATTCATAGCCCCTCCCCCTTAGTTTGTAGACGACTCCACGTCATGTTACACAAGCACGGCAAGGTCAAATTACTGGAGAATGTGGAACCAGAATTATATACAACATTGAAGATTTTACACAATACCCTTATACTTACAGACTGGATAAGCACGGAACTGGCTAGTCTTATCCTTTTCACAGAGGGCGTGAATTATATCTAAGATCTGTTGTTCCTCCTAACAAAGCGTATCGGATATTGGGATACCTGTATCCGTCCGGCATGTCTCTCGACTCTCCCACATCGTATGGCCCTTTGATCGGGGCAGTAGACCAAGGAACGAGTAGTACTCGTTTCCTGGTAAGTAAAAAATTACGATGAATTTTAGCCTTGAAATTATTGTTGTATGACAGCTATTGACTTTGGTGATAATGTTGTGTTTGTTTCGTTTTTATTGTATGTAGGCGGACTGTGACAATGAGGTATACTTTCTTTTTGCATGGGTCTACTCATTGTCATTTTAAAAAAGTTATGTATGTGTGAAAAACCGGAAGAGATACAAAGCAGAATTAATTTATATAAAGTGAAAAATAAAATAGTTGGATCTTTTAAGGGATCTTGGCAGTAAGAGAGGGTCAAAAGGCGATATGAATGCATGACACACCGACAAGGCAAATAATGATAACAATACACATTTTTAGTGATTTTTTTTTTTTTTTTTTTTTTCAAAGATATTTCTGCTGTGATTTATTCATTAAGTGTATTTGTAAATATTGATATATTTGCTTCATTCAATTACAAAAAAAGAAAAAGCATTCTTCATGAAGCATGATAATAAAATGATCTCTACACCGTTGTTGCAATTTTAAATTATTACTTGAGATAAATCCTAATTGTTTTAACTCCCTATAGATCATGCCATTCTGACTTACTGTTTCTTTCTAAAGAAATGTCTTGCTTTCACCTCTATATATCGTTATTTTCACTAACACACTGTTAATACAAGTTACACACGTGCACTCACCACACATTAGTAGTAGTACGAGGTTTTAGCCTTCTATCTTCAGATTTAATTAAACTAATTTCTTCTTATAAGTATCCTCTCTCATCAGCTATGTCGGTTCTTAAAATTTGAAGTAATTCTTTTCCCGGCTTGACTTTGTTTTAGTCTGTTTTTCTCCTTCGGAAAGAAAAAGAAGAAACCGCGATGGGCTTCCCCACATTTTTTCTTTCTTTACTTTTTCGATTAAAGGTTGTTTTTTTTTTTTTTTGAAAAAGTTGCCAGTTGCCAAACACCTCTACCAGCAAACCGAGTTTGCGAAATGACCATGTTTTATTTATTTATTTTAGTCTTAGCGGTACCATTGTATTGTGATTAATTTTTTTTTAAATAGTGATTTATTTCGTATGAAAATAATTGTCGAGAGAAGCATTTTTTTTTTTTTTAAGTTAACTGACGAAATCCTATATCCGTAAATTTCTTGTTTCTCGATTTTATTTTGAATTTTTTCTCTTAAAAATCGCAAATAAATAAGACGATCAGAAAAGATTAAATTTAAATCGAAATTTTAACCTAATAGGTGTAAACGAAAGTTACAAAACAAATCAATATTAACACCAAAGTTTAGTTTAAAGTTGTTTATACCCCCACACACACCAAAAAAAACCTACTTAATTGTTAAATAAAAATGAATTTTTTTTCATCACTTCACTTTTTCTTTAATCTTTCTAAGTTTTCTTCTTGCTTAAAACTGTAAAAACCGGTCTCTTTAGAATATTAGATATATAATTGGTTTTAGTATTTCACGAGTTGTAAATGGTTAGCGTATTTGGGCGCCTTGGGTGGTGTAATGGTTAGTAAGTTAGACTAGCAAACCTTCACGAGCGAGTTCGAGTCTCGTTGGGTGCCCATTCATATATCCTTGTGTCACACCTGAGAAAAGCTTAGTAAATTACTAAATGGTTTGTGTAAGCGAACTAGGCTGGCAGACTATTGTTACCGAGTTCAATTCTCACCCATACTGTTGACCTTATGCTAAGCTTAATAAATAAATGAGTACTGGTACAACTTCTGCTGTGTATTCAAAGAGTACTCACTTTCCCTGTAGTATTACAAACAAAAACAACTTCACAACCTTTCTACAATCTATTTACTCTAAAATTATTTTTCGTATATTGGACTGTAACGAGTGAATACCATTTTCCTAGAGAGGATAACATTGATTATTTATGTTGGCTTTCTAACCTGTCACCTCTGTTAGTCTTAGAACCACGCACTTGTCAAAAAATAATCGACGAAAAGAAAAGTAAATTAATTCACAAATAAAACAGTTTAATCAAGTGTCATACGATTTCTAAAAACAAAGAGAAGTTGTAAAAATCATTTCCTTCCAAAGAAATATTCATTTTGAAATTTCTTTCTCCCAACACCTTATGCATTGTTTCACTGCCCCCCCCCACTCCAAAGTGTTCGTATAGAATAGTTCAATAAATATAAGTTCCGTTATTTCTGCAGTAATATGCAAAAAAAAAAAAAAAAAAAAATCATATAGAAATGCAATACATTTTAACCTTCATTCAGATAAGTGTAAGTTTTAGTAATCTGTTGCGTGAGTTTTTTTTTTTTTTTTTTTTGTAACTGAACAGTTACATTTAAATCCCCAAAATTATGCATCTGACATACAACATAACTTGATACTCTCTTAGTTGTAGGAGAGAAAAATACTTGAGAAATTTGGGTGATTCCTAGCTAGTTGAAAACGTAATTTGGGAATTTAATTCAGTAAAATAATTAAGCAAATGACTGAAACTTGCTGTTATCTGGTGAATGTAAATATTGCATAATTTTTTAGTGCTTATATAGAATAGTTCAATAAAGAAAATGTATGCAATTATGTACCAAAAATTTCATTCACCACCCAGATAAGAGTAAATTTTAGTGATCTACTTCATTATTTTTCTCTTTATAGAACAGTTAAATTTAAAAATTACATCTTCAACTCGCCAGTCCGCCATATTTCTTCAGTCTTTCCCAACCACTAAAATGTCGACTTTCGACCGATTCCAGTTATATAATTTTTGGTACTAAGACTTAATTATCCTTGTTAAATAAACTTTAAAAAAGGAGAAATACTCAAGAAATGTAGCTGATTGGTGAATTATAGTTAATTGAAAACGTGATTTTGGGATTTCATTGTTCAGAGTTTAAAAAAAAAAATCAAGCAAATGATTGAAACTTAATCTTATCTAGATGGTGATTGTAAGTAAAATATATAATTTTTTTTGTACATTACCGCAGAAATAACGAACATTTTCTTTAATGAACTATTCTATACACAAGCTCCTTTTTTTTCTTTTAGATTACCACAGGACCGTTCTTTACAAATACCGAAAACTTTTTTCCAATAATGGAAAAAATAATTTTAGTGATTTTTTTTTTCTCCCCTTTAACATTATGAAAATTGAACCGTTATCTATGACGGAATTATTTTTGGTTTTTAAATGTTTATTTGCTTATTTTCGAAATATGCGTAATAGACATTGAGAATAAGATTAAATATCCCAGCTCTTAAAATTAGAATTGTCTATATGTGTCAAATTTTAAATTCTATATGGCCCTTCACTTGCGATATTAATTTTTAATACCTGTCTTTTTAAAAGTTCCATAGTAAAATTAATTAACAGACTGTTAAATTTGAATGTTTCTTATTTTTAAAAAATGAATAAATTGGTGTTGGATGGTGGAAATAGTTTTAAAGGAAATATTATAAACGTCTTCAATTCGAAGAAAATTTTAAAAAGTATCTACTTAACTTTTTTAAAAGTACTTAACTGTTTGTTGTCATTACGACCCGATGTTTTTAATTGTAGCAAAAGTGAACAACGTGCTGGCGTAAGTTTGAGATAAGCATTTTGACATGGTCAATCACTGACCTCTGACATATCACCAATGTTTTTAAAAGCTCGTGGAGGTCATTGTAGTCAATGAATGGTATTTATAGTTTGAACAATGACTGACACAAGAGTATTTATCTAAAGAGAGATACAATTTCTCTCACTGAAAATTAGGTTGGGTACATACAACTTCGAGTTAAGCAAAGAAAGAAAGAAAGAAAAAAAAAAAAACAGGTATTGTTTTAAATTCGTTTCATATTTCCTAAACGTCTATCGTTAAAGACACATTTGTTTTAACACGTACCTATATTAATTTTTTTTAATTTAGAAATATTTAATTACTTATAATATTTATTTCTTCCTCTTTATTCATTTTTAATTTAACTAAAAACATATATGATTATTCATTGCTGTAGGCTATTTTTTTTTTTTTTTTTTTTTTTTAATGGTTCAGTGTTTGCTGCGATGATCCAGGGGATAAAGAAAATAGGATTATTTTTTACACATAGGTTTCTAATCCTTAAATTAAGTAACAATATCCTGAACCACAATATTCATAAATTTATCTTTTTTTTTTTTTTTTTTTTTTTTTTTGATATAATGGAAGCCCATGAAATAAAAATTACCTGCGATTATGAAAATATTTGTACAATGTACATTTTTTTGTAAATGATCATTTAAATCTTAGTTTTGATAAACTTTATTAAAGAAAAAAATGCGGTCATTTTAGGATTGATTTAACTTAATTATTTTATTAAAAGACTATTATCCCACTTGAAATAAATTAAGAAAGGAGCGGGAACCTTTGGCCTTAAGGCCTCATGCAGCCTTCAAAACCATTAAATGTAGCTTTTCATGGCCTTGTCAAAAGACCAATTAAAATTGCAAACCTTCCCTTTTAAAAATTGATATCCCAATGTTGTTGGGTTTTTTTTTTTTTTTTAAGTTTTATTTTATTTTATTTTATTTTATTTTTAGGTAATATTAATTAAATCTGGACTAAGTTATTAATTAAAAGTCTAAGTTTTAGATTTTATTGTAAAGTTGGCAACCTTAGTCGAAGGTGATCCGAAGGTTCCCTTTTTGATAGCTACTACACCAAGGTGTAGGGGAGGGTGCTACTCCTTCCCAGGATTGCTCCACTTTACCCTTGATCCTTACCTTATAATGCTGAGTGTTAAGCAAGATGGCATCAAGTACCTTTTTTTTTTTTTTTAGTCTTTGGTATGACTTGACCTAGGATTGAACCCCAGTCTCCTGGTCCATTGGCGAACACTCTACTCATTAGGCCAATGAATTTTTTTGTAAACCTGCTAAAAAAATGTGAATAGGTATCATTTGTATTAAAATATTTACTTGAAGCTATAATTTTACTAATTATTATTAATTATTTAAAACTATATAATTACTTGCACCCTCTCCCCCTGACTTTGGCTTAATATAACCCTACAAGAACTAACATGAAATAAAATTAGCCAACCAAACTCTACGGCATTTAAACTTAATTTCAATGTGGCTTGTAACTAATGAAAAGGTTCCTCACCCTTAGTCCAAGATGCTTAACCCCCTATTTAGTGCATAGGTGTCAAATGCACTGTCACAACCATTCATCCAGGCTGAAAATCATACTCTGCATCCTAGTCAGAACATTCAAAACAATTTGGTACTTCAAATTATAAATAATACAATGGTAGTTTTGTTTGAGATGTTTTTGCTACAGATTTTTCACTTGTACATGAAAGTAAATTTAGAATTGGTCAGTAGAGAAAAGTTTAGTTCTCATTGATAATTCTACTTGAAAGATAGTCTCACCCACAGAATTGAGAAGCCAAGGAAGTCTGCTCGACATCTTTTTGAATGGAGCAAATTTATTAAATATCTATTTTCTTTAATGCAAATAATATAAAGGAAAAAATAATATTCAATAAAATAAATCTGATAGTGTAAATAATAAGTAATAAAACATTAAAAATCTAATGTGTGTAGCTTTGTTAGTCGACTATAAACTTCAATGTGCCCTATAAGAAAGGAAAAGATTTTCCACTCTTTGTCTGTCAAATACAGCCTCACAATCATTCATGAAGACTAAAAACCATACCTCACATTCTTTGTATGCCAGTACAATAAAAACAACTTTATAAAATAATTTTTTTCTTTATATAAAAATAAAATAAGAAATAAAAATTGATACCAGAAGAAAAATAAATCTGATGGTGCAAATAAATCAGTGGTTTAATAAAGTTTAAATGAAAAATAAAACAAATCATAAAATACAAAAATAAAATCTTCCACTGAAAGTCAAACTTTCTGTTCACCCCTACAAAAAAAACTTATCTCTTTTGCCAGCCTACTGGACAACATGTGTATTTGCAGACTGCCAGAAACAAGCACTCCATATTATACAGCTCTTATAATATTATTTCATGGGATAAAAAAAATTCCAAGAGAAACCTATTATATAATGTTTAGAATTGTTTGTCTTGTCAGTTAAGCTTAAAATATGCTGACTGTAACCATTGCAGACCCCACCTCCAAAAGGGGTATCCTGGGTGTAACACTAAACTGCTTCTGATGGTGAGGCTCCAGTTCTGAAAATCTGGGGAGTAGAGTACTCCTTCATTATAATTAGAGGCATTATCATCATCATGTCGCGCTGGTAGCACAAATATCCCTGACCCTCTCTCGCCACTCCTCCCTATCGTTCATCGCCCTAGGTAGGTCTTCAGGACAACATCCCGTATCCTCACATAGCTGCTGAATGTATGTTCGTGCTGGTCGTCCTGCTTTTGCACGGCCATGTGTGAGGGTCCATACATGGTTATTTATTATTGACTGCCCATTTAGGTGCTAGAAAGGATTTTTAATTGTTTCTAGTAATGGAATTAGAATATCCATTGATACACTAACGCTGAATAGATATAAAGGAAAGATGAGATAAACTCATATACACAATTAAAACATTTAATGGGAACATATATCAAATGTTACAACAATTAATGTGTCCCAAAATAAATAAATCACGCATACTTCTCCAGTAACAAGTATGCTTAAAAGGTGGTATAAAGAAGGGTAATGTAAATATCTTACTTGTTTTCATGGTGAAGTGAAATAGAGACATTCGCTTGAGTTGGAAAAAACATTTTTTTTTTTTTTTTTTGTTCAATGAACAAAAGTAAAAAAATCATGCCCATTTTTTACCCAATGTGTGCAGACTAAAAAGTCTGTTTTCTCCATTCGAGAACCAGAAGGAGAAAGAATTAGAGGTCAAAATTCTCATGTGACCAATGGATACCTAATGTGAGAAGCCACATCCCCAATCCAAGAGAAGACAATTATTTTTGTTTGTCTATGTTGCCATTACTCCTAAATCCACTCTGACTCAGAGTGATAGGACCTGTTAGGGTCTCAACTATGGATCTGTTTAAAATTCATTTGTATTTTATAGAACTATGTGCAAAAAGCCTCTTTAGAAACAACTACACAAAAAATGTAAATATAAACATACACCAAATGTAATTCCCTAACCTCTAGGCATAAAGTAATCCTAGATGGGTTGATATGCCATTAAAGTCAATCAATTAAAATTATGTAACATTGCAAGCAATGTTGGATTTTAAACTTGGTAAGACCCTTAGCTATATAAAAACTGGAGTCTCCGTGCTAAAAAGAAAATTCTGAAATTTTTAAGCTCTAGTCTGATGGTGAGGCCCTTAGCTGTAGTTTGTTTAGCTTCTGCCAGGATACAGCACTGATTATATCTGTCAAGATAAATTTAAATAAATTGAATTTTTATTGGTTACTAACCAGGATACTCAGTATTGCTTGGAAGTGGGATTACTTATAATGTGACAACACGGTCAAAATATATACTTTATTTCTAACATATTAAATGAAAGAAATATCTATAAGTTACTAAAGCAACCAAAACAAATGATCTAATCCCTGAGTATGACAGGCTTTTCTAGTTGGTTGGTCAGTTGGTTGGTTTTTACAGCATGTCTACCCATGTTGGGTTATTTTATGCTAAAGTCAATTCATCACTTATTGTCTTCAATTATTATTTGGCATAAAAATATATCTTTGAACAGGTAAAGATTTTATACTTAGTTGCAGTATCAATATTTTAAAAGCTAATGTATTAATCTAATTCAAAATCATTTTAAACATTATATCAGATCTATTTGACCTATAGATGAATCCTAACAGGTACTACCACTCCAAGTCAGAGTAAACCTGAAAGTAATGGCTAAGGAGTGACTTTGCAATTTTCCAGGGCTCCAGAACTGGAGCCTCATCACCAGATGCAGTTTAGTATCTTACTAATATATAATACTAATAATTTAATATTACTAATAATTTTCAAACAAATCTACTTGACCCATGGACAGGTACTACTACTCCAGGTCACAGTGGACCTGGGAGTCATGATAACCAAGCAGTAACTTCATATCCCTCAGAGCCCCAGAACTAGAGCCTGACCACTAGTATCATACAAAGATTACTTGTTATACAACATTAAGGCTTCTCTCTTTGGATGTCAATGTGAAATGTTTGTTTGGGGAACCTACCCTTGAACAACTAATACTGAGCTGGTTGTGAGAAAAACATTGATAATTAATGTGACAAAAAATGCTGAAAATTTGTATAAAATTAATTTTATTATAATAAATCATGATACTATTCATAAGAAGAACAACTAGAGATTTTTGTTCTTTGACCTTTAGTGACCTAGAATGACCATTTTGATATCAAGGTCTTGTGAATCTTCCTGCCAAAAAATGTCAATTGTTATTTTGTTGTGAAAGTGGTGGGGAAAACACAAGGCTCATTTATTAGTACAGATTTGATAGATTTTGTTATTAAACTGAACCTAATTGCCTTATCCACCTAAAAAAAGGTTTTTCTAGCTTTCCTCAAAACCTTATGAAAGAGATTTTGATCTTACATTATTGTCCATAAATAAGTACAATCCAACAATTGTTGATAACATGTTAAATTTCTATTAAGTTAAAGATATCAAGATTTTATTTCTAGTCAAACATTATACAATCACAATGGATATTATTAGGTATTATTTCTTACCAAACTCTACAGCATATCCTGAGTATGATACTAAACTGCATCTAGTGGTGAAGTTTGAATTCTTATGCCAGCACTGTTGATTGAGGCTGTAGAGTATGTTGACTGTACCTCTGCAAAGAGATAAGACTACTCCTCATGAGACCTGTTGGTTGTAGGTGGCAACACATTATGCTTGAGGGTGAGATCCTGGTGGCTGAGCAGTTTGTGACCTGTTTGCCAAAATAGTCACATGCCTTGCAGCACTCAACTTTGGCTCTTACTAGGCTAATTGGGCAATTGAAGAGACTCATTCTGATCAATCAGCAGGCCGTGTTGAGCCCGAGCACCTATATGATTGAATCCAATCATATTCTTCAAATTGCTCTTGTGGGAAACACACACACAAGCCTTTTTATTTCAAAGTTACTGGAAGGCAGTAACTATGGGTCAATCACATTGAGAAAAAGATTTTGACCACTGTTAAAACTTAGGATGCTAAGTATTGAATACTGAAAGCCTGAAATTAGCAGGGGCTTGAAATCTCACTCTTGATACAAGTATACTGGTAGATGTATCTCTATCATAAAGATGAATAGGTATCTTCTCTCAATAAATTCTCAACAGAAATTGGATTCTGTGGTGAGTGGTGGAGCACAGGACCAGCAAAAAAAAAAACAAATAAATAAAAACAAAAACCAAACAAAACTTGTCTTAATTCAATTCAGAAAATAAAGCAACAGAATTCTCAAGATTTATTATTGTAATTGGATAATAGGAGGAAACTCCTTTGGCCAAACTGTCCCCTTTCTTGATTGAAAGAGTGATCTCCAGCAAGGTGAACCTACAAACTGAGGTGGGGATGGAAGTAGCAGTCTACTTGCAGAGGTGAATAACAAAAACATGCCAAAAATCTAATCAAAATAAAAACTTTCCCCAACCTAAAATCCTACAGGAAAAGCTTAATATATCAAAGGGAGTTATCAAAAACAGGGATTTATTCCTAACTACAACAGAGGAAATACAAACAGCCTTAGGAAAAAAGGGGTCACAGACTACAAAAGAATAACCATTAAAAGGGAGTGAAAAATACTAACACACACTTATATTTTAACATTTAACAACTTTGTAATTCCAAAGGTAGTGAAAATTGGATACTGCCTTGAAAAAGTTGAACAATACATCCCCACACCCTTGAGGTGCTTAAAATGCCAGAAATATAGGCACTTCAAGGAGAGCTGCAGAGAATGTTTAACAGTGGAAGGTGAGGCCAAAAAGATCCTGACCACATGAAGGAAGATTGTTCCAATGAAACCAAATGCCCAAACTGCCAAGAGAATCATCCTGCAGTTTCAAAAACTTGCAATATATATATATATATATATATAAGAGAAATCATGGAGGTAAAAGATAGGAATATAATATTTTTGGAAGCAAGGGAAATAGTTGAATACTCTATGAAAGATAACACCTAAGGCAAGTCTAATCAGCAGTAACAACAACAGCAATCAACTTAATAAATACAGAACTCTTATTGAAAAAGTACTGCAACTAAGACCAAATGATTGGCCAACATTCCAAGAACATTTAAAGAAACTACACTCATGTTACTGTACAAATTATTTGTATCAAAAATATTTACTTGAAGCTATAATTTTTATAAATTAGTTACTTGAAACCATATAAATGCTTGCCAAAAAGAACTGATTTTGGCACTAACCCAAGGGCTGACATGCTGCAAAACCAACCAAACTCAACAGCATTTAAAATTCTGTAACTGGAGGTGCATATAGTATCACATTTGTTTTCATAGGAAATGAACTTGGGAAACTAAATTCAAATCATGAATTAGGTTGTTTGAATTTTACATCATACTATTCCCTTGGAGAAATTCATATATCTAACTTTTCTTCTCTCAGCTATAGATAAAATAGGATGACTGGATACTTTAGTCTTGGTATGGCTACCAGTTTTGGAGAAGGAAAACTCTGAATTCAAACAATTGATTTAGTGTCTCATCCTGCTCATAGTGGAGAGGTTGAGTTTAACATCCTGTCAACTTGACTGAAAATATCATGGATCTATTTATCCTCATATTATGTGTGTGGAATCTTATGGAAAACAAAATCAAAGAAAAAATTGAAAGATATTTTGGGTATATATTTGTCCATGTTACTCTCATGATTATTCTTGTGGTGATAGCAACATAGCACCACACGTGATGATGCTTTTGAGAATATTTCATATTTCTCAATTGTGTATTATATGTATGTGTGTGTATTAGTGTTTGCTTTAAATCATTTGTTCAGTTTGGAAGTAGGAATTGTTTTGTGTTAAAATGAATTGTTCAGTTGTTTTACCAAAAATGCTGCTTGGAATAATCTCAGTTTTAAAAAAAATGAACAATAACCTACAAACAGGTCAGTGAAATGCAAAAACAATGAAATGGCTAACTTTGTCTGATAAGAGTGGATTGAATTGTAATTCCTATTGCATTCTTCTTAAAATGTTTGTATCCATCAAAGCATGAGTATGTTAAATGGACATTGACCCTACAAGAGTGTTCATCTATCCATTAGCAAGTGTTATTTTATATTTTCATATAAAATTAAGTGGTAGAATCACTGTCAGTCATTTAAACACTAATATTTAGCGATTTTATATATATATATATATATATATATATATATATATATATATATATATATATATATATATATATATATATATATATATAGTATTGAAACTGAAGGTGTATTTACTAAGACAGAAATCCACAATGAATAAAATGTTAATTTTCTTGAAAATAGACTCCTTGGCATTCAACACTTTTATTATATCAAGTTTCCCATTGGTTAAAACACAACTGAAATTAGTTGTTTGATATATGAGTCAAGAACACATGGTGCAGTGGATAAGATATTTAGTTGGAAGGTGCTTCTGAGTAAAATCATCTGGAGGTTGCAGTTTCCATCCTAACAATAGGTAAGACTAACAAAAAATACTTAAGTAAAGTTGGTGACCGTAGTTGATGGTGACCCAAAGGCTCCCTTTGCTATAACTGCTACACTGAGGTGTAGGGCAGGGTGCTACTCCTTTCCCTGGATTGCTCCACTTCATCCTTGATTCATATGTTATAATGCTGAAAGTTAAGCTAGGAGGCATCAAGTACCATTTTTTTTGAGTCTTTGGTATGGCTCAACCTGGCATTAGAACTCCAGTCTCTCGGACCTTTGGCTAACACTCTAACCACAAGACCAATCCTTACGATAACTTAACACTTGTACCTGGTCATAGTTAACAGAATTGGTACAGTCTACCCCTGTGGTTCAAATAAAGGGTTCAGTTTGAAATTCTGTGTGGACTCCTGAGTTTGACCTGAAACACCTGAAGAAGGCTGATGGAAATATTGGCTGAAACATGATTACAACAATAAAGATGAGGTCAATAGTTCAAATATTCTAAGTAATAATGAATAATTCTATTAATAATTTGTTTGCACACATTTAAATAGATATACATGATATGTAAGAGATTAGTTTGTTGGTAATTTCATTTTTAAATGAGTTAGAACTAATTTGTTTGCATACTAGTATTGCTATTGTTTCTACATAGTTGGAGTGTTTTGTGTTTCACAAAAAACTGTGAAGGAAGTATCAAGCATTAACACAAAGTCATCTATTCATCATCATTTTATTATATAAATTGTTTAGCTGTGCAAATGTCTTATTTTTAATTTTGATTGATTGATTTTAATGGCATATTAACTTGTATAGAGTTATTTTTATTTCAAGAGGTTAGGGAATTGTATTCATTGTACATTTATATTTTCATTTTTTGTGTGGTTGTTTCTTAAAATTTTTTTTTGCCCATGATCCTATTGAAGATGAATAATTTTTAAACAGATCTATTTTACCCATAGTTGGGACCCTAACAGGTACTACCACTCTTGGTCAGAGTGGACATGGGAGTAGTGGCAACGAAAGAGTACTCCACACACTCCAAACCTCCAGAACTGAAGTCTCAGATGCAGTTTAGTGTCATACCCAGGACACCCTTTTGTGTGGGTGGATTCTTACCCCTCTGTATAGGATACAGTCAGCATATCTTAAGCCTCTAAATTTTGAAATTTAAAGATTCAATCTCAATGCTATTTGATCACTCCTCATATTGCTTTATCAACAATTTTTCTAGGCTCTGTTGTTTTTGACAAGTTACATCTATCTATATATCTATCTATCATTGATAATCTGTAATAATCAATAATTTTTATTTAATAGTCTATAGCAGCTGTTCCTTGTAATTTTTTAAAAATTTCATTTGCCTTAATATTGTTCTATTGTGAATTATTTTTGTATTTTTTTAAATTAGGAATTTGTTTTCAGTATACAATTTGATATTAATTAATTTCTTTTGTTAACATAATGAGAATTTTCTTCATATCTAGATCAATCTAACATTAGTTAATTTTTCCTTGTTGTTTAACTCTCTTTCACTGAATCAGAGTATACAATCTTTTGCACTACTTGACCCAGGCAAACATGGGCTAAGTTACTGATAATGTCTATCATTTTAGATAATAGGAAATGATAGGTCAGTTGTTATGTCAAGGATTCAATCTGGTTGTTATTTTTTCTTAAGTTCTAACCTGAAATTGTGTATGTCTTTCACAATTTTGAATATACGTAAATGTTATAGGACTGAGTTTTTTCCAATATCTGACTAGCAACTCTTATTGTCACATTTTCTCTTTGAGAAAATGGCCATTCAATTTCTATTCAAGTAAAACTGCTATTGGTATGTTTGGTGGTAGGGGAGATATTTAGTTGAGTCCCGACTTACCAAAGATCATTATTAGTATTAGTATATACATGATATACTAACACTGAATAAAACAGAAAGACAAAATAAACTTAAATACTCATACATGAACATTTAATATATATAATATACATACCAGTCATATCAAAAGAAAGAATACACAAATGTTATCTAACAGGTAGAATTTATACGCATATTGTTCCATGAACAAGTAGTATGTGGAAGGGGTACAGAAATTGAAAAAAAGGCTTACCTTATGAGTGTAGTAATATAGCCATGTGGCTTTACTATTTTCGAGCAAGGTCAGAGATGTCTCTACTATTCCAAGAACAGAGGCAAAATGAATTGATGAAGAGCTTTCCAGACTGTCATGTGATGCCTTATGAATCCTATGATGAACATGCCAATTCTCTTAGGGAGATAATTATTCATGGTGTTGCTACATTGCTCTACCCCAAGTACTTGCAAAATTTACAATACTAACAAATATTGAAAACCCACAGTTTAGAAACAACCAACAAGGTCAATATGACAATAATTTTTTTAATTGGATATTCCTATAATTAATGGTTAATTGATAGCATATCAACATCTTCTGAGTTTTTTAATGCCAAAGTTTGGTAAAAATAATTTGCATACTGTTATGTAGTTTCAAGTATTCCTATCTAACACAACTCTCAAACATATTTGACCCATAGATAGGATCTTAATGAACTAACACTGAATCAGTCTACTTTGGAGTAATAGTGACAGAGTTACTATACATTTCTCAGAGATCCTGAACTGGAGTCTCACCACTGAATAGAATTTATTACCTTACCCAGAAAACCCTTTATTTTTTGTAGGGGGTTTCTTATCAATCATATTCTAAGCCCTGCTGACAGGGCTTCCTTAATTATTAGCTTTCAAGTCTATCAAGTTATTTTTATTATACATTGATGCAATCAGACTAGTATCTTTATCTTGTCTGTTGCAATTGGTAACCTTAGTATGTCTTACCAGATCATTTATTCGATTCACAGTGGAAGATGGTTTTCATACCACTTTCCAGACTTGGAGGATATCTTGTATTAATCCTTCCTAATTTCTGATTGTAACAGCTGAAGAAGGCTGGAGGGTGCAATGAAATGTTATGACTTTAATAATAACACAAGATAACGATGCTAGTCCATCAGTTATAATAATGATTATTTCTTATTTTTTGTTGTCATATTTTTTCTGTTTTGCCTTTTTCTGAATTAAACATTTTCTGCTTGACTTAAAAAAGCTGTATGAAGTGACATTTTTTTTTTATATATTCAGAAACTTTATATAATTCAAATTTTATTCATTTTTCAATTTTTTTTTTTTTTTTCCTACCTCACCAGATTTTCGCCAGTCGCACAGGGGAACTTGTCACCTACCATCATGTTGACATTAAACACATATACCCTCAGGAGGGGTAAGAATTTTTTATTTTCTTATTTTTAGTGCAAAATGAATTGCTGAGATTTAATTTTTAATTGTTGAAAAAACCAATAGCAAAAACCAAATTAGAGTAAATGATATGTTAAAAAGAGTAACAAAATTATAATAGTATGTGTTTCTATTCACACTCTTGTATAAGTCAGTCTAATGTGTAGATCAAGCATTGATATTTTTTGTTTGTTCCAGAAATCATTGATCTTTTTTTATGACTTAATTTTTGAAGTCAAAGGTCACTTCTAGTGCTTCTGATTATGTTTGAATTTCAACCTTATAAAATTATTACTGATAAAGCCCATTGTTTGAAATTAAATGTATATAAGAGCATATATGGTGTAGTTTGTTTGTAGTTCTTTTTCTTCCCCTAGCTGTGAATAAAATAGCATCATCTTTCATTGGTTTTCTTTGATTATCCTGTTTTTTTCCTAAGCTAACTATCATTTTGAATGGACATACCTGGGCAGGTTATTATTTTGACTACTGTGTCAGAGAGGTATATTATTTTAACCAAGTGTACCAAAACAAGCTATTATTTTGACTGGACATACATAGATTAAATATCATTATGACAATGCAGACATACCTAGCTTGGATATTTTTTTTCCACTGGGTATATTAAGATAAGCTATTATAATTAGGTGTACACAGGTGGTCTATTACTTTGGGTGGACATACCCCAGTTGGATATTATTCTAACTGGGTAGGTTATTATTTTAAATGTACATACTTAGATGGGCTGTTATTTTGACCAGGAGTTCCTGAGCAGGCTATTTTGACCAAGTGGGATATTATTTTGATTGGATATACATGGACAGGATATTATTTTGACTAAGTGTATCAGAGGGATGTTATTTTGACTGGATGTACTCAAACAAGCTATCATTTTAACTGGGCATACCTTGGTGGGATATTATTTTGATATACAGGCACATCTGGTTAGGATATTATTTCAACTGTGTATATCAGGGAAGAATATTATTTGAGTTAGTGTACCAAAGTAGGCTATTATTTTGATAGAGCATACTCAGGTGGGATATTATTTCAGCTGTTCATAACTCAGCAGGATATTTTTTCAACTAGATGGGATATTATTTAGACTATGCAGGCTATTACTTCAACCAAGCATATCTGGACAGGTTATTTTTTTGTTAAAGAAGTAGCATTAAAATGCCTATGTTGCTATATCAATGGAATTTTTAATTACTCTCTAAGCAACACCAGATTGCACTACATATTTAGTGACTGTTCAGAATAGAATATGTTTGTTAGGTAAGACGTGAGGGAATTTCAGTCTGTATAATAACTCTTTTATATTAATTTTTTTAAAATTTCAGATGGGTTGAAGAAGACCCAAAGGAAATTCTGGATTCCGTTTATACTTGCATGAGTCATGCAGTAGATAATTTAAAGGCCTTAAATATCAATGTTGATGATCTCAAAGGTAAGCTTGCATTTCCATCTGTCTCATTTAACTAGACAAGTCATGACTGTATCTAAAGCATGATCAAAATTAAACACTATAACAAAGTCTGTGAGACATATATATCAGAATAGAGACAAAAATGTTGGAAAAGAAACAAGAGGAGAGATTTGAAAAAGCAAGGATTTAAATTGTCAGCGAGGATTAAAATTAATTAAATATTGTTTTTTTTACTAATTATTTTCTCCTGTCATAAATACAATAATGTTATATTTTATTTTAATGCACAACTTATATGATGAAGTCAGATTGAAATATTGCTTTCAATATTAGAATTCATTTACATCTGATTTTTTTTTTGGCATTGGATATAAAGTTAATAAAGTTGTAGAATTTAGTTTAAAATCCCTACTGATTCAGTTATTTTTGTTGTACAATTTTCTATCAAATATAGAAAATTCATGCAATTATGTGCAAGTCCAGCTAGTTTATATCTATGAGAACTACACCTTTCAAAATCAACAAATCAAAGAGTCAGTTACAAATTCTGAATCGAGTGTCCAGCAATTAAATTAGGGCATTAAAAAAATAAATCACCTGGAAATGATTTTTGAATATCTATATGACTGTTAATAATACATGCAGATATAATCAAGAACAGATCATGTGACAAATTAATTAAAAAACCTGTCACAATTCACTTGTTCTTTGTTTTAGAATTGAATTAAAGCTGTCTGCCCAGTCAGCTGGGGCTGTAGAATACACATACTAGTGTGCTGGATATGGCACTAAACAATCTGATGGTGAGGCACCAGTAATGCTGGAATGTGGTGTACCCCTTCATTGCCATCATTCCCAGGCGCACTCTGGTCTGGAGTGGTAGCACCTGATAGGATCCTATCCATGAGTCAAATAGAACTGCTTGATCTTTTAACTGTGTGTAAACAAGTGACTGATGTTTAATTGAATTGTTAGTGATACATAGCAATACATAGACTTATGCTAAATTGAATTGTTAGAAATAAAACTGTTTGATCATTTAACTGTGTATCTACAAAATGTGTTTACAAATCATATATTTAATATATATATGAAAACAGGATTTGGCATTAAATAACCAACAATGGTTGATATGCCATTAAACCAAACCAAACTAAAGCTGACTACCAGATATGAATAAAATAGAATTGAAGTTAAAAGTCCAGCAATGACATTGATATCAATAGAGATAGAGAGAAGTCTCATTCTCAGGTTGATAGTCTTTCTCTCTCTCTCTCTCTCTCTCTCTCTCTCTCTCTCTCTCTCTCGATGAAACTATCAGAAGTTCAACTGTGTACACTTTAAAAACCTGAAAATTATTGCTATGTTCAGTTTATACAGATACATACAGATACATTTTATCATCTAACAGTCATATTTTTATCAAATTTTTTTTACATTCTTCCAATTTTAATATACCAAAGTACTGTTTAAAAGAGACAATGTTTTCACTTAAAAACTTTGTTCTTATTTGTTCATGTTCATTGCAAAATTATATAAATAAATTTTAGATTTTTCAGAAAATACTGTCTGATTTTAGTATAAACTGTTTAAATTCTGCTTTAACATTATTTTACACCAAAAAATATTCCATTCCAAAGGAGAATTAGAAACTGCCTTTAAAGATTTCTTTGTATCAAAACTTTTAGAATCTTATTGTACAGGTATAAATAGTCTTATTAATTGATGGCGGAAATGCATAGATGTTCAGGGATCATATTTTGACTGACTAAAAATATAAATTTTAATTTTGTATGTTAGTTTCTAATAATGTCATATCTATTTCTAAAATAACACAATTTATATAAAAATTTGTTCATATCTGTAATGGTCTCTAAGTAAGGTTGTTTCATCATATGTAAAAATGAAATTACCTTTTCCTAGAAAAAGATCCAAGTGTGTTCTCATGTACTTGAATAATTTTTCCCATATTTTACTGTCAAAATCTTGTGGGTCTAGAATAGTTATCCTCTGCCAAGGGAGTAGATCTAATTCTCAAAGAAATTCAATGTTGACACACAGATAAGCAACTGAAAAAAAAAGAATACTAAAAACATTTATGTACTCTGCATACACACAAAATTAATACACACAGGAAAACATATTTGTAAATTATTGATTATTGCCAAAAATATATAAATTCATAAAAAGATGTCTGTTCAATTCAACCTCCTGTTATTTGTTTTCTGTTTGCATGTTTCATTTAAAAATCAATTTCAGCATTAAACTATTATCACAGTTATCTGGAAGATTCCTCTGCTACAATATTAATGTACATTTTGTTACAATAACTCATCCTACCAATTTGCTACAAGCTCTACCCTTGTAACATATCTTTTGTGTACTTATTTACCCTCAACCTTGTGTTGAGTTTTCATCTGTCTCACTTGTTTCTGACTCTAACTAAAAATGTTTCTCTTTCTTACAGCTGTAGGTATTTCTAACCAACGAGAAACAACGATTGTTTGGGACAAAATCACTGGCAAACCCTTGTACAATGCCATAGGTAAGTGTGTGTCTCTATTTCAGAGTCTATATTTTTATGTGACACTTAAGAGGGTAGTTATTTGCTAAGTTTACATATAGACTAATAAATATTAAACAAGTGTTAATCTGCTATAAAATCTCTTTTTATTTATTTATTTATTTTTTAATTTGAAATTTTTATCTTTATTTTTTTTTTTAGTTTGGTTGGATATGAGAACAGCATCAACAGTTGATAAATTACTGGCAGGTGTACCAGGAAAAAGCAAAGATTTCTTACGAGTAAGTGGAATTTAAAAAATCATTATTGGATACAGAAATTTTTTACATTCTTCCAAGGGAGGTGTACGTAACATAATGGTTATTATCTTGCTAAATGGACACTGCAACCCAAGTTCAAATCCTGGACAAAACTGTTTGCATTTCACTTGGTGCTAATTCTCTTGGGAAAGTAGGAATCCATGTCTTCTCTCCTCAGCCATGAGTAAATAGTTGGGCTGACTGAGTTTTTAGCTTTGGTAAGGCAACTAATTTAGGAGAAGGAAAATTCTGAATTCTAATAAACAGTACTCCACTTAAAAATTGGCTTTGTGCCACATCCTGCCTGTAGCAAAGGGTTTGAGTAAATAAATGCATCCTTATAATTTTGCAAAAAGATTGAAAATACTTTCTCCCACCCCTTCAATGGTCTTTAAAACATTCCTTGAGGTGAAGAGAGTTCACAAGTTTCAAGATTTGCTCATTAACCAAGGAGTCCATAGGTAGAATGAGTCCTTTCTGCATAATTTTCCTTCCTAAGATTTTTGTTCCTCTGCAAGTGGACCACTTTTGTAGATGTCATTTTTATTTGCTTTCTGGACAAGTTAGACCTTCCTGATCAGTTTTGACCTAAAATGTTCTAGACACTTCCTGGGGTAAAATTTTTAAAACCAAAATACTTTAAAGCTTTAATTTTGATATTTTTATTACACTTTGTATCATTCAATGAAAAAAAAAAAGACAAGCAAAATCACAACTAGGAAGAATTAACCAATACAAGATATCCTCTAACTATGTGATGAATAAACATTTTGGTTAAAAAATTCCTTGAAAGTTACTAAAATCACCTAAAAGACTGGATACAGTGACTGAAATGTTGTAACTATGACAACCAATATTGAGAACAGTCATCTATGTACATCAGTGAATAATACTGGATCTGTTGTTTACTGATTTGGGTTTGATTTAACAATATGAAATTTTGAAGAAAAGGGGGATTTTTTAATTTTTTTTATTTATTTTCTTAAATTTCTTCTTCAGCCTCAATGTGGTCTGCCAATCACCACTTACTTCAGTGCTGTCAAATTGCGATGGCTGCTTGACAATATTTCTGAAGTGAAGACTGCAGTTGCTGAAGATCGGTGTTTGTTTGGTACTGTAGATACCTGGCTCCTCTGGGTAAGCAAGAAATAATACTTATATTTACATTTTTTTGTGTAATTGTTTCTTAAGAGTTTTTGCACACAGTTCTATGGTTTAAAGTATTTACATCTAATATTAACTGTTATTACACTGATGACATAGTGATTCTACCAAATACATCCGCCCAAGCCGAAACACTACTGCATATTTTGGAACGAGCCGCGGCAGACATTGGCCTCCATGTCAATGCACACAAAACAGAATGCATGTGCTTTAATCAAACTGGCAACATTTCCACAGTAGATAGTAGCTCTCTGAAACTAGTAGACAAGTTCACCTACCTAGGAAGCAGTGTCTCATCAACCGAAAAAGACAGCAACACACAGCTAACGAAGGCATGGACAGCTATCTGTCATATGGAAGTCAGACCTAACCGATAAAATGAAACGCAGTTTCTTCCAAGCAGCGGTCATCTCAATACTGCTATATGGATGCACTACTTGGACGCTAACTAAACGGCTGGAGAAAAAGCTAGATGGCAACTACACAAGAATGCTGCAAGCAATTTTGAATTTTGAATTTTTAGTAGCAGGTAACATCCCACAAAGCACCAACTGTACGGCCACCTACCTCCCATCACGAAAACTATCAAAGTTAGACGAACTAGACATGCAGGAGACTGCTGGAGAAGCAGAGATGAGCTCATAAGTGATATACTCCTAGGGACCCCTTCATATGGTCGAGCAAAGGCAGGATGACCAGTTCAAACCTACATACAGCAGCTATGTGAGGATACAGGATGTAGCCCTGAGGACCTGCCAGAAGCGATGAACGATAGGGAGAAGTGGGGAGAGAGGGTCAGGGATATCTGTGCTGGCAGCACGACATGATGATGATGATATAGTTTCAAGTTACTATTTTTATCTAATAATTTGCATACAGTTATATGGTTTCAGATAACTAATCATAATCCTTAGTAAATAATTATAGCTTCAAGTAACTATTCTTAATACAAATAATTTTCATACAGTTATATTGTATCATGTATTTCTATTGAATACAAATAATTTTCAACAGATCTATTTGATTCATAGATAGAACTTTAACTGCTATTACCACTGTCAGTCAGGGTAAACCTGGAAGTAATGAAGAGGTTATTTACACTTCTTAGATTTTCAGAACTGGAGCCCTACCATCAGATGCAGTTTAGTGTCATGTTCAGGACACCTTTTTTAGTAGCAGGTGTCTAAGTCAGCATATTCTACACTCTGTCAACAGGACAGTGATATTTTAGTTTGGATTTAATTTTTTCATCACTTTTTGAGAAAATTCAAAAATTTGTTTTAATATCTCTTCCTGTGTTTTATTGCAATTATTGAATTCAATTTAGGGTTTAGAGTTCTGTCTTTTTGCAATCATATTCACAGATTGTTCTAAGCTAACTTGAGCATCTAAGAATAGGTTTGATTCAAAACTTGGCCTGTATTAGGGTGCCATGTTGGACTTTGTTTTTATTTTTCTTAGCAGTGCTTAGTTCTTCAAGTATCTTGAGATTTTTTTTTTAAATTTAAGAAAAGAAATAATAAAGAAGACCTATTTTGTTTGAGCTGATTCCTGTTTTCTGTTTTATAACAGAAAACAGGAATCAGCTCAAACAATTATTATCATTTCTTTATTATTTCTTTTTTTCTTAAATTTTCAACTCGTATTCTTATCATTGTTGTTTAGATCATTGCTTCAGCTGACGTGCTCCCTGGCTTTCTCTAGTTGCATATGGATATTTGAACAAGATTTATTATCTAAAATATTTTTTCTTTTATGTTTAAAACAGTGACCAAACAACCAAGATAATGATATTAGTCTGAATAATTTATGGGCTAATGATAATATTTTATGAATGTCTGGAATGATTGTGTGTGTGGTTGTTTTGTTTTTTTTTGTTTTTTTTTAAGTTGATTGTCTTGTCTTTATTTTACAGAACTTGACTGGAGGACCAGGCCGTGGTCGCCATTTCACAGATGTTACCAATGCCAGTCGAACAATGTTGATGAACATTCATTCTCTAAGATGGGATGAAAAACTCTGTAGGTAAGTCTTACTTCCATTTGCAAGGGTTGAAAATTTCTGTATCTGTATTTATCTCTTATCACATGCAAAAAAAAATTTTTCTCAATTGGGTGCCCTATTCATATGGCCTTGTGTCACATCTAAGCAAAAAGCTTAGTAAATTACTATTACTTCTTCTCAATTAGATTTGTTTACTTGACTGTTCAAATGCCAATGTTTTAAAAATCATAAAATCAACTTATTATAAAATTTATAAAACTATAAAATTTATAAAACTAATAATAAAATTATGAAATACCATCAATACTCACCAAACCTAACACTGTGCAGCTTTAATTTGAAAATTTGGAAGTCATTAAAAGGCATGATAGCACAGCTTCATATAATATCAATAGAGGAATTTCAGAAGTGCTTCAGCTAATTAAAAACTTAATGAAATATGTGTATTAAGCATGAAGAGGACTATTTAGAAGAAAATTACTATTTTATTCATTGTTCATTTCTGTCTTGGTAAATACAGCTTTAGTCTCGATATTTTTTTAACATGCCTTGTATTTTAAATCTTGTTTTTAAAATCACCATGGAATTTCCACAATACAGATACTACATTCTAATCTTTGGGAGATGTTCCAATCTATACATAAATGATTCCATAATTTTTTTGTATTTCTGGGAACTATGCAACTTTAATATTTCCTCTTTATAGTTCAGAAAATTATTGATTAATATTTATTAAGGTACATCTTTTCACTGTTTAATATTACAAGTTTTTTGCCCTCTTTGAGATGCTACTTTTTAAGCATCTTTTAAGCATCTAAAAAGGAGGAATAAGTATGTTCAATGCAAAAAGGACTGTTTTAAAGAAGATTAATGTTTTGTTCATTTTTGAATTGTCTTGGTGAATACAGCTATAGTCTCAATACTTTCTGAATAGAACTCTTATATTAGATTTTATGGTTTTTAAAAAAACTAGGATTTCCATCTACTTCACTTTGATCCTTGGCAGAGGGGTCAATTTATGCATAAATAATCCCATTTTTTTTTCTGAAAACTACACTATTATAATATTTCATCTTGTTGCTCATTGCCTTGTTGGTGGGCCTTAGAATATACAGACTGCAGCCTCAACAGAGGAGTAAGACTGCCACTAAAAAGGGATGTCCTTGGTATTACACTAAACTGCATCTAATTGTGAGGCTCCATTTCTGGAAAGGGTAGAGTACTCTCTTGTTGTTATTACTCTCAGGTCAACTTCAATACAGAGTGGTTGTATGTGTTAGAGTCCACATCTATAAGTCAAATAGATCTGTTTGAAAACTATAAGTGTTTGATAGGAATACTTGATACTAAAAAACTGTAAATTATTTGTATTAAGAATAGTTACTTGAAGTTATATAGCCCAGTTGACTGGGGTTGTAGTATACACCAACTGCATCTCTGCTGAAAGGTAAGACCCCCCACCCCAACGTGTGTCCTGAATATGACATTAAACAATCTGATGATGAGGCTCCATTTATGCTAGAAATGGGGAATGCAAAGTACCCCTTTAAGTAATTTAATTTTGTTGACTTATATTTTATGAATCATATATATGAAACATATATGAATAAACCAGATTTGGCATCAAATAACCTATAATGGTTGATATGCCATAAAACGAAACCAAACCTATAATAGTTTATAAAGGATTATCATATTTGATTTGGTTTCTTTGTTTAATGACATAACAAACTTTGTGGGTTTTTTAACATCAAAGCCAACCATGTAGAAGCATATTAGTGGTAATATTTAACTCATAGCTGGAGGGGGGGTATAAAGAGGTTCAAATCTTTCCCAAGGGTTTTAGTCTGAAAGTAAATGTATTGGCATCACTGATTGAACTTACATACTATGAAGTTACAGTCCAGCACATTAATCTATGCCATATTGCCCAGTTGGCTGGGGCTGTAGAATACACCAACTGTATCTCTGCAGAGGGGTGCAACCCCCCACCACCACCATGAGTGTCCTGATTATGACACTAAGCAATCTGATGGTGAAGTTTCAGTAATGCTGGAGCTTTGGGAATGCAGAGTACCCCTTCATCGCCATCGCTTCCAGGTCCACTCTGTCCCGCAGTGGTAGTACCTGATCTATGGGTCAAATAGAACTAAACTGCATACTTATGGTAAACTGAACTGTTTGAAATAGAGCTGTTTTTGACATTGAAACTGTACTACGCTAAACTGAAATTTTCAAAATAGAACTGTTTTGACATTTAACTGTGTGTAAACAAAAACTATACTTATACTAAACTGTTTGAATCAGAACTGATTGACTAAACTGAATAGCTTGAAATAGAAATGGTTTTGACAATTAAACTGTACTTATGCTAAACTGAATTGTTTGAAATAGAACTGTTTATTTGTATAAAAATGGATTTAGCATTAAATAACCTACAATGGTTGATATGCCATAAAACACAAACAACCAACCAACCAACCATCACTATGCCATAGCGACTTCCCCTGAATTATTATTAGTTACTTGAAATCATATAACTTTGTGCAAACAAATGACCATTATTAAATAGTAATAATTACTTGAAACTACATGACAGTTAGATTAGAAATATTTGAAACCATACAACTGTGGGTAAATTATTTGTATTAGGTAGGAATACTTAATATCATCATCATGTCATGCCACTAGCACGGATATCCCTGACCCTCTCTCCCCACTTCTCCCTATTATTCATCGCTTCTGGCAGGTCTTCAGGGTTACATCCTGTATCCTCACATAGCTACTGTATGTATGTTCGAGCTGGTCGTCCTGCTTTTGCTTGGCCATATGCGGGGGTCCATAGGAGTACATCACTGATGAGTTTGTCCTTGCTTCTCCAGCAGTCTCCTGCATGTCTGGTTCGTCTAACTTGTATAGTTTTTGTGACGGGAGGCAGGTGGTCGTATAGTTGGTGCCTTGTGGGGTGTTGCCGCCAGGACTTGTTCAAAATTCCTGACAACATTCTTGTGTAATTGCCGTCTAGCTTCTTCTTCAGCCATTTAGTTAGTGTCCAAGTAGTGCATCCATATAGTAGTATCGATACGACTGCTGCCTAGAAGAAACTGCATTTCATTTTATCGGTCAGGTCTGATTTCCATATGATCGAAAGCCTATCAATAGCTGTCCATACTTTCGTTAGCTGTGTGTCGATGTCTTTTTCAGTTGATGAGACGCTGCTTCCTAGGTAGGTGAATTTGTCTACTAGTTTCAGAGAGGTTCCATCTAGTGTGGAAATGTCGCCTGTTTGGTTATAACACATATATTCAGTTTTGTGCGCATTGACATGGAGGCCAATGCCTGCGGCGGCTCCTTCCAAACTATGCAGTAGTGTTTCGGCTTGGTTGGGTGTATTCGCCAGTAACGCTATGTCATCGGTGTAGACAGATGATAAAGAGGTATGGGGCTAACGTGTCCCCTTGTAGTACTCCTGCTACAATGTTGAAGTATTCTGTGTCTCCATCTGGTGAACGTACTTTCACTTTGGTGTTTCTGTAGAGAATTGTTATTGCTGCTACGGTTTCTTTTGGTAGGCCGTATGCTAGTAGGATTTGTTCCATTTTCCTTCTGTGTATGGAATCGAAGGCCTTGGTAAAGTCGACAAATAGTAATATCGCCTGTAGGTTTTTTGCCTGTACGCCTTCAAGGATTCTACAGATGGTCAATATTTGTGAGGTTGTGGATCTATTTCTTCAGAAGCCATTTTGGTAACTGAGAGCAAAAAACTCTTAAGAAACAACTACACAAAAATGTAAATATGAACATACAATGAATGTGATTACCTAACCTCTTGTCATAAAATAACCCTCAACAGGTTGATGTACTATTAAAATCAATCAATCAAATTTGTTGCTTAATATTTGTAAATATCCAACTTCTATTTGTTTGATATTACAAGCTTTTTTCCTACTTTGAAAAGTTGAAAAATTTATCAAAAGGAACAGTTGAATAATGATTGATATTAAAGTTTTACTTAAATTTTTTTCAGTTTCTTCAATATTCCTATGTCAATTCTACCTGAAATTCATTCATCATCTGAACTCTATGGTCATATAGCAGACAGTCCACTTAAAGATGTCCCTATTTCTGGTGTAAGTAATTACAGTACTAATTAAATTTTCATTTGTTTTTAAATGTTTATGGTTTAATATGAAACTTAATAGATTCTATATTCATTTATTCATTTAAAAAAAAAAAAAGTTCAAATTTAAATTGTAAACATTTCTCTTTTTCCTTCTCATTGAAACCTCATCATGGATATATTGATAGAAAAAATGTGAAAACCAATTGGATGAAGTGTTTATGTATTTATTATGATATTTCGCTCTGTAAGAGCTTCATTAGATAATGATTTTGACAAATTTTTAGATTTTAGGGAAAATATTGGGGGAATGTTACAACTCTTGTCATGGCAAGAATATTTAGGAACAATGCTAAACAAGTAATGATGATATTACTTATATAAAGATGAGTCAAAAGTTTTGTAATATTTCGATAATGCGAGGCACAATTTGGCAGCTCTGGATGTTTTTGCTGAGGTCATGAAAGTGACAAACCACACTGGACTATAAGATGCTAAGTTTGCCTTATACTCTCATGTACTTCTCATTAGAAGGCTTGAAGCACAGCCTTAGAATTAGGATCCATGGTTTTACCTGATCTTGCCTGATTATCGAGGTTGCCATCTGGTTACTGTACTGTGATCAACTGTGCCTTCACCTTTCTTACAACATATGTTTTTGGTTGCTTCTATGGTATTGTAACTTTGTTCAAACACTTAAAGCATAAGTTCCCAAATTAGACTATGTTATATGGTCATCTGTGTGATTTTCAAATCATACACATTGAAGCAATGCACAACATGTTAGCATGCCAACTATCATGATACTGTTAAGTACCTCACACAACTTGAACTGCTTTAGTCATGTGATCCATAGCTTAAACTACTCCAGTCATGTGATCTACACACTGCAAACTAACATGTACCAAAATATTAGAAACTTTTGCCTGACCCTAGTATTTTGAAGGATTCTAATTAGCTATCTCCATTACTTTGAGAATTTGGTAGATTAAATAAAAATAATGTTCAGCAGGACTCAAACCCCACAAAATTATTATTTAATTGGAAATTGGACTGAAAATTGCTTTATTCTCTAAGGTAGAGCATTTTAAGTAAATTAACCTTAAAAAACTTGCTATGAAATGCTGTTTTTGCTGTGTTATAGTTAGATGAAACCAATGAGAATTTTAGTAAAATATCATTTTTGACTATTATTTTTAAATTTTGTTTTATAATTCTAAGAGAGTATTAAATGATAATATTTTTCCAACTTTTAACATGAGGTCATTTTATAGTTAGGGGGTGAGGCATGAATTGAAACTCATGCTTGGACATTTATAAAAGATACTTGGTTCCCTCAGTATTTCTCTTCAGGCACTGAACAATTAGTTCAGTCCTGCCCCTGTCTGGTGAGGAGGCAGGGGCTGCCTGGAGGTAAGGCTCCCTGAAACCAGGTGACTAGTATTGGATTTAAAAAAAAGTAACTCACTGGCACAAATGCCAGGTGAGTCACTGGAAAACTAGAGAGTATTTAATGATGATAAATATAGATTAAAAAAGGCTGTTAAACATGAATGCAAATCGCACAACATTATCATTTAATTACAAGTAGGAATGAAAATTGGTTTATTCTCTAAGTTAGAGCAATACCTTTAAAATTCTCTTTATAAAAATCTCTATGATGTGACATTTTTATTGGATTAATTTTTTTTTATATATTAATTTTAGTAATATATAGATTATTTCCATTATTTTAGTGTATAATGTTTGTAATAATATGGCAGTGTCATTAAACATGTTTCAACCTTTTATTGCTTACCTTCTTGCAAAATCCTCTCTCTCTCTCTCTGTGTATATATATATATATATATATATATATATATATATATATATATAGAGAGAGAGAGAGAGAAACACTCGTGGTATAACAGTTATTGTTGTAGGGAAGGGGTGTCGTAACCTGAATGGGGCTGTTTGCATTTTACTTAGCATTAATACTCTTAGGAAAGGTATGCATCCTACTGTTCTTCATCTAGCTATGGCTAAATAGTTGGGCAGACTGTGCGCTTAACCTTGGTATG
This sequence comes from Sepioteuthis lessoniana, assembly GCA_963585895.1. NCBI lineage: Eukaryota > Metazoa > Mollusca > Cephalopoda > Myopsida > Loliginidae > Sepioteuthis > Sepioteuthis lessoniana. Next base: position 81,425,981 of record OY757915.1, read on the forward strand.
GCAACCAGTCTAGGAGAAGGAAAACTCAGAATTAAAACCTGTAAAACTGCTTAAAAAATCGACCATGTGTCACATTCTGCTTGTACAGAAGAGTTGGTAAAAACAAACACACATGCACATATATTTCTAAGGCATGACACTTTTCTATGTAATTTTGCCCTGGATTTTCCATCTCTCTCTAATAAACTCATATCTTCTGATGATATAATAGAAATTTATCTTGTTATCCAAGATAAAGTAAAACATCACAATTATTCAAGAGTGGAATGCTGGAATGATATAAGTAAGTAAAGTTGTTGACCTTAGTCTAGGGTGACCCAAAGGCTCCCTTTTCAATAGCTACTATACCAAGGTGTAAAGGAGGGCGCTACTCCATTCCCAGAATTGCTCCACTTTACCCTTGATCTCTACCTTATAATCTAGAGTGCTAAGCAAGGCGGCATCAAGTACTATTTTTTAAGTCTTTGGTATGACTTGACCTGGGATTGAACCCAGGTCTCTCAAACCATTGGCGAATACTCTACTCATTAAGCCAATGGCAAAATTGAATTTTCTATTATTTAAAAAAAAAAGAAGCCATAATTTATAACTTGAATTATTTTCACTTTAAGGAAAAAAAAAAGATAGATCAGTTTACTTAATTTTACCTTTTAGTTTACGTATTTGAAAATATTAAACATTAACAAGAAATGCAGTGATATTTTATCAAAAAAGTTTAATGCAATGGTTATCAGCATAGGAAATGGAAGTGGTGACTAGGGTACAATCCTGGACAAGGTTGTCTGCATTTCACTTTACACTAATGCCCTTGAAATAGGCTTGAATACATCCCTTCCTCGCCAGCTATGGATAAATAGTAAGGTAGATTGGGTTCTTTAGCCTTGGTAAGGCAACTAGTTAAGGAGGAGGAAAACTATGAATTCTAACAAGACTCCACTTAAAAATTGACCTCATGACACATCCTCCCCATGGCAGAGTGGTTGGATAAATACAAAATTCCTTCTAATTTATTGAAAAAGAAGTGTGAAAGTAGCCTAAAAACACTCCTTGAGGTGAAGAGTTTTATTAAGCAAGGAGTCTATAGGTGGAATGAGTCCTTTCTGTATAATTTTCTGCTCAAGAGGAGTCAGGTAAATACATGCACTGCAATTGCAAAATTATTTAGATATTATCATAACTTTTTAAAGCTGAAGTAAACTAGTGACTAAATAAGAGCCAAAGTAAAAATTTTCATTGAATTTTTGCAGTGATTTTAAAGTTGAAGCAACATTATGAAAATTAAGAATCACAGAAAGGAAAAAAAATGAACAGAAAGACACCCATTTTATATAATCATTGTTCCAGGATATTTTTTAGCATTTGAAGCAGCTGTGAAAGAAAAACACCACATACAGAGAAAAAAAAGAGACATCTTTCTACCATATCTTTTAATTTTTCTTTTAGATTCTGGGTGATCAGCAGGCAGCTCTTGTCGGACAAATGTGCTTCAAACAAGGCTCTGCTAAAAACACGTGAGTTTCAGTTGTCTGTTTTTGCAATACAGTCAGTTAATCAACTACAATGCTAACTGTTGCACCATGTACCAAGTCAAGTTCAAATCCTGGATGAGATTGTTTGCATTTCACTTCTTGCTAATGCCTTTGAGTAAAGCATGAATCCGTGTCTTTGTCTTTTCATTCAAGCTATGGGTAAATAGTAAAGTAGACTAAGACTTTTAGCTTTAGTAAGGCAACCAATCTTGGAGAATGAAAATCTTTTAATTTAAAACCTGGGACATGTTCCTTCGAGAATCTTTTGCACCATTCTTTTCTGTTATCAGCTTATGGTTCACATCTTTAATCAAACCTTTTGCATGTGACTGGAGAACCATTTTTTTAAGTCAGCTAAAAAAATTAGCTATGGTAATCAAATTATTTGGCTTAGTTAAATATGTAATTAAAAAGTGAATAAACTATGTATAAATTTTTAACACATCTCATATTTTAAATTTTATAGTTTTTTTTAAAAAACGGAAATTTCCATATACTACACTTGGATTTTTGAATGGGATTATTTTTGTATGGATTGATACATCTACCAAGGATCAAAATGTAGTATCTGTACTTGTGGAAATTCCATGATTATTTTGATTGTTAGGTTGGAAATATATATATAAGTAACTAAAATCATAATCATTCGGACTGCAACAAAGAAAAAACAAGGATATAGTTCACTTTCTCTTGGCATGCAGTATGAAAAGCTAAAGTTTTGTTTAAGAGTGCTCCTGCCACCTCATAAATGTTATGCAGTTGTTTTAGTTATTTTACTTGGAGAAGTTTTAAATAATTTTATTTAGAGAAGCAGTAACCTCTTTTGCTCTGAGTGATGCTATGAAGGAGAATTATTGTCATGTTACCATAAGACCAAATTTACTATGATTCTTTTAAGCTCATTCCACAATTGATATGGCCTATTTTTAGACTAATATAACCATTCTTTCTTTAATTCTTTCTTTAATTATTAACTAAAGTTTTGATTGACTTATTTCCTTTTTATATATATTTTGAATTATATATTTAGCTTGGCTAACAATGTATGACAAAAAAATTCTATTTTTAAAATGTGTGTTGTCAGTGTAAAAAGTTTATAGTACTCTGGTTTATATTGAAAATTTTCATGTATTACTTTATTGACTGCACAGAAGCATAGCAGTCAGGATGGGAGAATTATTGTCAGGGCCAGCTCAGTCTTGCCAGCTAGCTAATGTCTCTCCTCCTACATTGTGTTGGTTTTTAAAAGGTGAGCTACTTGTCTTTGGGTTCTAGTTGAAACTGTATGTCACAAGTTAGCTCCACAAAGAAAAAAAAGATCAAAAAAGAATCTCAGAATGCACATGTATAGCTGTATTTATTGATGACAATTTCTCTTTTGGTTTATTCTGATTGAGGAGTGCATCTGAAATTTCACAATGTTGACTTGGGTATTGATGCTGACTGTACTAGTACCATAGACATGAGTTTATTAAGGACATTAAAAACTAATCCTTTCATCCCCATCAAGCAATCCTTTTCTATCTATTAAAATCTGTTGACAAACCTAACTTGTTTAGCTTTCCTTTTGATACTGCTATATGCACACATCCATGTACATACATACATGTATGCTACCTATGTTCATGCACAGCTATACAGATACATCCATACCTACAAGTATATACTATAGATACATACTCTTATAGACATGCTTTATATTTACATGTATATGTATTACTGCAACTACATATGTGCACTCAGGAGTAGAAGAGCTTATAGTTTTACAAAGACACACAGATTTTATTGCAAGTGTACAGCACTGCAGTTTGTGTGGGTTGTTCAGATTATTTTACTCAGGATTTTGATTTTTGAGGGCTTTACTAAACAGTTACATTTTTATCGTTTTGTAGGTATGGGACTGGCTGTTTTCTTTTATACAACACAGGTTCACAGGTAAATTCTTCCTCTTTGCTTTCTACACTTCTATAATTAATTGTTATTATGATTTTGGCAAAATGTAATTTTTTTGTCTCCTCATGATTTATAATAACCAATATCAGTCGAACCTAAGGAAATTCCATGTTATAATCTTTGCAATTTAGTAATATATTAATATACATTTCATTATACAGTAATAAAGAAATAACACTTACAATCCAATCAGAGCATGTCTATTTAGTATATAGTATTGCTCATAATTATTTAAACAAACACTATGCATCTAATCTTATTTTTCAGAGTTGAAAATAGGAAGTTTTGACAAAGAGAACTAAATTGTATTACAGTCAATGTAATAAGGCATTTATTCATGTTCAGTGGTTCTGAATCCTGCATATCTGGAAAATAAATTTAAATGGAATTCAATTGTTGAATGAAAAAAACAACTTTTTTTCAATCCTTAAATCTTGCTAAGAATCAATCAAAGACATTGAAAAGATGAACTTGCATTGCTATTTGAATAGTGTTATCAAGCTAACAAGTTAATTTTGATTTTCCCTTATGCAAATTCCTTAATGGCTCCCCAAAGCTTAAATAACAATAAGAAATAATCTTTTTGTACTTATTCAAATATTTATAAGCATTACTTATAAGATAATACTCAGAAAGGTTATATTTAGAAACTTAGCATTTAGAACCACAAAACCTGATGAAATTTATGTCTTGTCATATTGATTGCAATAAAATTTGGCTCTTCTTGTATAATTCTTCTGTTTTTTTAACTTTCAAAACCAAAAGATTTGAGGCAATTTTTAACTTCAAGTACTTATGTGCTGTATTATAAGCTGAGTGAAAGAGATCTATCTTTGAGCTTTTTTTTCTTGTTGCTATGGTAACCACTTGTAGTCTGTGGATATACCCAGGACAAATTGCAACAAAAATAAAACCAAGCATGTTTAATATGCCAACATGTACTGTATAACATGTCAAAAGTTTACCAAAAAACATTGAGTATAACACATTCAAATAGCTCATTGAACTTAAGTAGTTTATACCCATCATCATAAATCTTCAACCTACTTCCCAGAAACTCCCAGAAGTTTTTAGATGTCCCTGTGAATTTGGTTGCAATACCATGAAGTGTTCTTGCAGTAAGCATGGTTTGGTTTGTTCTTTAACTTCTTCAGATTTTAAAGGCATTTGTGCTAACAGAGTAAGTTTACCAATTGAGACAGATTCTGAGTCTGATAGCCAGTAACAATGTTGGCTATGATAGTTGCTAAAGGTTGAAACTGTAAAGCCTCACTAATTAAAATAAGTATTTCATTATGCTCAATAATTTGGCTGATTGTATCATTTGTATTTTGTTACAACTGGGCAACTGAGTGCTTTTGAACAACATCATTGTTCAGAATGAGAAGAAGAGTTAAAACCTAATAAAATAATATGGTTGAACATTGCATTTATAAATATAGATAGTATAAAAGGGTTAAGTTTGTATATGTGTTAGAGTATTTTACATTTTCTATTGTCTTTTTTTACAATTGATATTATCTTTTTTGCAGCCAGTAGAATCAGCCCATGGGTTACTTACCACAGTTGCCTATCAGTTAGGCAGAAGAAAACCTGTAACTTATGCTTTAGAGGTATATACTGTTTCTTCAATCTTTTTTTATAAATCTATTAGTGTATAATGTAGGCCATGAAAAAAATTAGTGAATAGGCATCTTTTTTTTTTACCCTGGATGAGGCTGTTTATGTTTTGACAAAGGCTTGAATCCATCTGTTCCCCTCACCAGCTATAATTAAATAGCAGGGCAGATTGGATTCTTTAACCTTGGTTTGGCAACCAGTCTAGGAGAAAGAAAACTGAATTAAAACCAGCATTACTCCACTGAAAAAATGACTTTGTGTCATACCCTGCCTGTGGCAGAGGGGCTGGGTAAATATATGCTAGTGTATAGACCATTAGTTTCAAAACTTTTTCAAACTGCCACCCTTATCTCCCAGACCACACCTCCAGTCCCATCTCCCCCCCCAATCACACGCACTAAAAAATATTTTTCCTAATATTTTTCAATTAAAATAACCTTTACAAAAATAAAATTGATACATTTATGAATAACTGCTAAGATGTCATTGAAATCTGATAATTCTTTGATTTTTGGTAGCTTTTTAATAATGTGTGGGTAGCTTGATATGTTTTTTGTTTTGTTTTAAAACTGTACACAAGAGAGATGTTCAATATCATTATAAACTGATAATAAAACTTTTTTTTGAAAAATGATCCAAGATCTATAAGCTGCTCATTCTTCAGTTGCTCACAGGATTTTTCTGAATATCATTCTTGTTATACCGTTATATTTACTTATCCATATTACATATATGTAGTATGGGAAATTTATCAACTCCCCCATATGGGTTGTAAGAAAGAATAAGCAATGCAGTAAGACATTTAAATACTTTACATAAGAAGAGCAAAAGAGTTGCTAAAGCATATTCCTTTAGTGGTCAATAGTCTTTAAGAGAGCAAAGTTAAAATTATAATACACTTATCTGTGGTTGATGAATGTCCTTTCGTCTTTTTCTGTATGTTTTCTGGCTGTGTTTAAGACTGTTTTAAGAGGGCTATGGATGTTTATTTCCATAGGCCTCAAAATTGTTTTTCTGGGTTCTGTTTGTAGAGTTGGGTAGTCTGCTAACACTCTCAATTACCAGGCTCTCTTTAGCCATGTCTCGCCTCTGCCTCATCTCCGTGCCCCAGTCACATGTTCAAGTTCCTTCCATCCTGCTTTCTCCCTCTATCCTTGGCCTCTCCACATCCAGGTACACAGCCGTCTAGAGGATAACTTGTAATTTTCTTTTAGTAGTAAGATTGTCATTATCAAAAATAAAAGATCTAGAGTCACTTTTTATCTAAGTTTACAATAATTATTCATATTTAAAGTACGTTGCCTAATGAGTAGAGTGTTCACTAATGGTCCGGGAGACAAGGGTTCAATCCCAGGTCGAGTCATACCAAGGCGGCATCAAGCACCATTTTTTGAGTCTTTGATATGACACGACCTGGAATTGAACCCCCTATAAGGTGAGGATTAAGGGTAAAGTGAAGCAATCCTGGGAATGGAGTTGTGCCCTCCCCTACACCTTAGTGTAGCTATTGAAAAGGAAGCCTTCAGGTCACCCTCAACTAAGGTCATCAACTTTACTTTTATTTGTTTATTCATTTATTTACTGCTGTATTTACACTTGTAGTATTAACCCCAATTTGAAAAAAAAAATGTTTCTAAGCTTTTTCTTTGACTGGTCAACTATATGGATTCTTTCTTAGTCGCTTGACACCTAGCCATTACTGAGAGGGTTTAAGTGTATATAATGAGGAGGAGAACTATTTTCTTCTGGTAAAGATTTCTCAAAGAGAAGGGTACTGATATTGGACTTGAAATAAATACCCTTTTACATTGAGGTAGACAGTAAAACATAGAGCAAGAGATAGATCCCACTTAAAAAACCAGTCTGATCTCTTAATATAGTTTAAAACCTTCCCAGTCATGAGTCTAACAATTCCTGAAAGTTTGGTTGTAATCAGGCCAAAAATGATAGAACCTTATTTGGTGAAATTATAATATTTTCTTTAAATTCTCTTTAATATTTTTTGTATATTTTATAGGGGGCCATTGCCATTGCTGGTGCCTGTGTACAATGGTTAAGGGATAATCTGGGAATTATTCAGACTTCAGCAGAAATTGGTGAGTATTTTTAACTGTACAGTTCTTTAGTTCTGTTTCTCATGGAAAAGAATGTTGCTATCAAGTTGGTAATTAGGCTGCAATAAACATATGTCTTTTAAGCAGTGATTACTTTCTAAACATCTAAAACTATTAGCAAGACTTAGAATATGCTGACTATATATCCTACTGAGAGGTAAGACTCCAACAAAATAGTAACTTGAATATGGCACTAAACTGTGTGTGTGGAGTCACTCCTTCATTGCCATTACTCCCATGTCCATTTTGACACAGGCGTGGTTATGCCTATTAGGGTCCTATCAATGGATCAAGTAAATTTGTTTGAGATGTTTAAACTGATTTTGAATTTTATTAATACATTGGCTCTTAGAATATTGATATTGCAAGTAAGTATAGTATAAAGTGCTTAAATTGATTATGAAGATAGATTTTTTGTACTATTGAAGACCATAATTGTTAAATTGAATTTGGTATAAAATAACCCTATAAGGGTTGATATGCTATGAAACCAATCAACAGCCAAATCTCTATATTAAGCTTTATGTGTATTTACATATCTTATATCTATGAGAACATCAATATATCTTTAAAAAATTAAACACAATTTCATTTTTATGCATTAAAGATTAATTTTTCACATAAAGAAATATTCATTTTATCTTATTAATTTGTATTTTTAGTTATTCAATTTAAAAACAAAAGGCAAAAATGTTAATCTACATTTTCTTTTTTAAGTAGAAGAATTATATTGTGAATTGAATTACCATGACCAGAAAATCCGGCAAACACTTGCGCACGACATACGGAAACACTGGACAGCTGTTTTGACCTTATTAGGTCTCATCAGCAGCATATACCATGATCTCCACCACTGGAGATCGAACCAGCGACCACAAAAATGTTAATATTGTATTTTTTAAACATATTATCTATTTCAAGTTCATTTAACAACAAAAGATGAGAGTATCTAATCTTCACCTTTGGTGGGGCTTAAAATATACCAACTGTATCCTCTGCAGAAGAGTCAAACCCTCACAATAGGGACGTTTTTGGTATGACCTTAAACATCATCCAGAGTTGGAGCTCCAGTTCTGAAGCACTGGGGAGTGTGGAGTACTCCTTTATTGTCATTATTCTCTGGTACACTCTGACCTGGAGTGGTAATACCTCTTAGAGTCTCATTTATAGTTCAAATAAATTGGTTTAAAAATGATTAGAACTGTGTAGGAATACATGAAACCATATAATTGTGTGCAACCAAATGATTATTAAAATTACTGGCCCATTGGCATTATAGTCAGAGTGTTCGTCAATAGTCCAGGTGACTGGGGTTCAATCCCAGGTCGAGTCATACCAAAGACTTGCTGAATACTCAGCATTATCAGGTAAGGATCAAGGATAAGTGGAACAATCTAGGAAAAGGAACAGCACTCTCCCCTACACTTTGGTGTAGTAGATATTGAAAAGGGAGCCTTCTGGTCGCTCTGGACTGCAGTCGGCCAAATTACTATATAACTGTATGTAAATTATTTGTATTAATAAGTTACTTGGAGCTATAATAGTTTACTAAGGATTATTATTATTATTAGTTACTAGAAACCATATAACTGAATGCAAACAGATGATTATTACTAAATAGAAATAATTACTTGAAACTATATAATTGTGTATAAATTATTAGTATTAGATAGGAATACTTGAAACCATGTAACTGTGTGCAAATTATTTGTATTAGAAATACTTGATATTATATAACTGTATGCAAAACACTTAGATAACTATAATTACACAAAAAATGTTAATATAAACATATGATGAACACATTTCCTTAACCTCTAGGCATAAAATAACTCTAGACAGATTGACATATTCAAATCAATCAATCAATGGGAGTATCTAATGAATAATGTTTATGCCAAATATATTATTTTGAAAATCATCAAAATTCATATGAAATTTCGATAAATATAACTTGAGTCAAAGAATTTGTTATAAATGTATTGATGTATATTATCAAAAAAATTAAGTATAGTTTCCATTTTATATTTTTATTGATTCAGAGCAATTGGCTAGTGAAGTGGATGGTACCCATGGCTGCTATTTTGTCCCAGCTTTCTCCGGTCTTTTTTGCCCCTATTGGCGAGCAGATGCTCGAGGGTGAGTACCTCTTTCAATATATTACTTGCACATTTTACTTTTAATTTTGTCTGGATTGTTGTTCATTCAAAGTACATAAAAAAAATTCATTCATCATCTTAATACCATAAAATAGAATAAAATACTTTCAAAGTTTATGGAAGAGACAATCAGCAGCTTTTTTTTTTTTTTTTTCATCCATTAAAGATGACCTTTTGTATAGGTTATTCAAGATAAAAGTTTTATTGCAATCTATATATGAAGGTTGGCTGAAAATTTCATAGGCTGATTAAGATACTCTCATGGAAAGTTACCAAATGAGGTTTATTTTTCAACATTGTCCCCCTTGTAGTCCACACATGTGATGATGTCATATCTGTTGTTGATGACTTTTTTTGACCAACAGGATCCAAATACTGCAGCACCAATGTCTTTCTTCCCTTAGTGCTGCAGTATTTGGATCCCATTTATCAAAAAAAGTCATCAGCAGCAGCAGGTATGACTTCATCACATGAACTTTTCAGCCTACACTCATATTAATGAAATATGTATTTACCCAACCTTTTCACCATGAGCAGGGTGCAACACAAGGTCAGTTTTCCTTCTCCTAGACTGGTTGCTAAACTAAGGTTAAAGAGCCCAGTCTGCTTTACTATTTATGCATAACTAGAGGGGTAATAATTGAATTTGTACCTTTCCCAATATGAAATGCGAACTGCTTCATCCAGGATTTGAACTTTGGCCATCGTGTCCATTTTCTATGATGATAACCACTACTCCATGAGTGCTTTGTATTAATGAAATAATCCTTATGTTTATATGTAACCCATCAAGATCATTGCAAGACTTTTATTAGAGCAAGGCACATACAGTATCTTCCATAATTAAATACACCTGTGACAATTTTTTTATAAAAAGTAATTTTCTTCTAAACTGTAAGAATACGATAAATAATTATGTCCCTTAGATAATTTGCATGTCCAATAGGGGCCCTGTAATAGGTCACATGGCAGTTTCAAAAACCCAACTTCTTTTCACCTCTGGTCTTTGAACAGTTTTCATTAGTCACTACACTGAAGTGTAGGGGAAGGCACTACTCCTTTCCATGGATTGCTGCACTTTACCCTTGATCCATACCTTATAATACTGAGTATTAAGCAAGGCAGCATCAAGTATCTTTTTTTGAGTCTTTGGTATGACTTGACTTGGGATTGAACCCAGGTCTGCCAGGCTATTGGCAAACACTCTACCCACTAAATCAATGGGCCAGTTTATATATATATATATATATATATATATATATATATATAATGTGTGTGTGTGTGTGTGCATTTATTTATTTATTTTGGATTGCTATATATTCAAATTTTTTGTTAGTTTCAATTCTGTAAAGTGTAATAATAAATAATACCTAATAATAACCATTTGTATTTATAATGTTCCAGTAGAAATAATAAAAACCTGTTATCTTTAGTTTAAAAGAAAATAAACTTTTTATAGAATATTGGTAGTGGTGTACTTATTTCAGAGTGAAACTGTAAAAGGTCTAATGTAGAGAATAAATCAATTTACAGTCCAACTTGTAACTGAATGATAATTTTGTTGGGTCTATGATTTGTCATTTTTTAATCCTCTAAATTCTTGATACAATAGAGATGATTAGGAAATGCTAATTAGATTCTTCATTCATTTCTAAATAGAAGCATCAACATCATCATGGATTGCTGTTACTATGGAAATCTAACAGGTTCACTGGTTGTTTAGTACACTTTTAAACTTTGACTAAAAAATTCTTTCAGGAAGTCACATTAATTGTTGTAGTGGCAAATAACTCTTTTATGCCTTATATTATCTTTTAAAAATTTTTTTTCAGTTTTTATATTTTTAGATAAAACATTATCAGTTCTTAATTTTTGGGATGAGAATTTATTTGTAAATTCAGATGTCTTTTTAGATTTTACCTCAAATCCCAGACTGTCATTTAAGAAACTTAAATAATTATTACTACTTATAATTTTAGTCTAATTAAATAAAAAAATTGTATTAACAAACTGTTGGCTGAATAAAAAAATTGTTTATTTTGATGTTTCACTTTTTACTTTTAGGATCATTTGTGGTCTTTCACAGTTTACAACGAAAGCTCATATTGGTAGAGCTGCATTGGAAGCTGTTTGCTTTCAGACAAGAGAGGTAAGAAAAATTTTTTTTTTTATTGAAAAGAAATCAGTATATATGCTGCCCACACTTCATGTTTTATTTTAGTCTATAAAATATATTGATATCTATGAAAAAACTTTTGGTACAACTTAAGTTGACTGGGTCCAAAATTGACTTATTTCAAAAGGGCAGATTTTTACAATATGTCATTTAATGTTTGTCTCATGTTATCTCAAGGTTATTTAATATCTAAGTATTTTCTTTGACACAAAAATAAATATATAGTTTTCTTCTTTTATTATTTTTTTTAATGACCTTTTTCTAACTTTTAGCTTACAACATTATTTTTCTATTTTTTCATCATAGAGTTTTTATGTATTTATTTTTCAACAACTCTTCTCTATATTTTGGTTTAGTTTGATTGGTTTTACAGCATGTAAACCCTTGTTTGGTTATTTAATGCCACAGTCAGTCTTTTTTCCCATGCATTTCTATAGTTTCAAGTAAATAATGATAATAGTCATTTGTAAACAATTATATCTTCAAGTAACTATTTTAGATACTAATAATTTATACTCAGTTAATATGGTTACAAGAAATAATTCTTATTTAATAATAATCATAATAATAGTTTGTTTCACACAGTTATATGATTCCATATGTTCCTATCTAATACTAATAATCTGTAAGCAATTATGATTTCAAGTAACTAATAGTAATAATTACCCTTGGTAAAAAAAAATTATTGCTTCAAGTAACTATTATTAATATAAACAATTTGTATACCGTTATAGTTTCAAATATTCCTAATATGAATAATTTTCAAACAGATCTATTTGATATGGTGGTAGTACCTGTTAGGGTCCTAAGTCAATGTTGGTCTGGGTGTAATAATAATAATGAAGGGTTAACTGCATATTCCCCTGTGGTCTAAAAAGTAATGGAATAGATTACTCACATCGCGTCTGCGTTTGACTGTTGGGAAAAGAAAAAAAGAGGAATGTGAGTTTGTGGACTCCTTATATGAGAGTAGCGGTAATTTACATATGAGGAGAGACCAAATTGGTGAGGCAGGGGGTGTTATTCTGAGAGCAGAGAGCAGACATTGAGTTAAGAGGAGTTGGTGTGAGTTGCAGAGTCGTGTTATTCTGAGAGCGGAGAGCAGACATTGAGTTAAGAGGAGTTGGTGTGAGTTCCAGAGTCGTGTTACTCTGAAAGTTGGTGCTAGCAGCATAGTTGATGTGAAGGAGTTCCGACCTCTTTTTTGATTACATCCCCAAAGCTATAGAACTAGTTTTACCATCAGATGCAATTTAATGTTATACCCAGGACACTCCTTTTTTGTAGGGAGGGGTCTTACTCCTATGCAGAGGATTCAATCAATTTATTCTAGGCACCTGCTGTCAGGGCATCTAGATTTTGGCCTAAAATATTAAAAGATAAAAATTTATTGAATAAAGCAAAACAAGTTAATTTTATTTAATCAAAACAAAAAAATATACATTTTATTTAAATTTATTTATTGAAGTGTAACTATATAATTTATTCAAATAAGAAACAATGTAATTATATTTCAAAATGTGGTTTGATTAAGAATTAGTTCATTGGGAAAATGAACATAGAGAAAGAACATTTACATTAGGTGTCCCTAACTTTTTCAGCTTGAGGGCCACAAAGCTTAGCTCAGGAGAATTTTTAGCCACAATCTTAAAAGACAGAAAAAAAAACAGCTAAATTCACAAAGTAATAATCATAATTTATTAATCAGACACCTGATTTTGTTCACAATCACAAAAAAGATGTAATATCTGGATTAAATGAAGAGGTTGACAGAAACAGTGCTTCAGACAAGTGATGATTTGACAGTTGTGAACACGGTGTACTCTTGGTATGTTTCATTTTGGAGAATAACTGTTTATAGTGGTATGTAGTGCTAAACATGCTCACTACTACATGGATGTAGCTGATAAGATTGGAAATTGTCAAGATGGAATCACATGGTTCTTATAGAAATCAAAGATGTGGCAAGCAAGAAACTTGGACTTCTCAAATCTTCTGAACACTGAAGATCAGTTAATTCTATCTGCAATTGTAATGGTTTTGTATAACCATAATGAAAGATGCAAGCACACATTCTTGACATAAAAATATGTCTTTCTTTATCCGGACATTTGATTCATATCATATGGTTGCACATTTTACCAATGTCTTTTTAAAAAAATGTCTTTTTAAAACAAACACTTATACTCGTTGAAAAGAAAAAAGAAAACTATTATGTCCTCTTCACCAAAATGTTGTTACTGAGTTATCAATTACAACATTGAATTCAGAAGGTTAACAATAAATTTATTACCTTTTTGTACAATGGAATATAACAATAAGTTAAAATGCATGGTAACAAATTACTGTAAGTGAGATCAGCTCTGGGTAGAGGGTGTGGTGCTAACCTCATATAGTCAGTATTTATGTATTTTGTTGGAGAATATCCTCCCTTACAATACTATGTTTATTTTGTGATGAATAAAACATTGATTATTTAGATATATTCACCATGACATAACATTGTGAAAATTTGTCCTTTTGAAATTTAATCAATTTTGGCTCAATTTGACTGGAGCTGTATCAAAAATTTTCTCTTAGTGTCATTGTCATATGAGTGTTAATTCTGTTTGCTCTTCAATTACAGCTTCTTGATGCTATGAATCGTGACAGTGGAATTCCTCTCAAATCTCTACAGGTTGATGGTGGTATGTCAGTTAATTCTGTCCTCATGCAACTCCAAGCTGATATATTAGGTATCAATGTTGGTAAGTATCGTATTCTGGATAGTTACTAATCAAAAGCAGGGAGTGTGGATTTTTGTGGCTGAAGCAAATTTTGCATTCCAAACACAGAATTACCTTCTTTGTATATTTTTTCTTATATTATCTCTTATTCTGTCAACATCAGTTTTTACGTTTAAAAGCAAAGATGAAAAAATGAATTTTAAGACATAAAATGTGTCCATTCTACTGATATAGTGATTAAATGTTACAAGATTCCTGTAAATACCATAAATGAGACTCCAATCTAATTTTGAATGGTGTGTTACATTATGTCAGGTGGGGGTGAGTGATAGTACTGCTTGGGTTAAGATAGTTCTAGATAACAATAACTTGGCTGGTCAGTGGAAGGAATCTTAAGTGCAGGTCAATAAAGAAATAGATGAATAAATAAGTAAATTAAATCCCTGACCAGCGCAAACATAAAATAAATGACTAAAATCCCAGATTATTGGCCACTCTTAGTCAAGGTGGGCTTTTTGGTTAAATTAAGTCTAAGGATTTTTCAGAGTTGGGTGGTGCCCCAAATTGAGGGTTGAAATAATAATATTTAGAATTTGAAGTAAAAATAAAGACTGGTATGTGTCAAATTGAAATGGATTAGTTAGAAATGGGATATGAGAACACAGAAAAGACAGAGTGGTAACTTCAAATGTAACATACTCATATGCAGAAACATATTCAACACAATAAAGATGAGTGGACACAGTTCTTTAGAAAAATATACCTCTCACTTTATTTGAAAGGGTTACAAAAGGTATTATCTGTGAGAGGTGAGTTGGAGACTGAACAGAACTGTAACATATTGACCCCCCCAACTCTTCTGGCTATAGCAGCATTTCTTTCCTGTTCTCCTGGGCTGCTCAACCGGGGGCCTGGGGGCCCAGCCTCTGCTGGGACATGGTTCTCATTCCAGTATCTTCTCTCTAATTGATCTGAATTTCCTGTCGCCGGGGTTATATAATAGTTTGATGCCCACCTACCTCTTGCAAGCGTCACAATTATACTCAATTCAACCCGTCGACAGTCAAGGTTATCCCCTGATATCTTCGACCAGATGAACCTGTTATTTACACAGGTGCATTTCTCATCTGACAGCCTGGCCAGGTCGGAGGTCAATATGTTACACAAAGAGGACCTTTTGAAGTTCACACAGATGCAAATGAAAGAAAAGAAGAGAGGATAATCATTTTAATTACTTTTCCTTGTGTGTTTCACCCTCTGCTCTTCAAACAGCTCTCATTGAACATAAGTCATTTGCCATGCCATCAATGCAGCATATATTCCTTTGGGGCCTGTGACCACACTCTGCAACATTCCTCATTGTGTAACTCTTGTACATAGATCATCTTGACACAAAAAACATTGCATGTGTTCAAAACTAGCATAAATTAAGTTTTATATATTTTCCACTAAAAACAGAATAATGAGTCTTGCTCAATTTGTAGATCTGATACCAAGCTATCTTACTCACCAAGTTCCATTGAGTATAAATTTCTATACTTCAGGTTTCTCCCCTCTCTGCATCACTTTGTTTTTTTTTTATCTCTTTGTCAAGTTCTTTTTCTTTCCAACTTATTCTCTCTTCACTTTCTTTCTTTTCTTTTTTTTTTTTTGCATTTGTTGATTGTGTTCTTGACTTGCCAACATGACTGATGCCACTAATCTGGATCCATAGATAAACAGAAAATAACAATGTTATTATAATAATGCTATAAAATAATGATTTTTATTATTCAATAACAATAAAATAATAATATAGCACTAGACTGTATTTTGTTTTGGTTTCTTTATTTAATGGTATATATAAGTAAAGTTGGTGACCATAGTCGAGGGTGACCCGAAGGCTTCTTTTCAATAGCTACTACACCAAGGTGTAGTGGAGGGCGCTACTCCTTTTCCTGGATTACTCCACTTTACACTTGATCCGTACCTTATAATGCTGAGTGTTAAGCAAGGAGGCATCAAGTACCATTTTTTTGAGTCTTTGGTATGACTCGACCTGGGATTGAAGCCAGGTCTCCCAGGTCATTGGTGAACACTGTAACTGATAGGCCAATGTCTTATATATATATATATATATATAGAGAGAGAGAGAGAGAAAGATCTCTGAATAATAAGGGTCTAATCTTAAAATAGAAATAATTTTCATTTAGAACATAAATGACCTACCCCTACTCCTTCAATTATATCATTTAATACCAAAACTATCTTTTAGAAGGACAATGATGGTACACATAGCTCATGAAATAAAGGAGTTGCCCATGGTGTAATGGTTATCATCGTAGGAAATGGACATGGCGATACGAGTTCAAATCCTGGACGTGGCTGATCGCATTTCACATAGCACTAATACCCTTGGGAAAGGTATGAATCCAATTATTCTCCTTCCAGCTATTGGTAAATAGTAGGGCAGACTAGGCTCTTCAGCCTTGATGAGGCAACTAGTCTAGGAGAAGGAAAACTCTGAATTCAAACCTGTTAAACTCCGCTTAAAAATTGACCTTGTGTCATATCCTGCCCGAGCGGAGGGGTTGGGTAAATAAGGAAATAAAGGAGTTCATGCCTTTCTGTAGGGTATTAGTTTGAAAGGGAACATAATAGCATAACAGTAGTTTGAACTTGTTTACTACAATGTTACAATCCAATATGTTAGCCACAAGGACACCGCCAAAAATACATTTTTTTTTTTTTTAAATTTTTTTTTTTTTATTCTATTATTATTTCTTAAGAGGAGGAGATTGAGAAGTAATTGTAGGAGTGGGAGAAAACTATTAGGAACCAAATTTCACCATCTCAAAGTTGACATTTGAAATTGAAACTAAGGGCAAAATAACTGGTATGATAGCTGGTGTGTTGATAAGTCATTTTGACTTAGTTTTCACATTGTAAACAGCCTCACCCCCTTCTAAAATTGATAAGTCATTTTGACTTAGTATTTACAATGTAAACAGCACCCACTCCCTTCTAAAATTGATAACGATCAATATTTTTTAAAATTGACAAATTGAAGGAGTAGAGATAAGTTATTTGTATGCTAAACAATAAAAGATGTTTCTGAGAAAATTATTTTTATTTTTTTCATTTTACAGTTAGAGCCTCATTGTTCAAATTTCTTTCTCTCTATATCTCTCTCTCTCTCTGTCTCTCTCTTTATCTATCTATCTATCTATATATATATATATACTTTAAGAATATTGTCTTTTAATTAAAGTACTCGATATCAATAAAAATTGAGTTAATATATAGATGTAGAAATAAAGACAAATGTGTTTCATATCTTTTTTTATTATCAGTCGATTGAAATAAACATAAAATGTAAATTCAGTTTATAACCACAAAAGGAATGGAATAAATTCATCAATGAGATAAATCTAAGACGATTTTTTTTTTTTTAATTAATAATTACTTTTATTATGAAGTTTTTTTAAACATTAAAAACATGAAAATCGTGCTGTTTTATTTTATTTTTTCTTATCTGTTACTTTTCAGTTCGTCCTTCTATGCCTGAAACTACAGCATTAGGAGCCGCAATGGCTGCTGGTTGTGCTGAAGAAATCAATGTCTGGAATTTGGACCCCTCAAAGGCTCCTAAAACCATCACAGATACATTTGTGCCTTCCATTCCAGCTAAAGGTAAATTGTTTTATACCTTTGCCTAACTATGATTATATTATGCTGCCATTTTACTAATCATTTACTAATACAGTACTTCTTAAACTATATTGATGAATAATAAAATTGCAATACCCTGGATATGTTTTAATTTTATTCAATATATATGTATGTATGTATGTATGTATGTATGTATTATTTCAAGAAAAAAAACAATGTTCGGTCACATTAGGATAATAAATTTATTTCCTGCCTGTTAAGAGCATTGACTCCAAAATAATTTTCAACAGGATTTTATCATATCCAACAAGAAAATAAATAAAATACAACCAGACAGGAGGGATAGTCAAAGGATTAAAATGGTAAGACTTCTTTAACCCTGTTAAAGAAGTCTTACTATTAACGGCATGGGTTTTGGTACCTTTCAAAGAAAAAAATGATGACATACTAAAATTAAAATTGATAATTTTGTTAGAAATAGTTAAAATTTGGATATGTATTTCTGTAATTGCTAAATTGTTAATTTTATTGGTTTTGTAGTTGTCTTAATCTGAAATGAGAAGGGACCTGAACTTGCCTTACATGGGTAAAGGCTACACATAGCTGAAATGGATTTCTTTTCTTCCTCTCTTTCCTTCCTTTGACTATCCCTCCTATCTGGTTGTTATATATTTTATTTTCCAATTGGATCTGATGAAGTCCTGTTAAAAATTATTTTTGAGTCTTTGATTCATATCAAGGCTCTTAACAGGATGGATATAAATTTACTATCGTAATGTGACTGAATATTGTTTTTTTTCTTGAAATAATATTATTTGCTTTGTGAATTTATTTACATTGAGCTCTTTACCAGGAATTTTTAAATATTTGAAATTTGAATAATTTATTTGTCCTGACGGGATTGTTCCCTATTCCGGATTTACTGGATTGAAGAATAACTATATCTATCTATATATATATATATATATATATAATCATCATCATCATCATGTCGTGCCGCTATCACGGATATCCTTGATCCTCTCTCGCCACTTCTCCCTATCATTCATCGCCTCTGGCAGGTCTTCAGGGCTACATCCCATATCCTCACATAGCTGCTGTATGTATGTTCGAGCTGGTTGTCCTGCTTTTGCTTGGCCATATGCGGGGGTCCATAGGAGTACATCACTTATGAGATTGTCCTTGCTTCTCCAGCAGTGTCCTGCATGTCTGGTTCGTCTAGCTTGAATAGTTTTCGTGATTATATATATATATATATATATATATATGTATTGTGTGTAATACAGCTGGAGTACAGTAAATAATGACATGTACACAGGTTAAAAAATAAGTATTAACAGTAACTCATATCCTTTGTACATACTATATTCAAGTTAAAATCTACATCATTCTTCAGAAACAAAAAAGTTTGTCAGAATTGATATTATTGTACTTGTGGATTCTTTATTTGTAGTTTCCTGGGTTTAGCACTAAACTGTATCCAGTGGTGAGGCTTCAATTCTGGAGTTTTGAGAAGTGTGAAGTTACCCCTTTGTTGCCATTACTATCAGGTTCATTATGACCTGAAGTGGTAACATAGTCGTTGCTATAATACCAATGTATACCGCGGAGGCTCCAAGTGGTAACAACTGATAAGAGAGCTCCTACAAATAGATCTGTTTGAGATAAAGTGTTTTTCACTTTAAAATAATTGTGAAGTTACATTTTTGTACTGTATGTAATTGGAAAACATAATTGTTAAATCAACTTTGGCATAAAATAACCTAACAATGGTTGGTATACCATAAAAATAATCAACCATCAGACTCTTTTTTTTTTTCTTTATGTCTTCTGTACAAAAGGTTAAAAAGTAAAAATAGATATATGTCAACATACTAAAAGTAACAAAGTTCAATGACACAATGCTTCTTTTTAGATCGTGATGATCGGTTCAACTGGTGGAAAATGGCTGTGGAACGTTCATTAGGTTGGAAACTAGAAACTCCCATTCCCACAAGTAAGTTCATGCATGCTTTTTCAGTTTTTTTTTTTTTTTTTTTTTTTTTCCCCTCTTTCTCTTCAATTCATCATTCAGCTCAGCTTCTTAAAAATAAAGAGTTTTGGAGCTGAATTAAGAGTTCTACAATGGTAAAAATCAGGTAATTAGAAAAAATACTAAAATTTATGTAGCTATACTTAAAGATTGATAATTTTGTTTACTGTTAAAATTTCTGAGAATAATTCATTTATTTTTTGAGATTTTAAAATGAGTTTTTTATGTACATTTTCTTTTTTTAAGTAGATGAATTATATTGTGAATTGAATTGAATTACTATGACCAGAAAATCTGGCGAACACTTAAGCATGACATACGGAAACACTGGACAGCGGTTCCGACCTTATTAGGTCTCATCAGCAGAGTATACTGTGATCTCCACCACTATGGTTGCTGGTTTGATCTCCAGTGGTGGAGATTGCAGTATACTCTGCTGATATGACCTAATAAGGTCGAAACAGCTGTCCAGTGTTTCCGTATGTCGTGTGCTAGTGTTCGCTGGATTTTCTTTTCTGTCTATCTTTATCTATTTTTTTCTCCATCTATAAAAATTTTATAATCATGTCAAAGCTGCAATAAAACCAAAGTACATTTCATTCTTAACTCCACAACAACAATGAATAGAAGAGACAAGATATTGATGTGGTTAGAAAGTCAGTAGAGAATATAAAACAACAAACACCAACAATACAGAATATCAAAAATATGAATTACACAATTATATCTTTTATATAAAGTTTATAATTGTTGTGTCATGAAATAAGTAATGGTTGACACACATAAAATAAGAAATATTTTGTCCCAGAGAGAAATATGGTATGTTGACTAATGTAAATAACCTTAGTCATATTTCTTCCTAGATCCAATAAATAGTCCTCAGATCAGTCCATCCTGTGGGAGTTCCAGCAACTTCCCAACAATAGTATATATGTCACCCATAATAAATTTGAACTGACAATGATTTTCAAACAGAATGATAAAGAATTGTCAAAGTTGGGTTTTTTTTGTTTTTTTTTTATTATTAACTGATATATATATATATATATATATATATATGCTATACAAAAAGGACTTATCTTTGCAATGATTTTTGTTTTCTCTACACATTTAAATAAATTTAGTTATTTGCACTTCCTTCATTTTATGATTTCAATCAATTTTTCATTACCTTCATTTAAAAAAAAAATTAATTTTAAAATCATTTCCTTTTCTATCCTAAAATGTCCTAAATATGAAGAAAGAAAAGATGGGGAGGATGAAAGAGAGGTTAGTTGGAGGAAGGGCAAGATTTGAATTGTCAATATGGGTGAAAATAGAACTGGTTAAAATCATTTTCTACTGCAGTAGAATTTGTCCAATTATTTTACCTTTATTTTGTACAATTTTTATGTATCCAGCTTGTATTTATTATGGTTAGTTGATTGGTTTTATGGCATGTTAACCCTTGTTAAATTTTTTTATGCCAAAATCTGTTTAACAGTTAAGATCTATTATATATAACAAAAGTGTATCCTCACAAACATTTTAAATGGATAAACATTTCATACTTAATTGCAATATCAATGTTTTAAGAGCCAGTGTATTAATGTAGTTCAAAATCATTTAAAATATTATCTCAAACATATTTATCTGGCCTATAGTTGGGACCTTAACAGATACTACTACACTGGGTCAGAGTAGACCTGGGAGTAATGACAACAAAGAGATGATACCTCATTCTCCAGAACTGGAGCCTCATCACTGGATGCAGTTTAGTGTCATAGTCAGGATGCTTTTCGAAGATGCTTGTTGTGTAATGGTTATCACAATAGGAAATAGGAATGGCAAACTGAGTTCAAATCTTAGATGATGCTGTTTGCATTTCACATAGCACAAATACTCTTAGAAAAGAAATGCAATGATTCTCCCTTCAGTGATGGACAAACAGTTGTGCAGACTGGGCTATTTATCCTTGGTATGGCAACTGATCTAGGAGAAGGAAAACTCTGAATTCAAATCGGTTCAACTCCGCTTAAAAATTGACCTTGTGTTGCATCCTGCTCTTTTGGTGGAGTTGGTAAATACATATATACACAGGTCAGTTTTTGGGAGTGGTGATCTAACCCTTCTTCAGAGGCTGCAGTTGGCATATTCTAGACCCAGCTAAAAGGGCAGATTAATTATTTTCCTACCTTGTGTATATATGCACACACATTTTTTTTTATGTTGTATATAAAATAAAGCAATATTTTCCACTTTCTTCAGTTGATCTTTTTACCCTTATGAGTAATTGCTTGTGATCTGGAAAAAGATTTATTTTAGAGAAGCCCTTTTTAAGACATTATTGTTTTCTTTTTCTTAATTTATTTTTAAATATGCAGACATATAATCTCTTAACTTGAGAAAAGGTGCAAAAGTTGTCATCATCATCATGTCACTCCACTAACATAGATTTCTCTCTCTCTTTTACCATTTGTCTCTATCAACCATCACTTCCAGCAGGTCTTCTAGACGACTCCTGTGTCCATACAGAGCTGTTGTAGATACGTTCTAGCTGGTCATCCAATACTTGCTTGTCCATCTGAAAGAGTCTATAGGAAAATGTCACTTATGAGTTCATCCTTACTTTTCAGCAGTGTCCTGTATGTCTTGTTTATCTAATTTGGATGGTCTTTGAGATTGGAGGTAGGTGGCTGTACAGTTGCTGTTTTGTGGGATGTTGCTTCCAGGATTTGTTCAGTATAGCTTGTAGCATTCTTGTGCAATTTCTGTCAAGCTTTTTCTCTATGTGCTTAGTCAGCATCCATGTGGTCCATCCATATAGTAGTATGGACATGACTACTGCTTGGAAAAAATTGTGTTTAATTTTATCGGATAGGTTTGACTTACATATCACTGATAACCTATCAATAGCTGTCCATGCCTTTGTTAGTCATGTATTGATGCCATTTTCCATTGATGAGATGCTGCTTCCAAGATAGGTGAACTTGTCCACTAGTTTCAGAGAACCACCATTTAGTGTGGAGATGTCACCTCTTTGATTAAAGCAGATGTACTCCATTTTGTTTGTGTTCATATGAAGGCCTATGCCACCTGCTGCTCATTTCAGACTATGCAGCAGGGATTCAACTTGGGATGTGTATTTGCCAGAAGTGCTATGTCATCAACATAGTCTGTGTCTGTAATAGTTTGTGCAGGGTACTTTCTGGTTCTTGCCTTTTCCAGTGTAAAGCCACTTTCTTTCATTAAATCTATCGACATTTGAAGTACATAGTCTAGGCAGATTATGAACAGGTATGGGGCTAATGTGTTCCCTTGCAGAACACCTGCAACAATGTCAAAGAAGTCTATGTCTCCATCTGATGAGCAAACTTTTACTTTCGTGTTTTCATAGAGCATCATTATGGGTACGATGGTTTCTTTGGGGAGACCATAGGCTAGAAGTATTTGCTCTATCTTCCCTCTGTGTATGGAGCCTAGGAGAAATCTACAAATAAAAGTGTCACCTTGAGGTTTTTTGCACAAACACTTTCTAAAATTCAACAGATTGTCAGAATTTGTGATGTTGTGGATTGATTTCTCTGAAGACCATTTGGATTTTTCCAAAGAATTTTCTCAATTTCAGGTTCAATGTGGCTGAGTAGCTGAGTATTGTAAATCGTAGCCACTGTGGAAGTAAGGGTTATACCTTGGTAGTTCTTGGCAATTCTTGGGGAAAGGGAGGATGCAGCCCTTTGTCTATCTGTCTATTGTGTTCTGGTTAAATACGGCCACTGAAAGATTACCATGACTGAGCAAAAGATTTGCTCAGATTTTACTCAAGTCAGTTGGATATAATGTAATTTAAAGCTGGTTAGAAAATTTATATTTTTACCCCATAAAATATACTACATTTGGACATATAAACATTAAATATGGCTTTAATTTCCTCTACATTTCTCTTCATTTTTCAACATCTTTCCTCATATAAAACCATTTCTATCCAATAATTTAACACATCACTCAATAAGTCCCAAGTCTGTTTGGAAATTAGTAATATTTGATAGGAATACTTGAAACTATATAATTGTATGCAAATAAATGATTATTATTAAATAGGAATAATTACTTAAAATCATATAATTGTGTTCAAAATTTTAGTATTAGATAGGAATAGTTCAAACTATATATCTGTGCAAATTATTTATATTAAGAATAGTTACTTTAAGCTATAATTATTTACAAATAATTATTATTAGTTTCTTGAAGCTATATAATTGCTTGGGGGGAAAAAAAAGGTTAACTTTGGTGTTAAATAACCCATCAAGGGTATACATGCCTTAAAACTAATCAGCCAAACTAGAACAAACTTTTGCATGGTTCATAGTGATTCATTTTGCTTATGTTTCATGTTGTTGTCAAGTATTCATTTTTCCTCACTCATCACAATTCATTTCAGTAATAGAACATTTCTTGTTATATTTGAATAGCAAATTGTACATGAAAAGATGGTCCAGTAGAATTTTTTTCTTTTTTTTCCTTTTGCATATGTGAAAGCTATACATTCAAGCGACTAACATAACTAAGCTGGTGCAAATAATTTTTCAACACTTGATTTTGATATTTCATGTGGAGTATCAGACAAAAAAACAGACAGCTGACATAAAAAAAAAATTAAAATTTGATGATATTTATGACAATTTAATACAATTTCTTATCACTTGATATTTGGCAGGGTATCCATTAGAAAAGGTCTAATCACAAATCAGGATATCAAACCAAAGAAAATTTTCAGAAATTCCTTTTTTTTTTTTCCTTTTTTTTTTTTGAGAATTGACTTTTCACTACAACTTTGACAATAATCAAGGAAAATAAACATTTCCTCTGTGTGTCTAAGCCATTGAAGTTTCATTAAAATTTGTGGTAATGATAAAAGATGGTTCAGTTTTTTTCACTGGTTTCCCAATACTATATATCACCTCTATTACCTACATTGTATTGTATAAAATAACATTGATTATTTTCAAGTAAAATTTTGATTTGATCATTATCAATCTCAGCTGGTCTACCCAAACATGGCACATCATTTAGCATGAAAATCCTGCACAAAATTTCACAATGGATACATTTTATCAATCATAACTTCTTCATAAACTGCATTTGAATCACATTTTTACCTTTCTTAAACTGAAAAGGCAGAATATGCTGAAATTACCTTTTTTTTTTTTTTCTTTCATTCTTTTATTTTCACTGTTACATATAAATTGAAATATGTTAATTTTGAAGATAAAGACTTATCCTGTAACCTAGTTTGCTTGTGGAGACTCTAGTCATGTAGTGTGTCTTGGGCAGGAACGGCCTGGTAGGTCTACAACTAGTTTAAATTCAGTTTTTTTTTCTCTTTGATTATTTACTATACCAAGGTTCAAGAGCCCAGTTTGCCCTACTATTTACTCATAGCTAGAGGGAGAATAGTTGAATTCATATCTTCTCTAAGGGTATCAGTGCTCTGTGAAATTCAAACTTTTAGAAACCAACTGGAAAATATAGGTGTATGAGTCAGCTTTGGTCAACTGGTATAGCTACAATTTCCAGCTGCAAAAGTCAGCATATTGTCCCATTCTATTTAAAGTAGAGATAATATTATTACAAATATTTTTTTACTAACTGTATCCCATTATGACAGGTTATTTTATTTTCTTATCTGATTATTAGTTTAGTAATGGTTTGAAAAGGCTATCAGTGTAAACCAACCAGGTCAGATGATCATTGATCAAAACTGAATGTAAACAAAACTTTCATCCTTATATTCTAGTATCATCATTACCATATCTTGCTAAAAGAAACATGTGGACATTTTTTGAAAATAAAATAACAATGTGGGTTTAAGAAAAATAGTTGTTGTTTGCTTTTATTTACAAATACAGTAAATTAAAACAAGTAAAATAACATTAAAAATCATCAAAATCACTTCAGTTGCTAGTGGAATTCAGAAATAATATTTTATTATAGTTTGTTAACTAACACTGTTTAGTTCAGCCCATCAGTAGTTTACTTTTTGCCAATAGATGGCTCAAGTACTTCTGTCTCATCAGCTGTGTTTATATTGCCGTAGTGAAGGATTTTTATTAAAATCATTCTAAAAATTACAGAAAACTAAGGAAGTTGAAGTCAAAATATATTTCCACAAATATATATGTCTTAGCCTAGCTGACTGAAAGTGTAACTCACATGATACCTTGGATATATGATGAAATCATCTTTTGAGGATCACATTTGAGAGGTCACATTATACAAGAGATAGGATGTTACTCAAATCTGTATGGTATTTCCTTCTTTTTTGTTTTTCATGTGATGTTCCAGCTAGTACATTCTCTGGCCTTCTTTGGGTTCGAGCAAATGAGAGATCTATTCAATTTCTAGTAAAATAACCATGAATTTCATTGCGATATCAACTATCATTATACAAACAAATAGGTACTTAATGATTTTTTTTAATACAGAGTGCAGCAGAAATACCGCTCGCATTTTAAACTCACTTGTGTGATGTAAGTGAACTTAGGCAAATGGTAATGGTAGCTCCATTCAGCTAATGTCTTACTGTTTTTTTTGGGTTTTTTTTTGTTTATTTATTTATTTGTTTTTTTTTTTTGTTTTTTTTTCAGATATGATTATAGGTTGGACTGGTGAACGTTGTACATTTAGTGTTGAAACGTTTTTTTGTTTTTTTTAAGAATGTTGTATCTATAATTACTACACAGAACATTTCGTGCTCATTTTATGTTACATTGGAATGATACAGT
The DNA here is from genome assembly GCA_963585895.1 of Sepioteuthis lessoniana. Lineage (NCBI taxonomy): Eukaryota > Metazoa > Mollusca > Cephalopoda > Myopsida > Loliginidae > Sepioteuthis > Sepioteuthis lessoniana. The sequence continues at coordinate 81,452,705 of OY757915.1, forward strand.
TCCAGGGAGAAAATCCACACTGCTATGGATTGAAAATAGGTTCACTTGTATCATACGGATGTCGGTTTAAAATGTGGGGTGGTATTTCTGCAATACTCTGTATATTAAGTATTACAGTAAGATTGTGTAAGGAACCTCCTATCGATGGAAAGGCATTGCCCTCATCCTTTCTGTTCCTGATATGTTCTGTTTTCCCTACTGCTGTCATATCAGAGACTGCTCAAGGCACAAAGATGTAGATTATCCATGGATGCCTATCTTCTATTCCCCAGGTGCAGATCGTTCCTCTCCAAGTGGGAGTGAGACAAGTTAAATGTTCACGACTTGAGGTAGGTTCAAATCCTGCTCTCCCTTTTGGGGCAAATCTGGGAAAAGGCAGGTATTTTATCTGCTGTATGAAAGCCAGTGTGTGTTTGTGTGTGTGTGTGTGTATACATATATATGTATGTGTTTGTGTGTGTGTGTGTGTGCATATATATTTTATATATGGGGTGTATCTAAGTATCAAGAAAGTATCAAGACTGAAGCTGTATTTAGAAAGGGAAACAAACAATGAAGGAAGCATTAAATTTCTTCAAAATATTCCCCTTGGCATTCAACACACTTATTCCAGTGAGTTTTCCATTGTTTGAAGCACCTCTGAAACTCCTCTTTTGATATGGTGTGAAGCTTTTAATATCCTCCACTTCTTCAGATTTTGCCCTTGAGATGAATTTTCAGTTTAGAAAGTAAGTCGGTAGTACAGAATTAGGTTTGGTGAGTATGGAGGGTGTTGTACTTGGACAATCCTATTTTGCCAATAACATTTTGTTGAAAAGTATTGAGACTGGCTTCGTAATTTTCGTTTTTTAATTTTTTTTTTAATTGGTGCTAACTCATCTAGACATCATCCCTTTATTATGAGTTGTTCAGTTTTGTACATATCTAGTCAGTAATCTAGATATCTAGACATCATTCTTTTTTTTTATAAGCTGCCTAGCTATTTTCACATCTTCATTTGAATTTTAAAATGAAAAGCAAGGTTTCAGTCTCAATACTTTTTGATCTCACCTCATATGAGTGTGTGTGTGTGTGTGTATATATATATATATATATATATACGCACACACACACATGTATACTCACATACAAGAAGCAACTAAGGTAACTGGCTATATTAAAACTAAAGAAATGCGTTTTGGGTTCTTAAAATACATATACATTTCCTTTACAATTTTGTCCTTCTTTTGTGTAACCTACTCAAGTATTCTTGCTTTCCACCATTTTGTATTTCTCATTTTATTCTCTTTCTTCAGCTCATTCTTTGATAACCTCTGCTTTGCTAATTCAGAACTAACTGGATTTCCATTTTTTTGGGTAACTTGGGAATTTGACCAACTTAACACCCTCTGCCTTTGACTCCTTTACCTTGATGTTTTTTTTCTCTTACATTCTCTTATTAATCGTCTAGTTTCATCAGGTGATGCTACTGTATACTTTCACTGATGGTGGTCAGAGAAATTTCAAGTCAACTGGAAATAAATGGGATATATAGGGTAATTTTAAAAAATGTGAACTCTTTTATGGGAATATCTTTAATACATTTTCAAACAGTTTTTGCCTGTAAACATGTTCTTGAAATTTTCCCTGGGGATTTCCATAATTTGGTTGATTCGTTTTATAGCATGTCAACCCATGATGGGCTATCTAATTCCAAAATCAGTTTTTTTTTTTTTGCAAGCAATTATATGGTTTCAAGTAACTAATGTTATAACCATCTGTAAAAAATTATAACTTAAAGTAATCATTCTTATGACAAATAATTTGTACACAGTTATATGGTTTCAAGTATTCCTATTTAATAATAATAGTTTGCATGCAATTGTATGGTTTCAAGTATTCCTATGTAATACTAATAATTTATACATAATTATATAGTTTCATGTGTGTTTTACTGTATTCTGCTGTTGTAGCAGTTTGGAAAATCATACAGCAACATCCAGTCCTTTATCATTTGAAGCCACTCTGTCTTCTTCTTTGTGAGGGTCCTTAGCTCCCTCATCCACTTGCCAGATCTTAAGGCTTTCAGTCCTGCATTTTAGAGATCCACTTGTAGCTTATAAATCAAGTACATGCAGTGACAGCCCCTTTGTACCTCATAGTTGTTGGACCCTATTACAGCAAACTCTAGGGATTTTTGTGCAGGTGTTTCTTCAGGCATTCATAGCACATGACCAAACATTGCCCATCATAGCTGCACAAAATCTTGTTGATAGTAGAATGGTGTTATTCATTTTGTACAGAGTCTTGGAGATTAGGCTGTTTGGGTATCGGTGTCCAATGATAGTTCTCAGATATTTGCAGTGGCAGGCATTAAGCTCATCCATCGCTTCCTTTGGAGAAGTGTTAACATTTCTTAATCACCCCATATGTATATATTTACCCACCCCTCTGCACAATCAGGATGCAATGCAAAGTCAATTTTTAAGTGGAGCTTAACTGGTTAAAATTTGAAGTTTTCCTTCTTTTAGCCCAGTTGCCATACCAAGATTAAAGAACCCAGTCTGCCTTACTATTTACCTATTTCTGAAGGTGAAATGCAAACAATCTTGTCCAGGATTTGAACTTGTGTCACCATGTCCATTTTCTACAAAGGTATCCATTACACTATGAACACCCCACTCCACGTGTATGTATGTCCTGCATCTGGTGGTGAGGCTCCAGTTCTGGAGCTCTGGGGAGTGCAGAGTACTTCTTCATTGCCATTAATTCCAGACCCACTTTAACCTATAGTGGTAGTACCTGTTAAGGTCCAACCTATAAGTCAAATAGATCTGTTTGAAAATTATTAGTATTGAATTGGACTACTTGATACCATATGACCGTGTGCAAACAAATGATTATCATAGACAAATAAAAAAGGGGTGGGTGGGAAATAATGATTGACCTGGAACATTGAAAATATAAATGGTTAAGATTATAATCAAATACTTACAAAGGAATCAGATTTTGGCATTAAATAACCCATGAATGGTTGATATACCCTAAAACCAATTAACCAACCATATGTTTATATCTGTATATACAGATGTGTGTGTGTTAAATATAAGTGGAGCTGGCATTGAGTGAAAATCTGAGTTGCAGTTTTAAAAGTTTGTGTTAACTGAGATTAGACTGTTCTATTGAAGTGTCAAACTGCGGCCTTGAATTGAGTTTGAACTCCAGTCACGCTATTACATTCACTTCTGAACTAATACTCTTGGGAAAGGTATGAACCCCCTTATTCCCTAACTATAGGTTAAACAGTATTACTACTGTTCTTCTACTAGGATGGCTTTGGCATTGAATAACTGTTGTGGTATCATCCCTATTTTCAATACACAATGGACTCTTCCAATTGTTACATAACCATATACATGAATATGGCCATGTACAAAATGGGTGAAATGGACATCGAATGTTGATAACTATAGAACATATAAAGAACATAGGAATCTCGGAATTTGAAAGCACGTAACGGCTTCTTGTTCAGGTACGAAACCTTTTTATTACTGTTGAGTTAAAGGTTTCGACATAAGGAGGAGAGACACAATCTTCTATGCTGTCTTATTCCTTTGGCCCCCATCTCGAGCGGCCTCCATAGAGCGCAAGTTCGCCTCGCGTCTGTGAGCTCCAAAAGTCGATCCTTCTCATTTGGCGTCTAGTACCCAACTCTTACTTTCTTCAAATCTCACACAAACCTCTGCGCGCTTCCGGTGCGTGATGTCACTCGCACCCTGTCACCGCGTTTCGTCTCGGACTATTATGACATCTGAGTGACACCTCTATCCGCCCGCCTGTGTTAACACCTGCCTCAATGTTGTGCCTAACTAACCCATAGGCTGAGAACCTTTCAGCTCAGCACAACTAAACTCAAAGGCATGAACCGAAATCCCTCGGCTATTATATAACACAATAATAACATTTGACTGTAATACACTCAGGGAGTAAGTAGCAATAGCTACACTGGTGACATTGTATTACTTGTTTTACTATAATATATAAACTTTATTTTTCTCCCTAAATACATGTTTGTCTTATTTATTATATGTCCTTTTCTGAGGACATAACAGTAACTCGCAAAAGTTGAGATGCCATTAAACAAAGAAACCAAACTAAACTATAGACTGCTCTATTGCTTTTAGTTTTTATAAACTTCAAGTTGGTTAATAAGATTTTTACTTAACAATATTCTATATGAGGGTGAGTCAAAAAGTAATGTTTTTTTCTTAAGTACAGTAATAATTACCAACACAGGAACATGTATCATACATAAATGAAACTGGTCCTTTGGGGATCACATCCCTACTTCTCAAGATAGTCACCATTCCTCTCAATAGCAAGGTTACACCTTTGAATGAGAGCATGTATCCCTTCATTGTAAAATTCTGTTAGTTATTCTTTGAGTCACTTAATCACTGCAGTTTTCACTTCCTCATCACTGGCATAATGTTTGCCTCTTAAACCTTCTTTCTTGATAGTCTGAAGGCACTAAATATTGTTAATCAATAATGTCTTCCTTCTGCATGACAGTGCGCGACCACACACAAGCATCAGAACAAGGGAGACAATCGTCTCATTCGGGTGGATAACTTAACCGCATCATCCATACTTATCAGGTTTATACACAATTTAAGATTAGTACAAATACTAATTACATGTTAAAAGTTCTGTTCCATTAGTAGGATCTAATACATGAATATTACAAAATATCATGTAAATGGAATAATGATACCAATTAGATTAATAGATATTTAGAAACAAACATTATTTCTTAAGTATTTAACACCTATTATACCTATCAATAATTTTTCATAGTGGAAATTTCTAAAAATTTGTTTTTAATATTTTGTGTATTTTTTTAATACAAACTTTATATACCATTGGGTTATTGTTAATTTTTAATGTTGTATTGATTATCTTACTGAAGGTTTGTTATGTTGAAACAAACTTGAACAATTTATATATATATTTTTTTTTAGTTTTATAACTATTCTATAATTCTGATGCTATAAAAAAAACAGATTATACAATTTGTAATTAAAAAGAAATTACACAAACTGATATCTGGGGAAAAAAATTCCATGAAAAAAAGACTAAAAATAATCAACCAATATCATAATGTCTTTTTTATGTTTACTGGCCCATTGGCTTAGTGGTAGAGTGTTCATTAATGGCCTGGGAGACTGGTGTTCAATCTCAGGTTGAGGCATACCAAACACTCAAAGAGTGGTACTTGATACATCCTTGCTTAACACTCAACATTATAAGGTACATTTTAAGAGTAAAGTGGAGCAATCCAGAGAAAGGAGTAACGCCCTCCACTACACCTTGTTGTAGTAGCTATTGGAAAGGGAGCCTTCAGATAGCCCTTGACTACAGTCGCCAACTTTACTTACTTAGTCAAAATAAAAAATTTTGACAGAAAACTTTTATAACCAAACAGGGAAATAACCAATACCAATGTTATGTTAATGTAAGTTCTAACCATCCTAGACAGATTTTCAAACATATCCCTAATAGCATTATTGATTTTCAAACATATCCCTAATAGCATTATATTTAGATTATCTACTAATTCTTCTCATATCAATTTCTTCACTCAAAACAAGCATGATTATGCGATGGTGATAAAAAATAGTGGTTACAAAGCCAAACTTGTTTATAAAGTAAGTAAAGTTGGCGACCATAGTCGAGGGTAACCCGAAGGCTCCCTTTTCGATAGCTACTACACCAAGGTGTATGGGAGGGCGCTACTCCTTCCCTCGATTGCTCTACTTTACCCTTGATCCGTACCTAATAATGCTGAGTGTTAAGCAAGGAGGCATCAAGTACCATTTTTTGAGTCTTTGGTTTGACTCGACCTGGGATTGAACCCAGGTCTCCCGGGCCATTGGCAAACACTCTCACCCCTAGGCCAATGTCCGGTACAAATAAAACTATGGATAAAACATTAGATGTTCATAATAAGGAGTAATAGGGCTAGGAAACTATGGCAATAGCTAATAAATTAGGGAAGAAATTCTTTAGATTATTGAAGAAAAACTTTCCTTCGTCAAGCAACCTATACAAAATATCTAACAAGAACATTAAATTAAGCTATAGTTTGTTGCCGGATGTAGGAAATTTGATTAATAAAAGTAATACTAAAAAACTCAGGAATAAGCAATGTATTGAGACCCCTAAATGCAACTGCATTAATAAAGACACTTGCCCCCTCAAGGGGAAATGTCAATATGAATGTATAGTGTACGAGATGGAAGTATATAGCTGTAAACCTAACAATGGTAATGTTAGTTGTAATGATAAAAAAGTATATGTAGGTTCTTCACAAGGTCCTTTTAAAAAAATATATTATAATCACAGAAGTAGTTTCATGCATGAAATATATACATACAGAACTAGTTTATCTGTGTGAGAATTTTCATCATTAAGGGTTTTTGGACTATTGTCTTCATCTTTTGTTATTTCCACTGTGGAAATAACAATAAAGATGAAGACAATAGTCCGAAAACCCTTAATGATGAAAATCACCACGCTTCGTCTCAGAATTTTAGACAACTATGTGTGGGAAATTAAAAAGAATCTTAGTACAGTTTCTATATTAAAATGGGAGATAGTAAAAAAAAAAAAAAAAAAAAATGTGAATATAAGGCAGGTGATAAATACTGTCAATTATACACGGAGGGAAAACTAGATATAACTTCCTGCAATAATCTTAATGAATTACTCAACTAAAGATCAGAGATACTTAATGTTGTTGGCATAAAAAGCTTGGTAGGTAAAATATATCTTTTTTCTTTCGTTTTTTCTTTTTTTTTATATGCTAATTTTTATTCTTTCTGGCAGCCTTTTAATTAATAAAATATAGATTGACCAAACCCTCTTTAGTCAGAATTAATCTGATGCTCTGTACAAGAGTAACTAATTTTTATGGTGTTCCAATTAAAAATTTTTCTTAATGGATTGTCTCTATTAAAGTGCCTATCCAGAAGGTTTATATGTTAATGTTGTTAAGTTTGCAGAATGGCAGGTTAAACTAGATTTCTCTTCTATTTCTATTTTTTCCTTGTCAATTTGAGAGATTATTATTGGTGTCACCTACCTTAACAATAGTGTAGGTCTCACTACTATTACTTCTTCCATTAGAGCCGGAGTTCACTGGGTTGACTTACTCCAGTCTATCTTGGAATCCACTGTTTTTGAGGACTTCATCATATATACTTTTGCTCTCCTCAAAAATTCTTTTACATGAGGATAGTTTATTTATCCTCTGGTTCTCAGCATTAGGAATCTACTTCAGTATCGATCTTGGGTGGTTAGTCATTATTTATGTAGGTTGGGGTGGAATTGCTCTAACTAAAAGGTTTGAATGTGCCATTATTTAAATTGAGTGTGACATTAAGAAAGTCAACTATCTTTAAGTCTGAGGCTATTTCAATTCGTAGATCTAGTAATTTAAATGCCCTAATAGCCATACATTGAGGACTCCCATATATTTATATGAAATTCCTCATAAATTCTATACATGAATAATACACACCCATTGTCTTTGGACACTGACTGGATATATATATATATATATATAGTTTGGTATATTTATAAATAAAGTTCTCAATCTCAGTGATAGAGCATATATATCTCAGGATATCATACACATAGTCTGATTGCATAGGTAAGAAATTGACTGTCACCAATCACACACACACACACATACCATATAATAGAAAAACCTTTAAAAATTACTCATATTTTTTGTAATAATATTTATTTTAGCAGACCCTATATTTAAAAAAATGTTAGATCTGCATCTTCAGACAAAGGAATTTTATATATATATATATATATATATATATATATACACACTACTGTGCAAAAGATTTGGGGATGTTTGATATCCTCACAAAAATTCTATATGCTATGAGAGGAAAGGAAAAAACTCTAGTTTAATGCTAATATATAATTGATAACTAATATGAATTTGATATTTATCACATTTTATAACTTAAAAATCATTGATATTCTGTATGTCCACCTTTTGCAGCTTGAACAACATTTATTCTTTTTGGGATACTAAGTTGTAATTTATTAATATAATCCATAGGTATATTATTCCAGGCAACTTGGAGGACTTGCCACAAATGTTCTTTTGATTTTGATTGCTATTCAGCCTTTCTTTGGTCCAAATAATCCCACAAAGACTTAATGATATTCAAATCTGGACCCCAGATTGTTCCCTCTGTAATAAGTTGTTGTGGGTGTTAGTATTCATTATTAGGCTTAGTAGGCTTAAGGAAAACATAAGGCATGTTTGTTTTAGTTAAGGCATATTTTATTATAAAATCAGCAGAGTGTGTGTATGTATTCCTACACTAAGGAGTTGTAATCTTGTGTGTAGAGAAATAGTCTGTGTTATTACTACATCCCCCTTACCAATAGAAAAGAAGGACGTTGCTATATTCCTTGTTTATTTGGTTTATATCTTTTTGGCCGGTATATTTCACGGCCACTTCTTGTTGTGTTGCATGTTGGCTGTTTTATACTTCTCTGGTGTAAGATGTTGTTTGTATGTGTGAGTCCTTTTTGCAATGAAGTGATGTGGTCATTAAAATGAACCTGTTTATGGGTGGATGTTTCTGCTGCTCTTATTTGAACTCTGTTTCGTCTTTTTGATGATCCATCTGCGAGTTGAAGGATGTATGATCTGGGTTCTGCACATCTACTTGTGATTGTTGCTGGTTTCCATTTCCCAGTTTGGTTATCCAATATACGTACATCTTGCCCAGGGACAAGTGGTGGTAGATCATGAGCTGTTCTATCATGATACATTTTCTGCATATCCTGTTTGTGTTTCAGTTCTTCACAGATATGGTCAGTGTTGGAAAATCTTGGGGTTGAAACTTTAGCAATTAAGTTTGATCTTAAATTGCGATTATTTAAGAGTTCAGCTGGACTTGGAAGGTTGTGGTTGATTGGTGTTGTTCGCAAACACAGCATTGCTAAGTTAGGATCTCTTCCTGCTTGCTTAGCCTTAATTAGAGCTCTTTTAATTGTTTGGATTTGTCTTTCGATAAAACCATTTGATTTTGGGAACTTTGGTGATGATGTGATGTGATCAAATTGCTATTGTTGGGCAAATTCTTTGAATGCTTCACTGGAGTACTGTGGTCCATTTTCACTAACAAATCTGCTGGGAATACCATGTTCAGAGAATATTTGTTCCATTGTTGAGATGACCATATTGCTTGTTGTCAGACCATTCATTTTCTGTATAATTGGAAATTTACTGTAATAATCAGCAATTATCAGATATTCATGATTATTGCAGTTAAACAAATCTGTGCCGACAACTTCCCATGCTCTGCTGGGGATGTCATGTGGCTATAAAGTTTCCTTTGGTTGTGCCTGAAGGTTTTCCTGGCATATTGAACAATTCTTGATCATGTTGTCAAGCTCCTGTTTTATATAGTCTTTAAGCGCAATTGGGATTTTTCTATGTGCGTCAATATGTGGATATATGTTTTTGTTGACCGATAGTCTAACTGCACCTGGCATGGAGCCAATTTTGTCGAACTGATCAGGATACATCTGCATCAGGTCTTTGGTTGTATTTATCCGTGTTGCTGCAGAAGTTTGGAACGCATCTTCTTTCTTGACTGTGCAGTGAAGGGTAATTAGTTTGAGCTGTTCCAGCGATGGTAGCCCTAGTACTGCTGGCCCTTGTACGTCCACAATGTGGAAGGTGCTGACATGCCAGTCTGATTTGTTGTATTGACAGAATATTTTGATGTTACCAAAACATTTTATTGGTGTGCTGTTATAAGCTATCTGTTTTTTGTTGATAAATTGATTTTTCATGTTTGGAAAACCAATAGCATCCAATTTTTCTGGGAACATTCTACAGAATGTAGAAACTGGTAGGGTGTTCCCTTGTGCCCCTGTGACGATCTTCAGACGCAACTTGTGGATGCCATTTCGATTTGGCAATTTAATGTTAATGAGTACGAAAGCTTCATCTCCTTGGGTCATATTAATACAATTGAACATCAGGGTTTCCATTTTTTCCTCAGCTTCTTTGTTGTTGTTTACTGCATCAGTTTTCATGTACTGTTTTCTCCTATATTGTGGTTGATAGTGAGATTTTGTTTTTGTTTTTTGTTCTCTGCTTTGTGACCTTGGCCTTTGTTTTGGTTTTGTTCCATTTGACAAACATACTGATACCCAGTGGTTTGCTTTACCACATGTGTTGCATTTTGATCCGAATGCTGGACAAGCTTCACAGTGAAAAGTATGGCTTTTACCACATTTGGGACATTTATTTGACATATTAGAATGTGTTGGTGTTCTTATGGCTTGTATATTACTATTATCCACAATACTAACAGTTTCTTCCAGAATTAGTATGTTGTCTTTTCTTAGTAACTCCTTTTGGAAATCTGCAATGGGAGTGCTGGTGATAATAAGTTCTATTTTTCATTGCTGTTGCTCATGTTCTGTTAACGAACATCTCTGAGTCATTCGCCTGCATCTGTTGACAAAGTCGTCTAACGATTCCTCAGCTTCCTGTTTATAAGTCATTAATTTCAAACTGTTTATTCTGAAATTTTCTTTAGGTTTTAGTTGTTCAATGAACTTATTAAAAATAATTTCAGGAGTACATTTTTCTTCCTCCATTAATAACCATGTGTCATATTTTTTTAAACCTTCATTCCCAACTCTCTTTATTTTATTGACAACAAAATACAACTCCAACTGCTGTTTAAACAATTTAAATGTTTCAGCTAGATTTGATGATTGCCAGTCCATATAAGGGATATCATTATTAGCCATTATAAATGTTCTACATTGAACGTGTTTACAAAAAATATGCAAATTCAAGATGGTGGTATCACATAAAAAAATGACACATGTGGCAATAATTAAAAAAGAGTTTTAATTATTTATCTGACAGGTTTCTTGAAATTCTGTAAAAAGACGTTTTGTTGCTTTTTTTTTTTTTTTTCCTGAGTTGGGTTTGTCCAGAAGTTTCTTCGGTTTATTTCTTGATACACGGGGTTTTGTTGTTGTTGTTTTTTTTTTTTTTTTTTTTTTTTTTTTTTTTTTTTAGCCTTTTAAATGTTGTTTTCGTTTTTTATACCTTTTAAATGTCGTCTTTAATTGGATCATTTTGAGATGAGGCTTCTTAATCTGAGAATTGATTTTTATTTATGGCGGACTTTTTGTCCTCATCTTGGTAGTTTTTTTTGTGTTGTTTCTTCTTTCAAGTCTCATCATTCCTATCTGAGGTCACAGTAAAATCACCTGAAGAAGGCCAGAGGTGAAATTTGGCCGAAACGTAGTGAAAGAAGAAACAACACAAAAAAAAACCTACCAAGATGAGGATAAAAAGTCCGCAATAAATAAAAATTAATTCTTTTAAATGTCTTTTTTTTATCATCCCGGCTGCCACCATGTAATATATTGTTGTTGTGGGTGTTAGTATTCATTATTAGGCTTTGTAGACTTAAGGACAACATAAGGCATGTTTGCTTTAGTTAAGGCATATTTTATTATAAAATCAGCAGAGTGTGTGTATGTATTCCTACGCCAAGGGGTTGTAATCTTGCGCGTAGAGAAATAGTCTGTGTTATTACTACACCCTCCTCTCTAAATAACTTTTTATCTTTAATGCAGTGTGCTTAGGATCATTATCCTGCTGGAAAATGAAACCATTACCAATTAGATGCTTACCAGAGGGAATTGCATGGGGAATCAGAATTTATCTATATTTCTCTATATTCAGTATTCCATCAATTCTAACCAAATCACACACCATTTGTAGTTAAACATCCCCAAACCATAATAGAACTTCCTCCATGTTTAATTATAGGCTTCCAGCACACATCTTTCATCTACTCTCCAACCCTTCTTACATACTGTCTTCTCTTTAAACTGAAAATTTCAAATTTTGATTCATCATTCCATAATACATTTATCCATTTTTTGACAGTCCATTTTTTGTGTTCTTTGACAAATTCAAGTTGTTTTTCTGTTTCCTTGTCTTAGATAATGTTTCCTTATTGCTACTCGACCATGAAGGCCTTCTTTCATAAGTGCTTTTCTGATGATTGAAGGGTAAATTTGGGTGGGAGATGTTAGAGTAAGATCTGAGTCTAATTCATGACAAGATTTAGTTCTATTTCTTAAAGATGTTATCTTTAGATATTTATAATCACTTTTAGTTAATTTTGTTGTCCTTCCACTCTTCTTTCTGTCTTTGATGTTCTCAGTTTCAATCTTTTTTCTAATTACTTCTTGTACTGTACACCTAGAAACTTTCAATATTTTTGATATTTTAGCCTGGGAAGTGAAAAATTGTTGTTTTTTTTTTTTTTTTAATGATATCTATGCTGGAGTAGTTATTTCAGCACTTTAACCCACTCTGAAAATAAGCATACTTTATTTTTAATATAAGAGTGCATGAGAAAGTATTTTACTATAAGAATGCATTGGAAAAGGTTTAACGATAGAAATGTACTGGAATGGATGTAACTATTAGAATCATTTGGAAAGGTTTTTACTATAGTAACACATTAAAACAGATTTTACCGTAAGAATATATTGAAAAGGTCTTTGAGTAATATTTATGCCAGAGTAGTATGTTTAGTACAATAGCACAGTGATGATAATTACTACATGCCACTATTAAACATTGATTTGAAGGAAAAGAGGCCCAATTTGATCAATTGCAAAGGTGTGATGTTTTGTCATGATAATACATGACTTTCATGCAGCAAAGATCACATCTGAAAAGCTTGAAGGCTATAACTGGGAAAAACTTCCACACCTTACTTATTCTGGAAAGTATTATTTAAACTTTTTTTTTTTTTTAATTTTAACCAAAGACATTAAAAAACTCATGAATAATGATCAAATCAATGTTAATGAATAATTTCTTATTAAACAGGAATTTTCTCAAATGTATTTTTCCCTAACCTTGAATTCAGATATTAATTATAGGATTATCTGATTATAGAATATTTAGGAACATTAATGTTAGGTATAAAAAAAGTGGCATTTAAAAAAAAAATGTTCTTCCTTGAAGCAAAAATATTCTTTAAATCTTAGTTTAAAGTGGTTGAGAGTTTAAGAAATGAATATGATAAAGTAGAAAAAACATTTTATTTGAATATATCAAGTTGTGCTGCATAAGATAACATTTTCTGACAATATTTTTTAAAAAAATTTTTCTTTTATACTTTATTTTTTGTATATTTTTAATACTTTTTTCGTACACTTCTTTTTCTTTCTTCTTTTTTTTGTTACACATTTTTCTTTTTTATATTTTCTTGTTTCTTACACTTTTCTTTTTCCTTTGATAAACATATGAATTAAAAAATTTTTCAGCTTTATTTTGTTACTTTTTTCTTTTGTTTTTACACTTTTTATACTTTCTTTTTTTCTAATTTCTTTTTTTAAACTTACCTTCCTTTTTTGCATTTATCCTTATCTTTAAAAACTTTCCATATTTTTCTTTTTTCCTTGAATAAACACAATTTTTTCCCCATTCAATGAAATAGGTTTAAATAACTTCTGTTTTAATTTTAACATCTTAAAATAACCTGTCAAAATTTTGATAAGATATTTTCATTTTTTTCATAGAAATGTTTATTCAAATAATATTTTTACAAAAAATATGGACCGTCTGTTTTTTGCTTCTTTTTTTTTTTTTTTTTTTTTTTTTCTGTTAATTGAAGAATGTTTGAGTATAGTTGTTCTTCTATTATACTGATATAACTTTTATAATGGTTTTATTAAAATTGATATATATATATATATATATATATATATATATATATATATATATATATAACTACCTCTGTCCCATTAAAGTTGTTAATTTAGTGTATGAAATGCATATCTGATTTAACATCTATTTTGGGACAGAAGAAATTATATTATGATGATGATGTATTGCTGACCAAAATTTTAGAAAATATACCATGGAAAAAAATTACTTACTCTAACTCCTATTTGTTACATTTCCTATTTCCCTGGGACAAATGGTAGCAGTAAAAGACTATATTACATTCAATTCAATCATGTTGTTCATTCATACATATCACCAACAATCAAAAAGTATTCAGTTCTCACACTGGTCACACAACCACTACCCTCTCTCATAGATTAACATGCCACTTATCAAATCTTAGCACTATTTGTACACATATCAATCAACATTCCACCCAAGATCATAGCTCTCCTACTAATATTTGATAATTATTAATTGATAGCACAAAAAAAAAAAAAAACAATTTAAAATTATTTTGAATAGGTAAATGCTTCATATTAGTTACAATATAAATGTTTTAAGTTGTCTGAAGCCTATGTTTTTAATTTACTTTAAAGGTAAAGATGTTTAAAATAAACATCTCAAACAGATCTATGTGATCCATAGAGGGATCCCTAACAGGTAGTACCATTCTAGATTAGAGTGGACCTGGAAGTAATGGCAATGAAGAGGTGGCTCCACTGGCTCAGAACTGGAACCTCACCATCATTTGCAGTTTACTATCATACCAAGGACATTCTACATATAGATATAAAATATATTTTTAAACACTATCTAGAATTTTTTGGTGTGGAATCTAAGTAAGAGTTCTACTCCTAATATTGATATTTCTATTTAAAACCAAAAATAAGTATGAGGTTCAACAGAATGATATCTCAAATTTGGAACATGAATAAAAAAGGCAATATAGATCCTATTCAAAATTCACTTTTACTCTCCTTCGAGTCATCCTCAACTACGGTCGCCAACTTTATTTATCTGTGCTGATGGTACGACATGATGATGATAAGAAAGATCAATGTTTGCCATTGTGTTTTATTATTGTTATCATTTTGTTTAACAGATTATATCATCTAAATGCTTGCCCTCACTATATTCACTTTAAGCGTCGCCTTGAACTCTTGCAGCACTTGCCTTGCCATTGTTACAATTTCAATATGAATAAGACCTTTTAGTTGTCTGATGCCTACATTTAAAGACTTGAGCTTTTGTGTATCCCCAGAGGAAGTAATCACAAAAGGATAAATCTGGTGAGCAAGCCAGCCATGTTTTAAATAAATTGAAATATATTCACCATTTTACACTATCATGGCAACTGAAATGGTATGACTACTGCTGCTCAAGGATATATCTCTCACATGTTCACTGCTATTGGCACCTGTGTAGGAACAATTTTAAATCAAAGATATCATTCTGTTGTACCCTGTATTTAAACAAGATATTTGAATTACTATATCTTAATGATAAACTTGTGATAATTAACAACTATAATTTCAGATGACTCATGATCTCCTATTGTAACAGTCCAAGATGGTATTGGTACTTCTATTTAAGAAACAATGACAGATTCTAATTAGCCTTTCATAGTTATCTCTGTTTGGATGATTGCAGCACAAACACAGACCCCCCTCCCCAGAAAATTATCATTTAGTTACAAATTGAACTGGAAATTGATTTATTCTTTAAGTTGGAACATTTTAAATGTGTTGTTCTAATAAAAATCTCAATGTGATGTTTTGGTTTTGTTGAGTTATAGTTACTTATATAAATATATACAAATAGAGTTTTTGTAATTGATAGTTACAGGCTGATATAGATACGTAGATAGATATGAACAGACTTAGATAGATAAATAGATAGATATGAACAAGCTTAGATAGATAGAGAGATAGATATGAACAAGTATAGATAGATAGGTAGATAGTTATGAACAGACTGAGTTAGATGGATAGATAGATAGTTATGAACAGACTGAGATAGATTGACGGTTATGAACAAATTAAGGTATATATGAACAGACTGAGATAGATAGGGTTAATTTAGAAATTTGAATTTCTTGTTCATAAAATGAAAATGGAGATTTTTGCTATTGTGAGTGGCAGCAAAATATTCTAGGTTAGAAGTCTCTCTTCTCTCTTTTTAATTTTTTAATTTTTTTTTTCAGTGTCCCTCTGTTTTAGTGCACAAAAAAGTGTTTAAAATTCCTGATACCATTATAAAAAGTACTATTTTAAAATAACTCTTTTAAGTACATTTAATGTCTTGTCAAATTTTCACTACCATAATGTATTCATTTTGATTAACTTAAAAATTTTTATTTTACTTCATCAGAACAACATGGACGTACATTTTGGACAACATTGGCGGGTGGACTTTATGTATGGATAACGTTTGGAATGCTTCTAATGGCAGAACTGCTTGACAAGAGATGACATCACTTCCTGTTTAGATGACAACTTTTTCTCCCTTTTACATCTTTATTCAATGCCCAGTGATTCTTCCATCATATTTTAAAATCTTTCTCCATAAAAAGTAATTGTTTTAACAACCTAAAGACAAACCAGAATTTAAACCTGTGACTACCATCCATCTCAACATAAAATAGAGGATATTGACTATGGCAGCAGTTACTACTATGATTCAGGTCATTATTTATCACTGGGCAAAAGTTCATTAACCCAACAGTTACAATGAAAATTTTTTTTTGTTGTTGTTTTTTTTTTTTTTTTTTTTTTTTCCAAAGAATAAAACTAGCCAAAATGGCAGAGCAATTTTGCACAGTATTATTTCTTTATCCCAAAGGTTATTTTATTTCTTTAAATTTGTTAGCTGATAAAATTATCTCTTTTTCTTTAATTTAAAAAAATTCTTTTTGATGATTGTTTTAATTCTTTTCTTCAACCCTTTCATTGCTGTGTTTGATTTTAATTATATTCCTAAAACTGTACAAACTGTCTAACTAGTTGTGTGCAAATTTTATGTTATGTTCCATTTTAGTGATTTGTATTTTACTCTTGCTAAAAATATTTCAACAAATACAGCTTCTTTTTTTTTTTTTTTTTTTTTTTTCATTCAGATTCTGGTCTTAGAAACTCATACAAGTAAATAATTTCAGTCATTTTGTATTGAGCAGGATCTGGAAGAAATTATTATTTGTTTATGCCTCCTTGGGCATCTCCCTTTTTTTACTATCTTTTCACAGATCAAATCCAGTTAAGTAATTCATCTGATAGTTCCCAAAAATGCCCTCTTAAATACTTTTTCTAACCATTATTTCTTAAATCATCCAATTTAATCTTTTAATTTTTTACATTTACAATTATGTATGATTCAGATTCAGTGAAATTAGCAACTATGAAGTTGATTTTGATCAGTGATTCAGATAAAAACAATACACTTGTTATCATATATAATATATGCAATGTAGGACAGGCAGTAAATTTACTGATTTTATTCAGAAAATGTTATTTTTATTGTTCTAACATCAGTTTATAACATTTACTTTATCGAAATATAGAAATTTACTGATTTTCAAGTAATGTTTTTTGAAACAATTGTTTTTTCTTATTTTTACTAGAAAATGTAGCAATGGGAGTAACTGAAAATTGAAAAATGCAACATTGAAAGGGTTAAGCAAATTTTATGCTTTTTTTTATTTTTGTTCTGTTTTTTTTTTTTGTTTTTTAATGTCCTTGAAGATATCTATTTTTGAGATGAGATACGAATGTGTTGTTTTTCAAACCTTTGTCTTTTTACTTTATATTAATAGCATTTTGATTTGAAATATGCAAACATTTTTAAAATACCATATGTACTCATGAAGTTTTCAACTTTCCAAAACCAATTTTTAAAGCTATGATTACAAGGCCAAACATAACAAACTGTAAAAATAAAAATGTGAGGCTGAGCTTAACCCTTTGAGCTCTGAGCTCCTGAGCTGAAACTTACTTTTGGCTTTTTGAGCATGATCTCTGCACTGGTAAACCAGTGCTATGGTATGGGACAGGGTGGAGAATAAAAGTCACATAGCAGAAGTCAAGAGTCCCATTTCTTATAAGATAAAGATAATGATTACAAATATTCTTTTTCTTACTGGATCCTACTATATGATAAGTTATTTTATTATATCTATATATGATTAATAAGATAGTGCTGAAATACAAACAAACATTGGTCCTGGTGGCAGCCATTTGTATTCCATGCCATGTACCAATACTATATACTATTTATCAGCTGACTTAACTCCTTTAAGGAGAAACATATTTGAATTATGAAAATTCAAATTATGTGTTGGTAATATAATAAACCTCATGATTTGTTCACTAAAAAAGAGTCAAACATTACATGAGAGTGTGTGGGTATGTATGTATGTATGTATGTATGTATGTATGTATGTAAATGAAAGAAAAATAAGAATTGTAAAAAAAAGTTTGTCAGAGAAACTTCAAGATGATTTGAAAAGAAAAAAAAAACTGAACATAGGAAGGGGAGATAACTTAGACTCACTCATCACAACAATTTGAAGCTGATCACAATTTTAATTTAAAGCAGGCTTGTATGTTAATTTATCAGCCAAATAAAAAATACAGAAAACTATTATCTCCTTATATCAAACAATGACCTGGATTTTATTACATATCACCTTTTCTGGCAAGATTAATATTAAAAGAAAACAATATTCTACTTAATTTGACATAGGTTAACAAAAACCTACATTCAATAATTTTAATGTACTATTTGATTATAAATATTATGAATGTTTCACTTCACACACAATGATATTTTCAAATTCTTTAATTTACAAGTCATAATCAGAATTTCAAATGTTTTTGGCTTCCCACTTTTTAAAGTTCTATAAGGAATGGAACTAATTATGCTGCCATGACAATGTCATAGTTGTAACCTTCCCCTTAATATTTTTCCTAAAATTAAAAATATTTCTAAATCTAATGAAGCTCATTCAGAGCAAATAAATATATAAACACTAACCCACCGTATTGGTTTTCACAATGATTTTTCTTCCATTCATTCAGATATTTTATCTATATATAATTATTTATATAAACATATTCATTGTAAAGTATAAATATGATTTATGGTAAAGTTGGTTAGATGTGTTTTATGGTATATTTAATGTCAAATCCTGTTTAAATAACATCATTTTTAAAAGAGAGCTCATTTGTTTGCATATAGTCAAATGGTTTCAACTATAGGAAATGATTAAACCATTCTACGGGACCCTAGTGGGTAATGAACCTGAGAGTAATGGCAATGAAGGGGTACTTCACACACTCCAGCTGCAGCCTTGCCATCAGATAGTTGTGTAATATTCAGGACACTTGTTGGGTGGGGTCTTATCCCTTTGCAGAAATGCAGTCAGCATATTCTACTGCTCCAACCAATTGAGCTTGATTTATGATAAATTTTACATTATAATGTACATGGTATATGGCAAAGTGCATATTTAAACATATATATAAATAAGTAAATATATATTAGTTTTTATATATATTTGATAGCATGGAAGCTTGTCTGCAACCACAGGTTTCATGATATCTTATAAAAATAATGTCCCAGCAAAATGACAAAATCAGTTATATTTAAATATTTACAATTTAGTTTTTAAAATTTCCTTTTTCCTTTTTCCTTTCTCCTTCATCTCTTGATAAGATGTGGTTTTTATAAAGTCAGGCTCAGTGAATTTATTTTTTACTGGATATCCTGGTTTTCTGACCTTGTGCCACAACTAAGCTAAGCTTAGTAAGTAAATATTTTCAGGGTGCCTTGTATAATATTTTCAGCTGGTTAGGCTTGCAAATTAATATTAGTGAGTTTGCATCTCACTGGGTACTCTATTTCTGACCTTGTGCCAAAACTAAGCTTAGCTTAGTAAATAGATATTTTTAAGATATTTTGCAAATTAGGTTAGTGAACAATTACTAGCAAGATTGATTCCCACTAGGTGTCTTGCATGAAGGTGGGTCGAAAAGTTCATTTGATGACGTTATATCTGCAGCTGATGACTTTTTGACTGATGGTATCCAAGTACTGCAACACCAATGGAAAAAGTGTGTAGACCACAAAGGGGACTATATTGAAAAATAAACCTCATTTGGTCATATTTTATGAGAGTATCTTGGTTAGCCTATGAATTTTTCAGCTGACCCTCATACTACTGGTCTTGTGCTACAACAAACTTTAGTAAAGAACTATAAAATCAGGGCTTAATTTGAATTCTTTATTTCAGCAACTCTTTGTATTTGTATTTAACTCAAATATTATCCAAGTATTTGTTGAAAACTCAGAGGCAGTGAGTGTTTGTGCTTCCAAAAGCCTAATTTTAAAAAAATCTCAAAGTAAAGGAAATTTATGGACAAAAAATTAAAAGTTCAACCTGTCCCATAATAGAAGTTGCATTTAGTATATGAAATTTATAAGCAAATATAAAAATTATAGGACAGAAGTAATGTTTTTTCATTTAATATAAGTAAATGTCTTCCATCTTTTTGTGAATGTTTTTTCTTTTTTTTGTTCTAGGATAATTTTATTATTATTATTATTATTATAGCAAGTTTCTCACACCAGTTTTAAGTGGTGGTTTTTCACCAAAGTTTGAGTGGCAGAAAGTCTCCTCGGATCCCCATGTCCCTTCTAATAATTTTACTCTTTGTGAGTTTTTCACTCAAGCATTAGCTGGTGGGCTTTCACTGGAGTCTGAATGACAGCAAGTCTCCTCAGGCTTCCAGGACTGTTCTCAGGATTCTGGCTGATCTCAAAAATGCTGTAGTATGGACGGTCTTCTTTCTTCCTCTGATTTGCAATTGTTCCAATTTCCTTTCTTAGCTTTTTGGGATCATTCCAAGTGCACTAACTACAACTGGTATCACTGCCACCCTCATGTTCCATAGTTTTTTTTTGTTTTTTTTGTTTTTTTTAGTTCTCTGGTAAAATCGAAGTATTTGTTAATCTTTTCGCTTTCTTTTATTTTCGATTTATGGTCTGCTGGAATGGCAAAATCCACTAGGCAAGTTCTCTCTCTTTTATGTAAATTAACACTAGGTTTGGTCTTCTGGCTGGTATTAGGTGATCCATTTGTATCTCAAAATCCCAGAGAATTTCATGCATTTCATTTTCTAAGATAGATCTTGGTTTGTACATATTCCATGTGGTCATATGGTTAAAATTCAATCTTTTGCACAATTCCTAGTGGATTACCTTTCCTTTCCAGTCATGCCTAGTCTTTTATACACCTTTTGTGCTAATTTGCTGCATTTACTTACTATATGATTGTTTTATCGCTTTCTCTGCATAACCTATTCAGTCGCTTATTATTGATTTTCACGTTAATATAATTGGTCCTTATGGTCTTATTTTGTGTTGTTATTAGAAAAGATTCAGTTTCTCTCTTGAGATTTCCCTTTCTTAGTCATGCCCATGTCTTCTCATGTACAATCTCACTGATTTGTCACTTGAAATATCCCATTTCTGTTTTCTAGTTTTTGTTGTTTTTCTGTCTGTATTTATGTTACCAATGCAGTTATTGGCTGCTGTAATTTACTCTTTTTAATATTGTCCTCGAGTTCTTGTACATCTACACAATCTTCAATGCTAGTGAGTCCTCTTTCTCCTCCTTTTTCTTGACACATTATCATTATAATTATTATACCCTTTGTGAGTTTTTCTTTAACTGGTGGTTTTTCACTGAAATTTGAATGACAGCAAATCTCTGATTTTAGTAGTTCTATCATATAGATAGTTTCAATCCTTCCTCGGATCTCCAGTTCACCCAGTTTATTTTCCAGATTCTTGGGGACTGTTCTAAGGGCTCTAATTATGATTGATATCACCATCACATTCTACAACTTTTTTAGTTTTCTAGCAAAGTCTAGGTATTTGTTTTACTTTTTGTCTTCATTCATTTTCACTTTGTGGTTTGCTGGAATGCCAAAATCCACTAGATGACAAGTTCTTTTCTTCTTCTTAAGACTAGATCTGGTTTTCTGGCTTGGATTTGGTGATCTGTTTGTCTCAGTTACAGTGAATCTTATGCATTTTATTTTCAAGAACAGATTCTGCTTTCTTCATATACAATTTGTCAATATGGCAAAATTTCAGTCTCTTGCACAGTTTTCAGTGGATTACTTTCCCCACTCAGTTGTGCCTCTTTTTGTATTTCGTTTGTGCTAGTTTGCAGTATTCTCTTATGTGATTAACTGTTTCTTCTCTATCATCACATAGTTTACACTTTCAATTCTTTTGCATATTGTCAGTTTTTGGTTTGACATTATTAGTTCTTATAGCTTTATTATTTTTAATTTTTTTCTCTTTGTTCTTTTGTTAATTCTTGTACTAAATAGCTGTTAGGGTCAATATCAGCAATGTGGGTACTAATTTAAGGAGTTATTAAGGGTGTTAGTACCAGTGTAGCTTTGCAGTTATGAAAATTGCCAAAGATATAGATGATATTAATTATTTTGGTTAGTGTTCATCCTTTATGGAAGTAGTTAGAGTTGGGATGTTTGCTATTATTGTTAGAGTAGGGAATTCAATATGGCATAGGTAAGAGTAATAGAAATCTCAAAGATTATCAGTTTATATTACAAAAAAATTTATAACAAAATATTAGGTACTTTAATTAAACCAATTATAGTGATCTCATTTGTTTGTTGTTATTGTTGATTTTTTGTTTTTGTTTTGAATGATCTCACCAAGAATTGGTGAGAATGAACAAGAGATAAAACACATAAAAGCAATACATAGTCAAAAAAAAAAAAACGAAACTCAAATCTTCAAAGTGTATCTACCAAGCTGTGAAGAAGATAAAAGATAATATTTAAAAAGACTCAAGCCAATTCTATTCTAAGTAAGTTCCTTTCCTCCTTTTATCAAATTTGGCAATATCACTGACTACACTTTAGTTTCTGGACATTCTTTTAGAACTTAAAAGAAATAAACATGCCCATCAAAAAAAAAAAAAAAAAAAAAAAAAATGAACAGAACTAAAAGAGTGGAAAGGTTTCTAAAAGAAATCAACAGTTATTAAATAAAACTGAATTTCATTTTACGAAGTTCAAATTCAACTCATTGTTTGTTATGTATATCCGTATATCCTGAGTTGTTTGTTTTTATTGCATGTTCTTATACTTCAGCAAAGAAAGGGTTATGCAGGGGAGTGGAGAGACTCCCACTAATATGCAGGAATAGGAACCCAGAAATAATACTTGCCTAGTCGGCTGGGGCTGTAAAATACACCAACTGCTTTTCTGCAGAGGAGTAAGACCTGTCCTTGAACAAGTGTCCTGGATATGACGCTAAACAATCTGATGGTGAGGTTCCAGTAATGTTGGAGTTTTGGGGAATGCATAGTACCCGTTCATTGCCATTGCTCTCAGGTCCACTCTGGCACGGAGTGGTAGCACCTGATAGGGTTCTATCTATGGGTCAAATAGAACTAAACTGAATTGCTTGAAATAGAACTGTTTTGACATTTAACTGTGTACTTACGCTAAATGGAATTGTTTGAAATGGGACTGTTTTTGTATGCTAAACTGAATTGTTTGAAATAGAACTATTTGAATAAACTGAATAACTTCAAATAGAAATGTTTTTGACAATTAAGCTGTGTACTTATGCTAAACTGAATTGTTTGAAATAGAACTGTTTATTTGTATAAAAATGGATTCGGCATTAAATGACCTACAAAGGTTGATATGCCATAAAACATAAACAAACAAACATACAGAAATAATACCATTTGCTTTTAAAGTCATAACTAGTTATAGATTTTGAATTGGGTTGCTACTACTACTACTATTGCAATGGTTATTTTTGCGACTTATTACAAAATGTAACCACTGATATAGTAATGATCAACATTGTTGCTGTTGCAATTGTGGGGGCTAAAGGTGGTAGTGTCATCGCTCTGATAATAATATTGGTTATTGAGGTAGTAGTATTAATAGAAATTGAAGCTAGAAAAGTGGTAGTATTTGGTATCTCAATGCCATCATAACCAGAAGAGATCATAATCAGAGAGGTGGTTTTGATAATAGTAGTTCTGTTGGGTTCAATGAAATACAGTGCATCATAAGTCATATTATTATCGTTCTACAAAGCCAACCTAGAACCAGTCCCAAACAAATTATTTTTACCTCCTCACAAATATCCTTATTCATAAATCCTTTATACATACAGGGATAAAGATGTGTGTAGGATATCTATATGAGAATGTTTTCTAGTTACTTACTGGGAAAGGATTTTTGATCATGACTTGTTATATTTGACATGTACACTAATTGTGTATAACATGCACCTCTAATTTTGGACTGCAAAATCCTAGAAAAATAAATTCCTGTGTATAATATGCACTGACATTTTAGAATTTCTAGCCGCTAAATTTGACCTAGATTAATCATTGTTCAACTTATAAGAATTTGTATTATATCTGAAAACACACAAACATAGTCACACAAAAATCCAACAAACTTGTAAGGAAAATAAGCTCACATTCGGAGAAACAAAATTATAAAAAAATAACACATTCCAGTGGATAACAGTGTAACCATGTAAAAAAAAAAATACATTAGTTTGGACTATAAATATAATTTACTTTTGGTCATCTTTTCCCAAATATGGTGAGGCATGTAGTTGAAAAAAATGTTAATTATATTTACATATATAATATACATCCCTAACTTTTGAGCTGAAAAATCTGAAAAAAATAGTGTCTAATACACAAATAAATAAAGTATTTTCTGTTGAACAGTTCTTGGATGTTGTATCTTGGTTCTTGATATAATGGTCCTCATCACATTGGCTTTAGGTTTCAACATGAAGTCAACGAAGAGATTTCTTTACATGGCAAAGAAAATTAAATGGATTCCATGAATGCCATAGTTTTTTGAAAGAAATTTGAAGAGATCTACACAGTACAAGGGTTGTTCAAAAAATACTAAGTGTTTTCTTTACCACTTTATATCACCACAACTTCTATAAAAACTTTATTACAATTGAGTAGAATGTTCACCCATGGTCTGGGAGACCGGGGTTCAATTCCAGGTCAAGTCATACCAAAGACTCAAAAAATGGTACTTGATGCCGCCTTGCTTAACACTCAGCATTATCAGGTAAGGATCAAGGGTAAAGTGGAGCAATCCATGGAAAGGAGTAGCGCCCTCCCCTACACCTCGGTGTAATAGCAATTGAAAAGGGAGCCTTCAGGTTGCCCTCGACTAAGGTCACCAACTTAACTTACTTACTGCAAGACAAGGGACATCACTACGTATCTTCAACTAGCAGATTAAATAACTCAGACTTCAACATTAAGCCTCACTCAGAAGTAATCAGAGAAGACAATTTTTAACTATTTTTTCATATAATCCCCCTTGATATCAATACACTTGGTCTAATGATGCTCAAGTATTGCAATCTCCTCATAGAAGGTGACAACCTGATACTCCAAAAACTCCTCCACAGCAAATATGACCTCTTTGTTTACAAAAAGGCAACCATGCAGATTGGATTTGAGTTTAGGAAACAAGAAGTAGTCAGATGGAGTTAAGTTAGGTGAGTAAGGGGTGGCAGATAAGCAATTCAAAACCACATTTGACTGTTTCAGCTACTGCAACCTAAGCAGGGTCAATGAGTGAGTTCCCTCTGTGTTTTGACTATAGTGCTTAATTCTTATAGTTTAATGATTTTTCTCTTTTCCAGGTGATTACACTTTCAGAATCCCCTCCTCAAAGATATCACCTTGCCAACAGGTACTGCCTGCTTAAACTTCTTTGCAGGTGGAGAAACAGAGTTTTTCCACTGTTTGCTTTGAATCTTTGATTTAGGCTTGAAGTAGTGAAACCAGATTTTATCCCATGGAAATTCTCAGGGTTAGTCTGGAAGTGAGTCAGAAGTGTCCTGGGAGACTTACCCATATCAGTTTGTGCTCTAACATTAGCATCCTTCGGACCCATCTTGCAGACAGTTTGCTTGTCCCAAAAATCTTAGTTAAAAGAATGTGAACTGACCCAGAACTAATCCCTATCTGCTGAACAGTAAGACAAAACCATATGATGAATGGCATTAACTTGTTCATCTGTCCTTGAGGCTTTTGAATGACCTGATCCAGGGTCATCTTCTGTGCAGTCCCTGCCCCCACTTGAATTCCTTAGCCCACTTCTTCCCTGTTGCATAGGAAGGGAAACCCTCAGCAAGTATCTGTACTAGGTCCTCATGGATTTCCTTGGGTGTCATACACTACTTTTACAGGTACTTGATGGCTCCTCGGGTTTCTGTTTTACCCATTTTTAGATTTGTCACATACCTCTTACCTTTACATGGGCCTCACCTGCACAAAAATTAAGACAGAAATCTGAATTTAATGTTCTAGTTTTATAAGAAATTCAACTGTAACTCTCTTGGTGAAGCTTAGAAGTTTTTAAATGACTCTTGTATCTGTCTGCTTGTTGTGCCCTGATATTTGGGAAAAGAGTTGGTAATTGATGAGGTCAAAAAATGTAACTGGATACTATGGTTTCATTTGGCTAATGTATTTTGCTAAATACACAGCACACATAACTCATATTTCTTGTCTTCTAAAATTCTGCCTCTTAATATTTTGTACTACAAATTTGTTACTGTACTTATGTATGATGTATCTAACAATATTACACCACCAAATATAATTAATTTATCATGATTATTGATTTATTAATATTATCTAAATATGAGATTTATTGCCTGACCCAATATTAAACTTATGATCACCAGGCAAACTGCCTAATATAATTGATTTATTTACTCCTACTCAACAAATTGACTCTTATAATACAAGATCCTTTTCAAATAGTAACTAGTTAATAAAATATAAATTGTTTCTTAAATAAAAAAAAAACAATAATAATTATACTCCCCACCCCAATCTTTGTCTACTTTGGCTATCTGCAGACGGTCTAAGTTTAATCACATAACTTCAGAATTGGAAGGAATTTGAGAAAAAGAAAATGCAAATTACATTTGGGAGGGATCCTTGTGGTATAATGGCTAACTTACAGCACTGTGTCATTGTAGTAAGTGAGTTCAAACTCTAGTTGTGCTATTACGTTCACTTTCAGACTTCTACCTTTGTGGAAGGTATGAACTTTCTTATTTCTCAGGCTATTGATTAAATAGTACTACTATTGTTCTACAAGGATAGTTTTGGCATTAAATAACCCATAAAGGTTGATATGCAATTAAACAAAGAAACCAAACCAAACCAAACCAAACCAAACCAAATTACATTTATATACAAGTTAAAGTGCATAGAAATACATATTAAAATATGAAACTAGCAAATCTGTTTCTGCTTTTAGTAGGGTAGAGAAGGAAATCAGAAATGAGTTAACATACACATTACTATATTAAGTTCTTATCAAATAAATGTCCAAACAAACAGAAAGCAAATTTGAGTGAGAAACCAACATAATACTTATTGTCTTTGGAAATGGACTCGGCAACCCAAGTCCAAATCTTGAACAAGGTTGTTAGTATTTTAGTTTTACACCAATGTCCTTGAGAAAGGCATGAATCCATTTCTTTTCCTTCTAGTTATTGGTAGATAGTAGGGCAGATTGTTTTCTAGCCTTGGTGTGGTAACTAGTTAAGGAGTAAGGAAAACTCTGAATTCAAACCAAAAGTACTTCACTTAAAAATTGACCTTGTGTCACATCCTGCTGTGTGTGTAATATTCAATTGCATAGTATATCTAGATGTATTTTACACTTGTATTATTATAAAAACTTTGTTTTTTTATATATATTGGGTGTCTCAAAATAGATGCAACCCATTAATATAATAATGATTTATTACTGAGACAAAAAACTAAAAAAAAATGATTGCATGTCCTGGAAGCTGATATAATAACAATTAAAACATCCATTCTTTTTATGTCTCTAGCTCAAAGGATGCATTTTTTACAGGATGTATTCCAAATGACCACCATTGTGCTGAAGACACTTGAATTCATTGAGCAAAGTTGTCAATCACCCTGACACTCTCTTTTTTTTTTTGGTGTGGCAACTGATCTAGAAGGAAAACTCAATTCAAACCAACAATACTCCACATAAAATTGACCTTGTCTCACATCCTGCTCTTGGTAGAGAGTTTAGGTAAATAAAAACTTGAGATATGGATACGGCCTTTAGCTATTAAGCACCCGCCACCTTTGTTAATGCTCTTCCAGATCTGAGAGGGTGACTATTTGAGAATGGCCAGTGCACGTTATGACATTTAGGGTGTGGTTTTTAAGTAATCTTTCTATACATTTGTCTAATGAGTACAATATGAATTAAGATATTTCTGAAGTCCTTGGTTATATATATTCTTTGAATTCTTTTGGAAAAAAATACTACCTCTGTCCCATAATACTTATCACATTTAGTGTATAAAATTCATATGTAAATGTAACAATCATATGTAGTACTAATAATACCACTGTCCCATAATAGTTGTTATATAAAGTTTATGCACTAATTGTAACAACTGTTATGAATCAGATATTATCATTATTACCATCTTTGTTTGAGGATAATTGTTAACTGTATGGTTGGTTTTATTGCATTCAGTCCTTTTTCAAGCAATTATTACTATTTATGATAATCCCTTGTAAACAGTAATAGTTTCAAGTGACTTCCTATTTAATTATAATTTGACAAAAATTATACATCTTCGAGTAATTATTCCTATCTAACACAAATAGTTTGTTCATAATTATATGGTTTCAAGTATTCTTATCTAATACAAATTAGTTCACAATTGTTTCAAACCAATAAACACTGCATAATTACAATATCAATGTTTTAAGAACCAATGTATTAAAGTAGTTCAAAATCATTTTGGACTTTATCTCAAAAAGATCTATTAATGGAATCATAACAGGTATTTTCACTCTGAATCAGAGTGGACCTAAGTGTAATGACAATGAAGTGACCCCACACATCCAAAGTTCCAGAATTAGAGCCTCATCACCAGATGCAGCTTAATGTCATACCTAGGTTAGGCTAAATTAGACTGTAAGTATACCTTCACTAACCGGAAATTGGCATGATGGTTAGACTGTTCACTAATGGCCTGGGAGACCGGGGTTCAATCCTAGGTTGAGCCATACCAAACACTTAAAAATGGTGCTTGATACCACCTTGCTTAACACTCAGCATTATAAGGTAAGGCTCAAGGATAAAGTGGAGCAATCCAGAGAATGGAGTAACTCCCTTCCCTACACCTCGGTGTAGTAGCTATTTAAAAGAGAGCCTTTACTTTACTACTTAGATCTTCACTAATCAAAACATAAGTACATTCATTGATAAAGTGTGGACCTTTATTCAAACTATGTGTACTTTAATTCAAAACATTAGTAATTTTATTCAGATTTTACATAGCATTATTCAAAATATAAGTATTTTTATTCTGATTATATTTACCATTATTAAGAAAATTAGTACTTTCATTCAATGAATATGTACCTTTATTCAAAATATGAGTACAGTAGATATTTACTAATCCAGCACCATTGAGACCTGAGGAGTGCTGAATGAATGAAAAGTATGTAGGGAATGAATAAATAAATAAAAAAATTAAATTTAAAAGAATAAATAAATAGATAAAAAGATAAAAAGAAAACTATTAAATTTGAAGAAACTCCCAGAAGTCTCTAACAGAAAAGGAGATGATGCATGCGTAAAAAGAAAAAAGGATTTTCCTCTTGAAAAAGGAGACGATATGATCTTTCTTTTTCAGGCAGTGTCCGTCAAACCAACAACACCATTTTGCTGTCTGGTGTTTTGGGCACCACGCTACGTCTTGGGATGTAGCGTCGGTTAGTCCCTTCACCAAGTAAATAAAGGAAAGTATGGAAGAAATGTTTTCGTCTCTTATCTGTTTCTATCTTTTCTTTTTGTATATTTCTTTTGGGACCTTCTTTGGGCAAGGCATTGCGCCGGCCAGTCAACGTGGGGTAAAATAATATAACCTAAATATGGAGTCAGATATCTACGGCAACACAGCCTTGCCCTTAGCCCCTGACCGTCAAAGCCTTCAAATCCCACAAGTATTAATCATATGACTATCTCCAAACAATAACTAACTACTATATAATACCTTTAAAATATTGTAAATAAGTAAAAGTTAAATGATGAGGAAACATAATTATTAAATGAAAAGAGTGAAATTTTAATGAAATAATATACTATACAAGTATGGATAATAAATAACAGATTTTCTTTGTTTTGCTTCTTTATTTTATACACTACAGAAGAACCAATGATGTAATACTAAAACAAGCTTTTCACTAATACACAGTAGTCTAGATTTTTTCAAGAGTTCTACCTTATCTTTAACTGATAATGTACACTTCACAACACTTTTTTTATCCACTGAAGCAACAACTAGAGTTAAATAGAATAAAATGATATTCATAAATGCAAGAAAACAATCAACAATTGTTTGTCTTCACTTACAAAGCATTTTTCCATTTAAAGGAATGAAAAAGGAAAAACCATGATTAAACAGGGTTTAGGATAACCTACCCTAAACTCTGTTTAATAATAACTTTCTTTTATATACTTTCACAGTTGAATCACAGAAGAATTTCTTTAACTGAAAGCTAAAAAATTCTGATTTTCAACTAAATAAATGCTTCTCATATGAGAGAATAATGTTTGCAAGTCAATAGTAGTTGCAATGTTATTTCATTGTGCAGCGAATAAGAATAACAAATGAAAGAAGCATTACAGGTTCATAAACTTAACAAAATCTATTGACAATTTCATAGTTTTGTTTAGTTTTGTTTCTTTGCTTAATGGCATATGAACCTTTGTAGGTTATTTAATGCCAAAGCTATAAGAATAGTAGTGGTACTATTTAACCCATAGCTGGGAGGGATAAAAGATTCATATCTTCCTCAAGGGTATTAGTCTGAAAGTGAACATAATAGCATGACTGGTGTTTGAACTTGCTTACTATAATTTTGCCGTCCAGCACAGGGACCCTCCTATAGTTTTGTGAAGATTGGTTAAATTCCTGTAATTTTACTCACTTATATGTCTCATGTATTTAATAACGGAAAAAGATTATAAAGCTTGACTTCCACTGCTCACCTGGCATTTGCACTGGGTGGACCATCGTAATTTGATTACCTGATCCCAGGAGATTTTTCAATACCTGCCAAACAAGGCTAAGTTTATTGCTAGGCACCTGAGGCACCCCAAAAGGGGAATGTCAAGGGGATAAAGCATTTTTTAAAACAGCTATCATTCATGCATGGCTTCTCTATAAAGTAACTTCATGTCAAATTTGACTTGGTGGGAAGTTGAATAAATCAATCAATACCAATATATATATCTTATTATAATTTACCAGGTGTTTAACCATCCATACAGTAAAGACTGTCATTTTGGCTTGATTTTAACTAAATTTTCAGGAAATGTTTGAAGCATGCAAGGAAAGGTTGAAAATTATATTAGATCTGGCTCAGACTTGTTTTTAGGTGGGATCTGTCTCTTATCATCTATGTCTTACTATCTCTCTTTCGGTAAAAGGACATTCATCTCATAGTGCATCCCCACTCTCTTGGTAATCATTACAAGAGGTAGATGGCTTTCTTCCTCCCTATATGCACTTAGACTTTTTCTGTTGCGGCCAAGTGTCAAGCTGCTCAGAAGAAGGAATTCATTTTAACTCAATGGTCAGGAAGCCTAGAAGGGGGCTTAGAAACATTTTTTTTTAGTTTTGATTAATACTCCTCTTCAAGTTTGGAAAATAATAATATTAGCTATTTATTTGAAACATTAAACTTTTGGGATTTTTAAGGGTATTTAATCTTTTTCTAATTTTGGACCTTCTTGCTTGATACTTCTGTTTTTTTTTATTGTTGAATAATTACTTGTTTGGAAGTTTGTTTCCAGTTAAATAAGCATTGAGATATGAATTTTTTTGTATAATGTTTCATTTGAAATCCTAAAATCCTGATATCTTTGTTTTAGAAGTAAATTAGATTAAAAAAAAACAAATATTTGAAGTGTACTTGTCTATGGGTGATATTGTATGGATTTGGGTGCAAGTCAAGTTAGGCTCATCAGACCCATATTGCGCTAAGTGGGCTGATGACCAGCATAGTCTTTAGAATCCTGACACATAAGTGAAGCTCTCTAGGCATAATCCTACATCTAGTGGTTGCATTTGCCTTACACCAACACAGACATGTGAAAAGGTCCTTTTAAGGATCATGAAAGGTCTCCATCCCTAGTGTTGGAGTACGACTGACAGTTCTTTTGAACTTGTTGAAGTAGACGGCCTGGAGGCAAACATGAAGAGGATAATAAAACCACCAAGTCTTAACCATTATGATTGCTTCCCGCTCACACAGCACTAAGTCACAGCAGTCTTAGCCACAACACTCATTTGCTCTTTTCCTCAGCATTGCAGCGCTAAGGCATGATAGTCTTACCCACGGTTTCCCCATCCGTTCACTCAGCTTTGCAGTGCTAAGATACGGCCGTCTTAGCTACAAAACTTGTTTGCTCACCCATTTCCCAGCTTCATGACACTAAGACATGGGCGTCTTGGCCACGACACTCATTTGCTCAGCTGTTTTCCGATACAGTAGTCTTAGCCATGACACTCATTCATTCATTCCCCAGCTCCACAATGTTAAGGCATGATAGTCTTAGTCATACCACTTGTTCTTTCGCTCTTCAGTACTGCAATGCTAAGACATGATAGTCTTAGTCACTGTCCATTCGTTCGTTCCTCGTCTACATGGAGCTAAAACACAGCAGTCTAAGCCCACTCGTTTGATCCTGCGCGACCAAGCGACCAGCACCAACAGCAGACCAGCTCCCACATTGCAACATCTAATCCACAAATGACTTACTGCCTTGACTAGCATCAACACTTGAGACACATTGACACCCCCCGGTTAAACCAAAGTACTGTACAACCAGGACATTGATCATACAGCTGTCTCCACCAACAACCACAATCACCAGCTGACTCTACCAACAATGACTATTACACTAGCTGACTCAACCAACAACGACGATCATCCAGCTGTCTCTACCAACAATGACGATTACCAGCTGATTCTACCAACAACGACGATCACCAGTTATTCTGTAACCTGCGACAAAATAAATTGTCATTTGTTATACTGTTATATCGTTTTTATTCTCTTCATTGTCTTCAAGCAGTCAATTTACTCACATGCTTAACACAAAAAATAATTTGCATTGTCAATGTTCTTATTGGCCCTGCAATACCTTTGCAGCCTTTTACAAACACAGAAGCCAACTAATTAATTGGGGTGAGAAGAAAACCAATGGAGTCAGATATCTAAATCTAAAACTGATTATTATCTACCAAACAAACTAAACTAAATAAATAACAGACCAAACCTTCTGGTGGCCCATAGATTCTCGAGAAAACAGTTTTCCTACCTTATAACGAATTTTAAATTGGTTTTCTTACAGCCCTCCATAGAAAAGATATCATCCAATGAAAAACTAAACTTAACAAAAAGAAAAAAAAAAAATGGCAAATGCTAAAATGCATTATAAGAATCAAATACTTTTTTTTATCTGATCAGTCAAATTTATTCGGTATTTTGACATTAATTAACAAAATCTTAGTCATCGGCAGTGAGTGGAAGAGTTTAATCAACTGGTGTCAATTTTAAACCTTTGGAAAAAAAAAGTTTAACATGTTTTTTGTCTTCTTTTTTTGACCATATCGTAAGAAAATCAGGCTATGAAAACGGATAAAGTTTTTTTTAAATGCATAGAAGAGCAATATTGTACCTTATCTTACGGTATTTGAACTTTAAAATTAAGACATCCGTACGAAAAAATAGACAGAACGTTATTAAAACTCTAAAGAAAATCTAATTCTCTATGGAATTTTCTTTAAAAATCGTGCGACTTTTAGAATTTTGAGAACTATTTTAAAAGAAACTTCGTCTTTTATTGCTTTGTATACCGAAAATTCGATTATTAGCCTATTTTTGAGGAATTAAGAAAAAAGAAAAAACAAACGAAAATAGTACATGCGTGTTTTTGGACATGTTACATAATAATTTGTTTTAAGTACTAAGTAATTATTATTGGTTATTTTAATGTGAATTGATTTTTCACAAAGACAAAAATAGCAATGGAGATAACTAATCAGGTATTAACGACTACATCACTGAATTAAAAAAAAACAAGATACAACACGAAACAAAACAAAAAAAAAACATCAATAATGTAATATTTTTAAATGAAAAAACAATTCTTTGGTATTACTGTTTAACTGTTAAATCACATTGAATTAAATAGTTTATAAGAATTTTTTTTAAATTCCAATTTCAACTTCTCATTGGACACTATACACATTTTTTTAAAAAGTAGATTGATATTTGTTGTTTAAGTAACATTCTGTAAAAATTCGTCTGCTAAAAGTCGGGAAAGTACTTTTTAAGCAAATACAAAAGTGGCGGCTGTGAGAAAAAGAACAGCTTTGTACTTAACGACGGTGTCAACTGAAAGTTTCATTTCTCTTATCAGAAAAACTCAAGTTCATATTGGAAACTTTTTTTTCCATCTGGGATCGTAAGGCAAAAAATAATCCCCCAGCTCTGCAGGTGAAATGGCCACGGCTGTCGTGCTTGGTGGTGGGGTCAGCGGGCTGGCGGCGGCTTATTATCTTCAGAGGCGAGTGTCCAGATTTTCGAAGGTCTCTTTCTTTTTTATATATGAATCTTTTTTCTTTTCTGTTTACATGTATTACCACGTTTAACTTTTATCCATATTTTTATGAACAGATCTACTTACGATATTACATAAACGATATAAACGTATGCGGGTACTTAAAAAACTCTATAATTCTGTAAAAGGAAATTTCAGCGGTAATTTATAATAAGAAATTATATAAAAATGTAATACTTGAATTCATCTCCCTGAAGTTTTAAGTTCAGTCTCCACCCTCATTTGTTTCGTTGTTTTTAGTTTTTGTTTTGTTTCGTCTTTTTTTTTTTTTTTTGCACAAGTGCTGCTCGTAAAAATTCACCCCCAAAATTTCGCGAATGTTTAAAGTACTTTCCCATTCAGAACAATTTTCTTTACTTCGGAAATTTGTTAAATCTGATATCAATTGATTTTTTATGAAATTAGACGGTGGAACCTGTCTACTACATAAATACAATGGCGAAATGGTCCCTGAATCTCCCTCAACCCCATCCCGCAAATCCTGAAAATCATTTTGCCCAATTTTATTCCTGGAAGAAATTATTTTTAACATTATACTGTTGACCTCTCTCTTTCCTCTAATCTGTCATCCCTCCATTTTCTTCTACTCCTCTTAGAGGGATTGTTTGACTTGTTTTCGGCGATCTAAAAAATTATTTTGGGTGGTACAGGGCGTGGTAACGAAAAATCATTGTTTTGTTTTGTTTCTTGTAAATGGTAAAACATTTTAAATAAATATGACTTTGCGTCAGTATCAACTGAAAAGAAAATTATAATAAGACAGATAACTCATGTACATTGACTGAAAGTTTTGATTACATAATGTTCCACTAGAAATAATAAAATCTTCGTATCTTTGGCTTAGAAGCTTGTTAGGAGTGTACTTATTTATGGGCGATACTGTAACTCTTACTCCAGAAAAATATTCTTAAATGTTTATCCTAGTTCGAAAAATAGTTCGTTCAAAACTATGTATAAGTGATCAAAATTTGAATTGTATTAAATCCTGCAGTTTTATCTCCAAGATGATGGTACTACTGAGAATGAAATATTATGTCGTGTTGTACAGGAAGCAAAGAGTTAATATCTCTTATCAATATCATATTTTGTGTTTTATCTTATTTCAATTCTTATTTTGCTGTTTCTATTTTGAGATATTTAGATTATCTTATTGGAAAGTAGTGACAGGCTTGGAGGTTGGATAAATACGACCCGTTACCCAGATGGTGCTATGTATGAACATGGACCTCATTCTTTGCGTTCTACTGGCAAACCAGGACACCATACTCTTACACTTGTAAGTTTCATTTGCTTTCTGAAATTTTCTTTGCTTATTATATCAGAAAAGTTCTTCAGTGATCATATCTATAACCACAAATCACTATCCAAAATAAACTGAAATTTAGAGAATATCAAATGTGTATATACGTATATCATCATAGTCTACTGGGCGAAATGATAAAATTGTTGCCCTAGAAAAGATGACATGATTCCATTTCCGTTTAATGAAAACCGGTTTTCTTTTTTTGTTGCAGACCATCTACTAGTTGGCCAGTTGTGTACAAATCCCAAGAGCGATAGGAGCCTTCTATCATGTCTGAAAGTGACACAATGTTCAACGAGCGAGATCGGAGATGCGCCGCTGTACAACTCATGCTCTCTACCGATCCAAGTTATGACAACAGGACCATTGCCAGCACCCTCAAAATGCAAATCTGGATTGCCATGAATAACAGGGACGTGCCCAGGGTGATGAAAACAAAGTTTCTGGCTACAGTTATGGTCTTTGGTGTGGTTTCAAGTGAGGGCCACATCATACCACCTCACATCTACGAAGTTGGCTTGAAAGTCAACACCAAAGTGTACCTGGATGTGCTGAAGAGTGTGGTGATCCCCTGGTGCAATCAGATGGCCGGTGGCAGACACTGGGTGTGGCAGCAGGACTCAGCGCCAGCCCACGAGTCCAAATAGACCCAGGCTTGGCTTCAGAAGGAGTGCTACAATTTTGTACCCTTCCCTCACTGGCCTCCCTCCTCCCCCGACCTGAACCTGCTGGACTACTTCGTTTGGTCATACATCGAGAACATCACCAACATGACCTCCACAACACCAAAGCCAGCCTGATCGCCGCCATCCACCGAGTATTCGCCGAGCTCCCGCCAGCACTTATGGAAAAGGCATGCTCACAGTTCCGGATCCGTATCAAGGCAGTGATTGAGGGTGAAGGCGGCTACATAATCAAGTTACCTGAATTGATTTTTTCTATAAAAGTTTTAAAATAAAGCTGTAGTGTTGTTTTCTTTAGGATGACAATTTTATTGTTCCACCCTGTATTGAAAAAATCTTTACATAAATGTCAAATGAAAGTGGTATTATCTGTTGTATTTATAAGCTCATATGAGCAAGTATTTTTATATATATAGGGATCTAGTGTCAGGATTTCCCTACAGTACACAGGATTCCTTTATTCATCGGTACAAGTTACCAGTTTAAAAATTAGTTGTTTGCATTTGAACTATGTAGAACATTGACTTAACTTTCCAATGATGTTACTATCTTCTTGCATAATTCAAATCAATATCACTGAATTAATGATTTATTATTGAGATCTTATACACTGACTTTGAATGTGTGTTTCCTGAAAATTCTATTTTTGTTCATGTTCAGCATAATGATATGTCATCTTGTTAGTTGATTTAAATCTTACTTCATTGTATTAATGCTTTGTTGCAGGAAAGTTGTGAATATGAAAAAGTGTTATATGAATAGTTTGCATCTTGATCTGGCATTCCTATATGATGGAAAACCAACAAAGTCTGGTGGTATTGTTGGTGTTGTCTAGGTTAGTGGTAATGATATTTTGGCCCCAAATCATGATTACCTTCACAGTCAGCATCTAAAGACATGTTAATTGCACAGTTGTTGATTTTTTTTTTTTTTAAGCAAATGTATTGTAGTGTTGTGGGTGTCTCAAAGAAAGTTAGCAGAAATGTCAACAAGATAAGGTTATTCAAGGAAAATTCAGAGATGATCACAGAAAAATCATACTCACTTTATTACCAATGTTACTACTTCTCTCTGGACTGGTTTCAAAAGCAGGTACACATTAAGTGGTATTTTCAAGTTAATCAAGGAAAATCTATATTTTGACAATTTGTAGCCCCAAAATTTAAGTTGTTACTTGTCACTTTCCTAGTAATCAACTGTCTCCCTTCAAAAGTCCTCAAGTCTCACGTTTGACTATCTTTTGCACCCACTAATAATTTTTGTGATTGACTCTTTGTTGTCAGTCACACTGTTAGCTTATCCAAAATGTGTGGCTGGTCCTACACAAGTCTTCCCTACTATAAACAAAATCCCCTGTGTAAGTTAGGGGAGTCCTCATGGCATAGTGCTAAACTGTGACATTGTAAGAGAGTTCAAACTCCAGTCATGCTATTATGTTCACTTTCAAACTAATACCCTTAGGAAAGGTATCAACTCCTTTATCATCCTATCTATGAATTGAATAGTACCACTACTGTTCTTCTTCAAGGATGGCGCTTTCATTAAATAACCCATGAAGGTTGATATGCCATTAAACAAAGACACCAAACCAAACTCTCTGTAAGCTGTCGAGCAGTTCACATTTTTAGAACTCTTGAGTAAATGTATGTCATCTGTAATGTAATAGAGCCCTTTTTTTTACTTTTCTTTTTTTTTTTTTTTTTTTTTTTTCCTTTTGCACATCCTTGATTTATAAATTTTCTTATTTATTTGTTTTGATTTTTGGAAAGCTTTATTTTTGTAGTCTGTAATATTGTGGACTGGGAGGGGATAAGGTTGATAATTTACAAGAAAATGAAAAGTGGGCAAAACTGGGAATTCTCAAAGCTAGTGTAAAGTATAAAAGATAAAAGTACTGGCTGTTTTTTTCTTTTGGAAAGTTCAGAGAAGGAAAATATAAATAAATAGATATAATTATGAGCCTATCTAAAACCTATGTTTTGAAAAGAAGGGAATGTTATGAAGAGAAGATATTCAGAACAGATAAAGCTGTTAAGCAGACAGTCTATTTCTTATCAAAAGATATCTGGCAACACTTCAGATGATAAAAGGTGGTTGTGTCAGAGAATCATTGATATGAAAAGAAAATGAATGGCTGATGAGATTTGTTATAAAGATGGAACAGCCCTGAGAATAGATGAGAAATAGTGGGGGAAATATAGGTACCCTGAATGTTGCCCTGCTGAGTAAAGGTGAGAGGTATAAAAGTTGGAGTTAAGAGAGTTGAATTAATTTTCTGACCTCTAAAAAGATATCAAGGTTATTGATTTTTGGAGAAAATGAAATTAATGATATTGAAATAGATTGCCAATTTAGAATAGGGAAATTGATTAACCTATACCTAGTCTGTTCCACCCCAGTTTGAAGCCTTCCTCCATAGAAGTTGGGGGTTTTGGCATCTTGCAAGTCACCTGTCTGCTGCCACTGGACTCCATATCACTTGAGAAGCACCCTTGAAACCCAGACCTTGTGCCAGAGTTGCAAACCAAGAACTCAAATTATTCTGACTGAGTTACATGTCCATGTCACTAAAGTTAACAGCATTTGGAGAAGGAAACTGTATTTCTGTATTTAATCACAGTCCTATTTAAACTATAGAATTATTGCAGTCACTGGAGTCAAGTCCTTTTGTATTATTTTTTTTCTTGAAGAATTTCTTAAATCACTCATCCACCAGCTGTCAGCTCATGCATCCCTCAGCATCTACAAGAGTGACCTACTCACTTTTCTGTGATTAAAAACATGTGAGCAGGTAGGTGGATGGTTGTGAATGCTAGAGATAGTCCAGGTCAACTCAACAATCACCAACATTGTTGATGTG
Organism: Sepioteuthis lessoniana; assembly: GCA_963585895.1. NCBI lineage: Eukaryota > Metazoa > Mollusca > Cephalopoda > Myopsida > Loliginidae > Sepioteuthis > Sepioteuthis lessoniana. The sequence continues at coordinate 81,492,168 of OY757915.1, forward strand.
TCGCTGAGTGTCTGGTGAATGAACAGAAAGGTTTGATAATTCTGGTAAACATACTGGGGTGAAGTAGGATACTGTCTAATGATAAATTGGTTTGTAATCATTATTTTCATTTTATGATTCTCTCATATATACAGCCAAAATGATAACCATGTTATAAGCAAAATGACTATTAGTTATTTGCTTCTTTCTCTTTTCTCTTCCTTTAGTTACATGAGCTTGGTCTAGAATCTGAAATCCTTCCCGTGGCCCGAACACACCCAGGAGCTAAAAACCGATTTATCTTTTATAAAAACCAACTTCACAGTCTACCGACAAGTAAGCTCTTTGACAAAAAAAGCTGGATGTAAATTTTAAAATCCCATGTTTGTTTGTCCACTCAATATCTCCAAAAGTTCTTGATGACTTTCAATATTTTGTGGAAGGATAGACAAAGAGACAATTGATTAAATTTGGGGGCGGATTCTGGATTTTTTCTTTTTTCTTTCAGTTTTGTTAACAATATAACATCGGATAATTTTTTTACTTTCTGGATGTAACAACTCAATAATGATGTTGAAGCTATAGTACTAATGAGTGAGGGGACAGGCCTTGTGTAAATGTAATTATCTTAAGTACCATGATTCATGCTAACTGGAAAAGTGTGAAAAGTAATACAACAATGGAGATAAGACATGTTTGAGACAATAAAAACATATTTTATTTGTGGTTGATGTACATAGATTATAGTTAGCAGTCATCATATATGGTAGTTAAATATCATTGCATAATGTGTTTCAGGTTACTGATACTGCTGCTTAGTGATTATTCAGCATCTCTTTGAAGTTACTGTTGTTACTAAATGATTGTTTGGCATCTCTTTGAAAGCTGCTGCTGGTTTATGATTGTTTGACATCTTTGTGCAGTTGCTACTTTAATGATCCTTTTCCTTTTGATGGCTGCGTCAAATTAGGTCTTCTTATATACCAGGCCATTGGTCTAATGAGTAGAGGGTTCGCCATTGGTCCAGGAGGCCACGGTTCAATGCAAGGTCGAGTCATACCAAAGACTCAAAAAATGGTACTTGATGCCGCCTTGCTTAATACTCAGCATTATAAAATACAGATCAAGTCTAAAGTAGAACAATTCAGGTAATGGAGTAGCATCCCCTCCCACACCTTGGTGTAGTAGCTGTTGAAAAGGGAATGTTTGGGTCACCCTCAACTAAGATCGCCAACTTTACTTACTTTATATATTATCAAAGTGGCTTAAATCAACTCAGAAGTTGACTTAGTATAAAATCATATAATGGTTTCTGATTACCTGGAAAATATTTTTATGACCTTTTATTTTTTCTCACATTCATTCTGGAATTGTGTGTGTGTGTTTTGATTTATCTTTGCTATATGAGCAATGGCTGTTGAGGTAAACACTTCTAGTTGAGTTATTAAAAGGATTTTCGACTGGTTACAATAATCTTATCATACTGAAAGTTTGATGATATATATGCCTCTGATGAATTATTATTATTACAACCTTCTGTCACATCAATCTAGGGATCTATAACCTGATTTTTCAGATTTTAGTGACAATAGTATGAATGGATTAATCAGTGGTATAACAATGGCATTAATAAAGTATGACAATCGTATTAATGGAGGTATGAGTTCTTTGAGTACTTTTTAGTCTATTGCTGTGTGTATTTTCCTGTTTTCTTATTAAAAATACTTCTTAAATCATTGTATTAAAACCAAGATCATTCTTTTATAATGAAAGACAAAATTTAGCTGAGAATTATGTTTAAGGTCACAGAAATGCTGCAAAAATACTTTGATGAGTAAATAATGATGAAATTTTCTTGATAAAATATTTTATTCATTCAAATTCATGGACATATTTTTGATATCTTGAATTCATTGGAATTGCTGACCAGACCAAGGAGTGTTGTATGAAAATTACTGGTCTGAAGAATATCCTTCATACAAAAGAACATACTATATGATGCTTGTATGTACTTATTTACCCATTCCCTCTGCCACAGGCAGGATGTGACACAAGGTCAATTTTTAAGCAGAGTGCAACTAGTTTGAATTTAGAGTTTTTTTTTCTCTTAGACTGGTTACCAAACCAAGCGGAGGGTAAAAAAAAGGGGGGGGTGTCCTCGTGGTGTAATGGTTAAAGCGATGAACTGTGGAATCGTAGTACGCGAGTTCGTACTCCAGTCGCGCTATTACGTTCACTTTCGGGCAAATACCCTTGGGAAAGGTATGAACCCCCTTATTCTCCCTCCAGCTATGGGTAAATAGTAGGACGGACTAGGTTCTTCAGCCTTGGTGAGGCAACTAGTCTAGGAGAAGGAAAACTCTGAATTCAAACCTGTTAAACTCCGCTTAAAAATTGACCTTGTGTCATATCCTGCCCGAGCGGAGGGGTTGGTAAATAGTACCAAACCAAGGCTAAAGGACATAGTCTGCCCTACTAGTTAACTATAGCTGGAGAGAGAAGAGAAGGATTCATACCTTCCTCCAGAACATCAGCACAAAGGAAAATACAAATAGCCTGATCCAGAACTTGAACTTGGGTCACCAATTCTATTTCCTAAAATGATAACCATTACATTAAGTGCACTTACCATGTAGAACTTCCCATACCAATTCTATGATCCTTTGCCGCATTGCATTTGCAGTACAAAGATTAATCAGTCTGTTAGCAGGGCTTAGAATACACCTACTGCAGAGGAGTAAGAGTCAACCCTAAGAGGGGTATCCTGGGTACATTTAGTGGAGAGGTTCCAATGCTAGAGCTTTGGGTAGAGTGAAGAACCCCTTCATTGCCATTATTCCCAGGCCCACTTAGACCTAGAGTGGTAATACCCATTAGGGTCCCATCTATAATTCAAATATAACTATGCAAATTATTTGTATTAAGAATAGTTACTTGAAGTTATAATTGTGTACTAAGGATATTATTATTAATTACTTGAAACCATTTAACTGCTCATGAATTATTACTGTTAGTATTCCTATAATTGAAACCATACAACTATGTGCAAACATGATTATTTTTAAATAGTTATAGTTATTTAAACCATATAATTGCATATAAATTATTAGTATTAGATAGGAATACTTGATATCATGTAACTGTGTGCAAGCAAATAATTATAGAAAAGTGAATTAGAAAAAAAATGCAATGGGAACCTTGACAATAGTTATGATTACAAACAAATATTTACAAATGAATCAAATTTTGGCATTAAATTACCCATAAGAAGTTGATATGTCGTTAAATAAACCAAACTAAACTCAAGATGAGTTACACGGGTTGATATGCCATTAAACAAAGAAACCAAACCAAACCAAACCAAACCAAACCAATCAAGATGAGTGCTATAAAGTTAAGTTGATTTCCTTGCCTAGTAAAAAGTTTTTCCTTTTCCAAAGTGTCCTTTAAATGAGCCAGTTACTCAGTATTATAAACTGTTTGTCCTGGTTTTATCCATTTCTCTTTGAATCCAACCAAATAGATTTTTTCCCGTCTAGTTGGATCTAGCCATGATTTTCTTATTTAATACCTATATTGTTATTGTTGTGGACCAGTAAAGGGTCCGGAAAAATAACACAACTCGGGTTTACGTGGAACAAAGTATATTAACGAAAGTATAATACAACTGAGTGTCAAATGTCAGTCTGACTGCCAAAGTGTTAGGCTGGGTAGAACTTATGGCTACCTAGATGAATGTTCTGCCGGTATTAATAGTCACAGAAGAGTTCATTACCATCCGCAGGTTGGGTACCATAACAGTTATAATGATCATCCTATCAGTTGGGCTTACACTGATTGTATCCTCTGCAGAGAGTTAAGACCCTCTACCAAAAAGAGTGTCCTGATTATGACACCAAACTGAATCTGATGGTGAGACTCCAATTTTAGGGCCCTAGGGAGTGTGGAGTACCCCTTTGTTGCTAACCCAGTGGTAGTTCTTGTTTGGGTAGATCTGTTTGGAAATTATTTGATTAGATAGGAATACTTGATATTATATAACTGTGCAAAAAACTTTTAAGAAACTATACAAAAAATGTAAATATAAACATACAATGTACACAATTTTCTTATCGCAGACAGGTTGAGATGCTGTTTTATCTGATTTTTCTATGTATGTGACTTTGGCAGTGAAAATGACATATCATAATTTTTTATTAGCAGAGTAGAATTAAAATTTTAAAACTTGGAGAATAAACCAACTTGCAGCTTAATTATCAGAATGAGACTATTTGGCACCAACATTTTGGCATCACCCTTTTGGTGCTGAGCTGTTTTGACATTTATTACTATGGTGCTGTCCTGTTTTCATGCCATTAATAAAATGAGAAATAATCAACTGCAACCAACAAACAGTGCAATAGACCAAGTGACAGGGAACGAACCACAACCACCAATGGGCAGGACAACAGACCAAGTGACAGGAAATGAACCACAATCACCAATGGGCAGCACAACAGACCAAGTGACAGGAAACAAACCACAACCACCAACGGGCAGTGCAACAGACCTAGTGACAGGAAATGAACCACAACCACCAATGGGCAGTGCAACAGACCAAGTGACAGGAAACAAACCACAACCACCAACGGGCAGGAGACGAATCACAACTACCAATGGGAAACTAACCTCAACCACTGATGGACAGTGCAACAGACATATGACAGGAAATGAACCAAAATCACTGACAGGCAGCACAACAGACCAAGTGACAGGAAACAAACCACAACTGCTGACGGGTAGTGCAATGGACCAAGTGACAAGAAATGAACAACAGTAACTGTCAAGTAACATATGTTAGGATTTCTTTGTGTAGGGTTAGAATACTCCAAATCAAAAAGACATTTGAAATACGTTAGGACTGATGAGCTCATTTTGAACATTGTAAAACTTTGATTCATGTGTTCTACTGGAATATTTGCATGGTTTTGCCTACAGCTATGAAATTCATTAGATATTTAATATAAATCTTACTTATTTGATTATAGTATTATCCTCAGAAATAAATCCAATTCTTTTTTAATTAATATGTGCCCATTCCTTACAATTTTATCGATCTAGAATAGATCGATAAAATACCAAAACAGTTCCATACCAAAATGGCAGTATCAAATGGTTGGTGCCAAGAAGGTGGCACTAAAACAGCAATACCAAAACATACTCAACCACTTAATAATAGTGTGGAGTCTGTATTTTGATTCATCCTTATCCTTATAATTTTTCAAGGGAGATAACTATGGTATCAAATGCTGATTATAGAGTAGTTCCTCTTGATTTATTTGGAATTATTATCTAAATTATATGAATAGGATGTGACTTGATATAAAAGTTAATTTTAAAAAACTAAATGCCAGAATAAAAAAAAATTCATTTTGTTTCTGTCTTTTTCAGGTTTGGGTGGAATTTTTAAAAAGTCTTCACTTCTTTCTCAAGCACTCGTCTGGAGTTTTATACGAGACCTTGTTAGCAAACGTGCACCAACTGATGAAGATGAAACAATTCATAGCTTTATAAGCAGGCGTCTTGGACATGAGGTGAGTATGAACCATATTGTTAATTTTTTCTTCTCTCTTTTTCTTTCTTTTAATTTTGACAACATTTCAAAGATATGAATTGTTCTTATTTTGATTAATGGATTTTATTTTAAGCTGAAATATACTGCTTTAAAACTAATGGCTTTTTTCTTCTTTTTTTTTGTACAAACATTATATCAGGAAAACTGATGAATAATAAATGAAAATGGGAAAACTTAATTTCTCAGATGTGAGTGTTTAATGTCTTAGTTAATCCTTATTGCATAGGAACTGCATATATGTATTTACCAAACCCTCCACTCAAGCAGGATGTGACACAAGATCAATTTATGTGAGATTTAACAGTTTGAAATCAGAGTTTTCCCTCTCTTAGACTGGGTGCCATACCATGGTTAAAAAGCGTAGTCTGACCTACTATTTACCCATAACTAGAGGGAGGATAGATACTTACTTTTACCAAGGATATTAATGCTATGTGAAATACAAACAGCCTCTTTGAGGATTTGAAATCTAGTCGCCATAACCATGATAACCATTACACCACTAGCAAAACTTGGTATATACTGTTCCATGCATGTGTACTTGAGACACAGGAATGTTACATTACATCAGGTAGTGGATGGTACTATTTATTTTAGGACTTGTTTTAGATGAAGAAATGAATAAAATAGTGACCTAGTCAAACTTTGAATGAAAATTCAGCTTGACAAATAGATAAATATAGTCACTAGTCAGCCCACATACAGACAAAATAAACAACAAGTTCCAGATAGCGTAACAGCCATTCTTTGAAGTTTACACTAGATTGTCTGGTTAAATTGAGGCAAAAGATTTTTAGTCATAAAGGAATATCTCTTGTATCAGAAATCAGAGAGTATTCAACTGTGAGAGTGTGTTTTTGACTAAAGTAGAAGAATATCTGACTATAAATACTGACAGAAATGTTTTATAGTGAAAGACTTAACTTACCCACAAGGCAGAAATGGCAATGCACATGGTTTGCATTCAGAGTATCTTTGAAAAAGAAACATGGTCGCTGTCAACATGAAAATATATAGATGGTAGTCTCATAAAATCTCGTAGGACCAATGTTGATATGCAAATTTTGAGCTTGCTTGGATGTGAATATAAGCGTGAGATAGGTGCAGTGCGACAGTTGCGATTCGTTTCTCTGGTGTTTGAGATCAATAAGTCAGCGTGAGATAAACTGAATGTGAAGTTAGAGTGAGAAGTAATCTTGGAGGATGCATTACTACTGCGTTGGGAGAGCAAATTATCTACATTTTTGATTTCCCAAATTGAAGAATCTAGTTCATATTAGAAGTGAGCCATGAGAAATATCTGCCAGCTTTTCTCTCTCTTTCTCCATGCTTCAAAAGTCAATTGTATTTTGATTGATTACCAGTGAATAGATAATAAAAGATAACAATAAAACTGAAATTTTTGTGTTTGTGGTGGTTAGTATAAACATGCCAAGTGTCACATGGCTGTCAAGTAAATATGAAATGATGACATGTATATCTTCCTATTTGAGAATAAATAAAGAAGATGCAAAAGATAGGTGATGAACATTTGTGTATATATATATATCATAGGTCCTCATTTCTGTTAGGTTGTTGTTTCTTTTGGAGGAAGGGTTTAAAGAAACTGAAATATGACAGTGGTAGTTGTCTGTAATGTGTGCTTTTTCCAGCCATGCAAGATCCTCCCTACTTTTTATACTTTTATGGCAGAATAGTAATGATTTGAATGGCATTTGCTAAATGCATTGGTGAAACTGTCTGAACTGGCATTTAACAATTGTGTGACAGAGAGCCCCTGCCACCAGGTGGGTTTATTAATTAACAGTTCTAGGGGATTGGGATGAAATTACTAATTAATCAGGTAATTTCAGAAATTTTTTTTTTTTTTTAATACAGAAAAAGAAAAGAGTGAAGAGGAATTTCCTTCTTTTCTTTTTTTGGAATAGTATTTCTATGGGTTCGTTAATTAGAGCTTATGATAAATGGTGAATGAGATTTTTGGATGGTCTGAGAGATGAAATCCAGACCCAAGGTCCGAGATGAGATAAGTAGGTTTAGCAGAACTCAAGTGAATGATATCTATGGAAAACTCAGCAGGAAATCCAAATTCATTTTTAGCACCATTTGAGAAGCGTTATCCCACAAAGGTTTGGAGATTAGACAAAAATGCATGGTGGTAAAGGCGATTTACATATTAAAATTCGTGGGCAGTGTCAAAAATTTTTTTCTCCGCCTTAGTCCATATAAGCAAGCGCACACAGAGCTAGCAAGCAGTCAGAGAGAGACACCGAATGCTGCAAGAATGGCTTTTTGAATTTTGCTGGTCCGATCAGAACCAAGATATGGAAATAGAATCTTTGTGAATCCAGATAATTTTGTCAACAAAGTCGAGAAAGCAAACGACTAAATAGCCAGCATGCCTGCAACAAAGATCCGCTAGTTGTCTCCTATAGATTTTCTGAATTCATATCAGACTAATTCGTCTTTCTCTCTTTGTGACTTTCCGACTGGACGAGTGAATCCCGTCAAAACATTTTGTACTCTATGTATTCATGCAATTTCTTTTGTGGTGATATAAAAATAGTAGCCTTAAAAAGGTTTTTTTTATCCAGGAATTGAAAGTGTTGCTTGTTTCTTTTTGTGTCCACAACAAGAACTCTTTTCTTCACAAATAGTGATTCCTTTCAGCATGGAGCCCAGCCTATTCAACTCTCACAATTGGACCATTCTGAAGGACCGAGTGACCACTGTTCGGATCAAGAATTCACAACGTGGTGAATAGTAGTGGTTCCTTTAGCTCAATGAAAGAGGCCTGAGTGTTTTTTGTTTTTTTTTTTTCGGCCAAAACCACTAGAGAGATAAGATACAACTACCAGCGGCTGAGCTCTATGTCAGAACTAAATGGAACATGTGACCAAAATTAAAGATAAATGCAAACTTTAAAATCTAAGTCAGTTGTGAGGATGAACTCAAGAAAGCAGATCTAGACAAAATTGTCTCCAACCAGAAGTAGATATTTTGTCCCTTTGGTGATAAAAAAAAAAAAGGATTTATTTCGGCATATATTCCCACTCCAAACTCATAACATAAAGCAAAGGCATCATCTGGAGAATAATCTTTATTATCTGTCAAACTTTAAAAATGATTTCCCAGGTTGAATCATTTCTATTCCCAGATAAACATGGGACACCTGAGGAAGGCTAGAGGATACAGTGACTGAAATGTTGTGTTTCAAGAGTCTGAAAAATCACAACCAAAATAATAATCTATATGTTAGATTATTGATGAGAATGGAAACTGATTTATCACAGTGAAGGAAAAAATGAATATTCGTATTTCTACTGCTAATGGAATGGAATTTATTCTTCAAGGGATGCTGAATCATCACATCTGAAGAGCACCGGGAAATTATGGGAATCTCTGAATAGGGAATTTCAAACCCTGAAGTCTACCAGACTGAGATGAGTCTAAAGAAATCCCATATTTAAATATCTGATCCTCACAACAGTCTGCAAATGAAAGCCATAACAGAAATTTCGTGGTGGAACTCTGAGCGGGAAACTAAACGTATGGTAGATAAAATAATTTTGAACAGTCTAATATGAAGATACATATTTAAAAAAAAAAAAAAGAAAAAGGGATGATATGGCAATGAAAGTTGAAATGTGAAGAAAAAAGGGAAAACAGAAAAGGATAAGAAAAAAGAGAAAGAGCTAGAACATTTGGAAAGAAATGCTTTGTTTTCTTTTTTTTTTTTTCTTCTTTTTTTTAGAAATGAACTAATAAATCAATAAATAAAAATAAATCATTTGAACTAATATCTTGATTTCTTTTCCCAGTTCTCAACAGTTTTTTTGTGTATTCACTATCACATGGATACATTGTTAGTTTCTTGATTTGATTCTGAATATTTGAGTAAATAACTATTTGTTTTTTTTGGGGGGGGTTGTTTTGTTAAGTTTGCTGTGGAATAAAAGATTTATTCCTTTAAAATCTACCTTGTCATTTCATTATCTCTCACAGTGCCTGCTCATTTTTTAAGTCGACAGAAGGTTCTTTGATTAACAACTTTTGAAGATAGAAATGTCTTCTGATATCATTTTTCTTTCTTTTTTATATGTGTTGGAATCAGGACCATAAATGGAAGATCTTCCTATATGCCGTGAGGATCTTGACTCCTCCTCCTCCCCATTATAAACCACTTGGGCCATAACACATGTAAAATATCTTTCATTCTGAAAGGAGTCAAGAACCTGCTTGCTTCTTGGGAAACCAAATAACAAATGAGAATTTGACCATCCTTCACAGAAAGGACAGTTACAGAGCCGAGCTGTGCTTTGTGTGCCACACTTGCCACTCTCCAAACAACCCTCATCCAACATAACAGTCTGAAACAGTTATCCATCACACATTTTTTTGAGCCTGAGATTACAACCCTACATACACTGTGATCTTGTGTTGTCCATATTAAATAAGCTGTTGTAGTATCTCGTGACACAAAGAATGATACAGGGGACAGAGTTAACTTGTTTTTGATAAAGAGTTATTTTCCAGAATTCTCCACTTTTCATGTGATGTGATATGTACATTTTATTTTTGTTGGCTAATAGAAAGAGGTTGCAAGAACTGATTTGCATATCATAAGTACAATTAATCCGATATGATGGATTTACGTGAAGAATTTACTGTGAATCCCAAAATTCAAGTACTTAAAAAATGATACTCTTGTCTACTGACCTTGGCTATTCTAGTGCCAAAAAGTTCTGGAATGGTTTCAGGACTGAATCATTATTTATTTATAAGATATTTTTAAAAAATCAAATAATATACACATTCATAATAATCATTGAAATTATTTTTCCTTCATGTTTTAAGGTTGCTGATGTCTTAGTGAATTCCATGTGTCGAGGTATATTTGCTGGTGATGTGCGCAAGTTGAGTGTACGTGCTTGCTTTCCTGATTTCTATCGGTTGGAACGGGACCACAGGTCTTTGATTCTGGGAAGTTTTTTTGGAGGTTAGTTTGTCAAAATTACTTTCATTTAATGATATTAGTGTATATTGTGCCCACAAAAAAGCAATATTATTTAGCCAGGCTAGGCTATTAGAACTGAATTATCACTACATAAGACATATTGGCTAAACATGTGTCTACATTAATGACTCCGCCCTCTTGGTGGGGCTTAGAATACACTGACTGTATCCACTGCAGAGGGGTAAGATCCTCCTCTCAAAAATAAAGATGTCCTGGGTATGATACTAAACTGCATCTTGAGATCTGGGGAATGTGGAATACTCCTTCATTGTCATTACTCCCAGGTCTACTCTAACCTGGAGTGGTAGTACCTGTTAGGGGCCCATCTATGGGTCTAATAGATCTGTTTCCAAATTATCTGCATTAGATAGGAATACTTTATATCATATAACCACATGGAAAAAACTCAGCTTAGTGTTATAGCCAGGACACAGTGTTTATTTGGTAGATTCCTTAAGTACATTTTTTGTCTAAATCAATTTTAAATTGAAATATAATACTAAGACATGTTTATAAAGGGCATTTTTATTAGAATGATACATTTCAGTGGAAATTGGAAAAATCAGATGATGTTTTAAGAACTTCATTAGAAAATATATCTAAAAGGTTTTGAACAACTTTATATAATGATCAAAATTGGATAATTCATTAATGTTATCTTTTATGCAGGAAAGTGTTTAATGTTCTTTAATAATGCTTAAGGAGAGTGTTTAATGTGTCTGTTGAAGGAAACTGTTTAATGATATATAATGAAAGTGTTTATTGTTACATAATAGAGCAATGAGATCTATTTTTAACATGTAGTTAATGTTTAAATTAGGTGGTCACCTTGTCATTCCTCATCAATGAATAAGAACAAAAATGGCAACCTGATGAAAACAGAACAACTGAAGCGACAAGATGATATGATTGGAGAAGAGACCAAGTGAAGGAAAAACTAACTTAAGGGAACTGAGGAGATGGGAGCTGACTGATAATAAAGACAGACCCATATTCATATAACAGATGAAAATAGAGTAAAGGGCTACACAACACTATTTGGTACTGTGATCAGGATGGAACAAAGATTTCCAGAAATTTTTTGTGGTACTTCCAAAAGGATACAGATGGCTCTGTGATGTTTTTTATTAAATTTTATAATTATGTAATGTATGCTGGCTGATGTGGAAAAAAGCAAAGATGAAGATGTAAAGTAATTATAGAGTTAATCCAACAAAAAATAAATGATAGGTAAAAAGAAATTCATAACTTGATAATTATGAATTTGAAAATGATTATGGTAGGAATTACATAATAGATTGGTGAGATCTATTTTTGAGATGTAGTGTAACATTTAAATTAGGTTTTGAAACATTAAATTGAATTCTAAATGGAAAGATACAGGACTCAACGCAGGATGTGGACACGACGACACGAGTTCAAATCCTGGACGAGCCTGATTACATTTCACATAGCACTAATGCCCTTGGGAAAGGTATGAATCCAAATATTCTCCCTCCAGCTATGGGTAAATAGTAGGGCAGACTAGGTTCTTCAGCCTTGGAGAGGCGACTAGTCTAGGAGAAGGAAAACTCTGAATTCAAACCTGTTAAACTTTGCTTAAAAAAAAAAATTGACCTTGTGTCATATCCTGCCCGAGCGGAGGGGTTGGGTAAATAGGATACAGGACTCAACGAGTTTGATTGACAGCTGTTAAACTTAAGATCAATCTGAGACCACAGCTCTGATTGGATAGTTTCAGTCAGGTGACCAAAATGGTTCTAGAATTAGAATTAGTCAAAAACACCTGACCTGAATGGTCCAACACTTTATCTTGCTCTGCAACTCTCCATTTAATTCAAACAGGTAAGGGTTAAAAGTCCTTGAGAAATATTTAGGTAAAATGTGCATATGAAATGGTGGTTGAGTTGTCATTCCTCATCAATAAACAAGATCAAGGATGGCAACATCAAGTAAACATCAGAATGACTGAGCTGACAAGCCAAGGCAAATGAAAGAAGAATGAAGACCTATATTCATATAACAGATGATGATAGAGTAAACAGCTGTGTAACATAATATTATTTCATAATACCCGAGGAAAATGTTTAATATTGAATAATGTTTAAGGAAAGTGTTTAATGCTATTGAATAATGTTTGAGGAAAGTGTTTAATGCTATTGAATAATGTTTGAGGAAAGTGTTTAATGCTATTGAATAATGTTTAAGGAAAGTGTTAAATGCTATTAAATAATATTTAAAGAAAGTATTTAATGTTGCTTAATAATATTTAAGGGAAATATTTAATGTTGTTTAATACTATTTCAGGAAAGTGTTTGATATTATTTGATAAAGTTTAAGAAAAATTTAATGCTATTTAGAAATTTTTAAGGAAAATGTTTAATATGGTTTAATAATGTTGAAAGAAAATGTTTAATATCATTTAATGTTTAAAGAAAGTGTTTAATGTTATTTAATAATTTTAAAGGAAAGTCTTTAATATCTTTTATATAGGAAAGTCTCCAGTTAATTCTTCTCCCTTAGTGCAGAAAGCTACACAAGAGAAATGGGCACTCTACTCTCTGAAGCAAGGGTTGCAACAATTGACTGAAACATTGGCACAAGTGTTGCATGAAAATCCAAGGTGTGAGCTAAGGTTACAGTCACCTTGCACAGGGCTGCAGCTGGATTCAGGAACAGCTACTGTAAGTAGAAGATTAAATTCAGTTCAAGTTTTCAGTTTGTCACTTTCAATGCTTAACAGTCATTCTTTACATTCTGGATATTATTCAGAAGAATATATAGATTTCGTGTTTGAAACGCATCTTTAAAGATTATGCTATTCTGTGAAGTAAAAGTTAATTGGGCTACTACATCAAGGTGTAGGGAAGGTCGCTACACTTTTCCCTGGATTACTCCACTTTAGACTTGATCCATACCTTATAATGCTGAGTGTTAAGCAAGGGGGCATCAAGTACCATTTTTTGAGTGTTTGGTATGACTCAACCTGGGATTGAACCCAGGTCTTCCAACCAGTGGTGAACTCTCTATCCACTAGGTCAATGAGTTACTTCTGTTGATTTTGTTCCAAGTTTAAATTCATACAGTAGAAATACTCTCACAAATAACTGTTGGACTGCTATGTTAATTTTGCTCATTGCTATTGTAGATATAAGTAAGTAAAGTTGGCGACCTTACTTGAGGTTGACCCGAATGCTCTCTTTTCAATAGCTACTACACCAAGGTGTAGGAGAGGGCACTATTCCATTCCCTGGATTGCTCTACTTTACCCTTGATTCTTACCTTATAAGTGTTAAACAAGGCAGCATCAAGTACCATTTTTTGAGTGTTTGGTATGACTCAACCTGGGATTAAACCCGAGTCTCCTGGACCATTGGTGAACACTCTACTCATTAGGCCATTGTAAATGATGTAGGTTTCCCTTTACCAAAGATGATTAGGAATTATTGCTATTCCATAGGTTTTTATTTTTTATCTTTAGAGAAAGACTAATAATGAAATAATAGTATCAGTGATCCAGAATGTTGTAGAGAAAAAATGATAAATTTGAATTAAAATATGTCATGAAACATTTCTATACATTGTTTTTTTTTTCTTTTTTTGTTTTTCAGGTTCACACAGAAGATGAATATATCAAAGCTGATCATGTGTTTTCCACAATATTTTCTCAATGTAGGTATTCTAAGACCTACCATATATATTCATGTATAAGTGGATTACTGATTTATAGTCACAAAATCATTAATTTGTAGAATTAATTTTTGAAGTGTTGGATTCTTTTCATTATGTAGTCTGAAATTAAAATGAATGAAATAGATCCAAATAACTGCTTTCATAGCAGTCTCCCTTTGCTCAGTATCTCACTTGCAGAACTAATCTTCACCAACAAAAAATATCTTTGCTTAGTACAATCTCCACTGACGGCAATCTCACTGTTTCTCTTGCACATGGTATTTTTATGCTTGCCTGGTACGTTCACTTTGAAAAATTTGCATACACCACTCTTGCAAATTCTCCTTGCTTGAGACCATGTTTTATCTTAAATTGAGGTATTTGGGGGGGCCATGTTTTTTCTCTCTCTCTCTCTCTCTCATACACCACTCATTTTGCATGCCAGGCATATATGTGCTCGCTTTCCCACTCAGGGTAAGTCATCTTCTCTTCTACATAGTCATTCTCTAAACTTTAGTTTGGTACATGGCTGGAATTATGAGGCATCCAATGAGAATTGAATTAACTTGCTAACCATAATATCATGATGAGGTGCCTTTCAAAACTAAGTATTACTTACATTTAGCACAAGGCCACAAGAGTGAGGCAAATAGTGAAGGTCAAACTCACTACTTAGTAGTAATTGATCTGTATTATACTACAAGCCCTGTTGATCAGACTTAAAATATGCTGACTGCATTCTTTGCAGAGGAGTAGGACCCTCATAAAAAAGGGTGTTCAGTGTATGAGACTGTTAGTGAGGTTCTATCTCTGGAAATCTGGTGAGTGTAGAGTACTCCCTTTATTGCCATTACTCTCAGGTCCACTCTGACCCTGATTATTACTACCTGTTAGGGTCTCTGTATGAGTCAAGTAGATCCATTTGAAAATTACTAATATTAGGTAGGAAAACTTGAAACTGTATAACTGTATGCAAATTATTTGTATAAGATTGGAATATTTCATAGAGCATGACTGTGCAAACCAGAGATGATTATTATTAAATAGGAATAGTTACTTGAACCCATATAATTGTATTGCCCAGTCAGCTGACTGCACCTCTGCAGAGGGGTAAGACCCCCCCCCCTAACGAGTGTCCTGGATATGATACTAAACAATCTGATGGTGAGGTTCCAGCAATGTTGGAGCTTTGGGGAATGTGGAGTACCCCTTCATTGCCATTGCTCCCAGGTCCACTCTGGCCCAGAGTGGTAGCACCTGATAAAGGTCCTATCTATGGGTTAAATAGAATTAACAGCATACTTATGCTAAAATGAATTGTTTGAGTAAAACTGAATAGTTTGAAATAGAAATGACTTTTACAATTAAACCGTACTTACATTTAAACTGTGTGCTTATGCTTAACTGAATTATTTGAAATAGAACTGTTTTTCGACATTAAAACTGTATTTACACTTAACCGAATTGTTACATACAACTGCTTGAATAGTTAGAAATGGAAATGTTTTGACCATTAAACTGTGTACTTATGCTAAACTGAATTGTTTTAAATAGAACAGATTATTTACATAAAAATGGATTCGGCGTTAAATAACCTACAAAGGTTGATATGCCATAAAACCCAACAAACCAAACCAAACAATTGTATATAAATTATTAGTATTAAATAGGAATATTTGAAATCATATAACTGTGTGCTAATTATTTGTATATGATTAGTTGAAACCATATAATTGTGTGTAAACACTACCATCATCATCATGTTGTGCTGATAGCATGGAGTTTCCTGACTATCTCTTGCCATCCTTCCCTATTGTCCATCACACCTGACTGTGTCTGCTCTGAGCTGATGTACATAACTCCTTGTTGGTCAGCCAACTCTGGCATATTGACAGGCTATCGATTATATGGAAAGCTGATCTTTCTAATGAAATAAAATAGGATTTCTTCCAAGCTGTGACTGTGTCAATACTACTGTATGGATGCACCACCTGGATGCTAACTAAACACATGTAGAAAAAGCTAGATAGGAACTGCATCAAAAATACTACATACTGTTTTGAACAAATCCTAGAAGCAGCACCCCACAAAATGGCTAGTGTATGGCCACTAACTTCCCATCTCAAAAACCATCCAAGTAAGACTAGCAAGACATGCTGGGCACTGCTGGAGAAGTAAAGACAAACTTATGAGCAACCATTATCTTTAAGTTTCAATTTTGCAAAATTATCAATATAATTATTATAATCAGCCACATAATTTGATCTCACTTTGGAATAATGAGAAAATGGTAATCCAAAGTATTAGGCTATAGGCCAGCCAGAGGCAAACTGTGGCCCACTGATCCTATGTGTTCCGATGTGTTTTCTGAATGGCCTGCTTAAGACTTAAAATCTTTAGAGAAAAGATCTTTTTACCAAAGAGAAAAAATCAACTTTTCCCTGTTTCTGAGTCCGAGGCATATGTATATTGTCTTCTAAAAATTACTTGAAATTTTTTTTGTAGAGTGGTCCACCTAATGATCAGCCATGTCTCCTCATATGACCCGTTTCTTGAAAAAGGTTGCCATGCCTGCTATAGACTCTCCTTGTGACATGAAATAGAATTTCATTCATTTTATTTTACATTTGATAAATAAAGTTCCATGATTATTCTATAGTGAAAAGAATGCCATTTGTAAAATTTATTTTTAAATGTCAACAGATGAGTATAAAAGAAATATTGTGTTAAAGAAACTTTTAAATTGTGATTAGCTCTGTTGACAATGGTTGTTGGTTGTTTTTATGACATATCAACCCTTATTGGGTTATTTAATGCTGAAGTCAGTCTTTTTTTTTCTTTATCAGGAAATTATATGGTTTCAAGTTACTGATAAAAGTTGTAGATTCAAGTGTCTATTCTTAAAACAAATAATTTGCACACTGTTATATGATTTTAATATTTTGTATCAAATACTGATAATTATTTGGATTTAAGTATTTCATGCAATTATATGGTTTCAAGTAACTATTGAATTATATATGGTACAAAAATATACCTTCACAATCATTTTAAACAGATGAACACTTCATACTTAGCTGCGATATGGTGTTTTAAGAACTAATGTATTATTAAAGTTCTCACGTATTTTAAACAGTATCTGACCCATACATAGGATCTTAACAGTTACTACCATTCTGAGTCAGAGTGGACATGGGAGTAATACCAATGAAAAGGTGACTTTGCACTCTTTAGAACTGGAGCCTCACTACTGGATAGAGATTTGATCATACCCAAGACATTCTTTTGGTGGGGTCTTATCCTTCTACAAGAGATGTATGTATTTACCAACCCCTCTGTATGGGCAGGATGTGACACAAGGTCAATTTTTTAAGCAGAGTTTAACAAGTTTCAATTCAGAGTTTTACTACTTCTAGATTCGTTGACTAACCAAGGCTAAAGATCCTAGTCGGCCCTACTATTTATCCATAGCTGGAGAGAGAATAATTGGATTTATACCTTTCTCAAGAATATTAGTTTTATGTGAAATGAAATCAGCCTTCTCCAGGATTTGAACTCCTGTTGCCAAGTCCATTTCCTATGATGATAACTATTACTCCTCAGTCACATCCTACAAGAGATGTAGTCAGCATATTCTTGCCTCTGCTGACAGCGTCGTTGGTATATAAGTTAACTTTTAAAGTAAGTTACATTTAAATATATGAATATATTAAAGATTAGTTTTATTTGCTATGATTATTTTCATTCATCATAAAAATAAGACAGAGGATCAGTTGTTATTTTGATTTTATCATTAGTTTAATATTTAGGAAGTACTGAATACAAACAAGAAAATGCGGGGTAATTATAAAATTGCTGACAGTCTACTATTATTTTTATAGCATATTTATACAGAGATGCTCTAAAGTTTAAAATAGAATTTTATTGCATATCGTTCTTCTAAAATGTCCTCACGTCCAGATTGCACTTTTGAAATTCACCAGCAGTGACAATCAGGCTTTAGTAGGGTGTATTCCAATTCCTGCTGTATCTGTTCATTTGAACCTGAAATCATAAAAATTGGTCAGTCATCTCATAAGATGTATAGCAATAACATACTGAATTTTCAAGAGTCTATGACAATTTTAAATGCCTGAACAAAAAAAAGTCTGGAAACATATTGAAGGCATCACATATTATTGCATTTCTTATATCTGTTGTAATTTCCATAGAAATAAATAGGTGGTGTTACTTTTGGAGCATCTGTCTTATTATTTATTTCCAATTTTTAATGTTAATTATTCTTCTCTGTTCACAGATTTGGGTCCTTTGTTATCGAATAACCACAAAGCATTAAAAGATCCTCTTGAAGAGATATCAGGAGCTGACATTATTGTTGTTAATTTGGAATTTGATGGACAAGTCCTTCCTCAACAGGTTTGTATGTGAATGATAGAAAAACGTGAATTCAAATTTAAAATTTATTTAAAATGAGTTATATATTAACGTTTATCTCTTGATTCAATGATGATCATAAATTAGGTCAAACCTTAGTAAATAAACTACACAGGTGATTTGTTTATAGTGGTGGAAGGATTGTGTAGAACCAGCCACATTTTGGATGAGCTGATAACAGAAGAATGGTGCACCATTGCACAACAGATTCTCTAGGCAACATTTCTTACAGTTTGATTTCACAGCCTTTCATTTTGTAATGGCTGCCTTACCATGGTTAAAGAGCCAAGTCTGCCATACTATTTACCCATAGCTGAGGAGCAGGAAGAGGCATAAGACCATAAGCATGAAATGAAATGCAGACAGGCTTGCCCGAGATTCAAACAAGGCTTATCAAGTTTATTTTCTATGACAGTAACTGTTATGTTATCCACTTCCATGATTTGTATGTTAATACCATTGTAACTGTCTACCTACTTTTTTTCCAAGGGAGTTGGTGTGTGTCATGTTAAGTGAGGAAGGGATAGATAGACTAAACTAAATGAAATCTATCTCCCACCCATATGCTCACATATATACTTTTACTACTGTAGACAAATTCTGGGAAAGGTATGAATTTATCTCTTCTTCTTCCAGCTATAGGTAAATAGTTGAGACAGTTCTTTAACCTTGGTACAGCAACCAGTCTAGGAGAAGGATAACTGAATTCAAACCAACTGTACTCCTTTTAAAAATCAACCTTCTCTGATACTTTATTATATAACAAAGGCTTTAAAAGAAGAATTACTTTCATAAAAAATGTTATCATAAAGTTTTGAATGAGTGAAATATTCTTCTAGATAGTTTTGTTTATCTGTTTATTTTGTTGTATGAATATTATATTTCTTTCTCCAGTTTTGATTTTTAGTTAATTTCTATAAAAGGATTGCCTTCACTATGACTTTGTCATTAGATTGGAGCCTCTCCTACTGTGTAACAATTTTTTGATAAAAAGTTAATTTTCTTCTTGACTAAAAATAGCTAGATTTTTAAAAAATTCTTGATCATCATCATCATCATTATGTCATGCTGCTAGCACAGATATCCCTGACCCTCTCTCGCCACTTCTCCCTATCATTCATCGCCTCTGGCTGGTCTTCAGGGCTACATCCCGTATCCTCACATAGCTGCTGTGTGTATGTTCAAGCTGGTCATCCTGCTTTTGCTTGGGCATATGAGGGGGTCCATAGGAGTACATCACTTATGAGCTTGTCCTTGCTTCTCCAGCAGTGTCCTCTTCTTGAACATAATACACTCAAAATGGGTATTATTTATAACCTAACTCTACAGCATTGAAATTTTGTAAACTATGATAAAATTGAAACACCTTTCTAACAAAAAGTTAAACTGCATAAATATATATAAGGGGTGTTCTTATTTTTAGACTGCGAGATATTTGTATTACAGTTGCATAACCTGCAAGACCATTGGTGTGCAAGTGACATAGAATGGATGCACTGGGTTCAAATTCAAAGCAAGGCTATTTGCATTTTCACCCTTAAAAAAAATTTGAATCCATCTCTTCTCTCCTCAGCTATGGGTAAAATAGAGCAGACTGAACCCTCAAGCCATTGTGGGCAACTAGTCTAGAACAGCTCAAAACCTACAAGATAGAGTTTCCAAGGCTGTATTCACCCAACCCCTATACCATGAGCAGGATGTGACCCAAGGTCAATTTTTAAATGAATTATGACTGGTTTAAATTTAGAGCTTTCCTTCTATACTGGTTGCCATACCAAGGTTAAAGACCCTTGTCTGCTCTTCTATTTACCCATAGCTTGGGAAAGAACAGTTGGATTCATACCTTTCCAAATGGTATTAGTGTTATGTGAAATGCACAGCTTCATCCAAGATTTGAACTTTGGTCTATTTCTATTTTAGACCATTACACTAGAGGCATCTCTAAGGTAATCTGACATTATCTTCAACCTTGTTTTGGCAAACTTCAGTGATGATACAGGTGCCACTCTGAATCAGCCTTGTCATTTCTTAGGACAACATTTGTAGTTTGGGCTTCCATATTATTGTATGGAAACCCAAACTACTTCCATTATTGTTTTATTTTTCTTTCGAATTTTAGGGATTTGGACATCTTCTTCCTGATCTTGAGCAAGCACATTTCCTGGGAGTCATCTATGATTCTAGTGTTTTTCCTTCTCAAGACTGCCAAAGTTCTCCATCAACACGGCTAACTGTAAGTTTTCTGTCCTAATTTTTTTCAAACTTTGCACTGATTTAGAAAAAAAAAATTCAACAAGTTTGTAAATCTGTTCCTTTTTTTTTCTAAATTCCCAAAGAGGTGTGATATTGACTAAACTTGGTTTTGTATTGCACAAGGACAAGTGGGAGGAGAAATGAGAAGACCAGAAGATAGTCTTATGCTAATCTTCTCAATTGGAAGGGTCTGCTTACCTAGAAAATCAGCATTCAGAATCTTTGCTTTAATCCATACTGGAATACTGATAACTCGTTGGAGGACAATGCCTAGCTATTTTGGTTATAGTTGAAATAGCAGGGTTCCCTAACTATGGTAGTGGGCAACCACCCTAGGAGAAGGACAATTCTGAATTCAAATCATAGAAAAGATAACAGAAAATGCCTCTACTATCACAAAAGAAATAAAGCAGAACAAACTCCAACTAAGTTCAATAATACACAACAAAAGGACACTTTGGATTTTAGATTGTCTCTTTTTGTTGAGTCATCTCTTCTGTGTCTCACTTCAGTGACCTGCTCTTTCATGCAAAATTTACCAATAGAGGAAGCTGTAAATCACTCAAGTTCTGAAAAAGGATAGTACTTTATTTATTTTTTCAACAATCAATAATTAATGAAATTAGGGTGCACCATCAACATAAAGAAATATACTACCTCTGTCCCATAACAGTTGTCACCATTGTATATAAATTTAATACACTTACTGTAACAACTATTATTGTTCAGTCGCCCAGTCGGCTGGGGCTGTAGAATACACCGACTGCTTCTCTGCAGAGGGGTAAGACCACCACCAACGAGTGTCCTGGATATGACACTAAACAATCTGATGGTGAGGTTCCAGCAGTGCTGGAGCTTTGAAGAATCGGAGTACCCCTTCATTGCCATTGCTCCCAGGTCCACTCTGGCCCAGAGTGGTAGCACCTGATAAAGGTCCTATCTATGGGTTAAATAGAATTAACAGCATACTTATGCTAAAATGAATTGTTTGAGTAAAACTGAATAGTTTGAAATAGAAATGACTTTTACAATTAAACCGTACTTACATTTAAACTGTGTGCTTATGCTTAACTGAATTATTTGAAATAGAACTGTTTTTCGACATTAAAACTGTATTTACACTTAACTGAATTGTTACATATCACTGCTTGAATAGTTTGAAATGGAAATGTTTTTGACAATTAAACTGTGTACTTATGCTAAACTGAATTGTTTTAAATAGAACAGATTATTTACATAAAAATGGATTTGGCGTTAAATAACCTACAAAGGTTGATATGCCATAAAACCCACCAAACCAAACCAACCAAAACTATTATCGTTCAGAGGTAATACTATATAAAACTGTTAAGTATTTTTTACATACAAACTATCTACTTTGCATCATAAAGCTACCAAAATACTTCAGAATTATAAAAACTAGCTAAAAAATCATCCTAAGAGTGTAATTTTAAGCTATATTTTGTGTGGACTTGAGAGGTTAACTATAGTTGTTGTTGCTTGGATTGCAAATGTAAACATGACATGATGAAAGTCTAGATTTCCCAATCACTGTAAAAGACTATAACTTCAGTTTATGTAGTTGAGCAAAAAGATAAAGATTCTTGTTAGATAACCAGACATATACAAAGTAAGCATTATACTTATCCTATATCATGTTTTTATTACAGAGATCAGTCTAACAGACTCTGGGATCCTATTAGTAACCCAAGAAAATTTGCTGGCCATAGCTCAAGCTATCTTTGAATTTTGAGATGAGAGTTTGGTGAACCTATAAGATATTTGTTGGATTAGAGAAAGATATATTTATATCTATTTCATAAACTTATCACAGTTCTTTCAAACAAATTTTGAAAGACAAGAAGAAAACAAGTTGCACACTCATACAAATTTAGTGTGACTAAGAGCATGATTTATCGTCTATAACTATCAAACCCTGTTTATATTTATCTATCGATGTAAACCTGTTCATATATATCTGGAAGTCCCCTGTGACTCATGTGCTGAACTGTGGCCTCAAAGTAAACATGTTCAAACCTCAATTGTGTTATTATGTTCACTTTTGTACTAAAACCATTGGGAAACATATAAACCCTCTTATCCCACAAGCTATAGGTTAAATAGTATCACTACAGGAATGGCTTTAGTATTAAATAACTCATGAAGGTTGATATGCCATCAAACCAAGAAACCAAACCAAAATCTCATATCTATCTATCAGTCCTATTTGCTGTTTTAATTTGGTGGAATTCATAAATGATTTCCTTTATATTTCATGTTGTGTTTGATGGAAAAAAAAGCAAAAAAAACAAGGCAAGAACTATTTTCTTTTTTTAGGTAATGATGGGAGGCAGCTGGTTTGATGAGTTATGCAATATTTGCCCTGACATGTCTGAAGAGAGTTTGACAAATTTGGCTGTGAAATCCGTGACTGAACAGTTGGGATTTTCTGCCCATCTACGAAGATCTAAAGTTATGTTTCATAAAGTGAGTATCAAGTCTATAATATCAAAATGAAACTGGAAATTGGTGTTCATATTTTTGCTTCACTATTTTTTGGTACATTTTTCCTCTATTTCTTTCATCATTTTTCAGTAAATATACATTATATCTATTTATTTATCTATATATAAATAGTAGTATGTATGTGTGTATTTTTTTTTTTCTTTTTTTGATGGGTTCAAGAAATAAGAGAAAAAATTTGACAAGTTTATTGAACTTCTGATGAATCTGTTGTATAGCATGTATGTTTAATGACTCTAGATTATTCACTTCTTCAGGTTTCATGAGTGTATACATATATATTCAAAAAAGAATGGAGATATGATTTTAATAAGTAATGGATATTTAAATTGACTAGAATAAATCCTGAAATGTCTTTTGACTCACACTTTTCAAAGAAAAATAACCATCTGTAACTAAGAAATTGGCAATTAAAACATTGATGGGGATGATCTCAAAGGAGAAAAAAAAATTATGAAGGTTTGAGGGTGATCCGTCACTGCATAGTAACTACGACAATTTCAAGGAGGTTAAGATGATTTTTTTGTCAAGGCCCTGTACAAGACAGAGAAATACTTTTTAAATCAGTATTCCACTTGAGTTGTACTTGTTTAAATATACATGAATATATATAACATTTTATTTCGTTATTTTCTGCTGATTACTCAATATTTAAAAATAGAGCTATATTAATAATAGTAATAATCTATTATAATCCATATTTTTTTATTCAATAATCCATGACAGTCACGTTAAACACAATTATTCAAATTTGAATTGTCTGTAACTTGAAATTATTAAATAAAATACATTGGTTATAATAGCTTAGGATTTTATTTATTTATATATATATATATATATATATATATATTTGAATTATGTATGAGGTTTAATCAGACAGATATGTTGTATAGAGAAAATGGAAAGAAAAATATATATAAATGGATGAGAAAAGATTAATTAATTAGTTCCACCAATGCATTTTGACAGGATTGTTCAAGATATGAAATTATGAAAATTTCAGGTAGAAAGTGTTTTTGTCATATTCAGGGTGGGAATTATGAATTTAAAATAGTGGTTTGAAATGAATACAGAAAAATATTCAAAAATGTTATGTCTTGAAACATAAATTTTTAAACAAGGAGAAACATAGCATCTATAAAAAGTCAGTTTGTTTATATGGAGAGTGGAGAATATATATATATATATACACACATGCTCCAGTACATTATTAGCAAACTAGGTGAGCAGACTGTTACTTGATTCTTATTGGGTACCTCACATTTATGGCTTTGCAATAAAACTAAATTAAACTTACTAAATAATTACACACTCCCAATATATAAGTTTATTCAGTGGTGTAGCGTTAAAGATAAAGAAATGATAGAATACAGGGCTATTTGTTATATCAAGCATAGCAAACAAAATAAACCTCAACAAAATTCTTTCAGCTAATTTGAGGGTACAAAATAAATGAGAATTTTAGTAGTATATAGATCAAAGGCCACCAACTCATAGCCTGCTGACCCATCCATTTGGTCCTACACCCAACTTTCAAAATTTTCTCTTCACCATTTGATGTTGACAACTTCATATGGAATTCATTGATCTTCAGTGTCGAGAAGATTTAAAGTCCAAGTTTCTTGCTTGCCACATCCTTGATTACTATAAGAACCATGTGCTTTCATCTGGATGATTTCCCAACCTTATTACTCAAACCCATGTAGTAGTAAGCATGTTTGGCACAACATACTGCTGTGAATAGTTGTTCTCCAAAATGAAGCATAAATATGTTGTTTGCAACTGTCAAATCATCACTTATCTAATTTGTTCCTTCTGAGTACGTCTTCATTTAACTCTGATATTACTTATTTTTTTGTGATTGCAAACAACATCCAATGTCTCATTAATGGATTATAATTGTTACCTTGTGAATTTAGCTATTTTTTCCTTTTCTTTTAAAATAATGGCTCTGTGCCCTCCTGAGTTAAGTTTTGTAGCCATTGGAATGAAATGGTTGGGGACCCATGATATAGATAATAAGAAAATACTGTTCCTCCTCCCAAAGTAAAGGAATGCTGTTCTTTTTATATTAGAAATAAGTTGTACTCACCAAGAAAAGATTACTTGATATCTACTTTCTATTTTTCATTCTATAATGAATAGAAGGATTTCTTTTTCGTAGAGTTGGCAAAGAACTGCACATCAGCAGGGATATATCTCCACCAACAAGTGTCCTAAACTGTCTGATGGTGAGGCTCCAGTCCTGGAGCTTTGTGGAGTACTCCTTCATTGCCATTACTCCCAGGTTCACTCTGAGCCAAAGTGGTAGTACCTATTAGGGTTTCATCTATGGGTCAAATATTCAATCATTCACTATACTTAAAACTGTGTACAAACAAATGATTAATATTAAATAAAATTATTAACATTTGATACCAATACTTGAAACCATTTAACTATGTGCAAACAAATTATTAGTGTTAAATAGCAATACTTTTAATCAAATAATCTAACCTAACCTTGCCTCAAAACAGCCCATGTTATTAATGTACTTAAAATTCTGTAAAGAAAAATAAGTGTAATCCTTTTATATGCATTCTTATTTAGTTTTGTTTGTCTTTCAAATTTAGTTAAAACTCCAGTCACACTATTATGTTCACTTTCAGACAAATACCCTTGGGAAAGGTATGAATCCCCCTTATCCTCCCAGCTATGGGTTAAATAGCATCACTGCTGTTGTTCTGGAAGGATGGCTTTGGCATTAAATAACCCACGAAGGTTGATATGCCATTAAACAAAGAAACCAAAATCTATCTTTCAAATTTAATATATTTTATTACATTAAAACTTAAATACTTGCACCTGGATGGTACACATTTTTGCTAGTTAAATTAATTGATAGCTTTTTGTTCATTACTTCTAAAAGTGTCCAATCAATTGTATTTCTAAGAAAGACATCTTTGTATGCTGCAAACTAGAACTTCACAAAGTCCATATTGACCCACTTCTCTGTGTGTGTGTGTGTGTGTGTGTGTGTTAGAAAAAGACAGCATTCCCCTGATGCGGGTTAAGCTGGCTTCATACATGCATTCATGTTTGGAGTTTCTCAGGAAATGACATCTGAAAATGGTCCCTAGCCATATTCATGTAATAGATTTGATTTCAGTTTTCCTTCTCTTAGATCAGTTGCCATACCAAAGTTAAAGAGCCCAGTCTGCCCAACTATTTATCCATAGCTGAATACATACCTTTCTCAAAGGTATTATGCACTATGTAAAATGTAGACAGCCTTGTCCAGAACTTGAAATTTGATTGCCATGTCAATTTCCTATGATTATAAACATGACCCCATAAGTGTCTTTCTATACATATAGATTCCTTGGTGTGAAAAAAAGCATAGGGGTCTACAGAAGGTGAATTTACTAGCTTGCATTTATAAATCTCTTAATAGGATAAGAAAAATTGCTGGATTATGTAGACTACTTGTCAGATATTGAAAACTGTAGCAAAATATCCCAAACTTTGTGCAACTGTTGAGCCCATTTTATGAGCTTTTCCAAGTTCATCTATGGTGGAATCTTGGTTTAGCCAAACACATTATTTACTAAGCAAACAGAAATATTTTGGACATAAAGCATAGTGATTTACAACTTAAAATCAAAACTCTGCAACATAATAGTTGTGAAAAAAATAACTCAAGAATTAAAATTGCATTTGCATTTATAGTTAACTGATTCTTTTTACATGTAAATTGTATTAAACACTTATAAATTAGTTGTATTTTGTAATTTGATATTCAATTTGTTTGAGAGTGAATGGAAATTAAATTTGGTTACAAGGGATGCATCAACTAACATGTTTGAAAAGCTCTGCTGTAGACTATTTTGAATTACTAACTTTCATTTAAATAATTCTTTTTTTTTTTTTTTTTTCAGAACTGTATTCCTCAATATGAACTTGGCCACAAAGACAAACTTAACCATATGCAAAACTACATTGCATCTCATCAGCTTCCTTTAAGTCTGATTGGTTCATCTTACAATGGACCTAGTGTCAATGATTGTATCCTTAATTCCCGATTGGCTGTTGAATCCGTGGTGTGTCATTAATATTCCAGGTGACATTTTTGACAGCCTTGACCACAGAGATTCTTATAATGTAATTATTACTTTTGATGTAAATAATTTATTCATTTAGAATGGTTGTTTGTCAGTTTTATTTATTGTTGATTAGAAAATCCAATGCTAATATCAACAGTTTGACAAATTTCTTTTTTCAGGCTGAAAAAAAATGTAACATAACAATTATCATCATATTAAATGGAATCAGTGACCTGAGTTCAAATTCTGAACAAAACTGTTTGCATTTCACTTTGTGCTAATGCTTATGAAAAAGGCAGAAAACCATCTGTTCTCTCTCTGAGCTATGGATAAATAGTAGACTAGGTTTTTTAGCCTTGGTTTGGTGACCAGTCTATAAGAAGGAAAACTTTTGATTTCAACCCAGCAGTACTCTGCTTAAAGTGACCTTGTGTTATGATCTTAAACATGGTTTTCAGAATTGGAACATCTTTACCACTAATCCAGAGCACCTCAGGGAGCAGTCCCTATAATGTAATGCCTAACATGCTGGACTGTGACATTGTAAGAAAAGATTTCAAACTCTAGTCATACTATTACATTCATTTTCAGACTAATACCCTTGAGAAATATATGAACCTCCTTAACCTTCTAGCTATGGGTTAAATAGTACCACTACTGTCATTCTATTAGGATGGCTTTGGTATTAAATAACCCACAAAAGTTGATATGCCATTAAACAAAGAAACCAGGGTACACCAGCAGTACTTCCTGATGTTATGAAACTTTGTTAAAGTTAACTATATAGTTTAAGGTTCTTGCTGCATTTAACCAGATGCAGTCATGGCCAGGTTCTAGGGCTTTATTGTACATTTCCTAATAAATAACTTTGAGAATATTCTGGTTAATTATTTATTATAAGACAGAGGTAACACAAAATAAAATTGTTGGATATTTATTTTTAATCTGCAAACCATCAACATTTCATCATAAAGCTAACAATATACTTCAGAATTATAAAAACTAGTCGAAAACTTGTCCTAAGAGTTGGATTTTAAAATAATGTGTGCCATGATCAGGATGTAACACAAGGTTGATTTTTAAATGGAGTAAAGTTAGTTTGAATTTAGAGAAAACCTTGTTTGCTCTTCTATTTATCCATTTTAAAACTAGTAAGACCAAGTATGTAGATAAGTTTTCTTGAGAGGTTAACCATCAAAGTCATTGTTTGTACTGTAAATGTAAATGATTAAGTTTTGGCCATATCTAATAAATCAGATATCTAACTGAAATATTAGATATCTGCTATTTCAGTTAAACATCTAATCAACAAATATTTTAACTAGTGACTTCATTCAATCGTTTCTTTTTATCTGAGATATTGTTCATTCATTCCTCAAAACCTTCAAAGTTGAAGGAACAATAACATTCAGTGTTATAACACATGAGGTTTGTCTGGAAAATATCCACTCATTTTTAATATCTCAAGAACCAGTTGTGCAAACTTGATATAACTTACCAATCAATCCACCAAGGACCTTACTGTGCATACATGAACAGATATTCTCGCATATGGCTACTAATTCAACAGTGAGATGCCATTCAGTGAGCTTGTGTACTGTGTGTGACCATCCATTGAATTCACAATGACAGTGCAAATAGGTTCTTTATATTGTGTGTGTTTTTTTAGTGAGTGTGTGTGTGTGGGGGGGGGGGGCTGCAAAACACAGAAGTCACCAACCTTTAATTTTGCCTCCCATTGTTACAGGTGATAAAAAATAGGTTCTGCATGTCAACAGAAAACAAAAAAGATAGTGATGAACACAAAATAAGAGGCCAGTACAACATCAAAACTAAGACTCCATCCACAGAAGATCTTGTTTTGTTTTTTTGGTTGAATATAAAAGTTATCATCCATTAGGAGCTACTGGAACATGGAAGGACCATCACTGCAGACATTTGTTACAAGCAACTTGATCAGATAAATAAAGCCTTTCATTAAAAGTATCCTGCTTTGTGAACAGAAAAGGTGTTATTCTCCACTGTGTAAGGGCACACTGCAAAACAAACCCCTAAAAAGATAAGATTGTTAGGTTGGGAGTTTCTACCCCATCTTCTATATTCACTAGATTTAGCACCTACAGACTTTCATTTGTTTTGATCACTAGAACCTTTGATAAGTGGTTGAACATTCAGAAACAAAGTTGAAAATAGTTTTAATTTTTTTTTTTTTTTTTTTTTTTTCAGAGAAAACCCAGATTTCTTTAAACATAGAATTGAAAATTTGCCTTCTTGTTAAGCTGCAATTGTTGTAAATAAAATTGATTTCATATTTGATGATAATATTTACATCTTTCTGAACACTCTTATCTATATATAAAATTATATTAACAGATTAAATCACAAACTTATTTATTACTGTTTCAAGTTTCATACAATCTTCAGATATGTACATTTTTTTTTATTGAAAAATAACTTTGAGTTCATTCAAGAATATAATTAAACCCTGTAAGTTTTTTCTGCTAGTCAGTTTTATATTTGAAATGACTGACAGAAGTTTTATCATTTTATTTTATACATACATATATAGTGTCCTGGGTATGACATTTGACTACATTCTGTGGTGAGGCTCTAATTCTTGAGATTTAGAGAGCATGGAATCACCTCTTCATTGCAATTACTTCCATGTTCACTCTGACCTGGAATTCTAGTACCTGTTAGGGTCCTGTGTATGAGTCAGATAGATCCATTTGAAAATTGTTAGTATCATATAGGATTTGAAATAATAAAACTTTGTGAAAATTATTTGTATCAAATTTCCAAGCAGATATATTTGACCCATATATGGGACCCTAACAGTTACAGGTTTGAGTGCACCTGGGAGTAATGACAACAAATGGGCAACCTCACACTCCCCAAAGTTCTAGGAATGCAGCTTCACCACCAGATCCAATTCAGTGTCATAGCAAGACTTGAACAAAATCTTTGATTATTTTAAGAGTAGAAAAACCTATTTTATTACAATGATATTTGTCATCTTCAGGCAATATAAAAATTCGTCCAATTTAATTATAGTTACAGTGTATTAGAAGCAAAGCACCTGGAAGAAGAGGTTGGGGAATATAAGAATGTCACTCAATCAGCAAAGGATACAGTGAAATGGGGAAATCAGTGATCACTTTTCAATGTGTATTCACTGTATATTGCTCAATATCGTGGAAAGAGTACTTGAGTTTGAGTGGCACCAAACAATTCAATTTCATTCTTTTTTTTTCATCAATAGTGTATTTTTTTAAAAGTGAGAGAAAAAAAAATAATAAAATAGGTTTTCTATAAAGATATTGAAATATTTCAACTTCTTACATTTGCAATATTCAATCTCAGCAAAGATCAAAAAGAGAGAGAGAAAGGAATTTTAAGAAGAAAAAATTGTATAGAATGGTAACAATTTTCAGGAGTTTTAACAGACTATTATTTGTTTTTACTGATTTGAAAAAAGAAAATTAAAAAGCAGTTTCCCAGATGTTCACTTAATTTGATATGCATTTACTTTCAGTAATTTATCTTCATCTTTATATATTACTAAAATTTTCATTGAGTGTGTGTAAATATACAAAAACAAAGTATTCCATTAATGGAAGTAGAATGTTAACTTTTTCATTTCATTTTAAAAAATAAAATAAAAACAAGAAATGCTAATAAGAAGTTTGCTTAAAAACATGCTTAATGCTGTTATGGCAGCTCAGGTATAAAACCTAAAAAAAATAGAATTATGAACACTAGAAGTCTGTTACTTGAAGTTTCATATGATGTACACTATCATCAGTTGGTGTGCACACAACATTAAAATTTAAGTAACAGATTTCTAGTATTCATAATTATATCTTTTTAGGTTATATATATTGTCATCCACAGACAGACTGTTTCATTGTATCACAACTCTTCAGTGTGGTTAGACACTTAGGACGCTTCAAGCTGGGATGGCATCTAACCCCTCAGCCATTTCAGCGACATATTTTAATAAAACAAAGTAGTCAGAGGATGATTTTATTTATAGTAGAATTATTTGCCGACATTAGACATTTTGGTTTTTAAATTAAACCATCATCATATGTCATATTGTATCTTCTGAATTATTTTTAATTTGATTTCTTGAATGAAAGGAAAAATAGGAACATTTTTAACATTTTTAACATTCGACTTCAATTAGTTGTGCTCTTTTTCAAAACTATGTGATGTAATTTGTGTTTGAAATTTATATTTAATGTAACATATTCCCTGAAAAAAATTTAACAAATTTTGAATAGATTTCAAACACTAATTACATCACAGTCCATAACAACTGTTTCATGTTCAGTACATTTGAATAACTATTGAACATGAAAATGCCATCATGGACTATTAAATAAAAAAAAAAAAACATTGATATTATATTAGTGGTACCTTGGTTATCAAACAACTTTCAAGTCTAACAATTCAGTTTGACCAAAAGATTTGAGTAAAAAATGTCTCAGTGATCAAACAAATGTTCAGAGTTTGAACACACAACTTGAGCCAATGAAAATGAAACACGTGCCAATGACTGCCGAAGCAAACCGAACATGGCTGAACGGCTTGCCAAGTCTACCCAAGCAGCATTGTTTCAATTTTCAAACAAATCAGTAGTTGAACATAATTTCACAACGAATTATGTTCAACAATCGAGGTTCCACTGTATATAAAAAGTTAAAATAATGTAGACATAGAGTCAATGACACTTGGTAACGATCAGTTTTTCTCCCTTGGAATCATCAGGTCAAGTGTTCTAGGCAAGAAACTGATAGTTACCAACTTTAACAGTATCATGTGGACTACTTTCCTTTGCACAATGATGTATGTAAGCCTATTAGCATTGTAATACTTGGGAACACAGAGTCCTGGTACAAGATACAACACAACAGATAACTCACTGAATGTAAAATGATGTTAAATGTATTGTAAGAAACATCACTTTTTACTAAATTGATGGATGCTAAACAACCACAACCAAATTCTACATGGCAACAGGGGAAAATACGCAATATCAAAATGACAAAACCAAAAACCAATATTAACTCAAAAACATTTTTAAACTCACGGTTAACGTGACCAGCAACAGGTCAGTATTGCAAAAAGACTAATGCAATACAAAATCATCACACAGAAAGCTACAGACTAAACCAAACCTGATTCCCAAAAATATACTGAAGCAAGGTAACTAATCAACTTTTAAAGAAAAAAACATCCTTAAAGGAACATTTTTACTTGTCTCATTTCAAGCACAATAACTTTCCTATCCTGACAGCTTACCGTTTCCTTCCATTCCCCCATACATACCTCCCTAGACATCAATTCAGAGTACTCACTGATCACAAGCTTCTAGTTAGAATACAACAAAAACTACTGACTAGAGCACCCCTTGACAACAATGAATGATACTCAAATTAAAAGGATACCAGATAGAGTTCAGACCAAGGAAAGAAATGACTCTAGCAGATAACTAATACTAAAAGTAAGAATACAATTGACCTAGATGTTAGAATCAATTTTGAGGGATTCAGCAGCAAACGTCTGAATGACCTGAAAAATGAAACAAAAAAAAAGATCCTGTTCTCAATCAGTTTTGCAAAATCATAATAACAGGATGCCCAAATTCCATCATGGAGCTACCTTCTCCAATATGATCCTATTGGTCATATAGAGATGAACTCTGTCAATGTGAGTACCCTTTTGAAAGGACAAAGTATTTTGGTTCCAAAAATCAACAGAAAACCATACTAGACTAGCTTCATTACAGACATTAAGAAGACATGCCTTCAAGCTAGAGATGCAATATACTAGAAAGGAAACAATGCTGATATTGAGAACGTGATCAATATGCTAGGAAAACCTTCCTGCACAACCTAAAGAAACTCTATAGCCACATAATATTCCTAGCCAAGCATAGAAAATCATTGGTGCTGATTTATTTCACTTCAGTGACCTTAAATAAATTGCTGATTACAAGAATAAATTCCCTATGATATGCAAAATGATAAATCAGAGTATAAGCAATATGGTCATCTCAACAATGAAACAAATATTCAGAGAACATGGTATTCCCACCAAGATTGTCTGTGACAATCAGACTGCAATACTCCAGCGAAACATTGAGAATTTGCTCAATAATGGCAATTTGATGATATAACATCATCCTCAAAATTTCCAAGATCAAATGGTTTTGTGGAGAGAGATCCAAACTGTCAAATGGACAAAGAAAACAGGAACAGATCCTGATTTAGTGACACAATATTTATGAGCAACATCTATCAACCACAACCTGCCAAGTCTGGCTGAACTCTTGACAATTGCATTATGAAAACAAACATAATTGTGAAGATATGAACTCCATGGTTTTCCAATTCTAATCATGCTCATGAAGAGTAAAACAACAATAGAATGAACAAAAAAGATATCATGACAAAATGGCAAATGATCTACCACCACTGGTCTCGGACAAACTTTATGAGTATTAAATCATCAGAGAATGGAAAATGGCAACCATCAACAGT
Source organism: Sepioteuthis lessoniana (assembly GCA_963585895.1). Taxonomy (NCBI): domain Eukaryota; kingdom Metazoa; phylum Mollusca; class Cephalopoda; order Myopsida; family Loliginidae; genus Sepioteuthis; species Sepioteuthis lessoniana. Next base: position 81,526,290 of record OY757915.1, read on the forward strand.
ATTAACAAAATGCGCAGAACCAAGATCCTACATTCTTGAATGCCCAGACGAAGCTTCCAAGAGACAAAACAGAGTTCAAATAAGAGAGATAGAAACAGCCGATCACAAACATGTTCCTTTAAACAATCATGTCACATCACTACCCAAGAAACAAAATATCATACCAAAACACTACAACACAAAGACCACCTGAGAACTTCAACACCCCCACCATCATAACCATCATATTTTTTTGTTGGTTGGGGGATGTAACAGTATCATAGGAACTACTTTCTTACACACACTGATGTAAGTCCTTTAGCGTAGTAATACTTGGTAACATGATGCAATACATCTGATAACTCACTGACTGTAAACTGATGTTAAATGTATTATGAGAAACAGTGCTTTCTACAAAATTAATGCTAAACTACTACCACCATCAACTCTGTGGCTACACTATTTTAATGTAGATATATATGCTCTATCACTGAAATTGAGCACTCTTTATTTATGAATGTAGCAAACTATATTATTTACATTTAATAAATACAGCAAATTTTTCCTAAGGTGTTGTAAATAGCAAGCACTGTTTACAGTTGCACCTTTTTCAAGGAAATCAATAGTGATAGGTCCATTCATGTCCCAGAAGATTGTTAGCATGACCTTCTTGACTGATCTCTCTTCTTGAAATTTTTCCTTTACCAGAGATTCAGTGTTTCAACTCCATGGACTATCTTTTCAACTCGGGTTCATAGTAGTAATCTCATGTTGAGCCCATTTGTAAATATTTTTTGACTAAAACTTACTTCTTTGTACACGTCATAATTTCTTCTATAAATTTCACATGGTTTGCATCTCTCAGCCAGCAAAAAATTGATAACAGACCTCTGTTCAAGCCTGAGGCATTCTTTCTGATTTGCAGCCATTTTGAATAGCCACAAAACAAATATTTTTGCAAGAATAAAATAATTTTTGCTATGAACCATTCCAAACAATTCAGAGTTTGCATTTATGGAAAAAAATTCTGAAAAAGATTTTTTTAGAGTTTTTCCAAAAAATTCCCTTTTTTGATTGAATAACCCTTGTGTGTGTGTGTGTGTGTGTGTGTATATATATATATATAAATAAACATACAGTTAGTGTCCTCTCTTGGTAGTGCAATAGATAGCACATCAATTCTCATAATTGTACCTAGACTTAAAACACACAAATTGATAAACTCACTAAGTGGTAAAATCTAAAACTAGTAAAATTATTAGAGAGAAAAGATTGAAATACAAGAAAAGCACAGAGCAAATATTACAATAAAATATTTTAAGATATAAAAAACAATTCATGGCTAAGAAGTTTCTCAAAGTCAATTATCAAGTAAATTATTCTCTGCTAAGTCTGAGGGCTACTGAACTTTTTTTGTATATATTTTTTGCATCACTCAAACAAGGATGTAACATGTAAGTCATGTTTTTAATTTTAGGTTTGGTTTGGTTTTATTTTATTTCTTTGTTTAATGGCATATCAAATTTTGTAGGTTATTTAATGCCAAAGCCATCCTTGTAGAACAGTAGTGATACTATTTAACCCATAGCTGAGAGGATAAGGAGGTTCATACATTTCTCAAGGGTATTAGTCAGAAAGCAAATGTGATAGTGTGACTGGAGTTTGAACTTCCTTACTACAATATCACAGTCCAGCACATTAGCCACTACACCACAAGGAACTCCTCCATTAATTTTTAGTTATATGTATATGTGCGTGTATGTATATATATATATACACACACACATATGCATTTACAAGTATGTGTGTATGTATATATATATATATATATATGCATTTATATCTATGTATGTGTTTATACATGTTTTTATGTATATATCGTATGTTTATATATATGTGTGTGTGTGTGTGTATTTATATATATATATATATTAGTTATAGATAAAGGATTTCTGTCTGTTTTCTTATGGATATGTCGTCTTATAACTTAGAAAAGAGATGTTATTGAGCATTGAAATTACACATACAATTTTCAAAGAACAAAATTTTCTTTTGATTTTTACTGATGAAATGATATAATTCAAAATTTAAAATTGATTTCTGGAAATCTTCACAGTTCTTCATAAATATGAAAAAATGGGAATTCTTCAGTTATTCTTAAGCCCTCCATGTTTAAATATCACACAGATTCGATAGGTGAAATTTTAATTTAATTTTTTTTTTTAATTATTGTTTTGTAATTTAGTACTAACTTTAAAAAATGTCTTCATTTTTTTGTAAAACTAAAAAAAAAATCATGAAAATACTTCAAACCTTGAGTACCATTTATAGAATACTATTTTAGAGGTAAACAAACATTTTTAATTCTTAGCTTTTTTTTGTAAGGACATATTTTTCATTCTTAGCTTCTTTTTATTGATACAATTTTATGATACTTTTCATTTTAATTATTAAGCAATATCTTTCAACTACAAGGATACATTTTTAATTCTGAGCTTCCTCCTTTCTATTTGTTGTGGGAGCCTTACCCATCTTACCATAATGGACTCTTCTCACCGTTATTAGTACTAGAGATTTCGCTACCAGAGGGCAGATCAATATCGGTGTTATCTGAACAGTACGAGACTTCTTACCTTTTCTATGTAACTCTATCTTTCTTGTGTAATATAATCTGTTATCTAATATCCGTGTTTGCGTTTTCATTAGTGACGCTTTCCAGGGTCACAACACTATTTTACTTATTGGTGTTCATAGAATACTTTTAGTCTTGTCATAGATTGGGTACTTCTGCTAGTATATATATATATATATATATATATATATATAGATTTTGTGGTACATACAGAATTTAGATATTGTTTTTAAAAGCGTGTGCATAATAAAAAATTTTTAAATTCTAAAAAAGGGGACCGTTTATTTTGGTCACTTCTCCTCAGAGAATTATGCCAGTTACAGTCAAGTTTATACTAAAGGAAGTAAATGTGGAATAGTGACCATTGAAAAAGCCTGGAGAGGAGGAAGAAAACTGATCAAAAGAAAAAAAAAATTCACCAGCTGGCATGAGTAATGTTTTCTTCACATAGACCAATGGAATTGTGAAGAATAAGTGTGTGTAAAATTATTTTTGAATACACAATTCTAGTTGATGTTTAGTTATAAGCCTCAAGCATTGACAACTGAAGTCCATTACTTGATTAACATAGTGAGGCTATATGCAGCTGCACTGGCCAGATTGTCCAATAAATGACGACCAATGGCGGAAGATGAATTTTAATTGCTTGAAGCTTTTTAACAAGCTTATGTAAGGTTATATAGCACTTGTTTTTTTGTTTTGTTTCTTATTGTAAGGTTATATGTCATTTGTTTTTGTTCTATTTCTTATTGTAAGGTTATATGTAATTTTTTTTGTTTTGTTTCTTATTGTAATGTTATATGTTTTTTGTTTTGTTTCTTATTGTAAGGTCATATGTCATTTGTTTTTGTTAGGTATAGGTGTTGTTATCAATTCAACAAATTTTAAATTAGAGACAAAAAAATTGACAAATGATTTAATCTCAGAATGTTATTTATCACTTAAATTCATGCATATTATTATGCATGTGTTTCATGGAATTATCATGTTCAGTTATTAATGATATAATAAGAGAAATATATAAAATAACCACAGACTAAGATTAAATTTAAATTGAAAAAGGAAAACAAATTTAAAAAACACTGTCTCTTTGTAAACAAACCTCTAAAAAAGCAGAAGGAAAGAAATTTGGTAGATATCACATACATTCAAATAAAAAATCAAAATTTACTTTTGAAAAACCTTAAAATTTAAATTTTGACCCACATGGTTATCTGTTTTCTATAATGCCTAAAAGACTAAGAATATCATTAGAAGGATACCCCACTTGAAGCAATGTTGTTAGTCTTGATTCTCATTTGTTGCCTTATACACTTGGCCCTTTACTGGATTATGCTAAGGTTAAATGCTTTCAGTGATTTATTATAGAGTAATAGTTAGCAAACTAGTCTCATAAATCTGTAATGAGTTTGATACTCACTGGATGTCATACACTTATGGCTCTGTACCATACTATGTTAAATTTTGTAAATATCAGCTGGCTTCATGACTGAAACAATTTACACCAGTGTCAGAGGTTGGTGTCCACATTAATGCCAATTTTATAGGCAGGTAGACCTCTCCTGCTTGGAAGATTGCTGTAACACGAGCCAGACATGCAGGACACTGCTGGAGAAGCAGGGACGAACTCATAAGAGATGTACTCTTATGGACCCCCACACATGGCCGTGCAAAAGCAGGACAACCAGCACGAACATACATTCAGCAGCTATGTGAGGATACGGGATGTTGTCCTGAAGACCTACCTAGGGCGATGAACGATAGGGAGGAGTGGCGAGAGAGGGTCAGGGATATCCGTGCTACCAGCGCGATATGATGATGATGATATATATATATATATATTAACATTAAGTTCCATTTCAAAAGTTCCTTTCACAAAAAAGAAATACTAATTAGTTTGTTTCTGATTAAATTTTAAATATAAATTAACTCTAAAGGAAACAAAAGAAGAAATCTTCCAGAAGTTAGAATTTTTTTTAACAGTTATATTGAGTAGTGGGACAAATTTGCTAGTTACCTATTATAACAATTACCTATAATTGTTTACTTTTTACATATAACCCTTTACCTTTTTAGTTTTTTATTGATCCATTCACCGTATTTGACTGGGCCATTAGGGGAAAAAAATTATAAAATTTCTCCTGATGGAATAAGCCACTTTATAAATAGATATTGCTACATAATAAATATAAATTACTCATGCTATTATAGAGGCTATGTGCTGGTCTTGCAGGCCATTAAAAATAATCCCAGAGTTTGCAGAATGTTTTGGAAACACCACACTGTGCTGAAACTGACCTATTTCCAACAAATACTTATCTTAAATACCTGCTGTATAAAGCATAACGCTTAGCATGCTGGTCTTAGAAGCTGTTGACAATGAGTTACTTCTCACTGGCATAAAAGGGAGTATAATGCAATACACATTACCACCTCATAAAAACAGAAGAGTACAATGCATTGTTTTTAGGGAACCAAGTGATAGCTGAGAGGTATCAAAGTCCGGCTTATATCAAGATGCTGTATATTGTTCAACGGCAAACACCTACCATTATCTGTGTTAGCAAGTGTATCAGGAGTATCACCAGGTATAGTGATGTTGGACATTTCAGGTACAAGGTGCGTATTTTCTACCTGACTATATGATTGAAAGAAATCATTATCCAGTGTAAAAGTGTTTGCAACAGCAGACGTTGTAGGCTCTGATATATTTTCATTTGTGTGAGTTCGCATGTGTCTGGCTACCTCAGAATTACGGACGAACCCCTTGTTACAGACAGGACATTTGCATGGTTTTGTGTGGATCCTTTTGTGTTTGGTAAGGCTTGATGAAGATGTGAATCCTTTTTCACAAAAGTCACACTTGAATGGTCGTGGTTTGGAGTGTATTTGCATGTGTTCTGCCAGTGTCTCATACTGTGAGAAAAACTGACTGCAGATGTCACATTTGAAGGACTTTTCACCTGTGTGGATCTTGCTGTGCTGAGTCAAGTGCGATGCCGTGAAGAAACCCCGCTGACAAAACCCACACTTGTATGGACGGTCCCCTGTATGACTGCGTAGATGACCCACAAGGTGACTCTGTTGCATAAAGCGTCGATCACAATGATCGCACTTGTATGGTTTCTCACCTGTGTGAGAACGGACATGATATAAAAGAGCTGAAGACTTTTTAAATCCTTTGATACAATAGTCACACTTATACAGCTTTCCGAGCCCAGGTTGGGTTCCAGGGTTAGAGTCACCTGGTACGAGTGTGGAGGAAGGTACTGGCAGCTGAGGAGAAGACAGCAGGTCCAGTGGCATCAATTCTGCCATAGTGAGCAAAGGTAAAAACTCACTGGCTCACCAATCAGGTAAATTCCTGTCCTTCAGGGCAGAGGCTGGAACAAAGAGAGCCGTCAGTAAAAAAAGGGCATCTAGGCAAGAAATGCCATCATATTTTGGGGGTTTTAGTTTTATATAATTTACACTTTAGCAAGGAAAAACAGATAATATGATCCCTTTCCAGAGTTGTTTGGACTATAAAATTCATTCTTTTTATTGCTGTTGTTGTTACAATAATTTTGCCATTTTTCAGATATAAAATCCATATATATATATATAGAGAGAGAGAGAGAGAGATAAATGATTTTTTTTCCCATTTTCAGTAGTATAATCAGATGAAATAGTAGCAAATATAATGTTCAGATTAACCCATTCAAAGTAACACATGTAATATAGGCAATTCCATATTGATCAGACTAAGAAATTCATGAATATTTGCTATATTTTGACTTGCTACCATTTCTTGTTGGTACTAAGAAAACAGAAGACATGCTTCTTTCTATAGGTATCTTACATCTGACAGTGGCTGTAGAATGTATCTGTCAAAATTGGTAAACAACAAAAGCATATGAAAGAATGAATTCAATAGTAAACGTCTTTACTTACTGGAAAAGTTTACTTTTGGTATTATATTCAACCCACTTGTCTTCTTACAGTTTACATAATGATAAAGAGAGTTTCATTTCTTAGATCTTATCAAACCCAATGTGAAATGATTTGTTAAAATATCTCCAAAATATAAACAGTATTTGGTTATTAAGAACTTAATCATTAAAATGTATTTAAAAAATTTATAAAGAAGATGCTTAGCAAAAAAAAAAACTAAAATGTTTTTTTGGTGAACCAACTAAACACATTCAATTCGATATGACTACCAGTAGATTGTGCTTTATTTTTTGTTAGTGCAGATTGACCCAGTGGTGGGTCTATACCAAAAAATATAATACAATTCACTAGTGAGTCATATCACATTAAATGTGATAAACTACATAATTATTTTGATACCAGAAATAAAAGGTGACTAGGAATATATGAGGAAGTGCTGAAAAGTTCTTGGCACACTCCTTTTTTCTTTTACTGAATTTTTTAAAAGGTTAAAAATCTTGAAAAACACTGACAAGCATGTTCAACTGTGGGATAAATAGGTAGAATAGCATATACATTTCATAGACCTATATAATTACCTTCTTGGTAGGATCAAGAACTTTTCAGCATCCCTTTATACATATATGAATTTTTTTTATAATATATATATATATATATATATATATATATATATTAGTGACCTTGCAAGATCAACAGAGTTTGACCCACTTAAAATTAACATCAAATTGAACAAATATGTTCATTATACCTTAATTTCAATATGATCTTTTAATAATATTACTGAACATGAATAAGTATACTCCTGCCAAACGAGTATGTTGGTTGGTGTTTTACAACATATCAACCCTTGTGGGTTATTTATGCCAAATCCTGTATATATATATATATATATATATATATATATATATATATATTAAAAATTTGTAAGTGAATTGTTTTTAGGTAACTTTATTTTTAAATGAGTTATTAGAGCTCATTTGTTTGCACACAGTTAAATGGCTAAAAGTATTCCAATCAAACACTAATAATTCTATTTAATATTAATCATTTGTTTACACACAGTTAAATGGTTTCAAGCATTGCTATTTAACAAGTATTCCTATGTAATATAAATAATTTGCACACAACTGTATGATTTGAAATAACTAATAATAATAATTCTTAGAACATGATTGAACAGTTCTATTTGACCCATAGATGGGATCCTAACAGGTACTACCAATCCAGGTCAGAGTACATCAGGGAATAATAGCAATGAAGAGGTACTCCACAAAAGTAGTACCACCTTTAGGAACTACTGTAATATTCACAGTAATGCCCATTAATATGTACATCACAAACAATTTTTTATCAACCAGACACCAGGATTTTATCATTTCTAGTGGAATATTATTCAATCAAAATAGATATTATTTGTGATTATTTATCACTAAACCCTACTGCATTGAAACTCTGTTGCCAAAAATAAAATTGCAACACTTCTGTAACAAAAATTAAACTGCATCCTTACATAAATATATGTAAGGATGTACTTATTTTTGGACAGCTACATATCAATTTCTTTTGGTTACCGATTTTCAATGCTAAACAGTGTTTAACTAATAATACCTAATAATATCTGTTTTGATTCTATAGTGTTCTGTTAGAAGTAATCAAATTCTGGTATCTTTGGTTTAGAAGAAAATGAACTTTTCATAAAAATGGTAGAAGTGTACTTATTTATGGGTGATACTGTAGATGTATATGATTCTTTTTTGACAAATATCCCCCATTGCATACATGTGTGTGTGTGTGTATACACAAGAAACTGATGTGTAGCTAAGGTACTTGCATATATCCAATAATTGCTAGTTGTTAGTGTTTGACCCTAGACAAAAATATGCAAAGTCATGAATGATGATTTTCAAAGCAAATGTGCCTACCATATTTGAAAGTTTGGTGCAACACATTCTTCCTCCTTCTTCTATTTGGCCTTTAGCCAGATAGATTTATTGATTTTAGTGGCATTTCAACTGTCTAGGGTTATTTTATGCTGAGAAGTTAGAGAATCCCATTCACTGTACATTTGTATTTACATCTTTTATATAGTTGCTTCTCAAGAGTTTTTTTTTTGCACACAGAACTATTGAACACAAATAATTTTTAAACAGTTCTATTTGATCCACAGATTGAACCCTAACATTTACAGCCACTTTGTGTCTGATTGGACCTGGGAGTGATGGCAATAAAGACATACTCCATACTCCCCAGATCTTCAAAACATGAACCTCACCATCAGATGTAATTTAGTATCATACCCAAGACACCCCTTTTTGGGAGGGTCTTAACCCTCTAACAGAACTATCAGTTAGATAGCAATAGGCAGAAGCTAATTAATAATATTAATTTCCTTTAATCTATCATCAATGCCATATAGATTTGTGTTTCTATCAATTACAATTTCAAATCATTCCAAATTTTGCTTAATCTGTATATCTATCATTGCTGACATGTAATCAATCCAGTTGATACATGATGAATCTTTTTTTTGTAATTCTTTTTTGCAAAGAAATAGGGTTTCATTTTAACCTCTTTTCTTATGGATTATACAACAGACAAAGGCTGAAGGAATGATTGCTGAAATTGTGTAATAAGAACGCAAAGAAATCCAATTGTTCCAAATAAAATTTGGAAATGCTAATGGCTCTTATCAAAGTTATTGAAGTCATGTACATGAAAACCATTAATATCCAACCAATATATCATTTATTACACTTACTATAATCTGACATAAACTCAGACTAGTAAGACACAATACTACCACATTTAACCACTACCCTCACGTATAATATAAAGATATGGCTAAGTGGCATTACAATGGAACTGAAGATAATAACTTAGAGGTTCCACTGACATTCATTAAAACTCTGCCAATATTCCAACTTTATCTCCTGCAGAGACTCCTTCCAGAAAAAAAGTGGTGTCGTGGTTATGATACTAAATTGCATCAGATGGTGAGACTCCAGGGCTGGAATCCTGGGGAGAGTGGAATACCCCTTCATTACTCCCAGGCCCACACTGATCCAGAGTAGTAGTATCTGTTAGGGTCCCATCTATAGTTAAATAGATGTTTAAAATTATTTATATTAAATAGGAATATTTGAAACCACATAAGTGTAAAAAAAATGATTTCAATGCAATGTTGAAAATATACATGGTTATGATTATAATGAAACATTTACAAGTGGATAAAATTTTGGCATTAAATAACCCATAAGGAGTTTATATGCCATTTAACAAATAAACCAAACCAATGAAACTCTTTACTACAAATAAAACTACTAAAAAAGTAAGAGAGAGAGAGAGGGAGAAACTCTTTTTAAATAAAGCAGACTTCCAATGAACTTGTTCTGTTTAGGAAGGAGAAACTGAGGAGTACAGGGCTGCAGCCACATCATTTTTGTGATCGTGCTGTAGTTTCAGCAGCAAGTAGATTTTCATGGGGTGGAGTTCCTAGTTCCACACCTCCTGAATTCAGAGTTTTTCCTTCTCCTAGACTGGTTACTTTACCAAGACTAAAGAACCAGTATATCCTAATTTAAGAAGGAATGAAGGATTCTAATTAGCATTTTATATCTCTATCATATCAAGATTAAAAAAAGATTAGAAATTGCTTCATTCTCTAAATTAGAGTATTATGAAAATATTGCTATGATGTGCTGTTTTGCTGAGTTATAGTTACATTTATCAGTTCTGTTTTTAAAGGTTTTAGTAAAAAAAAAAAAAATTAACATTAGAAATTTAAAGAATTCCAGGCTTTTTAGCAAATCATAATACAAATTGAGATTTTTGAGGATATCTTTATTGTTCTATAAACTTCTCAGATCTTCCATAATGCAAATATTCTGTTTTATAGTCTGGGTTATATGTACCACTCTCTTGTAACATTTCTAATTCTTCACAATGTTCTATTACCAGATGATTGTGAAAATATTAAAAAATTAATTGCAATATATCTTTTTAAATTTCTCTGTGTGTGTGTGTGTGTGTGTATATATATATATATATATATACATATGGAAGCACTTTTAGTGTAATGGTTATCGTTGTAGGAAATGGGCATGGTAACCCAAGTCCAACTCCTGGACGAGGCTGTTTGCATTTTACATAGCACTAATACCCTTAGGAAAGGTATGCATCCAACTATCTCCCTTTAATTATAGCTATATAGTAGGGCAGACTATGCAATTTAATCTAAGCACAGAAACCAATCGAGAAGAAGGAAAACTACAAGTTCAAACCTGTAAAACTCTGTTTCAAAAATTGACCTTGTATCACATCTTTCTTGTGTGGACGGGTTAATAAATACATATACATAATATTAATAATGTAGTTTGCTATATTTATAAATAGGGAGTGCTCAATATCAGTGATAGAGCATATGTAGATCTAAGTTAGAATAGCATAGACAGAGTCAACAGCTCTTGATGACTGTTAGTTTCTCACCTAAGTGATCATCAGACCAATAGGTTCTAAGTGGGTATCCCTTTATATACTGTTGTGTGGGGTATGATGGGGAAAGTGTTCTCATTTGTGAAGCCATCTTTATATATATATATATATAATGAGTAGGGTTGGATATTGCCTTGAAGACCTCTGTCATCTGTTGATGCAGCGGCAGAAGTTGGACCCTGGTTGAACAAAAATAACAGGAAATGCACCTGGTACCTTAAGTAAACAGAATGCAGGTGTTCTTGGCAAAAGTGCAGCATAAGTTGTGTGGGTGGCATGCTAGAAAGAAGTGTATCCTCGTGCATTGTGTTAGGCAAAGGCTGGAGGAGGTATGACCATGAGAATTTGTGTGGGCATCCGGGATATTATATAACCAGGAAGATTTCAACCCAGCAGCAGAAGGAAGAAAAAAAGAGTTCACTAAAAATTCGTACCCAGTCCCTGTGTGTGCAGCTCAGCCATTTTTTTACCCTCTCTTACTCTACCCATACATACATTTTGGGTAATAAAAGGAAAAGAAAAGAAGCTGATTATATTATTATACATCAGTGTTGTCATCTTTCTCTGCTTTACAACAGTAGTTCTAAAGATGATCTAGGTGATTTAGTTTGTGGGGGCTAACTTATATATGAAAGAAAAATCAAGAGAATTTAAAAAAATTTTCCTTTACTTACTTTATACCAAAAACAGTATTTCTAAAAAATATATATATAACAATATATTTATAAAATAAATGAGAAAAAAACCTTCCTATATAGGAATAACATGCAAACCCCCAAACTTAGAACAAAAATTAAACAAGAAAGGTCTTCAGTGTCAAAATGCATATAAGTTTCATTATTTGTGCATGAGAAACTTGATAGCAAGAGTAGGTATAACTCAATGGTTAGAGCAGAAGACAAAAAGTTAAGTTCAAAAGTTTTATCCTCTATGCTTGTTAAGAACTTACTAAAATCCTTAATATCAAGGCTGATCTCATTAAAAATTGTTTTTTCTCTCTACTGATAACTTTACAAAATCAGTTGTTTATAATAACAAAATTTGCCAGGTTCACTTACTTCATATGAAACCACTCAACAACTAGTTTGATGTTCTAATACTTGAGCTATAATCTCAAATGTTCCTTTCTATTAATTAAATAAATTTATGGTCTCACATGTGGTTAATACAAATCACAGCTAAATCCTAGCTACTCGTTTATGGGTTGGAATTTAAATAACCAGCGCAGAACTTAGGAATTAATCAGTTTCACTACAAAGAGGTAAGTGTTATTTTTAAGTGTAGCAAAAATTTATTTTCATTGATCAATGTGGTTTGATCAATGAAAGCAGTTATCTTGGGTAAAGAGTAATAAGTCTTTCTAACTATGGCAGTGAACCCATTTCTGTATTTGCAAAAAAAATCACGCAATCAGGAGTTACCAGCGAACTAAAATGAGCCAGAAGATCCACAACTTTATTTTTTCAGCACTTAAAATAAACGCAAATATGCGAAATATTTCACTTTACGTGGAGAAAATAAAAGCGTTCTATATACACAATTAAGAAATGAGTCATTGAGTACCTTAAGTGGTGTAATGATTAGCAAGCTAGATTAGCAGGCCATTGTGAGTTCGTTTCTCACTGGGTGCCGCATACATCCGCCTTTGTGGCATTAAGCTTAGTAAATAACTAAGTAGTTACTTCATGTGTTGTAATGGTTAGTAAGCTAGATAAGCTGATTATTGCCAGTGAGAGACGAACTCACTAGCTACCCCATACTTCCAGCCTTGTACCACAGCTAAGCTAAGCTTATCAAATAAGTCAGAAATGAGCTAATGTTTAGGGATAGGGCTAACACGATTGAAGAGTTTTTTATTATCATTATTATCATCATTATTCATTTAATTATTTGTAGTTTTATTCTTCAATGGTTCGATTGAAATGTTTTTAAAAAGGGGGGAAAAACGAATAAAAGTATTTAAAAGATTTCCTTTGTGACGAAAATCTGCTAGAAGATTTAAAAGGAGGTGAAGAAGTAATATTAGTAGATATATCATATCTTTTTCGCGACCCACCAAAGAAAACATAGTAAAAAGCATTGAAGTATAGCGCTAATAATAGAACAAGAAAGATTTTTAAAAGTCAATTGTATACTTTTTTAATTTACGGGTTTAATTTTGATTATTACGAGACAAATATCAAAACTGACAAGTAAATTCTACTAAAATCAATTAATTAAACAACTGGGTCATAAGTCGTAATTACATATAGATATATAAGTTGATATTTTAAATGGTTTGGACTGGTTATCGTTCAATCTAAACAACCAAAAATAAAGAGAAAAAATGCACTAAATCTAGTTATAGAAACAAACACCCCCTAAAAAAACAAAGGTGCAGTTTTAAAACATTTGATTTTTCTTTTCTTTTTTTTAGCAACACCCATGTGAGAGAACTGCTGAGTACATACAAAAATTTGGTTACATCGTAGCAGACCAAAAAAAGACAAGGGGGGGATGCTGTAGCAATATCCGTCTAGGGTTGGAGAATCTGGGTGACCATGACACTCAAACTCATTTTTTTTTTTTTGTTTCATTTGTTCTAATCAAATCACAAACTTCAGAATTTGCAATGCTGCAAACCAAATCTAATATTTTTTTGCTCCGACTACTTTCACAAAAACTTTAAAGAAGAAAAAGCAATTTTTAGTGATTATGACACTCTCTCTGAATTTAAAATAATAATAATAACTGTAAACATCTGTACTAAAAGTACTTGAATAAACTTAAATATTATTGTAAATGGTTAATTAATTTGATTTTTACACTTTGATTCTAGAATTTACATATTTAAGCAAATGTTTTTTGTGTGTAATAATGTGTGATCTATGCAATATCACTTTTAAAATCGGAGTTTTCCTTCGCTAACGTAGATGAAATAAATATTAAGAGAGTGTAAATAGACACTCGTCATCATGTATGTGCTTCTAGTCCTCGGCTGTCTCCCACATTCTTTTAGGAGGAATAAAATTCCGAGGAGAGCAACTCACCAAATAAGATAAAAGCAGGATCAGACACAGCAAAGCTTTTTGGGCGACAACGAACAGTTCACAGCGCATGCTCGTTACTAAAATCAAAACAATGCGGTGTTAGCTCAGAATATTCCCTTTTCCAGTCCTTAGGATCCGTTCCTTCACGTTGCACCTCCCTAATGCACCCAAAAAGGTAGAGTCTGGGTCAATCTCTGATGTCTAAGGCGTTCCAAGTGGAAAATAGGACCTCCAACAGACAGTTTCTGGAACTACCATATGTACGCCTGAAGCTCCCCACTCCACACACTAATCTTGACCTTGTGTCAGAATCCGCCATCGTAGGAAAGTGAATACCATTCCACAGGCTGCACTTAACCATTGCACTAAAGCATTCATTGATGTCTGTAGCATGACAAAGACGTATATCGAAAGAACTTTTTGTCTTATACCTACAACTCGACATTCTCACATCTTGCTCTTATGGGTAAGCGAATATCTCTCTGATTATGGCCACAAAACGTACGGTGGTTTTAATGTCTTCTTGCTCAGTATTTATCCATGATACTAATGGTAATCAATACATTCTGTGGAATTGAATGTGAAATCGTTCTAGCCTAGGACTAGCCTATAAATTTCACAGGGTAAAGTTGAAAAACTTAAAAGCTAAGGGAAACAAACTTGTTTATTTCTGAAAGTTTTGTTTTATTTCAAATACAATTGAAAAATATCCTACTATCGTTAATCGCCGGCTCTTAACAGCAACTGAGCGCCTTGTTTGTGAGTTTGATTCTCACTGAGTGTTCTATACTTCTGTCTTCGTGCCAACAATCATATAAATGAAAAAGTTTCTTCTCTCTTTAAACTCCAACTTAGAACCTTCATATCAAATTATTTACTAAGCTTTGTTTAGTTTAGCACAAAACAAGGAGTATGAGACACCCAGTGAGAGTTAGAATCACTATCAATGGTCTGCTAGTCTAGCTTACTTATCATTATTATATGCAAAGAGCCCACCAATGATGGTCATATTGTGTATTTGCAAATGGTATACCAAATAGTAGATCATGGAATTTTTGTATTATAAAAAAGGCAAAAATGAAATTAGTTGACAAAGTTCAAATTCTGATCATGTGTTTTGTACTACGAAAAGGAAAAACTCAGTCCTTTCTGCATCACTGCTAGTCATCTTAATATTGGTTTTAATATGGCCATACCATTATAACCTTATTTAGCAAATAGCAACAAAATATGCAGACTGTATTTCTGCAGAGGGGTAAGACCTCCCAACAAATGTCCTGGATATGACATTTAACTGCATCTGATGGTGAAGCTCCACTCTTGGAGTTTTGGGAAATGTGGAGTACCCCTTCATGCCATTACTACCATGTCCACTCTGACTCAGAGTGGTAGTACTTGTTAGGGTTGCATCTATGGGTCAAGTATGAATATTTAATCCTTTTCTATACCTAAAACCATTTAAATGTGCAAACAAATGACTGTTAAATTGAATTATTAGTATTACATAGCAATACTTGAAACCATTTAACTGTGTGCAAATGAATAAATAATGTTAAAAAGAATTACTAATGTTAAATAAAAATGACACTAAACAGCATCTGATGGTAAGGCTCCAGTCCTGGAGTTTTGGGGAATGTGGAATACCTTTTTATTGCCATTACTCGCAGGTCCACTCTGGCCTGGAGTGGTAGTAACTGTTAGGGTCCTATGGGTCATATAAAACTGTTTAACCATTTAACTGTCCGCAAATGACTGATATTAAATTGAATCAGTTTGGTTTCTTTGTTTAATGGCATATAAACCTTTGTAGGTTATTTAATGCCAAAGCTATTCTCCTACATGAACAGTAGTGGTGCTATTTAACCCATAGCTGGGAGGAGAATGGGGTTCATACCTTTCCCTAGGGTATTTGCCCGAAAGTGAACGTAATAGCGTGACTGGAGTACGAACTCACATATTACAATTCCGCAGTCCATTGCTTTAACCATTACACCACAAGGACACCCCCATAAATTGAAACGTTAGTGTTAGATAGCAATACTTGTAACCATGTAAATGTGTCCAAACAAATGAGTTCTGTCTTATTTAAAATATTACCTACCAACTATTCATTTACAAATCATGTATATATAACAGGATTTAGCATTAAATAACCTATATGAGTTGATATTCCATAAAACCCAGTGGCTCAACCAAACACTAAAACCATGGACAAGTTTTGATGGCATGAAATATTTTCACATTATCAAAATATGCAAGAAACTGGAAAAGCTCTTTTAATATGGTTGCAACCAAACACAAAAATCAGTAAATCAAAATAATTCTTTATATCCCTATTTATCTATAAACTTTCATCATTAAAAAGTACTCAGATCAATTATATCAAAACATCTCTGTCCTTGTATATACAATCAGTGATGAGGCTTCAGTTTCAAAACTCTGGGGAGTATAGTCATTCCTTCATTACAATCATACCCAGGTTCACTCTGACCAAGAATAGTAATATTTATTAAAGTGCCTTGTATGGGTCAAATAGATCTGTTTGAGAAAATGTTTTAAATGATTATGAACTTTAATTCATTGATATGCAACTAAATATGAAATTCCATTTCCAGTGATGATAATTGTTATGCTAAGGATGCCTCCTCAAAAGTATGAAATATGTTTAAAATGATTAAGATTCATAGTTGGAAACCATAATCATTAAACTGACTTCAGCATAAAATAACTGAATAAATTGATTATGTTTCAGAACTGCCCTTGAGAAGAGGTAGTTAAATAAAAACTAATATATTTTTTCAACTCTGAATGCCTACTGTAGTAAATGCATTTCATAGATTGATTCACCAGCATAGTGAATTCAATCCTCACTGGGTACCCAAAATACTTAAGCTTTATCAATAACTATATTTTTTAGACTATTATCTTCTTGCATTTTTAAATATATTTTGGATGATAAATTCATAATCCTTCCCCAGGGAAGGAGACTGCATTTGATGACCTTTAAAAAAGATACTTAGTACTTTTTTTTTCAATCTTCACACCTAGAATACAGTCTCATGGAATCACATGACCAAGTGTTAAGGTCTTGTATTAAAGTGAGAACAAATAAGATTGGAAGTGCTTCCTTTATTTTGATAATTTATTTAATAGATTCAAGTGGTCTTCAACACAAGAATCCTTAACTGCAAAAATTAATTTTTCTGAGAATTGGTTTTCTTTCATATCTATATCAACATTCCTGAGAGAGAGAGATTGACTGATTGATTTTAACAGCATAGGGTTATTTTAGGTCAAGAGTTTAGGAAATTATGCTCATTTTATATTCGTATTTATATTTTTTGTGTATTGTTTTTTAGCTTTTTTTTCACATGGTCCTATCAAATACAAATAATTTCTAAAGAAATTTATTTGACCCACAGATAAGATCCTAACAAGTACAACCACTTTGGGTCAGAGTGGACCTGGGAGTAATGGCAATGAAGGAGTGCTCCACACTCCCCAGATCTCCAGAACTGGAGCCTTACAATCAAATACAGTTTAGTATCATACCCAGGACGTCTTTCTTTGTTGAGGGAGGGGTTTTACCCCTCTGCAGGGGATACAGTCAGCATATTCTAAGCCCCGCTAACAGAGAGAGAAAAAGTTTAGATTGCTAATCTTTGTTCCCAATTCCTCACTGAAACTTTGAATTTCTCCTTAGTTGAAAACCCCTGGTTTAGCACAAGGACAGAAGTATGGAGCATCCAGAGAGAATCAAATTCACTAGTGATGGTCTGTTAGCCTAGCTTGTTAACCATTACATCACATAATGTGCCCTATAAAAATTTTAAATATAGCTTAGATTTGACACAATGCTGAAAGTGGCTCCTTTTATTTATTGAAATTATAACTTGGTATAAGGAATTTAAATTTCCAAACTTGATAAAAAAAATTTTCAAATTAAACATTACTAATTAGATTTATAAGTAGTTTTTCAAACTTGAGATATAAGATAACTTTATAGTATTATTGTTTAGTTATGAATAACAAAAAAAAATAAATCTAAGTATTACTCATCTTATTATAATGGAGATTTATGTGTCTGCTTGTAACCAAAACTGTCAATGTGGACATCATAATTTCTTTAGTTATATACATTGTATTTTCAATGGTTATTAAATAATTATTTAATTTTGATTAGCATCTTATCTATCAACAATGTCACTATTTAAGCCTTGCTGAGTTAGAATTGCCTCAAAACAGCTCATGTTAATGAAATTTAACCCACTTTCCACCAAGCCAATATATGACGCAAAGATGTTTTATGGTGGGGAGCCACGCACAAATCGAGACTCATGCATGGGTATTTCAAAAAATGCTTGGTCTTTTTGGCATTTTCCATATTGGGGAGCCTCAGGCACCTAACTATGGATTCAACCCTGCAAAGCAAGTATTGCCTGGGGGACAGACTCCTGGGAATAGACAATTGATAACAGCCACTTGACAGGAACATCAAGTAGACCCATGTTATTGATATTTATCCATACCTCCCACCAGGTAGGATTTTACGCAAGGTCATTTTAATGTGAGGGCCACACACGAATTGAAACTCATGCATGACAGTGCAAAAAATACTTGATCCCTTTGGCATTCCCCTATTGGGGCACTTCAGGCACCAAGCAATGAACTTAGCCCTACCAAAGTATGTATTGCCTGTGAGACAGCCACCTGGGACCAGGTGATTTAAATAACACTTACCCAGCATGAACACCAGGCAGGAGAGTGTTATTGATATTTATTCATATCTCCTTCCAGGTAGGCTTTGATACAAGGTCTTTTTTATAGTGGGGATTAGGAGAGGGGGAGGTCACACATGAGCCGAGACTCTTGAACTGCTGGTCATAGGTTCACCAGGCCCAGAGGCCAAGTGCAAGTGAATCATTGCTTGTCATGGATTCACTAAGTGCAATGTGAATCAATGCTTGTCAATGATTCCACCCACCCAGTACAAATTTCAGGTGGCCAATATTTATTTGTGCCTCCCAGGATTTGATACAGGGTCTTTTTTATAGGGGGGATTTAGGGGAAGGGGAGGTCAGACATGAGCTGAAACTTGATTAATGCTGGTGATAGGATCACTAGATGCAATGTGAACTATGGTAGCCTTTGCTAAGACCTTGCTGGTCATAGATTCACTCAACCTGAAGGCAAAGTGTGATGTGAATCTTTGTTTGTCATTAATTCTGCCCATTCGGCATGAATGCCAGGTGGTCCCCAGAAGACTGATATGCAAGCCCATGTTATTGTTTTAAAATCCTGCAATGTGTGTTATATATTACTAAGAAATAAAGGTTTATATAGTATATGGTGTGGATAATTTGCATACTGGTTTTAACTTGGTGTTATTGATTTCTAATATAATTGTTTTATCCTTAAACATATTTAAAGTAATTCTATGTATAATTTTATATAAAAAAATTAATCAAAATGAAATAAAAATAAGTATTATCTTTTTCTATGCATTCTTATTAAGTTTTGGTAATCTTTCTCAGTCAATATATTCTATGACATTAATACTTTAACATTTGCACCAGGAGCGTGCATATTTTTGCAAATTTAAATTAAAAGAGATTTCAGTAAAATTCTACACATGCATTTCTTCACTAGAAAAAAATTGTCTTGTAATTTTTTGATATGAACTAATTAGACTCTCAAATTCACCAAGATTTTTTTTTATTTTTTGGAAAAAAAAAACAAAAAACAAAATAATTATTTTACATTTTATAAGAGGGTTAACTTACATATTTTAATTCATTTTAGAATAATCACCCATTTCTTGAACAGTTAGCATTGGAAAAGACAAGTAACCAAACAGGCTGATTTATCTTAATTGTTTGTTGTTTTTTTTTTTTACTTGGTGGGGGTGGGTTAATACATGATTAGAAAAATTAAACAAGTAGAAAGGATTTTTGACATTTGTCTATTAGAAGTAGACACATCAAGACTATGTCTTGATCAACAGTAAATGGGTACTTCAACAAGTAAATCAAATTTTTTTAAAGCAAGAAAAATTACTGAAGTTAGATTATTTTAAATTTTTCAAATCCTACAACTTATTGGATTTCCTGTAAAGAAAGAAAAAATACAATAATTGATTTTTACAAATCCTTCCTTATTGACTCATTCACATAATTCTCAAAGTTTGTGGCCTTTAATGAATATTCTGTGGACATGTCATATTCTAGTAGCCTTATTGATTGATTTTAACAACATGTCCACTCATCTGAAGTTGTTCTATGCCTTTTATTCCCAATTGGGAATTGTGTACACGGTACTTTTATATTTTTTGTGCTATTTTTAAGTTTTTTGTACATGGTTATATGATACCAGATATTCCTTTCTAATATGAATAATTTGCAAACAGATCTATTTGACCCATAGATGGGACCCTAACAGGTACTAACACTCCAAGTCAAAGTGGAACTGGGAGTATGGTGGGCCTGTGTCAAATCTAAGATATACCTATTTTTTTTTTGACACTTCATTGTGATATCACGGTTAACAAGCTCATCTCACAAATTAATTACCAAAGCTAGTGAGTTCAATTCTCTCTAGGTTCTTCATTTGAGGTATGCTTAGCATAACAGTTATCATTGTAAGGAATGAAATTGGCATCCAAAGTTCAAATCCTGAACAAGGCTTAAATGTTTCACTTTGTGCCAATGCTCTTGGGATAGGGCATGGATTAATCTGTTCTCCCCTCTCTAGTTATGGGAAAATAGTAGGGCAGATTGGGTTCTAGTCTAGAAGGGAAAGCAACATTACTTTGGTGAAAAATTCACCTTGTGTCACATCCTGTCTTGTTATGAATGGGTTGGATAAATATATATTCGTGGTCTTACGTTAAATTTAAGCTGTTTATTTTTAGGAGCGGTGTCAAGTCCTGTCTGGTGGGAGGCAGTGACAAATATCAGTGTAGCTAGTTAATGAGCTAGAGTAGCAATCTATTTTTAAGGACTTAGATTCTCACTGAGTACCTTATTCTACTAGCCTTGAGCCAAAACTTAGCAGGCACCTCACAAAGTGTAATAGTTAGCAAGCTAGGCTATCAAACTACGTCATGAGTTTAATTTTTACTGGGTATCCTATGTTTCTGGTCTTGAGCTATATTTAAACTTGGGTGTGTCCTCATGGCATAGTGGCTAATGTGCTAGACTGCAACATTGTAATAGGCAAATGTGAATTCCAATTGTGCTATTACATTCACTTTATGAAACATATAAACCCCTTTATCCCTTCTGCAGCTATGGGTTAAATAGCACCACTACTGTTCTTCTACAAGGATGGCTTTGGCATTAAATAACCAATGAAGGTTGATATGCCATTAAATAAAGAAACCAAACCAAACACAACACCTAAGCTTCACTTAGTTAATAACTATTAATTAATAATTAATAAGTATCTTATATACTAAAGTAATGAAGGACTTTGAGTAATGAACAACTCCTAATTTTTAGCCACTAAATGGTGTTTATCATATATTGCATGTAATGAATGTAGTCTAAAACCTAATCATTGATACACAATAATATTGATAATATAATAATTGCGTATGGAATTGATTAAGTATACTTGGGAGGTATTATTTACTTTTTGTTTTCAATAAACAAAATCACATGACATTGTCTCAAAAGAATTAATTCTTATTTATTGCAGACTTTTTGTCCTCATCTTGGTAGTTTTTGTGTTGTTTCTTCTTTCACAATAAATAAGAATTAATTCTCAGATTAAGAAGCCTCATCTCAAAATGATTCCAATTAAAGACAAGTATTGTCTCAAAAGTTCTAAACTATGCTAATCACTGATGCTAGTTAAAATAATGGAGTTTTATAATATTTGTACATATTATATGCACAGGTGTTATAAATAGTAAACAATGTTAAGTAAAAACTTTATTATCTTAATTATAAGCCTTTATTTAGTTATAAGCTATGTGGGGATACTTTACAGCAAAGTTAGGCTTAGAAACAAGGTAAATTTCAACATTTCAAAAAATATTCTGTGGACATCTCATATTCATATAATGAAGAATTCCTTATTTTTGAAGTGAAAAATCGATCTTAAAATGTTGTTCAATATACTAAAACATACAGTAAGCAAACAAGAACAAAATGATTTAGATAAAACAAAAAACAAACAAACAAAACAAGAAAGACAAAGTAGAGATATTTTATACCTGCAGTATAGTGGTATAGTTTTATATAAATATATACAATGTTTAAGACGGCACCATTAACTGTTTACAGTTAGTTATACATGGACAGTATGGACTCCTCAAGAGGCCTGTACATGTGCACCCGTACACACACACACACTATCAAATCATACCTCTCTTATGCACACATACATACGTACATACAAAAACACAGGCCTAAATGCACAACACAGTATGTGCATATATAATTTATACACTTGGCTACTTCATTTGGCACACACATATATAGAAAGACATTCATATCTACATATGTATGGACAGGTGTGAGTATATATATATATATATATATATATATATATAATACACACAAAGACACACATATAGATGCACCCTACTTGGCACACGTATGTAGATATGCATATCTACACATGTATATATATATATATGTGAGCGCATTATATATATATATATATATATATATATATATATATGCAGTATATTTATAACATAGATGCTGTTCAGCTGGTAAGTACTTGTTGCAGACATTATTGGACAGTTTCTTTTATTTGTCAAGTTGGGGAAAGTATTTGGATGATATACTAAATCAACAGAATGGTACTAAACACAGGTCTGGATTTTGGCAAAATGCTGACCCACTCTCTTTGTGGAGAGCCATTCTTGGCATGGGTCAACCAGAGGCCAGGAGATGGGGAGAGGGGAAGCAAGGAGGGTTAATAGCAGAGAGGTACCTGCAATATATGCTAAAAGTTCAGGAAAATCTGTTTGGATTTTTTCTGGAATAGTCCTGCACAACCGATGACGACATGTAAATTCCGATGGCGACTGATATTCTTGGAGTCTGATGTTCTGTTACAGGAGGGATGCAAATCTGGGAGAAGAGAGCAGGAGATGAATGAAAGCAAATTTCCCCCACCCCAATTTTTTTTTTTTTAAAACCATTTTTCTTTATAAAGCTTTAACAAAGTTCTGAATTCCTCGATCAATTTTCAAACCTGATTTCAGTCTGTTATATCTTTTCTATTGACTATACAAAAATTTTTCACTCAAAAATGTTTCATGCAAGATTTCAAGCTAGCTGAAGAGAGAAAAAAAAACAACAAAAAATAAATCATGTGTCATGGTTGAGACAGTTTTCTCAGACATTATACCAATCTCTTTTAGAGATGGCTAATATATGACTGTATGAGTCAATTGAATTTAAGTGATGGTAACCAATGTGTTTGGGTTTTTTTTCCTGACATTTTTTTAAAATAATTTTGAAAAAAATTTTTTTTTATATCCTGCAACACAGAAATTTTTTTTGTGGTGAAAAAGGTAAATGGATGACATGGTGTTTTCAGTGGAATTTCATTTGGTCTAAGCAAGATGGAATAATAGTTCACAGTAAAGAGTCGTGTATTGATTTTGCAAAAATTTGATGCAAATGAACTGATTGAATGCAATCTGTACACTGTTTTATGTAAGTTGGACAATTGGCTATTAATGTAGTGTCAGCTTTTGATTTTCTTTTATTTTTTAATTGGATCAAAAACAAATCTTGTGTGTGAGTCTCTTTGAATAAAGGATCATGGAATGGAATGAGAGGTGCACTGGTTTTTATATGCAGACAAAATGAATAGCAAATTGAATAATAGATCAGTTTTACTCAAGATGTATATATATATATATATATATATATATATATATATATATATATATATATATATATATACATATATTAGCATATTCTATATATATATATCCATATTATATAACATATATATCTACATATACCCAATATTATATAATATATCTATCTATATATATATATAATATAATATATATCTATATATATATATTATATAATATATATCTATATATATATACCCATATTATATAATATATATCTATATATATATATATACCCATATTATATAATATATATCTATATATATATACCCATATTATATAATATATATCTATATATATATATATACCCATATTATATAATATATATCTATATATATATATATATACCCATATTATATAATATATATCTATATATATATATATATACCCATATTATATAATATATATCTATATATATATATATATATATATACACCCATATTATATAATATATATCTATATATATCTATATATATATATATATATATATATATACACACACACACACACACATATATATATATAGTATATATAATTATATGTATATATCCTGGTTACTCTTTTGTTCTTTTTATTACTAAACTGAAACAGGTTTTAAATAAGAATAAGCTGATCGATAACCTGCAAGAAGTAATTTATATACATGAACAGAGAATGATACCAGATTATTATTTTTGTGTTTTTTATGAAGCGGGACTGACAAGTGCAGATACTTGAAAGAAAAAATGGGTTAATGAATGTGAATTAGATTTAACTAATATACTGTTTTGTACCAATATTTTTTGGAGGTGAAAAACAGACTTTTGGTTTGAATGAATATTTAAGGTCATGGTTCTTGTGTTTGGGAACCATCAACACTAATAATTCATTTAGTTGAAAGTTCATTCAGTAATAGGCAATTTCTAATCATTCACACCTACCCTACTGACAAACCATAACACTTTCTCATTACTCAATAATCTTGAAGTATATATAAAACTTAGGGAGCCCAGTCTTTTCTACTTACCCATAGCTAGGAGAAGGATAACTCTGAATTCAAACCACCTGCCAATACTACATAGGCCAGCAAGGTAAGGTAAGGCTCATTACTCTTAATATATTACAGACCCTAGAGAAGCCCCAAGTTCTCATAAAAACAGATGAGATATACTGAGAGAGCGATAGACACTATTTATTGCTGAATGAACTCTCAATTAAAATAAATAATACTATCTCTGTCTCATAATAGTACTTACATTTAGTGTACAAAGCTTATATACAAATATAACAACTATTATAGAACAGAGATAGTAAAAGGTTACTGTGATGATTTTTTTCCCTAACTTATAAACTTAATCCAGATTTGTATGTCATTATGTACTTATCTAAGATATAAAGATTAATAACCAATATTATTAATTAATTTTTTTATTTATTTTTTCAACACAACTTTCAAAAACAGCAAACCTTATCACAGTAATAGATTAGAGAAGGGATTTTTGAGTAGGTTAGTGAAACACAATATTCAGGACAAATAAGTTGTACTGAACAAAATATTGTTTTGTTTTCATTGTATTTTAGAATCAGTAGGCAAAGATGAACAGATGAATTGTAAGATATGAACTGCTTCATAAGAGGAGGAAGACTGATATTTGAATGCAAAATATTCTGAAGTTTAAATTTTTACTTGTGAGTCAAACAAGTATGTTTGAATAACTGTGAGTGAAAAAGCAAGTTTATTGAATAAAACTATGGACAGTCTTTTGCGAGGGAACAAGCAGGTTTAATAAATGGAACTATGGACAGTATCAGGAGATGAACTTCAAGTGAATCAGCAGGCTTACTGAATGGGAACTATGGACAGTTTCATGAGAGATGAATTGCAAAGAAACAAGCAGAATTACTGAATGGAATTACAAACAGTTTCATATGAGATAAACTGTCAGTGAACAAGCAGGTTTACTGAATGGAACTATAATCAGTTTCATGAGATATGAACTGCAAGGGGACAAGTAGACTTTCTTAATAGAACTATAGATCATTTCATAAGAGATGAACTGCATGTAAACAAGCAAGGTTACTGAATGGACCTATGAACAGTTTCATGAGATATGAACTGTGAGGGAACAAGCAGGCTTACTGAATGGAATGAAGAATATTTTCAGGAGATGAACTGCAAGAAAACAAGCAGGCTTATTGAATGAGAACTATGGACAATTTCATGTGAGATGAACTGCGAGTGAACAAGCAAGCTTATTGAATGGAATGAAGAATATTTTCAGGAGATGAACTGCAAGAAAACAAGCAGGCTTATTGAATGAGAACTATGGACAATTTCATGTGAGATGAACTGCGAGTGAACAAGCAGGCTTATTGAATGGAATGAAGAACATTTTTAGGAGATGAACTGCAAGTGAACAAGCAGGTTTACTGAATGGGAACTATGGACAGTTTTATGAGGGATAAACTGTTGTAAATTAATTCGTTGGTTCGTATGAATGTTGGATTCACTGTTTGGATGGAATCCCTCCCCGCCAAAAAATGTGCCAAATAGGACAACTTTTCAAATGAGCTTCTTTTGTAATGACTAGAGATATTTTGCTTTTGCATAAATCCGAACAAACAATTCCATTATTTAGAATAGCTACACACCAATTCAGACAGTAGGAACTTAAAGCTAAAATATTTCAAATTATTTTGTTTCACAATGAAGAAACTACCACTATTTTTCAATATGAAGAATATACTAACAAGAATGATTGATTTATCAAATACAAGGTGTTTCATAAAAGATGCAACTCTAAGAATTTACACACATGTAAATTTTATGCTATAATACTCACATGGCAATACTGTATTCAGAAACAACACCAGTTAGCAGTTAAAAAGACAGTGTCATGTGTTAGCCTAATTTGAGCATCCATTTCTTTGTTTTGTGTCATTTTCCAAGGATGAATATATTTCATATATAAATGCTGCAAACATGTAAGAGGCAAATTTAATGCAAAATGTCCCCAATTTACACTTCCCAACAAGTTGGCAATATTGAATTTGGCTGGTAAATTTCATGAGATCAGGAATGTACAGTATTAAAAGAGCTCAGAGTGGCCATCTTTGTTAACTGCCTAAGTTCTCAACATACCCGAGTGTTTAATTTGCCCATCCAGAAAATCTCTATCTTCCCAGATTTTTAAATTTAAAATAGTTTAAATACAAGTTGTCAAAAAGATAGTTACATCCTTTTTGAAACACCCTGTAGATTAATTGTATATTGCCTGGAACAGAGCTTGATATTAAGTGGTAATTCAACTTTTTTTTTAGGATGGAGAATGTGAAGCAGATTTGGAGTGAGTGTAAGGGAAGGAAATGACAACTAAATGGAGCTATACACACTTTCATGTCTGATTTGTAAATAAAGCCAATAGGTTTCTCGGAACCTGTAAAATGTCTTTTGTCTTCATATGCATGGCACTATACACTAATTTTCGAGTAAGAAAGACTTACAACATTTTAATATTAAACTGGATACATTATAGATGGATTTTTTTTTTGTTACAAATATGACTTGCGAGGAAAACAGAAATTGTTTGGTAAATTTGAATGAGAGATAATGAATAGAACTGCATACCAATTCACAAAGAACCATGTTGTGGCACAACAAATGTAGTTCCAATTTCAAGTAGCTTTTTTTGTGCCTTTAATATGTGTCTGAGTAGGAGCATGAATATATGAGCCAGTCAGTGAGTGCAGTTGCCATATTGTATCTATCCAATTTATGTCAAAACATATCACAAAGATCACTAAATAACATCTTTATTTGGGGTTTTGTTAAAATCTTTAAAGTTTTGGATAGGGTTTTTTGAATTCATTTATTTTTTTAAGGTGAATTTACCGAGACTGCTGGTCATCAAGTGTGGCTGCTGCATGCCATTTCGTGTGTACGCACGTGTATCTTGAGAGATGATGACTGAGAAAAGCGTTTGTCACAATGCCTGCAATGAAATGGCTTCTCTCCCGAGTGCGTGCGTAGGTGGGCGGTCAGGTTGGATGACTGCGAGAACCTGCGTGGACACCACTTGCACGGGAACGGCTTCTCTCCCGAGTGGACACGCAGATGCCGGCGCAGATCAGACATCTTGAGGAAGGCCTTGCTGCATGTTGGACAGGAGTAACGCCGTACACCAGTATGGTAGCGCATATGCGAAGTCAGTTGGCTTTGTTGAGGAAATGTGCGGCTACAAATGCTGCATACAAACTCCTGTGCAGCTTTGCACTTCTTCCTCCCTCCAGACACAGAAGAGCTTGACGATGGGGCAGCTACTCTTGGAGATGAGAGGTCAGCAGGCTCGGATTGGTCACCAGTGGTAGAAGCGTCCATGGTTACAGTTGTTGCTTCTGACTGCTTGGTAGCTGATGCAGAACCGGCACTGAATACGGAAACGGTTTTACTTGGAACATTCCAGCTTGAATTTGATGATTCTGGACGACTGGCCCTACCTGATGGTGCTAGGTCACCTTCAGATTGAGTTTTGGAATTTTTCTTATTTTGCAGTGTGGCTGCAACTGATGCCCTATTATGTCTTTGGGTCTTTGACAAAGCCAAAATGCAAGAATTGGCAAGGGTGAGGCCACCACGAGTGTGTGTCTTGAGGTGGCCCATCAAATTTGACTTCTGTGAGAATGTGCGCTGACACAAGCCACAGCCATATGGTTTTTCACCTGTGTGTACACGAGTGTGCCTGTTACGGTCAGATGATGTGAAGAATGCTTTGTCACAGTAGTCACAGTGGTAAGGCCGCTCACCTGTGTGAGTACGCAAGTGGTAGCGGAGATGAGATGACTGGGTGAATGTACGTAGACAGATATCACACTGGTTCACACACTTCTCGTTGGGTTTCTTACGACGCATGAAAGAGTTGAACACCTTAGATGGTGTTTTTTTTGCAGGTGGAAAGTCTTCCACGAGGACAATGTCAGGGTTCTCTTCCTTGGCTTTGGCACCAGTTGCTTGCTTCTTATTTTTGCTGTCGTCTGCAAGCAGCTCATCATTTATGGAATCGTCATCCTGTTTCTGTTTGGAATGCAGCTGCTGGACCCCTGAAGATGCTGTTGGTGGATCAAGAGACACTTGACACTCCAGTGGCAAGACAGAATTGTGAGGATTGTTGCTGGCTGCATCCAGAGACATATCAACACTGTCACTGCTATTCTGAAGAACATATACACTGTTGTCACATTTCAATATCTGTCTGTTTGTTGTGGCCATGTCTAATTGATCTTCTGGGTTGTTGTTGTTGTTGGCAGGATAAGGGAGTGTAGCTTGTTCTCCTAATTGGGTCCATTTAATATCTTCTGTTTTTTCTGTATGCTGATTGCATACATGTTGTACAAGTTGGCTATTACTAGGGAATGATTGTGAGCAAACATTACATATATGACTTGCAGAGAGATAAGATGACACAGTTGACGATACATTGGTGAAAGGTCCAGAGGACTTAACGGTCAACCAAGCTGGCACACGTTTATCTCCGGTCACCGATTTGAGACTCATCTTTTGCTCATTACTGTCACTACTCCCTTGGGCTGTGTCTTCAGACTGTTTGGAGAAGACAGAGTGAGATATTTGCATATGACATGTCAAGTCATAATAAGTGTCAAACTTGCAGCTGCATTCAGAGCAAGAGAAAGGTTTTTGAATCTCTGCACCAGTGGTGGTAGGGGTGGTGGTGGAGGTGGTGCTGGTGTGTGTTTGCTGATGACGTGCTAGCATAGAAGACGTGGAGAAACGCTTCCCACAGGTTAAGCATCGGTAGGGCCGGTCGCCAGTGTGGGACCTCATGTGGATAAGCAAGTTGGAACGTTGGGTGAATCGTTTGCGGCAGTGGTTGCATTTGAAAGGCTTTTCACCTGTGTGTACCCGAGTGTGGCGTTTGAGGTCAGATGAGGTGAAAAATGCCTTCCCACAATGTCTGCACCCGTATGGTCTCTCGCCGGTGTGCGTCCTTATATGGTAAGTCAGATGGCAGGCCTGTAAAAACGTTCGCCCACAAATCTCACATTTGTGTTGTTTTTTGGCTTCAGCACTGCTTGACTGGTGGGCAGCTATTTTAGCTGCAGGGGCTTTTGTTTTGGTTTTTGCTTTCCCCTCAGAGACAATAACTGATGACTCTCGGGGATTTACAGTTCTCTCATTTGAATTGATCTCATCATCATCATCGTCGTCGTCATCCAAGATAATCTCAACATGTTGAGTGTTATACTGAGTGTTAAGTGTTGGTTTAACTCCAGTTATTGTTAAAGGTGGTGAAAAATTTTCCCTACTTCCACCTTGGTTTGACTTTCTGTTTTTTGGTTCTCCTTTGGCGTCTATCTGCACTTGCTCCTCTTTGGTTAAATTCTCAAATGGTTTGGAGGTAAACTCCTCTACAGAATTATAAAAAGCATTATTAGTAGATGACCAAAGATGAGATGATTCAATGCTACTTCCACTACCCAGAGATTTATACTCAGGAGGCTGAATGGCTACTACTACACTTGTCTCTTTAGCTTTTTGATGTTGGACTAAAACCTCATTCTGCTGGACACTTTCAGAGATAGATACATTATCTTTATTATGGTTATTCACATCTTTCCGAACACTTTCATTTCTTCTTTCTTCAGAATCTATTTCCTGCAAGGAACAACTTAGAAATTTATCCAAAGTCGATGTTTGCTTAGTATCTTTATCTACACTCTGAGACTGACTTTCTAGGTGAACACCAACATGTTGCCCCAAACTGGACAGCTGCACAAACTTTTCATTACACACTCCACACTGAAACAGTTTTCTGCAAGACTTTGACCATTCAGAGGGCCGATGTTTA
This sequence comes from Sepioteuthis lessoniana, assembly GCA_963585895.1. Classification (NCBI taxonomy): domain Eukaryota; kingdom Metazoa; phylum Mollusca; class Cephalopoda; order Myopsida; family Loliginidae; genus Sepioteuthis; species Sepioteuthis lessoniana. The sequence continues at coordinate 81,557,082 of OY757915.1, forward strand.
GACAATGGACGATAAATGCTACCCCATGTTTTATAGAAGCTACGGCCTTTGTTGCGTCGAATTCTGCAACGGATACTTTTTTGACGACTTGGTTTTTTGTGTGGCCCATAGCGGAAGCTGAACGTGTGAGACGGAAGCCCTGGATTGGAACGTTTATGGCATACAGCTTGGGCAAGACTCGTTCCACGCCAATCACATTTATTGCACTCGTATTTTGTATCTAGCATCTGCCGAAGGTGCCGTTTCACATGAAGCAGCAGCTGAGCATTTTGCGAGAACTGGCGAGTACAATACCCACAACGGAACGGCTTCTGCATTCGGTGATTCCTGTAATGATGCAGGAGACCAGATCGAGAGAAGAATGCATGTCGGCAAATCTTACAGGTGTGATGTTTTTGTTCCTTGTGGTTCATTATGTGTTGTACCACTTGGCTGGATTGTTGGAAGGATTGGGAACAGAATGGACATTGAAATACATTTGAAGATGCAGGTACAGGATTCTTAGGTGGCGACAGTATTTCCGCCAAATGAACAGTTGTTTCAGCTATAGAAGGGGGTGTTATTAAATTCTCGCCAAAGGCTGATCTTCCAGAGACGCATTTCAAATACATATTACCATCATCACTCACATAAGTGCCAAGGTCCATGTGCATTGCCTCTTTGTTATCAGAGATTTCTTCATAGTTACATTGCTGTTCCTCTCTCTCGGTAGATTTATCATTAAGTGTGTCTTTATTTGAAAGCTGAACGCTACTATTATCTAGTATAGTGCATATCGCTTGATCAATGTTATCTTGGACTTCAACTTCAACAGTATCCTCTTTTTCTATGGTCAATGGCATTTTTTCCTGGGCGGTTTTAATATTGCTCTGGTTGCTAGTTGATGGCTGGACGTTCTGTACACTGGCCTGAGCTTCAGTGTGGGTGGCCATGTGATATTTAAGGAAGTTGGCACGGGAGAAGCACATGTGACACACACTACACCGATAAGGTTTTTCCCCAGTGTGCACCCGACGATGCCGGTTGAGCATGGCTGTGGAGAAAAATTCTCGAGTGCAGAAGTCACATTTGTAGGGTTTTACACCAGAATGAGTCTTAACATGGGAAATAAGATTCGAACTCTGGTTGAACCTTTTGTCACAGTAATCACAAGCAAATGGCTTCTCCCCTGTATGAATCCTGATGTGGCGCTTTAGATCAGAAGATGTCAGAAACTGTTTACCGCAAGCAGTGCAGGAATGAGGTCGTCGAGATTTGGGTCCTGTCCGACCAACACTTACCCTACCCCCAAGGACTGCAACTTGGCTATGTGCATGGGCATGGGCAGTGTGTTTGGACAGTAGATGCATGCTGGAAAATGCACGAGGGCACTGCTTGCACTTGTAGTTCTTCACTGTATGACAGGCGAGGTGTTTGCTTAGCTGAGCAAAGTCTGCAAAGGACTTGTTGCAATGGCTGCACCGAAAGGGTTTCTGTGAAGTTGCATGCGTGCGCAGGTGTGATACAAGGTTGGAGCTCTGTGTGAAGCACTTGGCGCAGAAGTCGCACTGAAATGGCTTCTCGCCCGTGTGTATGCGGGTGTGACGGTTCAGGTCGGACGGCTTGGCAAAGGCCTTCCCACAGTGCTCACATTTGTAGGGTCGTTCACCCGTGTGTGTTCTAATGTGGTAAGTCAAGTGGTTCGCCTGATGGAATGCCTTACCACAGTGCACACAGACGTACTGTTGTCTGTCTTGGCCAGCCAAAACAGTAATTTCATTGTCTCCTTGGACAGCAACTTCTTCAGCAGCTTGGCTTGAAGTGATCGAATTGACCACATTTTCAATCTTACAATGACCACTTGGCTGCTGAATCTCTGTTGTCAAGGGAACAGATTGGGATGTGGAGGGTAAGGAAAGCACGTCTCTTTGGGTGGGGTCTGTATCTCCGGATGGTTTAGACTGAGAAGGGTCAGCATTAGATGAGGTGGAGCAGGTCTGGAGTCGAGATGATGAGGTTTCAATTCCAACATTTATGATTTGATTCTGAGATGGCAGCGGTGGTGGAGATGATGATGAAGATGATGAGGAAGACAGTTCAATACAGGTGATTTCTGGTTCTCGGCTAGCCTTCTCGTTAGAGTAGGTGTTGCTCAGAGTGCTGATATCAACAAACTCATCACACAGATAAGACTGATCATTGCTGACACCAAAGCCATCGTTAAAACTGGCCAGACCATGAACATCTGTTATTTGGGCACAAGAAATACCATTTGTAGACAGTGGGTTGTTATCAGGGGGAATGTTTTGACTAATTTGGGTTCCTTCAAACGGAGATGACAGAAGTCTAGAGCAATTAGTGATGGGCTCTTTTCCAACATTTGCATCATTATTGTTGTTGATGTACAGAGACAAAGGCCTGTGGGTGGAGGCATTGACAGTACCACCTGAATTTTCCTTCTGTTCCCAGTCTTCCAACATGCCTTCACTGGTTACCAAACACGTAGGTATCTCATGAATCAGAGAACCTTCTGCATTTTTGTCCACAAGGGAATTTCCTGTTATCTTAAAGGGGTTCAGGCTTGAATTGCCATTTAGGGCGGTGCTTGCTGTCTGGACATCATCATTCTGTTCTGTTTCTTCTGCCTCTTCTTTTGGACGTAAACTCTGTGACAACATATTCTTCAGGGTAGAAACATCTGGTTTCACATCCAGCATTTCGGCTGAACCTGTCACGGGGGTTGGTTTAGCACTAACATCAAATAGCAGCGTGTCTTCCAGAGACATTAATCTGTTGTTTCCACTTGAGGATATATCAGTTGGGCCTTCCTTACACCCAAAATAAGAATTCTTTAGTAAGGTAGCAGCAGTTGTGGTTGTCACCCGTTGTGGATGTTCTGTTATTGCTTTCTCACTGAAATCAAGTAGGACTGTCTTGACAGTGAAATTTTCATTTTCTTCTTCATTGAGGGGTTCGGATTTGCCCGGTGTTGATTTCGGAGCTGAGCCTGCCGTATGTTTGTTGACCACCAGAGGGAGGGGTGCAGCTGGAGCACTGCTGTCATTCAGCCCATGTTCAACTTTCAAATGCTGTACAAGACTAGAAACTTCCAAGAATTGTTTTGAGCAGAGGCTGCACATCAGTGGATTTTGGCCCTTGATGGTGAAACTGTCCCTTGTATCTCCAGAAGATGAAACTGCAGCAAGGGCAGCAGTTAAGTCATCTTTGGGCAAAGCAACAGAAAGTTCAGTGGGGAGAATCATACCAGACATCAGGGAAGATATCAGTCGTTTAGTTTCCCAATCTGGCTGACTGTATGATACATCGTCAGCTTGATAGAAGTCCTCAGTGGAAGAATTTTTCACTGATTTCCGGTTAGAACCTTCTTTAGGTAGTGAAACGTGTACTTGTTCTTCGGTACTAGCAGATCTGTTACCCTGAGCAGCATTAGCAATTAAGTGGTCCCTGCCATTGTTACTTCGATTATGTGTCCTGCTATGTTGTGTCAGTGCTGCCCGGGTTGTAAAGCTAGCGCTGCATAGGTGGCACTGATGCTGTGAGTCACGACTATGGGTGCGCAGGTGGACCTTCAGATTAGAGTTCTGGGTAAACCTTTTACCGCAGAAACGGCACTGGAAGGGTTTCTCTCCAGTATGGATGCGGGTGTGGCGGTTGAGGTCAGATGACGTGGCAAACCGTTTCTCACAGAAGCTGCATCCATAGGGTCGCTCACCTGTGTGCATACGTACATGAATAGTGAGCATGACCCCACTTACGAATGTCTTGCTGCAAATGCTACACTCGTGTCGACCCCGTTTGGCACTGTTACTGCCGCCAGCTCTCCCACCGGCACTACTGCCGTGCACAGAACTCATGTGGCAACTGAGGGCCTGCGCTTTGGAGAATGTCTTGCTACACAGCTGACAGCGATGGGACCCGCCCGATACACTGTTGCCGCTCTCAATGCCATGCGTCCGCAAATGACTCATGAGGTTGCTCTTCTGGCTGAAGCGGCGATCACACCACTTGCAGGAAAACGGCCTCTCGCCAGTGTGTGTATGCATGTGGCGGCTAAGATCGGACATTTTAAAAAAAGCCTTGTCGCACGTCCGGCACTGGTATGGCCGGTGGCCTGTATGAGTCCTTAGGTGGTAGGTCAGGTGCCCGGACTGGCTAAAGGTACGTGGACAGAATTGGCAGGCGTATTCCTGCACACTGTCTGACAAAGCCAAAGAATTTTCAGATGGTTCTGTCAGTTGCTTAGCAATGGTTGAAGCGGGAGCAGGGGGTGATACAGATGACGGAGACAGGTTCTGATCAATCTGGACACTGTCATCAACAGTTAAAGTTGAAGATTCCATAATGTCCTTTTGTCAGCATTGGATATGTTCAGAACAGTGTGATGAGAAAGTATGAGAACATATGGGACGGCCAGACTGTATGCAGTGTTTTACAAGTGGCCCAAGTGATGAAAGAAGATAGAACAGGAGGCCACAATACTGCTTTGCTATAAATGTGGCAGTGGGAATGTGTGGATTGATTCTTTCAAAGTGGATAACCCCTTGGGTTCGCTTGTCAATTTTACTGCAAAGAATGAATTTGGGGAGCATTTTGATAGTGGACGTAAAGCACCAACACAGATTCAGATACATGGCTGTAGTCAATATGGTAACAATAAGGAAATACAGGGTGTTGTGATGGCCAACCCTGAAAAACTGGCAGAGTTAACACAAGACATCTTTGACCAAGCAGATAAAACTGGCAGAGAGTGAACAGCTGAGATGCTGGTTCTAGGAACCAAATTTAAAGTCCAGCCTCCATGTTGGCAGTGATTATTGTGTTCTACTAGATTTGTCTCGCTTCCTTTATTAAGGCAATAAGAGGTTGAAGTTGTGAATTTACATTCAAAACTTGAAATCATACACCTGCCAAGCTATTAGAGAAAGAACCAGATCTTGTTTATGAAGAAGTGGTAGCTCTTTTAACTGAAAGAAAAAAAAAGAAAAGAATTTTTTAAAATAGTACATTATAATAGTGCAAGATGCAAACATTTTTGAATTCTGTTTTAATGTTGCTGGTTTTTTTTGTTGTTTTTTATTTAAAAAAAAAAACAAAAACAGAATTAATCTTAAAGGGAAAATCCTAAAAACAGGAATACCTTTTAAAAAATTAAAAAATAAATAAATAAAATTGGAATAAATCCTAAAGGGGTTTTCCCCCCCTTTAGGATTTATTCCTATTTTATTTACAGCCATAATTTTTTTTGCTTAATTCAAATAATTTCTTTGTTTAAAATTAATTCATTTGATTTTAACAACCTGTCTAGGGTTACTTTATGCCTTAAGGTTAAGGAATCATATTTGCTGTGTTTATATTTACTTTTTTGTGTAGTTGTTTCTTAAATGTTTTTTGCACAGTTACTATATTAATTCTTCCTATTTAATACAAATGATTTGCACACAGTTATACGATATCAAGTATTCCTATATGATATTAATAATCCTATTGTTTCAAATAATAATCATTTGTTTGTACAGTTATTTGGTTTCAAGTAACTAATAATGATCCTTAGTAAATAATTATAACATTAATTAACTATTCTAAATACAAATAACAGTTATATAGTTTCAAATATTCCTATCAAATATGAATAATTTTTAAACAGATCTATTTGAGTCATTGATGGAACCCTAACAGGTACTACCACTCTGGGTCAGAGTGGACCTGATAGTAATGGCAATGAAGGGGTACTCGACACTCTCCAGATCTTCAGAACTGGAGATACAGTTTAGTGTCATACTCAAGTCACTCCTATTACCCTTCTACAGGCAATACATTCGGTGTATTCTAAGCACTGCTGACAGAGTGAGCATATTCCTTATCAAAAATGTGGATGGATATGTAAAATAACAACTGTAACTTTACAGGTTAAGACCCAGTGGAAAGAGACTACATTTTGATAGGAATGAAGGTTTCATTTGTTTGGGTTTTATGGCATATCAAGGTTATTTAATGCCAAATCCATTTTTATACAAATGAACAGTTCTATTTCAAACAATTCAGTTTAATATAAGTACACAGTTTGTCAAAAACTTTTCTATTTCAAGCTATTCAAACAATTCAGTTTGGTATAAGTATTGTTTTTGTCCACACACTGTTAAATATCAAAACAGTTCTATTTCAAACAATTCCATTTAGCATAAGTACAGTTTCAATTTCAAAAACAGTTCTATTTCAAGCAGTTTAGTTTAGCATAAGTATGCAGTTTAAATATCAAAACCGTTCTATTTCAAGTAATTCAGTTTAGCATAAGTACACATTTTAGTTCTATTTGACTCGTAGATAGGACCTGGGCCAGAGTGAACCTGGCAATGAAGGGGTGCTCCGCATTCCTCAAAGTTCCAGTATTATTGGAATCTCACCATCAGATTGTTTAGTGTTATATCCAGGACACTCGTTGGGGGTTGGGGTCTTACTCCTTTGCAGAGGTGCAGTCGGTGCATTCTACAGCCCCAGCCAACTGGGCAATAGGAATGAAGAGAAAATCTATGTGAAGTTAGATTTCTAATTTTTTTGCAACTCTAAGGATTATTATCTATTATTGAATCAGTTTTGGGTAGGAAAAATTGACAAACCTCAGCTAAGAAGGAGTAAGAAGCATGAGTTTTTTTTAAATATAATTAGGACTTTTCCTGAATAATAAAAGTCTATTTCTAATAAAGATATGAAGAATCATGTATAAAAACATTCTGTAACTTCTCTGAAATTATTACATTGGAAACAGGAATAATTATATACAGAATTAAGATGGTACTAAAAGTGGACATGACTTTGCAATCTCAAGAGGCAAAGAAGATAAACTTGTTGTATAGAAAAACTTGATAAACAAAAATAAAAATATGAAGGATATCTGAAAAATAAGGTACAATCAGGCATGAATAAATTGGAATTAAAACATTGTGAAAGCTATAAACACAAAGCAACAGGGGATATGCAATACTTATTGTAACAGCCAGAACAGCTTTAATGTTGAACACATGCATATGTGACATCTAAACAAAGATGACTGCCACCATTAAAAAAAAGAGGTGCAGAAAGTGTGATAAGATGTTTGCATGCCAAAAGCAAAAAATTCAACAGAAATTCACTGTAATTGATTGATTTTAATGGCTTGTCTAGGGTTATTTTTTCCTTGTACATTAATATTTACATTTGTTTTTGAATTGATATACATTTTTTATTTCTTAAATAAAGGAATTATATTATAAATTTAATTACCGTAACCAGAAAGTCCAGCAAGCTCTGCGTGCGACATAAGGAACTACTGGACAGCTGTTTTGACCTCATTAGGTCTCGTAAGCAGTGTATACCATGATCTCCCCCATGACCACAGAATGCAGAGCTGAAACTCTACCACTAAGCTACTGGTCCACATCACACATAAGTGATACCAAATTAACTAGTCATGGTAAATATGTGTCCAATTAACCTGACATATCTTGTAGTTACATCTGTACTCTTGGAGAGGACACAGTCACCTCCAGGGCAACGTCTTCCCAAAAGGATGGGAAATATGCATCCACGTAATCATAACCTCAAGTTAATTGACCCTGCATTTACCATGACTAGTTAATTTGGTATCACTTGTGAGCAATGTGGACCAGTAGCTCAGTGGTAGAGTTTCTGCTCTGCATTCAGTGGGAGATCACGATATACACTGCTGATGAGACCTAATGTGGTTGAAACAGCTGTACAGTGGTTCCCTATGTTGCATGCAGTGCTTGCCAAATTTTCTGGTCATGGTAATTCAATTTGTTTTGGAATTGTTTAAAAGCTTATTTTTGGCATACATTCTAATTGAATATGAATAATTTTAAACAATCTGACTCATACATGAGACCCTAACAGGTACTATCACTTTGAGTTAAAGTGAACCTGAGAGTAATAGTGATGAAGGAGTACTCCACACGCCCCAGATCTGGAGAAAAAAAAGTGGCATCACTTCAACTGTTTTTCAGTCACCTTCTGATATCTCAACAACTAACTTTGAATGATCAATTCCAAAGTTTTTCCCATCTATCACCTTGAAACAAAATCTCAACACATGATAATGACTTCTATTATTGATAAACAAGGACATAGTAGCATAGTAGTTCTACTGACATATGCAAAATGTTTTATTTGTATAGTAATAAACATGTTGGATTAGTAAATGTTTGCACCTTATTTTTTGGCTATCCCTTGACGTTTAAAATACAAATATCATCTACACATTCAGCAAAAAATTTCATATTTTTCATAGAACAGAAAATGTGTCAATGTCATTACCACTTTAGATTTAAAGTATCATTAAACAATAGGAATGTTTTATAATGTTTATAGATGAGGCACAGGTGGCAAAATGGTTATTGTCATAAAAATTAGCCACTACAACTCAAGTTCAATTCCTGGACTAGGCTATTTGTATTTCACTTCCCAATGATATTCTTGAGAAATGCATAAATCCATCTGTTTTCCCCCAACCTCAGCTATAAGTAAATAGTAGAGCAAATCAAGTTCTTTAGCCTTAGTATGGCAACCAATCTAGGAGAATAAAAAAAAAAAGAAACTGAATTCAAACCAGCCTAACTTAACTTAAAAATTGATCTTGTGTCGCATCCCACCGATGAAGAAGAGGTTTAGTAAATGCATACATTTATAGAGCATTTCTCCTTTGTGCTCATTTTAAACAATCTTTTTATTTTCATTATTGACACTGCATCAAGTGAGATGAGACAAGTTTATATCTCTTTCTCTCAGTATATGATAATCTTGCAGTTAATTTTATACATTAACAATAAGGTGTTATTCTATAAATAAAATAATGTTATACAGGATGTGGAAGAAATACCTCTCACATATGAATCTGTGAACTTGGGCAAGTGACAATGTTAACTCCATCTAGTTAATATCTTACCAATTTTTTTTTTTTCCAGATACAATCACATATGAGGATTGCTTGAATCAGTGCACACTGTACATTTGCTATTGAATAGTTCTTCTAAGACAAGTGAATCTTTAAGTGCTATACAGAGAGCTTGTTTCATGCTATGTCAGAATGATACTGTTCTGGATAGAATGTTCAACTCAATTTTTTTATCCAGAGAAACATAATTGCATTATTTCTTTTAAGAGAAAAGATAATAGAAACTACAGCCATAAATAAAATATGCACAATTCTAAACATTTGACCATGATGGTGTATATGTATCATTATTTTTATGTTCTTGTAAAATCAAAGTACAAAAGTATGTAAACAATAATCAGAGGTTTTCAAAATACTGTTTATTATGAGATTTATATAAAATGTTTAAGTACATATTTTGTACACAAATCCAATCAATAAACAAACATATATGTGAAAAGATTTATGCAGGTACATGGTACCCTAAAGGTTATCCTCATAGGAAATAGACTTGATAAACTCAAATCTTTGACAAGCTGTTTGCATTTCAGTTCACACTAATGCTCTTGGGAAAAGCATGAAGCCAGCTCTTCTGCCTTTAATTATAGGTAAATAGTAGGAACAAATAGTCATAAATCAACTATAGGTAAATAGTAAAAACAAACAGGCATAAATTAATTATAGGTAAATAGTAAGAACAGGTATAAATAAACTGGAATTAGAACATTGTGAAACTTATAAATACAGAGCAACAAGGAATATGCAATACTTCTGGTAACAGTCAGAACAGCCTTGACATTGAGAACATGCAGAAGTAACATCCAAACAAAAATGAGAACTGATAGATTCAGATATTTCTGAAGTGTGTTAACTTGAAAGTGAAATGCAAACAGTCAGTCTAGTCCAGAATATGAATTTGGTTAACTATGGTAAGGAAACCAATTTAGAAGGAAAAATTTGGAATTCAAAACCTGAAGACCTATTCAAAGAATATGTGGTACATTGTTATCCATTCTTCTATTATCAGGTCATCCTTAAAGTGTGGTTTGTCCAATACAAACTTTTATCACGATTAAAAAAAAAAAAAAATCACCTGTGTAGTAATCTAGCAGTTAACATCTTTAATTGTACTGTTGAGTATTCATAAGTTATTCGCATCAGGAAAGTGTTTACTTGAAAAGATTAAATTAGCAGTATTATCAATAAGTATAGTTGTTATTGTCTTCTTTTTATGTTTTTAAAATTATACTACCACCATCTCATAAGAGTTATCAAATTTAGCAGAGGAAATTTATATTCAAATGTAACAAACAGTGGTATTAATTATCATGTTCAAGTTCCTTCTTGAGTTTAATCCTGTGTCTTATAAATAGTGGTAGATGGTATACTATAACAATTAGAGCACTGAATTTATCACTAAATAGAATGTTCTTAAAGTCAAGTCTGGGATTGTTCCTTGTTACTGGTACCTTGTAACCAAGTACAACTTTCCCTGAGAGATACCATGACGAGAAATTGGGACCTGAAAAAGTTAATGGGACTATAACAGTATCTATAATATTGCCACTGTCCTATAATGATTGTTATATACTGAGTGTATGAAATTTATATGTAAATATAAAAACTATTTGGGGACAGAGATAAGTACTATTTTAATGTCTATACCTTAGTTGCAATAAACTTATCACTAAATACACATCTATTTCTGCACTAGTACGACCAAGGGTTGCTGAATAACAGAAAGTCTTGGAAAAATTTGACTTAGAAAAACAAAAAGAAATGTTTGAATCACCAGCCTAATAAACTAAAGTTGTGTGTGTGTTTAACAAATTTTTTTGTGCTTTTTTTTTTTCTATCCCCTCAATGTATAAAAATAAAAAATATAGCTTTCTTTATCCTCCCACCCTGTAACTTTAGATAATTTTTTATCTGAGAAACTTGGGCAATGAAGGAACCACAGACTCCGGCAGAAATTAACAGGCATTTTTGAGAAGCCCAATACATATTCTCAAGCTTATCTAAATTATATAACTAAAATACAGCTGCATCAACATTATTTGAAAATTGTATAAAATAAGTCTTGATTGCATAAATATTTTTTAAAGAGAAAAGCTTTATAGAAGTAAAAACTTCGAGCAAATAAGTTTCAATTAAAAGAACTTACCCCCAAATCCAATACTCAATAACGACAATAATTAAAACATAACTTCATTAAAAATGAATAAAGAATCATTTGAAATTTTAAGGTGCAGAAGCTGTGTCATTACTTGTATTGAGATGGGATTTTAACTATACCAGCCAGTATAAAAGTAGAAATGACAGAATAATCCTCTTATTAGAATTGCAATTTATGCAAAAAATAGAAATCTGTGCAAAATGATCATGATAATCATCAGTTCAACTTCATTTGTTCAGGAATTGGATAGACTCAACAGAAATTAAATTTAGTAATAAATTAGATCTTTTTCTAAGTCCAACTATTTTTACGCAGGCTCAATTTTCTTCTCCCCCCCCTTTTTTTATCTAAAAATAAAAAAATAGGAAGCATTATTTTTTAAAATCCCACCAGCAGACTGTATCTCTTTCTCTAGTCTACTATTATTCCATTATCATAATTACAAAAAAAATATTACAGGTTTTTTAATTAAAAAACAAAACAAAACAATTTTAAGTAGTATTTTTAAATCAAATTTATATAAAGGACAAAACCGCTTTACATTTTTTCAAATGATTAAGTAACTCTAAATAGTTTATGAAATAATTTTTTAAAAATAAATTAAATTTTGAGCATCTCGATATGTGAAGAATGTATTGATTGAATATTAAATGACAAATGTCTTGGGAGAGTAGAGTACACAATGAATACAGTAGTACAGTACACAGTAGTACAAACAATCATAAAATCGTAAGTGAATGATTCATTTTTGAGATATTTCTCTAGAAAAAACAAGGCTTCAGAAACAAATTAAAATTCTTCTAACTAAGAAATCAAAATTAATTAAAGAAATCTTTTTTCTGTGAAATAAATTAAAAATTATCGATCTAGCTTAAAATACTCTTCCTGTTTACATAAATTTAAAAAAAATCGATCGACTGCTCACTCGAAATTAGTTTTTAAAAAAGAAAGAAAAAAACATTAAATTAAAAGTAAACAACAAAAAGAGGACGATATGTCTGTCTGTAATGATTTTAAAAAACCCAAACAAACAAAAAAATATAAACAATCAAGAAAATAACCCTCCTCAAACAAAAAATAATGTTAGGGTCTGTCTACTGTTTTTCTTTGTCTTAGAGAAAGACAGTAGTAAAAGTTAATTTTTTTTTAATATAGAAAAAAGGCTGCAGATATTCAGTGCGGAACACTGAATCAAAAGAGCACAAATAATCACAAGTAAATGAGATAGAATTTAGTCGATATTAAATATGAAAGAGACAGATCCTAAATAAGAACGTCTGCGTGTATAAACAATATAAAAATAAAAACAAGAAAGTGCACTAGATTTTAGGGTTGTTGTCAAACTAAAAGTAGCCACGATAAAAGGGGGCGGATCCAGTCTCTCTTCTTGAGTCTCCGAAGAAGTTCAATAAAAATAATAATAATAATAAGCTGCCAATCTGCAACTTTTCGAAGGTGCCCTCCAAAAGTGCAATTGGAATAATAAGAATAATAACAATTTATAAGCTTACCCGGAAATGATGAGTAGATGAACTATCGTAAATAAATGGACTGGAACAAAAAACGAAAATTTATATGCTTTGCTCCCAGCTCAAATCTTTTAGTTTTTAAATCGTTTTTTTTTTTTCTATTTTAATAATTGAAAACAAAAACAAACCAAAAAAAAAAGAAAAGATTCTACAGAATTACCAATCAAACATCAAGATACTACGTACAAGCACTAAGCATTAAACTATTTTTCCTTGCACTTTTCTTTAATTTTCATTTAAGAATTAAAATCGTCTAAAATCTCAGCTGTGTCTAAGAAAAATTTAAAAAAACAATGAAAAATAATAGTATTCACATTCAAAAACTCTGTCTGGGCCGTCGAGGAAGAGTTTTAAGCATTTGATTTTATTTTTAGGTCACTAGTTTTTTTGCATTGTCAGCGGTTGACTTTTGGGGTAAGCAGACGGGTATGCACCTCCCCAGACTGCAATCTCCGGGTATCTGTCCCTTGGGGCCGCCCAAGAAAGGATTTTCAAGGCCCTCCCCTTCTGACAATAAAGTATCTTACAGGTTACAACTTGTACAAGTCCCAGACACCGCGGTATTTTAATTTTTGATTACTAGATCATTTTTAAACCGGGAAATCGTTCTCGCCGTTTGCTGAAGTAAAATCACCTTAAATTATTTTCAATACGGCTAGAAAATGATTTTTTAAAGTTTATATACGACAAAAATTTGAAAAAAAAGGAGGAGGAGACAAGGAGAGAAATTACACATGGGAAAGTAAGTACGAGGGGAGGGAGACAATACAGGTGGAGAAACAACAGGAGGAGGAGTAAGAACTGGGTTTTCTCGAATTCTATTATCAAAGCAATCGCCGGGTAGTGCATTTGCAGAGCCCATAAGCCGGCTAACACGTGCAATGAGACTCACACATTCTAAAGGGTCACATAGGAATTTAAATAGTTACAATTCAAAACCCACTCACCATTTTTAGTCCGTGTTGTTAAGTAGAAGAAAATACAGTTGCGCATGCGTGTCCTCAGCTGCCCCTTGTACGGCGTCGACCTAATTTGTTCCTCTTGAATTAAAGTCCATTTCAGCCACACCCACGTTTGTCTACGGAATGTGGATAAAGTTACCTAGATTCTATTATTGCTAGTTTTACAAAAAATTTCATAACGTAACTCTGATCGTTTCATGCAAAGAATTAACAAAAGAATTTAAAGATTGAACATTTAAATATATCACCAGCGCTGTATATTGATTCACAAATTTGTCGGCGTAGTGTTGTTTCTCTGTTGTTTGGAAAGGGTTTTTTAAAAACAAACAAAAAAAAACTTTCCTTGCAGTCTAAAGACAAATCCTAAGAGTTGATTGGTCTTTACATTCAAGTTTCCATGTTTCTTTCTCCAAATACTAGATCAGTAAATCCATTAAAATAAATAAGAATCTATATCATATGAATCTTTCTTTTACTTTTTTGCTTTTAAAAAATATTTTACTATATTTTTCTGCTTTTTTCCGCAAACTTCATTCAGTCCTTAAAATATTCGGGTGCCATTGATATCACAATAACTATAACATTTCGTTTCTACGTAATAAATCAGATTAAATTAAAAAAGTTGAATTAAAAGATAAAACAAAATGAAAGAAAGCAGCCTATACTTATAATTAGAGTTGCCAATTGCAAGACACCTTTAACCTATTAAACACAATACAAGTTCAAACTTTGAACTTCAAAGTTCATTCGCTATTTCTTTTCCTTTAATTTCACCAAGAAACAAGAGAATATTCATTAAATTTTATGGATAAAAATTTACGAATTTGTCCGATAATTCAGTAGTATCCAATAATTGATGACTTTCGTTATTTAAAATATTTGTGATCAGAAATCTTTCTAAAATTGAAGAAAACAAATATTACTGAATCTGAGTCGTTTTTTTAATTTTCTAAATCTAATATATTAAATAGGACTCAATTTTAGCACTTGCAGAAAATTAAACAAAAGTTCTCTTTTTTATTTTGACTAAATCGTTCATTTCTTAGAAAGCATCGTACGACTAAATGGTTCTCAACAGTATTGTAATTTTCACGCGTTCAAGTGACTTTTTAACTTTTTTTTACACAAATTTCGAATACAAACTTCAACAGCAATCATCGACAGCAGCAGTAATAACAACAACATAAACAACAACAACAACAACAATATTAATAATAATAATGCGGAGGAGGGAGAGGAGGAGGACATAGACAAACTCCATGTGTCGAGAAAAGAAGGAGGAATAGGACACACGAGGATTGTGTAGATGCAACAATTCAGAGACTCGAAAAATATAAATAAATAAAATAGAGTAAAGAAAGACAAATGCCAGTAGTAGCAATATAAACAGAAATAATTTGAGGACAAACAGGAAAACAATAAAAAATCTGGAAAACAAAAACGGGAAAAAAAATAACTGTATGGAGACCTCAAGCAACAAACAAGGGAATTGCACAAGATGACCTGGATATTGCTAACAAGATTAAGTTAGGTTAGTTGGTTTAATGGAACTAAATAACCCTCAAACCTTATTTATACACATATATATTATATATATGATTTTTATGTGAATAGTTTGTAAGTAACTATTTTTAAACTGGGAGTAATGGCAATGAAGAGGTACTCTACATTTACCAAAGCTCTGCAACTGGTGCTTCACCATCAGATGCAGTTTAATGTCATACCCAGGATACATGTTGGGGTGGGGGAGTCTTACCTCTCTGAAGAAGTGCTGTCAGCATATTCAATAACTCAAGCCAATTGGGCTTTTAATAGCAACACAAAATAATGCCATAAGAACCAATTCTCTTAAAGCAAAAACTGATAATACACAGAGGAATTGTAAGCAGTAACAGGGATGAGATGGTTAATGGCATTATAAGTGAATGTAGCAAACTGGCATAAAAGGAATGCAAGAGTAGGTATGACCATATAAGAAAGGAGATCCACTGGGAATTGTACAAGAAATTAAATTTTAATCCTGATGACAAATGATAAATGCAGAAACCAGAATCTCTTGTAGAACATGACATATATGCAATTCTCTGGGACTAAGAGATTCAAATAGAACACACAATCTAAGCCAAATATTGTGTTTATTATGAAGAAAAAAAGAACTTGTCATCTAGTGGATTTTCTTGTTCAAGTGAACCATGGAATAAAGATGAAAGAAAGCCAAAACATAGACAAATACCTGGATCTTGGCAGAAAACTGAAAAAGCTATGAAACATGAAGGTGACGGTGACACCAATTGTAGCTGGGGCCTTTGGAACAGTCCCTAAAAACCTCAAAAATAGACTTTTGGAACAGAGAATGAATCAAGACCACTCAGATCACAGTACTGTTAAAATTAGCTAGAATACTTAGATAAGTCTTGAAGACATGAAGAGAGTTCAGTTAAAAACCAATTAAAATTGGTGTTAAAAACTCATGAAAAGTAAAATAAAAAAAATGAAAACCAAAATCTGCTGCAGAAATCTATTCAAAAGAATAGATATCAAGGCAGTCTCCATAGTGAGATACTCTGGGCCTTTCTTAAACTGAACAAGGGTGGAACTCAGAAACATAGACTATAGAACAAGTTTGGTTTGGTTTTATGGCACATCAACCATTGTAGGTTATTAATGCCAAATCCATTTTTATACATATAAACAGTTCTATTTCAAACAATTCAGTTTAGTATAAAAAAAATTTTTGTTTACATACAGTTAAATGTCAAAACAGTTCTACTTTAAAGAATTCAGTTTAGCATTAGAACACAGTTTCAATGTCTAAAAACAGTTCTATTGTAAACAAGTCAGTTTAGCATACAAAAACAGTTCTATTTCAAGCAATTTAGTTTAGCGTAAGTACACAGTTTCAATGTCAAAATACAGTTCTATTTCAAACAATTTAGTTTAGTATGCTAAAACAGTTTTATTTCAAACAATTCAGTTTAGCATGAGTACGCTATTTAGTTCTATTTGACACATAGATAGGACCCTATCAGGTGCTACCAATCCAGGCCAGAGTGGACCTGGGAGCAATAGCAATGAAGGTGTACACCACATTCCCCAAAGCTCCAGCATTACTGGAGCCTCACAATCAGATTGTTTACAGGACACTTGTTGGTGGTGGTGGGGTCTTATCTCTCTGCAGAGAAACAGTTGGTATATTTTACAGCTGTAGCTGACTGGGTAAAGACAATAGAACAAGGAAATTGATGACAATGCACAAGGTTGAACACTCAAGAGATGATGATAGACTATGTGACAAGAAAAGAAGAGGACTCACCAGCATTGAGGATTATGTGGATGCAGAAATCTATGGACTCAAAAAAATACATAAACAAGTACAAAAGGATGTTGGTTATTGCAGCACGTAATAATAATAACAATTATAATAGGAAAACAGCAATCATGAAATCTAAAAAACCAAACTAGGAAGAAAAGCAACTCCATGGATCCTTCAAACTAAGGAATGGCCCAGTTGGCTGGGGCAGTAGAATACACTGACAGTAACTTTGCAAAGGGGTACAACCCCACCAATAAGTCTCCAGGATAAAAAATCTGATGGTGAGGTTCCTGAGTGGTAGCAGCTGATAGTGGCCTATCTATGGGTCAATTAAAACTTAACCGCAGTTTTGAGAGTTTACTGTTTTTGCATTTAAACTGCGTATTTATGCTGAACTGAATCATTTGTAATGGAACTGTTTTTGACTTTGAAATTGTACAACACTAAACTGAATTGTTCAAAATAGAACTATTTTGACATTTCACTGTGGGTAAACAAAAACTATACTTATACTAAATTAAATTTTTTGAATTAGAACTGTTTGACTCGAGTGAATAGCTAGAAATAGAAATGTTTTTGACACTTGAACTGTGTACTCATGCTAAACTGAATTGTTTGAAATAGAACAGTTTATTTGTATAAAATGGATTTAGCATTAAATGACCGACAAAGGTTGATGTGTCATAAAACCCAAATAACCAACCAACCTATGGATCAAATAGAACTAAACCATGGTTTCTAGAGTTTACTGATTTTTAATTTAAACTGCATATTTATGCTAAACTGAATTGTTTGAAATAGAATTGTTTTGACATCTAAACTGCATACTTATGCTAAAGTGAATTATCTGAAATTTAACATTTAACTCTGTGTATTGCCCAGTCAACAGGATAAGACCCCTCCAACAAGTGTCCAGGATATGACACTATAAAATTGAATTGTGAGGCTCCAGTGATGCTGGAGCTTTGGGGAATGAAGAGCATCCCTTCATTGCCATCTGGCCCAGAGTGGAAGCACCTGACAGGGCCCTATCTATGGGTCAAATAGAACCAAACTACATACCTATGCTAAACTGAACTGATTGAAATAGAACTGTTTTGACATGTAAACTGCGTACTTATGCTAAACTGAATTGTTTGAAATAGAACTGTTTTTGACATTGAAATTGTACTATGCTAAACTGAATTGTTCAAAATAGAACTCTTGTGAAATTTAACTGTGTGTGAACAAAAACTATACTTAAACTAAACTGAATTTTTGAATTTGAACTGTTTGACTAAACGACATTGAAACTGCATACTTATGCTAAACTAAATTATCTGAAATAAAACTGTTTTTATATTTAATTCTGTGTATTGCCCAGTTGGCTGGGGCTGTAGAATTCATTGACTGCACCTCTGCAGTGGGGTACAACTGCTTGAAATAGAACTGGTTTGACATGTAAACTGCATACTGATGCTAAACTAAATTGTTTGAAATAGAAGTGTTTTCGACTTTTAACTATGTATGGACAAAAACTATACTTTTGCTAAATTAAATTGTTTGGATTAGAACTGTTTTATTAAACTGAATAGCTTGAAATAGGAATGTTTTAGACAATTAAACAGTACCTATGCTAAATCGAATTGCTTGAAATAGAACTGTTCATTTGTATAAAAATGTATTTGGTATTACATAACCTACAAAGGTTGATATGCCATTAAAAACAAAGAAAATTGCTCAAGATGATCAGTCATGGCTACAAAGAAGAGTCTTTAAAAGAGAAACTGAATCTCGATCAATGGCTGCACAAAATAATGCCATAAGGACTAATCATATCAAAACAGGAATTTATAATACACAGAAGTCTACGTTGTGAAAGAGATGAAACAGTTAATCGCATTTGAAGATGCAGCAAACTAGCAACAAAAGGAATACATAGAAAGGTATGACTGAGTAGGAACAGTAATCTACAGGGAATTGGGCAAGATACAGAAATTTGACCATATTAACAAATGGTATGTGAAAAAAAACGAATCTGTCTGAGAAAATAAAAACAGAATTCTCTGGAAATTTGATATAAAAAAGGATCACCAAAGTGGGGTGTCCTCGTGGTGTAATGGTTAAAGTGATGGACTCCGGAATCGTAGTAAGTTAGTTTGAACTCCAGTCACGCTATTTTGTTCACTTTCGGACTAATAACCTTGGGAAAGGTATGAACCCCCCTTATCCTCTCAGCTATGAGTTAAATTGTACTACTACTGTTCTCCCAGAAGGATGGCTTTGACATTAAATTACCAACAAAGGTTGATATGCCATTAAACAAAGAAACAAAAGCAAAAACCAGATCACCAAATCCAAGCCAGATCAGATCTAGTTTTAATTGATGAGAAGAAAAGAACTTGCCATCAAGTAGATTTTACCATTCCAGCAGACCATAGTAAAAAAAAAAATCACAATGGTTTTTCAGAAAAATCAGTCCACAACTTCACAGATTTTGACTATCCCCAGAATCATCGAAGGACTAGGTGTAAAAAAATCTTGAATCAATTCTGTTGGAGATGGAGCAAATACTACTTGTGTGACATGGTATGCTACCAAGAGAGGGAAAGGGAGGTCAATTCCCCTACCCTTCTGTGTTTGAATCAACAGGCCCCAAGACTGACCATTAAAAGGAAATATGAACGAAAGTCAATTCCTCGCACTCTATGACCTGCAGCCTGTTGAACAAAGCAAGGAATCCAGGTCACTCTAGTATCATGACCGGATTCAATGGTGGGAGAAGGAAAAAGTCAAATGATTGGCTAGGAGACTGTTAGCGCCAAATGCCATCTTTTTCGTTAGAGAAAATTTGGAAAAGAAAGTTTAGTTCTGGACAGACATTGGCAAAAGATAGACGCCAATTTAGCCAACTCCAGGCAAAGTCTCCCGTAAAAAGAATAGAACAGAATCTTTGGACAGAAGTCAGCAGAAAGGCACTGATTCAGCCGATTCTGGGGATGTCACTCGCCTGTAAAAAGAAAGGAATATGAACATTTAAACCTCGTCAAAGATAAGTACAACTTAAACTGTTTTTCCTTCTACCCTTCCTAAATATTGGGGAATTATGTGTATTCAAAAAAGAAAGAGAAACTGAAAGGATTCTGTTTCATCATATGAAAATTAGTGAATGAACTTTGTTACATGCTTCAGTCCGGTGACTTAGATACTTTCTCAAGTAGAAGAAAGAAAAAAGAAAAAAAAGAAAAAAAGGAAAAAGAAGAAAAGGACTGTTGAGAGACATTTATGTTTGATGCTTCCTGTTGGCTTAATATAGCTGGTATTTTAAAAAGAAAAGAGAAAAGAAAAAGGAACTGTTTCTTAAATCTTATCATTACTTGTTTGGTTGACACCTATTAAAACTTTGTTATATTTTAAATGCACCCTTGTGTTGAAATCTTTTGTTTGTGTTATTTATCTATTGAGTCGCCTTCTTTTCACATATTTGTTTCAGCTTCGTATCGCTTTCATTAATTCTCGTTAAATGTCTTATTCACCTTAAAACATTACATGGGAATTTGGGGAATTTGACTACAATTAATATTTTTTTACCTTGAAGTCCATTTTTTCTGTTATCTGAGGGGATAGGAAAACGAAGGACTTGGTGAAGTATGTGAAAGTGAATTGGAAACCCCTTACCAGCATTGGAGATCAGTCTAGCCCCAAATTAACCCCACGTTATTTGCCGGTTTACCATATGCCCGAAATAGGAGTCTTGACTAGGACTTATTTTGCGGAGGGTCAAGTGCCAGACTGCCCTCGACGTCACATGGGATAATTATTTATGCAGCATCACAATTTGCATATGGTCTCCCCAAAGAAACTTTTACAACTATAATGATGCTTTATATAAACACAGAAGCAATGGTTCATTCACCTGATGGTGACACTGACAATGTTGAAGAATATTGTCACTAGAGTTCTAAAAAGAGATATTAGTAAAGTTGGTGACCTTAGTCGAGGGTGACCCAAAGGCTCTCTTTTTGATAGCTACTACACCAAGGTGTAGGGGAGGGCACTACTCCTTTTGCTGGATTGCTCCACTTTACCCTTGATCCGTACTTTATAATACTGAGTATTAAGCAAGGAGGTATCAAGTACCATTTTTGAGTCTTTGGTATGATTGAACTCAAGTTTCCCGAGCCATTGGTGAATACTCTAACCATCATGCCAATGTCTGGTACTTCAAACATCAACAGATCTAATAAAAGAAAATGGCTTTACACTAAAAAAAAGCAAGAAGAAAACAATATCTTCCAGACACTATAACAGACACAGACTACACAGATGATCTAGCACTGCTTGTAAATACCCCTGTTCAGGCCAAATTCCTATTGCATAGACTAGAGCAAGCAATGGGAGGTGTTTTAAATTGATAAGGAGCCATCTTCACTTTAAGTAGCAGGCCTCTAAAATTAGTAGACAAGTTCACATACATTGGTAGCAATATCTCATCAACTGAAAGCGATGTCACCATATGCCTGGCAAAGGTGTGAACTGTTATTGACAGATTATCGATAGTATTGAAATCTGATCTATTGAATGAAATAAAACAAGATTTCTTCCAGGCTTTGGTCGTATCAATACTGGTGTATGGATGCACTGCATGAACACTAACAAAACACATGGAGAAAAAGCTTAATGGGAACTACACAAGAATGATATGTGCTATTTTGAATAAATCCAGGAAGCAACACCCTACAAAACAGCAGCTGTACAGCCACTTACTTCCCATCTCAAAAACCATCCAAGTAAGATGAACAAAATATGCAGTGCACTGCTGGAGAAGCAAGAATAGATTCATAAGTGACATTCTTCTATGGACCCCTACACATGAATACACCAGTGTTGGCCAACCAGCAAGAACTCTCATCAGCTTTATGCAGACACTAGATGTAGTTTAGAGGACCTGCCAAGAGTGATGGATGATAGGGATGGATGGAAAGAGAGAATATAGGGAAATCTGTGGTGTCAGTGTGACTTAATGATGATGATGATGATGATGATATGTATCAACAGGCTTTTGCATGAATAACCATGAAGGGTTGATATGCCATTAAACCAAATAACCTAACATAACCAGAAGTCATCAGTTGTTTTAACATGAGATTTTTATAGCTTGAATAACTCTATGTAACACACATTTTGTTCCTGAATAGTATCATCTATTTTTTAAATACTTATGTAGTAAAGTACCGGACATTGGCCTAGCGGTTAGAGTGTTCAATCCCAGGTCGAGTCATACCAAAGACTCAAAAAATGGTACTTGATGCCTCCTTGCTTAACACTCAGCATTATAAGGTACGGATCAAGGGTAAAGTAGAGCAATCCAGGGAAGGAGTAGCGCCCTCCCCTATACCTTGGTGTAGTAGCTATCGAAAAGGGAGCTTTCGGGTTACCCTCGACTATGGTCGCCAACTTTACTTATGTAGTAAAAGTATAGAAAATATCTATCAATCCTTTCAGGTATGGTTAGGCTTGGTTTGGTTTTATGGCATATCAACCATTGTAGGTTATTTAATGCCACATCCTGTTTATACATATAAATAAAATATATATGAATTGTAAACGCATTTTGTTGCTAACATTTTTAAATTAACCTGTTGTATACTCACAACCATAGCCATAATCATATCATAATGATAACTTCAATAACTAATGAATACACTTCTTTATAAAAATATAAATCTCTCACACTTTATTTTCGAAAGGTGATGTTTGTTGTGTGAGAGAAATGAGTGGAGACAAGGACAGACTGCTCTATTGACCCAAGTTCTTCCTCGACCATAGCAGCACTTCTTTTGTATCTCGGCTGGGGTTGCTCAACCGTGGGTCACTGAGAGCCGCAAAGCTCTCAGTCTGCAAGCTGGTTCTCACTTCAGCATCTTGTCTTCAACTAACTCAAACTGTCCAGGCACCTGGTTATATTATTTTCTAATGCCCACCTGCTTCCACTGTTCTTTCACTTATTTACACAGGTGCATCTCTTGATTGACGGCTCGGTCGAGGGTCAATATATAACAAACCTAAGCTCATTCTTTTGGACACAGTTAAATGGCTCCAAGTATTGCTATGTTTCACAAACAATTTAAACATTAGTCATTCGTTTATACACTGTTAAATGATCAAACAGTCCTATTTCAAACAATTTAGTTTAGCATAAGACAACAAAGTAAATGGTTCCAAGTATTGCTACGTATCACTAACAATTCAATTAAAAATTAGTCAATTGTTTACACACAGTTAAATTATCAAACAGTTCTATTTCAAACAATTCAATTTAGCATAAGTCATTTATTTTCTCTCAGTTTAAATAGTTCTGTTTGAGCCACACCAATTGTATCTTTGCAGGGGGAAGACCCCTCCCCCCAACACGTGTCCTGGATATGAGACTAGACAATCTGATGGTGAGGCTCTAGTAATGCTGGAGGTTTGGTTGGTGATTGTTTGGTTTTTATGGCATATCAACCTTTGTAGGTAATTTAATGCCAAATCTATTTTCATACAAATAATCAGTTCTATTACAAACAATTCAGTTTAGCATGAGTACACAGTTTGATTGTCAAAAACATTTCTATTTTGAGCTATTCCGTTGAATCAAATGGTTCTAATTCAAAAAATTCAGTTTAGTATAAGAATAGATTTTGTTTACACAAAATGTCAAAACAGTTCTATTTTAAACAATTCAGTTTAGCATAAGTACAGTTGCAATGTCAAAAACAGTTCTATTTCAAACAATTCAGTTTAGCATACAAAAACAGTTCCACTTCAAATAATTCTGGTTAGCATAAGTACACAGTCGAAATGTCAAAAACATTTCTATTTCAAGCTATTCAGTTTAGTCAAACAGTTTTAATTCAAACACTTCAGTTTAGTATAGATTTTGTTTACGCACAGTTAAATGTCAAAACAATTCTATTTAAAAAAATTCAGTTTACATAAGTACAATTTCAATGTCAAAAACAGTTCTATTTCAAACAATTCAATTTAGCCTGAGTACACAGTTTAAATATCAAAACAGTTCTATTTCAAGTAATTTAGTTTAGCATAAGTATCCAGATTAGTTCTATTTAACCCAGAGACTGGGCTCTATCAGGTGCTACCACTCCGAGCTAGAGTGGGCCTGGGAGCAATGGCAATGAAGGGATACTCTGTATTCTCCAAAGTCCCAGCATCACTGGAACCTCACCATCAGATTGTTTAGGGTTATATCCAGGACACTGATGGGGTGGGGTTTACCCTTTTGCAGAAGTGCAGTCGGTGTATTCTACAGCCTCAGCCGATTGGGCAATGGAGCTTTGGGAGATGCAGAGTACCCCTTTATTGCCATCGCTCCCAGGTTCACTCTGACCCAGAGTCATAGCACCTGATAGGATCCTATCTATGGGTCAAATAGGACAAAACTGTGTGCTTATGCTAAAATGAATTGTTTGAAATAGAACTGTTTATATGTAGGAAAATGAGTTTAGCATTAAATAACCTACAATTGTTGATATGCCATAAAACCAAACCAAACCAACTCTTTAGAATTTTTGTTTGAATTTCTGAGATGAGGAATTATTATTATTATCATTATTATTCACTGAGGTATTTGGACTAAAGCCTTCATTTTCATTGTTATCATTGTCACATTTTGTCCAGTATATCTCCGAAGCTTCCTCTGGTGTCTTTCATAGTTGGGAAACTTCTAAGAATTTCAAACAGATTTCTTTATTTAATTATCATATAGTGGACTTGTCAGATGAGTGCAGATTTGGAAACAAATGTATAACCCCAAGATGAGAGGCTGAGAGGACAATTAAGATTGTGATTGACAAGCTGGGGGTCATGTTTCATCCTCCAGTATGAGGGCTGAATGAACTAGGCTTTTTCAAAAAAGCTGTATGCTTGTTAGATGGAACTGAAGAGGATGGAAAAAATGGAAAAATTAACTGTTGGTTTTTGGGCATGAAGCAAAGTTGTCACAGTTAGACACCTCCCACTTCCCAAATGAAGCAGATTGACAGTAATGACGCATGATCAAGATCTTGCTTTAAAAACATCTCATACAGGTGAAAGATGAAAACACTTTCTATTGTAGAAATTTTAAGGAGCTGGTGATCCTGTTTCACCAAATATCAGCAGCCCCTTGGGGTCACATGGCATCCATTATAAAAAAGAGCTCCACAGGAGATTCTTCCTCTCTTACTTCCTCTCCCACCACTGTAAGCAACAGGTCCTTTCGTAGCAGCCCTTGACACAAACTTTCCACCAGCCAGGACCCAAGAGCGATGAACGCACATGCTGAGTTAAAAGGAACAGGACACACAGTTAAGTTCCAGCAGGCATTTTATCTGCAAACCTTCACATAACCTACCTAACCTTACCTTACCTTACCTTACCTTACCTTAAAACTTTACCTTATAACAACCTTACAACTAAACCTTACAAACCTTACAAAACCCTACCATCTATCAGAATCTTGAATTCTTTTGTGAACTCTTGCATATTCGTTGTTTGTTCCATTTGGTGTAAAACCCTGTTTATTGTTGTTGTTGTATATAAATTTTGTTGCACTAAAGGTCGTTTGTCTCCTTTCTTCAAAAGCTGTCGACCATTCCCTACTGCTGTTGAAGTACGGTTTATTCTTTTACAAAACGTAGGAATAAACCGGGCTTTTCGGGGCTTATAAAAACCTCCATACTATATGGAAACCTACAATCAATAGCTTTTGGGTTTTGCTTAGGATTAACTGAGAACTTGAGATTCTCACAATATAACTCTATCTAAAGGGAATTGATTTGATAACACAAATCAGTTAATTTTTCAAAGTTAATTCATCTTTGAGATATAACTTACTTCTTTTGCTGAATGAGGAGTATATAATTTCCATACTCTACTCAATCCAGGGACTGAACTCATGACCCCCAGGTAATGGTTACCAACATTGGAAAAGTGGACAGTAACCTGAATTCAAATCCTGGACAAGATTTTATATTTCACATTGTGCAATTGGGAAAGGTATGAATCTAATTATCTCCCTCCAGCTATATGCAAATATTTGGGTAGACAGAGAATGGCAACTCTGAATTTAAACCTTTTAAATCCCACTAACAAAAATTGACCTGCTGTCACATCTTGCTTATGCAGAGGGATTGGTATACATATATATATGATTTGAAAGCAAATAGTTTGTCGATAACTTTATTTTTAAATGAATTCAGGCTCATTTATTTGCACAGACTCTTAACTGGCTTCAAGTTTTACTATTTAACACTAATAATTCTATTCAATATTAATCATTTCTTTGTACACTGTTAAATGATTTGAAATATAGTCAATTAACGCTTATAATTCTATTTGCAGGCAGTTAAATGGTTTTGAGTATTGCTAACACTGATAATTCTATTTTCACACAATTAAATGGTTTCAAGTATGGCTATTCAACACAAATAATCCAATTTGATATCGGTTATAATCTCTAGTAAAAGATTGAACAGCTCTATTTGACTCATAGATAGGACCCTAACAGGTACTACTACTCCAGGTCAAAGTGGACCTGGGAGTAATGGCAATGAAGGGGTATTCTACCTTCCTCAAAGTCTCAGGAATGGAGCCTCACCATCAGCTGCAGTTTAGTGTTATATCCAGAAGTCTTACCCCTTGGTAGAGATGCAGTTAGCACATTCTACAATTGGGCAAGTGATGAACAAAGAAAAATTTTTCTTTCAGGTTTTATTTTGTCAATGCACAAGGTTTACCAATACTTATTGAATTTACATTTATACCCTTTTGTAGAAATTTTGAAAAAATGACTCCTTTTGCATCCTCTAAAATTGAAAATGCACTCCCCCAAACAATGGCAAGAGAAGTTCTTTTAAACAATCATTCAACCTCTTAGAGCTTATTCCTACAGCCCACAGTCTTTGAACCAATCTGGCAGAGTAGGGAGACTGTTTGAGGGCCTACGACACTAGATATTTCAATTAAAATAGCTATGGAAAAGAATTTGTCCAATAGTGACCAATACCTAGCCAATTTATGATCCTCAGCCTGCCTCACAACATTGCCTGTATTCATCACTGATTTATTCAAGTTCTTCCTAGATAAGATATTGCTGCTGGCAGGATCCCATATAAGGAAGTTGCCAACTTGGAATAGAAATTTCCTGTGCTAAAATTTACCTTTTACTTACAGGGTCATAATCATGAACTGAAGATTCATTGCCAATAACAATAGATATGAGAAAATTATTTCCCTTGTAACTATATTGATTGAGGAATTCTTAACAATGACACAGTGACATGTTTTACAGGTTCATTACTAAAGTCTTATTTCAAAGCAATGTTTTTACTTAATTTACTGATTTTCTTGAATTATAGCATCCACTCTTCTTCATTTTCCTAGTGCCTCACTGAAATCAGTCATTCTGATCTTTGCTTAACTCATCATTATTACAAAGAATTGTAGCTGGGGAATCAACAAAATTCTCCAAGAACTACAATGTTTATGTCCAACATTGGTTAATTGAAAAGGGGCCATTTTCCTCCATCACTGCACACCTGGTAAATTCATTATTATCATCAAGTTGTGTTGATGACACGGATTCCTTTGACTCTTTCTCATCATCCATTCCTTTTAGCCATTGTTCTTGGCAGGTTTTCTAGATGGCATCAAGTGTCTGCACAGATTTGATGAATTGAGGTTTTTGCTGGTCAGCCAACACTGGTGTGTCCATGTGTAAGAGTCCACAGTAAAGTGTTGCTTATGAGTTTGTCCATGCTTCTACAGTGGTGCCTAGCATTTCATGTTCATTTTACATGAATGGTTTGTGAGATGGGAAGTGGCTGTATAGCTGTTGTTTTGTAGAGTTCTGTTTCAAGGATTTGTTCAAAACAGCATGCAATACTCTACAGAAATTCAACAAACTGGACTATGAAATTATCTAATACAACTTACTCCCCACACCATTTTCTGTCTAATTACAATTTTTTCAAACATTTCAACAACTTCCTGCAAGAGAAGGTCTTCAACAACTGAGTAGCAGCTAAAAATGCCTTTAAAGAATTCATCAGTTCTTGGACTCCATAATTTTACCTTACCAGAATAAATTGACTTGTTTATTATTGGCAATAATGCATAGATTCTCATGGTTCTTAATACAATTAATAAAGTTTAATTCCAAGCCAAGTTATACTGTCTCAAAGTTGATGGGTAAAAATGGGAATTATTTTTGCTCCAACCAAGTAAAAAAATCTATTCATCCTGTTACTGGCCAGGTTGTCTGAAGTTTTTAACATTGCTGACCACAACACACATCCATTATTTTTTATTTTACTTGTCTTCTCCATATTGACTCAAATCACTTGATGATTTCATCTTCCTATCACCATAAGTGTTTTCAGTCTCACTGATGCTACTTGAGGACTGTATGGGTTCACCCATTGTCTTTGAACCTTGTGATGTCTCCTGCTCAATGAAACTTCTACTTTTGATACCCTGTGATCAAATCCTTTACTTCACTCTGCTCTAGAATTATTTTGCTTTAGATGTGCTTATGCACTATTCCCAGCATGGATCTTTCCGTAGTCCATAAAAAAAAAATTCAAAAAAATGAATTTGAAAAATAATGTAATGTGAAAACATAGAAGTTGTCCTTGATAAAAGAATCAATATAAAGATATGATGTAATATTAGGGTGGGTCAAAAGTATTGCCATATTTTGGGACATGCTAGTTTATAATGCATATATCATGATTGAAGCAGTTCAAGCTGTTGGAGATAGTCACTGTGAGTGGTAGTATTGTGGCAGTTAGTGTGCTGACAGGTTGTGCATTGCTACCCTGTGTGTGTGATTTGAAAGCTGTATATATGAATGTGCAACATAATCTAATATGGGTTATGCTTTAGAAGTTTGAATTGAAGCATAACATTGGGGAAGCAATGAAAACATTTTTTCTGTGAAAAGTGAAAGCACAGTTAATTAAAGTTTAGTAACCAGATAGTTCAAGAAATTTTGCTTGGGTTGAAAGAACCTTGATGATCAGGCAAGGACAGGTAGGCCCAAAACCATGGATTCTAAGGCCATGCCCCAAGCTATAGAGACAGATCCAGAGCTGCCAAATTGTGCCTCATGTTGCCAAAATATTACAAAACTTTTGGCTCACTAAAACATTATAGAAGTTGTCCTTAAAAAAAAAAAGAAATGAAATTAATCTTTTAAAAAGTCATCCTTAGTAAAAAAAACAAAACAAAAAAACCCCCCAAAAAACAAATAAATTTAAACAAGTAAATAAATAAGCAAAAAGCTATAGATAATAAACATTACATGAAAACTGATAAAAGAATCAAAACAATAGAAAATAAGACAATGAATTACCCTAATTATTTGTGTATAAGACACTATTTTTTTCAAATTTTTCAACCCAAAAGTTAGGGGTGCATATCATACATTAGAACTATATAATCAACTTTTTTTCAGCCAAATACCACCATATTCAGAACAGGATGACCAAAAGTAACTTATATCTATAGTCCAAACTTATGTTTTTTTAAACTGTTACAGAGAAATATCCACTGGAATGTGTTTATAACTTTGTTTCTCCTAATGCAAGCTTATTTTCACAGGTTGTTGCCTTTTTGTGTGAACATGTCTGTGTTGTTTACTCAAAATACTGAGTAAATTTTGTATTTTAAGAAATAATGGGAACTCCATAAATTCTTATTTTCGGTCATTATGAACAGATAAAAAGTTGAACAAATGTTAAATTTATAAATTGAAGAAATATGTCATGAAATTTCCTTGTTTTCCATACTTCAGGAGGTATTTCATTTAGAGCTGGAGCTTTCCTACTTTTGTTTTCAGAACTGTGTCAAGTTTATCCTCTGTAAAATCCTGAAAGCAGCATCTTACAAAATAGCAGTGGTACAGCCACTTACCTTTCACCTGACAAACCATCCAAGCAAGACATGCTGGTCACTGCTGGAGAAGTAAGATCAAACCCATAAGTGATGTTCTATTATGGGCTCCTATACAGGGTATACAAGTGTTGGCCATTCAGCAAAAACTTCTATTCATCAGCTCTGTGCAGACACTGGATGCCATCTAGAGGACTTACCAAGAGTAATAGCTGATAGGGATGGGTGGCAAGAATCTGTGTTGTTGGCATACCTTGATGAGGAAAAGCTCCCAAGGAAGCATACCAAAGAGTGAGCTGTGTATAAAAGATGCAATGATATTCACATGTCCAAAATAATAACATTAACAATGGTATGAGCAGAACATGCAGAAAATAATCAAGGCTGAAGTCCAGTTGTCAAAATTAATTTATTTGATCCTGTTGTTCACAATACAATATGTGCACAAAGGCAGCCATAGCTGCCATCTGGACAACATCTGGAGGATATCTGGACTAGAGCACACTCGCTGTTCTCACAACAAATCTCACTGTTCTCACCCTCCCCTACCTCACCTCTCAAAAAAAACAAAACATTCTTCAAAATAATTCATATATATATATTTGGGAAGGAGAGGATAATCATAACACCACAATTTTTTTCAGCTCACACTGTCTCTCCCCCATAGTGAACCACAATCTGTATTACTTAAAAAAAGAAAAAAAAATTACAAAAATGTAATCTATTGTCTGACAAACATTGGACGGTCCCCACTAATAAAAATGGCTGACATTCTTGTATATGTGTTTTCTGTACTTTTCAAAAATCAAATAATACTACCTCTGTCCTATAATAGTTGTTACATCTACTTATATATAAAATACAATCTGTGTGTGTGTGTGAATGAACAAATTGTTATAAAAACGTTTTTCCTAAATCAACAAAGTGCTCAAATATTGGCCAGTAGAGCAGGAAAAAACTTAAAGTGAATTCTTTTCTCACCTTGTGTCAGCTTCATAACTAAAAGTTTCATGTATTTGAAAAAAATAAGCTTCTGATGAAACATGAAAAGGTATGTTTCATCTGAAGATTGTATGTTTTCTCCAAATGTATGAAACTTTTAGTTATGAAACTAACACAGGAAGGTGAGAAAAGAATATATATATATAGGTCACACAACTAGGTCTTTCTACAAAATAATGAAAAATTTTATTATGATAATGCAAGACATTATTAACCATTTGTGTGACAGTTTTCTTATCACGTACACACAAATATACATCACTCAACCTCCAGTAAATATATCAAAATAGTACTCAGATAACTGTAGGAGTTGTAGATCACTCTGAATGCAAGTCTTTTTTTTTTCAGACATAAATAACAAAGTATAATAGATGACATTCTCTCACTCATTTTTTTACATTAATTTCTCTTCTATCATGATGAATTTTTATACTTCACTTTTCTGTTTCACTTTGTGTTCTTTTTCTCTTTTTCCAATTTCTTTTTCCTTTTCATGAATTCTCTCTTCACTTCATTTTTTTTCATTCTTTCTTCAGTCTACTTGAGTGATTTGAAAGGATTTCAATAGACCAATGTTCCTGTATTCTAAACTTGTCAATACAACTGATGCATCATCTTAAATCTATAGACAAGCAGAAGTAACAACATATACAATATTAGTATCATCACTTGATGGAAACTATGCTAGTTTGCATATAAATTTCATAAACTACATGTAACAACTATTATGAGACAGATATAGCCAAAAACCACTACTCCTGTCCCATAATAGTTGTTGCATTTGCAATTAAATTTCATACTCTAAATGTAACAAATATTATGGGATAGAGGTAATATTATCAATACCTCTGTCCCATAAAAGTAGTTATATTTACATATAAATTTCATACCCTAAACATAACAACTATTATGGTAGGGAGGTAGTAATTGAGAACAGTTTTAAAGTGTTTGTATTATTTCTTTGGATAGACTGACATGCCCCAAATTTTACACAACACCAGCTGAAAACAATTGGGAAGTATCAATTAAAAGTTTGTTTTGTTAAAAAACAAAGTACACAAAAAGTGGTCCATTTTGAAAAAACATTTCAAGTTAAGGGACAGTTTTTTGAAAAAAAAATTTTGGCCCCAAAGTAAAGAGGAAATTTTTTTCTTTCTTTTACATTCTTCCTCTTTCACCATAGGGGACACTGAACCAAGTCACTTGTTACCAGAAGGTGTGCATGTGTGTGTGTAGATACAAAATCCAAAGACAAAAAATGTATTGCCTAAAACTTGGCATATGCTTCCTGAAGAAATGAAGCAAAGAGCATGCCTATACCATGGAGGGAGATCAAAAAAATCTGTGAGAGGTGAAACAATAACAAACAAACAAAAATCCCAACCCGTTCCCCTAATGATTTCAGTGAGATTTGTTATGGGAGATAAAAAAAAATAACAAATTAACTTGCAAGTGTAACCCTACACATTGTTTCATCTACATCAAGTGAAAATGGGCTGAACCATATGAGTTTTTTTCTGCATGGGAAGATAAGGAGGGAGGTAGATAGATAGATAGGTAGGTATACTGAGAAAAGAAAGAAGAAAAAAAATAGCAGTAGACAGAGAAACCCTGCCTGTCTACGCCCAACCCCCCAACAGAGATGCCTCTCCATGCAGAAGTGCACACCAGTGGCTCTTATGTACACACCTATTACGCACTTGGTCAATTTTGAACGCGGTAAAATCAATTCACACTTGCCACTGATGTGAACAAGAACCATTTCATTCTTTTCTGTAAAATTTTGTTCACAAAAAATAAAACAACTTTATAACATATATATATATATATATATATATATATATATATATATATATATTCAATGTTGTGTTTCTTATGATAACAGAGGTGCATTTAACTTCAAATTTTCCTAATGTTTAAGATGGGGAGGTATAAGAGAAGGGTTGGCAGAGAGAGGGGGGATTATTTTTAAAAAATGCCCATATGTAGACAATACCCTGCCACACTGACTGACAACATTCCATATATGGACATGAATGGAGTTAGGGATGTCAAGGGTT
The DNA here is from genome assembly GCA_963585895.1 of Sepioteuthis lessoniana. NCBI lineage: Eukaryota > Metazoa > Mollusca > Cephalopoda > Myopsida > Loliginidae > Sepioteuthis > Sepioteuthis lessoniana. Next base: position 81,589,962 of record OY757915.1, read on the forward strand.
GTTGGGTTGGTGGGAGTGGAAGAGATACACAACCATTGCTGGTATGATAGTACAGACTAGGGTCAGGCAACACTGGAATGAACACTAAGTGGTTTTATAAAGGTCACAAGGGGCTGACAAATACCTACAAAAAAAAAATGAAAAAACCCACAAGACCAACTAGACTTTTTTTCTGATTTGTTTTTTTTTTCTTTTTTTTAGAGGTGAGGATGACAAGAAAATGTCTGTGGGATTATGTGATAATATAGTGTATACAATCAGTTGGCACACCCAACTGGGGTATAGTAATAACCATCTGAGTAGAAACAGTTATATTTTTTGACAACTTTGATAACCAAGGTGCTTCACTGTTTCCCCCTGAAGGAGCTGTAAATCAATACAAAGTAATACCACTTAGGTAACAGCAGATACTGTAAGCAATCTGAGGCGTGTGTGCCAGACTAAGCAAAGTTTAGTAAATTCTATTAATAAAAAATAATGAATGAAATCCAATGCATACTACTGAGAAAATAAGCAAAGATTCACATGTACGTTGTTTAGTTTTTAACAGGTACAGAAAGGGGATATACATTTGGAAAATATATCAGAATGTTATCAAAAGTATTTTTTAATAGACTTCTTTTCCAAAGCTTATTATCATGTACATAACTGAAGATTATCTCTAACCCCCTCAGTATTATCTTATACATTATTTATCATATCATAATCAGTACTATTCAGCTGCATCATTTCTTTCAGATATAATGGATATCAACATTGAGATTCTGACAATTTTAGGGTATTATTTTAAGAAGGGTTTAAAAAATGCTGGAGCTGTTCACAGAATTTTGGAAGTATAAAGAAATTAAACAATATTTGACCATACTGCCCAAAACTGGTCTAAGCAATTTAACAGTGACTTGTCTGTTGAAATAAAGCCCAAAAGTAGACAACCATTAGTTGTTGATTATGATACTTTAGAGGAGAATCCAACCACTAGCACTCAAAAACTTTCAGATCATCATAAAATACTTATGTAGAGCATTACATAGACTTTAAAATACATACAGGAGCTCTCAAGAGGTTTATCATAAGTTGATTAAAGAATGAAAATACTTTTGATACATCCTAATACATATTATATACATTAGGCAGCTCACATAGTGCAATAGTTAATGAACTAGGCTAGCAGACCATTACTAATGAGTTCAATTCTCACTGAGTGCCCTATACTTAAATTTTTGAGTCACAACTAAGCTAGCACAGTATTATATATATTTATACATAATTATATAGTGAATGAACAAATGGTTATAAAGACTTTTTTTTTTAATCAAGAAAGTGCTCAAATACTGGCCAGTAGAGCAGGATAAAACTTAAAACAAATTGGTTTCTCACCTCCTCATGTCAGCTTGAGGGCATATTTTATCTGAAGATTGTTTTTTTTTCCCCATATATATATGAAACTTTTAGTTTTGAAGCTTTATATGGTCTGGGAGACCGGGGTTCAATTCCAGGTCGAGTCATGTCAAAGATGCCACCTTGCTTAACACTCAGCATTATAAGGTATGGATCAAGGCAATCCAGGGAATGGAGTAGCACCCTCCCCTACACCTTGGTGTAGTAGCTATTGAAAAGGAAGCCTTCAGGTCACTCTTGACTAAGGTCACCAACTTATATATATATATATATATATATATATATATATATATATATATATATATATATAAGCAGTTGTACCTGTCTGTCTGGGTTCTACATAGATTTTTGGCAACAAAACAATCACTTTCTCACACAAATAGTAACTTGCTATATGACTTGACAAAAGTAGTAACCTTTTGCTTAATAGGGTTAGCTAATTTCCATATTTTGCTTAAAAAAATAAAAAAATCACTTATTAAAGAAGCAGCCTTTAAGAAAATAAATTTAGATCATGCTTTTAAATTAAATTTATTAGTTGCATCCTAGTTATATAATTGTTTTTCATTTCTAAAGCAGAATTTTTTTCTTTATTGCATCTTTTTTTTTTAATAATTGGTAATCTCATTTCTTTTAGAGACAATCAAATGTTTTACAAGGTATCCTCAAAACTAAATACTTTGATAAAAATTCTGGGGCCAGAATATGAAGGTGGACAAACTGTTGACCTACCAAAATATTTGTACTGATGGATAATGGAATATTTTTATAAGGAATCAAAACAGTAACTCATAGTACATTCATCATTTTGAATTTTACTAACAAGAATGAAAAGTTATCTACTTAGAGATAAGAGTAATGATTTTATAAAATGAACAACTATATGAGGCACTAAAAACCACTAGGTACAAATTTTTTTATACATGTCAAAATTGAGTTAAATATAATACTATAAAATTCAAAGCTGATTCTATCTAGGGAAGCAATTCAGATGTTATTTAAAAAAATAGAATTTTCACTCTTTATTAGGAGAAACTAAATGTGACTCTGAAGACTGAGATGACAATTTTAACAGGCTAGTGATTTTGATTCTCACTGGGTACCTACTAGCATGGCCTAAGCTTAGAAAATAGCTGTGAGTGCCTTAACCCTTTCCTTTTTAAAGTAAAGGGAAGATTTTATCAGTTTTATGATCGTTAAAGAACAGTTTATATCCAAATTAAAAATGTTTCTTTTATTTGATTTGATAAGAAAGCACAAGTTACAGTCTGCCATGTATGGCAAAATGAAGTTAAGTATACCACCATAATCTTCAAAATCAGTTTTATAGGACAGAGCAAGTAATGGATTGGGTGGTGTTCTTAGAGTGGTTGAAATTCTTATCAAAGGGTGTTGTTTACTGTTTGAGTTGACAGCTGTGTTAGAAGTTCAGAAGGTATAAACACATTTAAATTTTTTTGCTGAAAAATATGCAATTTTTCTGGTGGAATTATAAATATACTGATCCTTAAAATTCCAACATATTTTCACAATACTACTTCACAGTGCAAGATTGATTTGAAATAACCAAGCTTTTACAAGTTTAACATCATACATGAGTTGCTAAGCTCTATTAGATACAATCAGTTATATATGACAAAATCAAATTAAGTATACTTCTATAATATTCAGAGCCCTAGTTAGCAAACTAGACAAGCAAACCATTGCTAGTGAGTTTGAATCTCACTGGGCACCCCGTATATCTGGATACATGCCACAACTAAGCAAAGCTTAGTACATATCAATAATATTCAGAGCCTGTTCTATCTGGGAAGTAAGTCAGATGGATTTAAGGATGTTCACAAAGTAGTTGAAATTCCCATTGTCTTAGAGTGTTGACCAATTTGGTTAGTAGTTTTCTGTGAAAGATATTTGAAGTTTACTAGATATAGGTAAGGAACCACACATAATGTAATGGTTATCATTGTAGGAAGTGGACTCGGCTACCTGAATTCAAATCCTGAGCAAAGCTGTTTGCATTTCACACAGCCTTAATACCCTTGGGTGAGGTATGAATCCAACTTTTTTTCTTCCAGATATGTTTAAGAGTAGGATAGACTAGGCTCTTTAACCTTGGTATGGCATCTGGTCTAGGAGAGGGAAAACTTTCGATTTAAACCAATAGTAGACATGGAGAGGGGATGGGCTATTCTTGTCCAAGACAAGCTACAAGTAGTGTTCCCAACCAGTTTAAGGAACCAGTGAAAAAGATATAGGTAAATGTATTTAAAATTTTTTTTATTTTGTTTTGTTTTGTTAATACTGAAAAATACCACACTTTTTTTTCTGATAAGTGTTTGAGTCTTAATCTTTAAAATGCTAATAAAATTTCACTTCATTATTTGCCAATGCAAAAATAATTTAAAACTATCAGAACTTTAAGATCCTAAAATAATGATGGACAAAAGTAATTTGTTCAATGATCTGATCAAAATAGGATTTACATGGGAAGTTTTTGAGCTAGATTTACAGATTCAAACTTACTAGAGCAGAAATGTTTTTAAGTCACCCAAACATCAGGCACTGTATTTACAGAAAAGCGCCTCAGCATTCTAATGTTCAAAGTAGATACTTTAAAGCTACATAAAAAAAGAAAAGAAAAAGTAATTGAATATGTGCAAGTTTCAAAGTTATAGCATTTTAAAATCTAAGAAACTTTGGACGCATTTTGATCTGTACTTTAAAAAAATTTTGGGCGGAATATTACTTTTTAGTTTTAGGCACCTAATTTATTTTAAAAGAGCTTCAAATAATACCATGTCTTTGGTACCTGTCTTAGTAGAATTGTTGGTAAGCTGGTCTTGCAGACAAATTAGCAGTATAGAGGGTTTGATTCTGACGCATGTGCCTTTATTGCCAGATTAGACTAAGTATAATTAATATCTATATCCCAAAATTGTTTTTGTTGTTCTTTAATTTCTTCTGCTTTTTTCTTTTGTACTTATTGTCAATGTTGCTTCAGCAATTGTTATGTGCCTTCAATTACTCTTAAATCATGCAATTATAATTAAATGAATTTAAAGTTGTTTATTTTTTTTATTTTAAATTCAAAGTAAATACTTTTAGTTGCATAACAAACAAAAATTAAATATATTCAAGAATTTCAAAGTTTTGTATGTTAAGCAAAATTGAATGCATTTTTCTGTTTCTTATTTTTGGCAGAATATATCTTGTGATTGTAGACATCTAATATAACCTTTATTTCTTTCTTAGAGACAATGAAATTATTCTGATTTTTATTGAAATTCTATTATTAAGATCCTTGCAGTAATTATATTTTTAGTATTTTAACAATACTCAATGATATTGCTTCTTTTCTTATGTTAATTTTTATGTAGATTTGATGAATTTGAAAACATTTCATATCAACAGGTTTTCATTCTATTTAAAAAAATCTTTTTTTTATTACTTCTTCAAAAAAAGTAAACTAAGATATTCTTTTTTATTTCTATTTCAAGGATTGAATTTTTCTTTCTATTATCCAAAATCATTTCAGCTTTTTGCTTCAAAATGCCACATGATTTTATACATACATACATACATACATATTTTTTTTATTATAAAAGTGTTCACATCGTAAAATAAATAGTTTTTAGCAATATAAACAAACCAAAAATTGATGGAATATATGCAGTAATTTCAAAGCTGTGGCATTCTAAAAGTTAAGAAACTTTGGATAAGTTTTTATTCTATTTTTGGTAAAATGTACATTGTGGCTTTTGGCTCCTGATATAGACCATAATATCTGAGACTGAATAGGATAACATAAGTATTAGGAGGCATAACAGTTTGGTTTATTTTGCTAAATGGCATACCAACATTTGTAAGGCATAATGGTTATCTTCAGAGGAAATGAAATCAGCAACCAAAGTTCAAAACCTGGACAAGGCTGATTATTTGCACTAATGCCCCTGGAAAAAGCATCCATTTGTTCTCTTCCCCAGCTATGAGTAAATAGTAGATCAGACTGGGCTCTTTAGCCTTGGTAAGGCAACCAGTCTAGAAGAAGGAAAACTCTGAATTCAAACCAGCTGTACTCTACTAAAAAATTGACTGTATGTCACATCTTGCTCATAACAGAGGAATTGAGTAAATACATTGATGATAATTAATATGAATTTCTTCTTGAGTAAGGGTGATTTTTCAAACTTACAAATGTACTAATCTCATTGGCCAATTCCAAACACTACTTGATCTATATAAAAATAAGTTATGAAATTAAGCTTAGTCTGGCACAAAAAAGAGTGGAGCATCAAGTATTCACTAGTAATGGTTGGTAAAGCTAGCACACTAGTCATTATTTAATGACAGCTGCAGTGACCTTTAAAAATATTCTTTCTAGAAGATGTACACCAATTTCCATGGTTTGAAGCAAGTCTGAGGTTTTTATTATTATAACTATTTCTACTACTATTACTATTGCCCTAGGGTAGTGGGCCATAGGTATCAGGCTTTCCTTGATTTATTTCATCAGCTTTGATCAGGACTCTTGTGTCAGTGTGTGTGTTTCTATATAAATTTACATGTTGGGATAGGCAGGAGTTTTCAGATAATTTTTTCTCAACAGCATGAGGAAAAGAAAAAGAAAAAAAAAAAAGAAAGAAAGAAGACATTTGTAATTGGAAACCAAAATTTGCAATCATTACAATATTCATATGTGGTAGATTTTACAAGCATATACATATGTTGTTACCAGTGGTAGGGATAAAACAGAAAATATCACATTAGCTGTACTTAGGCTTGAAACAAAGTAAATCATGAGAAAAGTAAAATTCTTACAAGACAGACAAGACACACTTTCTCATCAATGCATATAAAGATTAATCTTATATAAATCAAGATGTTCAAGTGTTGCCCAAAATATATACTACCTCTGTCCCATAATAGTTGTTACATTTAGTGTATGAAATTTATAAGCAAATGTAACAACTATGATGGAACAGAGATGGTATAATTTAGTATATGATTGATAAGTTGTTTGGTATACAGTGGATAATACAAAAATGGTAAAAAGTAAGATGTACTATATTTTCTAGCATAAAAGGTGAACTGAATTTTTTATAGGGATATTTAAAAAAAAAAAAGAAAAAGATTCCCTTGATCTTTACAGCCCCCTTCACTATTGTTTTTTTTAGAAGCCTTTTATTTATTGGTAGTAATATATTACTATTATATTTAGAATCTTTTATACTGTTTCTGAATTTTCAAAGTTCTACCGGTATTACCTTAATTCAGATACAACAGCCTATTATAAGAAAATCAAAAATAAAGGACCATACTATAACGTCTTAATATGCCATTTTTATTAAAGCTAGTTCATAGTCTATAAGGCTCAGTAAAGGAGTAGGCATTTAATAGTACAGTATATTTGATACACATTTTGCAGGTGTTATAGATAAGTTATTAAAACATTCTACCATAAGTGATATGAGAAGTGAGCCTCTATTGAATGATATAAACAAATATGGCAATGCATAGTGAATAGTGATGTCATCAAAGATGCTGATAGACATTAATTAAGAAAATATCATTTTTACCTTAAGTTAAAGATATTAAAAAAACTAGTTATCATACTAATAACTCTACAATAATTCTAGGATCAATTTTATTAGGGAGCTATTTGTATTTCAGTTAATAGGTACTGTGGCACTGAAACCACTACAATTAGCAAACCCACAAAGCCGACCTCAACTGTAAGTATACAAGATGAAGGGTGATTTTCAGAAACACAATTTTGGGAAAAAAAAGTATACCTTAAATGCTAGAAAATATGGTAAGTGAAGCTTATCAAAAGTTATGACTTAAAGATTATCTAAATCAAATAAAACTTTCATAAAAATATAACACTGAAATTCTATACCTTACTTTGATTCAAAGACTTACTGGCATTCAAAGCAAACTTACAATTTAAGTGCTCACTGAAGTACATGACTGATAAAAAGCAAATAAATTTCTTTGTAAATATATAATGAAAACAGGCTGCTAAAAAATACACTCATATATATATATATATATATATATATATATATATATATATATATATATATATATATATATATATATATAAAAATCAGAATAATCAAGGTGATTATTTTTCTATGTTTATATATTAGATAAGATAAAGACAATAGCATATCATAGCAAGATTTTTGTTAATGCAATAACATTAATCCTTTTAGAGAATAAAGTAATTTCCAGTCCAATTTTCAATTTAATAGTGAGCCATTTTATGTATCAGAAGACATGGAAAGTGAACAGATATAATCATTAAGGGTAGATAAAACTAAAAAAAAGACACTCTTAGATAACTGATTATTTACTTACAAATTATTTGGAATTTCCATCTTCTTGGTTTTTGAAAGTATCTGATGAAAATGTTTGAGATATCAGTGGCATCAACAAACTTAACTATACACTGACTGATTGCAGTTGGGATAGAGCGGAATAAAAATTTTGATCATTCAATTCTTAAAACAATCATATTTTATTTTTTTGAATTTTTGGATGAAGTCTTGCTAACAATAAATTCCAACTCGTATTTTTCTTTTTTTTTGAAAAAATATTTTTTTTTTAAATTCAAAAATTCACTCGGGCTGTTGATCTATAATAACAAGAAACAGCACAAATCAGAAAGCATGGTTAAAAAAAAAAAAAGTCAGACATTTCAACAGATAAAGAATTATCCAAATCTAGATTCCCATCCATTTACTTTTAGTTCTAAAACTGAAAGTGGGAGGAGTCCTTGTGGTGTAGTGGCTAATGTACTGGACTGTGACTTTGGCTATTGCATTCACTTTTGGACTAATGCCCTTGGGGAAGGTATGACCTTCCTTATTTTCCCCAGCTAAGGGGTTAAATAATACCACTTCTGTTATTCTACAATGATAGTTTTAACATTAGATAACTCATAAAAGTTAATATGCAATTAAACAAAGAAACCAAACCAAAACTGAAAGCTTGAAGAGAAGATGGATTTCTTATAATGAATAACAGTTTATATTAATAGGAGTCATTGATCCATTAAATGGATGTTTACAAAAACTGCTATATTAATCTTTGATCCGGCCAATGTCCCATAAATATTAAGGAACTTTTTATATATGATAAATATTCATGCCAATCTTAAATGGTGTATATATTATTTTTGGAATACCCTTTCCCTATGTCGATTATTAAAAGAAAAGTTTTAAATTTCCACCTTGAATAATTTCAGAGGTTATTGGATCAACAAAACAATGTACTTAATAATAATGACAATGGCCCAATATGATCTGGTTTGAATGTTTTAAAACTCATTTCCCCCCCCCTTACAGCACTCATTTTTTTATTTTTTTAAATATCATAAAAAGATCCAAAATTGATGTAGATAGTCCTTCATTATAAAAAAACATCTGTATTATAATGACCTGATGTTTATATATTACTTTAACACAGCAAAAATGGCATATCATGGTGAGATTTTCATGGCCAATGCTGAAAAAAGAATTTCTGACATCGTTATGTTTTGAAATTTTGCCATAAGCCATTTAAAACGTTATTAGCTAATTTATTAGCTAATAAAGCTTGTAATTCAATACTGCAGCTTCTGTGTGTGTGTGTGTGTGTGTGTGTGTGAGTACGTGTGTGCTAAAGAAACATACATATTATATATATACTAATATCTAGAAATGAGCTAAAAATAAATAACAAAAGTATACTCATAATAATCCAAATATTCTTGATTGTGAGCAAAATATATAAGCAGATGAACTGATTTTTATTTAACATGACACAGCATTGTAACAAGATTCTTATTAGTGCAAATGTCAAAATGCTCTGAGAGAACAAGGCAATTTCCAGTTCAATTAGCAATTTAATATTAATATAGAGTCCACATTCACACATTAGACCATAATAACTTTTCAAAGGAGATAACAATTAAATGCAAATTACTTCTATTTATTCATCTATTAGCAATTAATTATGATATAATTTCTCAAAGTAGTATGTGACTCAATATAGTTTAAGGTACCTAAAATGTGATCATTAAACTCAATTTTGAGTCACGTCCTACTAAAAGAAACTGAAAGAAAAAAGTATAAATATCAATTCTAGATAAATGTTAATCCTTACAACTGTCTCTTGTAAACATAGTTTATTCCTCTAATCCCAACTGCATATGTCTTTTTTTTTTTTTTTTAAATTGTTCTGATTTTTTTTTTTATTTCATTACACCTTCTCCTTCAAAGTACACTTCTTATAAAAGATATGTAAAAATTTTAATATATTCAAGTCCCACCTTGATTCCAATTTGCTCTTCACAATTCAATTTTTTTTTTTAGTCTCAACCAATTCCCAACACCATTAAAATAAAAGTTGGGGATTAACAACCTGAAACTTAAATGTGAGAATAAAAAAACACTCAAAGGGAAAAAAATTCCCCATTACCATTGAAAAAAAAAATACTTTGACAATGTACTTAATAATGCATTAAAAAAATACTTTATTATCTCAGGCTTGTCTGATAATTTCTTTTTTCAAATAACACTATGTAACAAAATTTTTACTTTTTCTTGTTCCTGGGCATTAAATGTTATCCCCAATTGCTTAAGCCAAAAGTAAATGGAAAAACCTATTTTTCTCTTCAAATTTTGCTTTTGTAACCTGGGTAATGAAATTTTCAAATTAACCTATTTTTTTTTTTTTGCAACATTCCAGGTAGACTTAGTATGTTGATAGAGAATTTTCTAGAATTTACTAAAAATTTTTGTTCATTTTGTATAATTTTAGGATGAACACAAATTTTGATTTCTTGTTTTATTCACACCTTATGTAACTGAAAATGTGCAAATTTGCTAATTTTTACACAAAAAAAAAAAAAAAAAGAGAGAAAAAAAAGGTTAATTTGTCATTTTTTAAATCCGGGGCACAGAAGTAAAGTTTTAAGGGAATAATAGCCATTTTCTATATAAACAACTAAGACATAACATGCTATCCAGGAACTGAATTTGTGTTACAGTGTAGTAAACCTGGACTGAAAAGACTTGTCCTAGGTATTAGGCAACCAAACTGGAATCAACTGATTACAGAACCATTTTTTAAAGCTAAAAAGACATGGCACATACTCCAAATAGAGAACATGTCTTCTTTTTGAGAAAAAAATCACACACACACACACACACATATATATATATATATATATATATATATATATACACACACACACACACACACACGACAGATAATGTTGTGTACACACATCAGTGTTCTTTTGATTTGTCTTGTAAAATAATATTGCATGAACTCTATTTCTTTTATGCTCAAATCTAAAAACATCCAAGAAATTTATTTTAAATTCTAAATAAAGAAACGATACAGGGGAGATAATTTAAAGCTTTTGACTTCTGAAAAGAAAATAAAGACATTTTTTTCATCTGAGATTTTTTTTTTTTTATTGTGCGAATATTAGCATGTTTAATGTGATGGTATCATAATTAGGGAGTCATCTACCAAAGCTCAAAATGGCAAACCTTACATGGTATAATATTTAGTGAGCTTGGCTAGCAGACCATTGTTAGAGTGTTAAATTCTCACTGGGTGTTCTATACTTTTAGCTTTATGTTAAGGTAATAATATCAAAGCTCAAAAGGAATAGTAACGGAGCTTGGATAAGTTATGGTGAGCATTTTCCTTGGGACCACTCTATTAAACTCATACCAAAAGTCTTTTTAGCCTGTTGAGAGGTTTTACTTTTGTTTTTATAAAAATTAATTCCTTCTGGAAAATGGAATTTGAAGAAAAAAGGTTTTTCATTTAGCTACACAAAAAAAAGAATTAATAATGTTAGACAATACATGACTTTGTACACTAGGTTATAGAAAGAAGTAATAGGGCAATCAATAATATTACACAATACCAGACCCCATTATATTTTTTTATAATAAATGTTTGTTTTATGTTATTATCCTTGACTTCCTATTACTTCTGTCCCACCCTGTACATTATATTGTGACTTAGGGAGGTGTATTTAGTCATATATTCTTTGAAGAACACTGATTTATACATTAATAATGAAAATAAATAACATGTTTTATCACCCACATAGGTATAGGTGGGGCAAGTCAGGTCTATGTGAAAAAAAAAAAAAAAAAAAAAGGAAGAGGTATAATGTATAAACTTGGGTAGTCCCATAGAGCAGTATCAGAATGCATTTATATAGATAATGCATTGTATAATGCACTTGAATGGTTCTGATATTTGAACTGGGAATGTGTGTGTGTGTGTTGTAAGGGAGAAAAAAGGTGCAGGTGAAAAGTGATGTGTCCCTAGACAAGGAATAATAAATAATTGGTGAGCAGATGCTGAGGGTCAGTTGAAGGAAGGCAACACAGGTAAGCAATTCACACAGAAAACAATTTACAGGTATAAGTGTGTTTCTTTAAATAGTTTACAAAATAGTTATATATTACTATGGGTACATCAATATTATATTGTACATGTATGCATGATTGAGTATGTGGGAAATGTATATATAACAAAGTGTCCCAAAAGTAAAAGTAGACACATTTTTTCATTTATTTTGAAGTTATTCACATAATATTTATACATACGTACGTGTGTGTGTGTGTGTATATATATATATATATATATATATATATATATATATATATACACACACACACACACACACACAAGTGCCATTAAATAGAAGACAAAGATTACTTATTCTTTTTTCTTAAGTTTTTACTGCTGGTGAATAAGATGTCACAAATAAAAACTGTCTAAAGTTTTTTGTTTAAAGATACAACTAAAAATTAAGTATAACATTGTAAATAAATGGTATAAGAGCATGAATATTATCAAAAAATCCAGTAACTGAAACAAAGAAGAGTTGACAGAGTTCAACATCTCTCCCAGTGGGCTAAGTGTAATAAGATATGCTTGATCTAGCACTCTGGACCTGGTTTTGCCAAGGCCACCAGCAATCAGCCATTCAAGTGGTAATAGAGGCTGGTCAGAATATATCATCCACCCAATGGAGAAAGTGGGTATTTTGTGAACCCCAATAACAGATGAAGGATTTCATGATTCTGCCTCTTTTTCTCTTTTAGTGGTTGGGGAGTGAGGAGGCAAATGTTTGTGAGGATGGAGAACAAGGAACAAATCAAAGATATAAAGAAATTCCTGTTCCTAGAAGAACAAAGAAGCTAGCCTGCACATTGTAACCATTATCCATTTTTCCTAGGCTTAGAAACTGAATGAAGAGAATAAAGCAACAAGGTCCTAATGTTTAAAAAAGTTGTGTTTTTTCCTTCCTCATCTAATGATTTGCCATCATGGACATAGTAGTCATTGGTGACGATGCTATATAAGTTTCAAAGAGGTGCCTGTGGTGTAATGATCATTGTCATAAGAAATGGACACAATAGTAGATCCGATCTGGGTTCTTTAGCTTTGGTTAGGCAACCAGTCCAGAAGGAAAACTCTAAATTCAAACCAGTTAAGCTCTGCTTAAAAATTGACCTTGTGTCACATCCAGCCCATGTGGAGGGGGTGGGTTTGGTAAATACATAGATGAGTTTCAAACAGCTTTTATATAATCTTGATCCATATTTTGAGTATTTTTACTTGCTAGCAGGAAAAACTTAAACAGTAATATGTTGTAGTTAAACAAAACAAAAAAAAAATTTGCTGCCAAATTATACATTATCTATAATATTAATAAAATAAGACATGAAGGCATATGTTCAAATGTTCCACCCTTTCATCCCCCCAGATAAATAAAAGACTATTCCTTTTTGTTTGTGCAAAAAGAAAAAGAAGAAAAAAAATACAACATGTCAGTGAGGAAGGTGTCTTGGGTAATGTAATAGTTAGCAAACTAGACTGGCAGACCATTAATTGTAAGTTTGAGTCTCACTGAGTGCTTCATACTTCTGGCCCTGTGCCATAACAAATCAAAGCTTAGTAAATAACTACATGTAAGAGAGAAGAGAACAAAGCCTTTGTTTTTTTTATGCATAATAGTAAGTAAAGTTGGTGATCTTAGTCGAGGGCGACCAGAAGGTTCCCTTTTCAATAGTAACTACACCAAGGTGTAGGGGAGGGCACTACTGCTTTCCCTGAATCGTTCCACTTTACCCTTGATATGTACCTTATATTGCTGAGTGTTAAGCAAGGAAGTATCAAGTACCATTTTTAAAGTCTTTGTTATGACGTGACCTGGGATTGAAGCCAAAATTAAATTGTTTATAAAAAAATTCTTTTTTGAGTATATTAAAAAACTGCAAAAACTTAAGGTATATTTAATATTTATTGTATTTTTACTAATAATATAAGTTAACTAAATCCTAATTCTTTCATAACCATCATTGGTTGTAGAACTCATAAAAACTTGTATCAAAATAATAAAAAAAAAAGAACATTTATAAAAAGTGAAACTTTCACAGGTACTGCTAGGGGATAAAAATGTATGTATTATACATATGAATATTAAATAAATCACTTTAAAACACAAATAGATACATGTATGTTAAAATATTAAGGTATATAGCTTCAAAACAAAGATATAAAAAAGATACCTCATGACATAATGGTTAGTGAGGCTAGCAGATCCTGACTAGTTAGTTTGATTTTCATTGGATACTTTATAATTCTAGCCATAAGCCAAACTTAGTATATTACCACATGAAAAATGTGTGGAATTACTTTTGGATCACCATGTATATATAACTCTTATGTATTTATGCATTTGTGTGTGTGTGTGTGTGTGTGTATTCTGATTTTTTAATGTATGTTTAAATGCCAATTAGAACCTTTCTGAATATATATATATGAATATGGATGCAGGTTTTATAAATATGTTTGCATCTATATGATTAGAGTGTGCATAGAATTACTATATGAGCATATGCATGCTTATATATGAATGTATTACTAATTGGAAGGAGTGTATATAAATGTGTAGTATACACAAAAAATATACAGCATTAATGTCTGTGTGTGTGAGTGTATATATGTGTATATATATATATATATATATATATATATATATACACATGCATATGTATGCATATCTAGACAAAAAAATGCATTAATTTTCTTTGTGGGGTATCAACAATACTACTAAATTCTTTATTTCCAACATTGAGAAATTCCATTCTCCCCACTGGACTATAGTAATGAACCGTTTGTGAGGCAGATGGATCAGACACACAGGTGGGGAAAATTCACAAATGAAGGGTTAGAGCCTATGTAAAAGGATCTTCAGGAGCCCATGTTTTGTAGGGGTCAGGCAGCAGTTAGAGACAAATGATTGTGAACATAACTTAAGATTGTGATCTGAGAGAAACTAAGCAAGGTGTTTCAATTCTAAATTTATTTAATTGTCTACACCATCATCTCCAAGAAGGAGATGGTTGATAAAAAAAAAGAAAAAAGATAAATTAAATAAATAATTGCCACAAGATTTGACAATACCAGCTAGAAGAAAGAAAAAAAAGATTTTACTTTGATGTCTTTGAGGTGTGAGAAACATCTGATTGACATTTCATGAAATTGAACAAGTGTTGATTGATAAATAAGGTCTCCAAGTCCTATAACATCAGTCTTATACCAGATAGAATAACAAAACTGGTATTAAAATGAAGTAAATTTAATTCCCTTCAAACTACAATAGCTACAATTTAGTGTCACACATTTTTCAAACATTCTATCCGCTCTTCCATTCCATCCATGAAGTAAGTTTTTTTGGTTTGCTTTTGATCGAATTGCAAACAGCCACTTTAGATTCAGCATCAGACGAAAATTGTTGACCTTTGACCACTTCTTTCAACTTTAAAAACCAGAAAAAAGCCGGGGGTGCCAAAATGAAGCTGTATGGAGGATGTGCAACAAGTATGAATTTCAAGCTTTCCCCTTTGCTGTTTATCGATTGCAAAGTAGCTTTGTATTGTTGTGATGAAAAAAGATTTTCAAGCTTTATCCATACAACTATCACTATGAAATTGCTTTCAAACATATGAATTTTGATTGGTTTGCCAAAAATTCAATCACTTTTGTTTTATATATAACTGGGATGTAGTACTAATACACTATTAGCAACACTACAAAGTGGGAAAACTTACTTAGCAATCAACCCATGTATTGTTTTGAAAGGATATCTTTTATAAGTCATTGTAGAAAGCTTGTTGGTTATAATTTGTTCTTGCAACATTTTGACTGTACATCTGTGAAATTCTTTAAGAATAAATCTAATCAAATTAAGGAATAAATGCAAGATTTTGCTATTTTGGGAAGCAAAGAACACATTAATAACTGCATGGGTATAATTTAGGTGACAAAAAAGTTCTGTCTTTTGTCTGCATTAAATCAATTTAGATGATGAAAGTATTCATGTCTAGTAATATTGTTTTTAATGAATATATACAAATATTGTGTCACGAGTAGAGATGTAACAGTGCAAATTTTCATATCACAATTATGACCAAAATTATAATGGTTATTGGCATTATCAAAGTATTTGTGAAATGGGCTGATAAGGTTAAAAAAGTATGCACAGAAAATGTGTTGGTTTTTTTTTCCACATGAGGGGGGGAATCTAAGGAAAGTGTTATTCACACACAATGGCAAAAGGTTTATCAGCTAAAAAATAATCTGTGACTACCTAAATGTTTCAAAGAAAGATCCAGTATTTAAGGGCCATTTCCAGGAGTGGTGCTAAGGTTGGCACATGGCCAGCATGGAATCTTTTCAACCACATACACAAAAAGAACTCACATGCTGAAATTAAGTCTCATTCTGTCCTCAGATAATGCAAGAAAATAATAGATAAGGTAATAAATCATGTCTAAGCATTATGCTGATATCTTTAAACAGGAGTCTGCTACACATTTGTCCCTTTGTACACCACTAACCTTCCAAAAAAAGACAGAAAAATTAATTGTGAGAGAGAGGTTAAAAAGTTATACAGGAAAGGGAATGAGTTATAACTTAGTTTTTTATACCTTGCCACAGATACTGACAATGATTAAATTCTTAAATGGTATTACAGCCAGGAATTTATAACAATTTATCATAAAACCAATAACTGTTGCATCTCTATTCATGAGTATATATATATATATATATATATATATATATATATATATATATATATACACACACACACACATGCCTCAGAGTTAGCATTAAGGAATAAACCACGAGATATATGGACAGCGGATGTAAGAATTAGCATTTAGAATTACTTGAACTGTTCTCTGCTAAGGACATTGTACATCAAGGCTAAGAAAGAAAATGAATAAAAAAAAAAAAAAAAAAAAAAAAAAAGCAACAAAATAATCTTGAACACACATAACCTTAATATCATCAATGGAATTAAGAATTCTTGTCTACCAAATGCAACATAAGCATTCACCTCAAAAGAAAATTTTTCAGAATGTCTTAATTTTTTCTTCAACTTTTCTTTTTTCCTCACAAAAGAACATATTTAAGTATTAAGGAAGTTGTAAGAACTATTTAAAGTCTTTTACTCCAGGCCTGAGGGCTTTCAACAATTCTGTAGCCATTGTCAAGAACAAATTTAGACGTGAATGAGACTGAGATGTTGAACTGTCTTTGGCACCTTTCTTCTTGGATGCTAAAATTTAAATAATGTTGTTAATTCAAGGAAATCTATTGGTTTAATAGTTCGTATAACAATATCCCATGTTGTGGTCATTGTAATTCTTAAATGGTGCATTCATTATATGAAATAATTAAGACACAACTTCCCAAGATAAAATGATTCTAATTCATTAGCAATGGTCAAAAATGCTTGGACTCAAAGGAAAATACTTGGGTCTTTATACATCCTTAAACTTTATATATGTTCCCTCAAAAGAAAACAAGAAAAGTTGAATAAAAAAAAAATCAATAAGATGTTCCTAGTATATATATATATATATATATATATATATATATATATATATATATATATATATATATATGTGTGTGTGTGTGTGTGTAGGTAGGTAGGTAGATAGATAGATAATTCCTTTCACAAGATTCACCACAGATGAAGTACCTAATCTTTTTCTAAAACACAAACTGTTGTAAGCTGATCCCCTCTAAGATTGACAGCAAAACTATAGATAAAAACATTTTCACTAATTCCACAGACAAAACTACAGCTTGAAGTGATTATATATATATATATATATATATATATGTGTGTGTGTGTGTGCTGTTACAGAACTATGATGGACATTTTCAGTTTAATTAAACAAACTTTCTACAATGTTAAAAAAAATAAAATAAAATAAATCATACATTCATTTTCCACTTTTTATCATATTGGAGGAAAAAAAAGTTTTTAAAATCCATTGTACCTGAGGAAAAATTTAACTCATGATACATATTTGTTATATATAATATTATATTGTGTGTGTGTGTGTGTGTGGAGGAAGCAATCACATTAAAAAAAAAAACAATCACTCTTCCTTTGCCTGTGAACCATATAAAACAAAGTTAACTTGGGTTGTCTCTCTTCGATCTTATCACCATAAAATTGATAACGCAAAACATGGCTTACTCCCGGTTATCATTTTTTTCAGAATATGAGTGAAGGTATTTGAAAATAAAACAGACTCATCTAATTCCCCCAACCATCCCCCATTTGGACTTTACTGAAGAGGGAGTGAGTTAGAAAGGTTCTGGGTGGGAGAACCCAAATTCCCGTGTTTTCACATAGCATCAGAAGTTCTGGAGTACAATGAGTTAGAAGACAAATATGAATTTGCTACATAAACCAAAACAAGTGTAAATTAAAACAATTTTTTTTCAAGTTTAAAAATATAAACACATTTTCTTAGAATTTAATTAATAAATAACAGATAAATCATGTTTGATTTTGTTTTGTTCTTTAGTAATAATTGTTCAAGCTCTTATAAATTAAAATTTAAAGTTTTCAATACTTTTAAAAACAATCTGTTTTTTGTAACAAGAGGTGCAGATTTAGGGCTGGATTTGTAGATGGCTGAAAGACAAACAATTGGTAATTTCATTGATAATAGAGAAGTAACTACAACTTGCCTTGAAACAGAAACTAGTCGATATAGAACCAATTTACAGCTGGGATTATAATTATTCTTTGGACATGCATTGAAACTGCTACAAGGTCTGTCTAGAAAGTAATAAGACGGATTTTTCTTTTTTCAGGTTGGCAACCTTGATTGAAAATAAGTTGATCAACATTGGCTTTAAACACATGTGAAAGCATTCAGTTCATATTTGACTCTTAGGATTTATGCTCAGCTGAGTCATCTTGGATTATTATGAGTGTGTTTGGTTAAGTGTACCAAAAAATTAAAGCACAAGAAAATTGAACAGCATTATGCAATCAATGAGATTTTTGCCAAAATGAATATTCCTGTGGTACACAGCCTTTTTATTCTGCTGACATGATTCTCCAAAATCAAAACTAAGCAGCTCTATACTTGCCATTTGGGAATTGTTGAGAATATACAACAGATTATGATGAAACAACTAAAAGGCAGAGTCAGTTGAAAACTTCTAAGAGTGTTTTCAGCAGTTAGTGTGTGGCTTCCCAAAGGAACTATTCTGAAGGAGATAAAATTGTTTTGTAATTAAGTTGATAATTAAAAAATCTTTTTTACCCAATCAGTCCCATTACTTTCTAGAAAAATCTGGTATTTATATAATATACCTGGGTTATGTACACATATACAGCCAAGGTATAAAAAGATTGGATAAGAGCTGACCAAATAAAAGTTTCATGATAGAAATTGGCAATTGAACTACTTTGTCTTCTTGCTGATAGCAAATTTCATTCTTCAGCCCTTGCCAGGTGTATAATCTAAGAGAAAATACTTCTTCCTTAAACAAAAAAAAAAAAAAATGGTACAAAAATCGGTTACTAATATAATCTAAGAGAAATTACTTCTTCCTTAAAAAAAAAAAAAGGTACAGAAATCGGTTACTAATATACCAACCAGACAAAACAGAGGAGGAGTTATACATGATAAGGGTTGAAGAATGGAACAAACAAAATGTTGTGTTAATAATACTAAGAATACAAAGAAGTAGTTCAACCCCCCCCCAAATTTTGTTATGTTAATAACTCTTCTCAAAATTATAGACAATATTAGTTTCATAAATCAGCCATTTGTATCTAGCTGCTTAGAGCATGAGTTTATACTTTTTTTTAAAAGTTTAAATATATCATATTAAATTTAACATTAGTGAGGTTTCATATTTGTCAACTAAAATGTATTGATAAAAAAAAAAATTCTTTTTTGCAATATGTTAAAAACTGGAAAATGATCTCCAGAAAATTGTTCTCAAGAATGGTAATTGGCAGAGATTATTATTATTATTATTATTATTATTATTATTATTATCATCATCATCATCATCAGACAAAAAAAAAAGTGTTCAAACCACCAGAAGAGCCAATTAGGGAGCAGTTTGGTGGTATATTTTTTGTGTATTTGTTTTGATAATGAACAGCAGTATGATTATAAATGTGAGTATGAGTATATATTTTTTTTCCTTACTGAGTGTGATAGGAAAGACCTGCTTTATCCCACCCTGCCTCATCTTTTTGTTTTTGCCCCAGGGAGCTGTAAAGCAGCTCACAAATGGGAGATAACATGCAAGTTTAAGAGTAGACTATGAATGGAGGGGCAGGGAGAAAGCTGGTCAAAATTTATTCAATGATGGTGATGGTGGTGGGAAGAATCCTACATATTCTTGAAAGAAAACTGGTGTAAATGAATTCAAAATACCCTGGTGCAATTATTGATCAATAAAAATGAAAATTCTTGTATGGGGTATGAAAGGGAATTATCCTTGACTAAGACAAGGTGGTGGGTCAATAGATATGAGAAAATTTGGAGGGAAAAATGGGTAATGGTATGAGAAATGATAAAAGAGGAGGTGGAGGAATTGATAGGTTAACATAACAGTGGCAGTTACTTTTTTCAATTGGATACATCACAATTTTTTTATTCTCCAGCAAATGCTTTTGTAACCAAACTGGTTAAAGATGGTTTCTTGAATAACATTTTTTTTCAACTTTATATCATTTTTCTAAAATCCAAGGTTTTTTTCTTTTATAAAATAACTCTTTATCATAAAAGCAACATCATTATTATCAATCTTAAAAAAAAATAGTTATACAGTTCATAGAAGTAAATTTATTTGGTCAACACCAGAGACAATGTTCAAGGTCTAACACATACACACATGTACACACAATAAAATACAGTGGATCACAAGAACCCTTTAAAGAAAACTTGGTATGAAAAGAAATAAAGAAAAATAACTTATATGAATGGATTAATCTAACTGAATGGATTTGGGCCTATTGCTAAACTCGAGCATGGTCCAATCAACCTTTGACTACACTGATTTAAAAAAAAAAAAAAAGATGTTTCTTCAAGGTATTCTCAATTCATTTGCTGTTTTTATAAGGAATATATTATGTTGGTACAAAAATAATTGCAGCTTTTGTTTCAGAATCTGGTTTGTATTTTATTAAAACAAATGAAAAATGTTTTTTTTAGTAAACTATTAGTTTAACTACATTTATGTAGTATACCATTTTAAAACACAAATTTCATTCTTCTGATTAAAGCTAATGGTTTAGTTTTCAACATTTATTATTGTTCATTTTGGTTGCAAAATTAAAGATGGGGGAAAAAAAAAATCAAGAAATTTTATTGTAGAATTTCATTTTGTGTACTATATCTACCTGATAACAATTGTTAGTATATATATATATATATATATATATATATATATGTCACAATTATTATGGGACAGAAGTAGTATATTTTATTATTTGAGAGAAAAACAAGAGGAAATGCTCCTCACATTTTATGAATGAAGCCTTTACTCAAGGAGTAATATCTTTTTTTAACTATCAAATACACCTAAAGAAATTTTTCTCAGATATAAAAATAAAAATGCTACAAAAACACAGGATTTTATCCTTGTTTTAAATTTGATTTAAAACTTTATTCATTTAATTAACACGTAGTGAATTCTTGAGAATATATATGAAATGTGATATCATTATCTGATTAATTTTAATGAAGAAATAGTACCTATTCAAAATTTATCCAGAAAAAAAAAATTAATAGCAAAAGAAACATTTAAATACTCCAACACTGTGATATTCAATCATTAAAAAATGTTTAATACAGTTATTATATATATATATATATATATATATATATATATATATATATATATATATATATATATATATATATATAGGATTCATAAAATTATAATTATTGATATAATAATCAAAAATAAATTGGTTCAAAATTCTTTTCAAAACTATTTTTCTTTTTTACATCATGATATTGCACAGTGTTTAAAATAGAGATCTCAAAAACCTGTGACTTCCATACCAAAATTATTTTCATAACCAATATTTTCCTAAAACTTTGGTTCTTAATTAAAAATTAATTTTTCAATTCATATTGGACACTTTTATACTAGTTCACATTCTCCATGATATGCACTGCCACATACACATTTATTTTAATGAATAAAAGGTCACCCAAACAACCTATATGCTGTATTGCAGTATAGTTCTAAAACTGGTTGAAATTGCAAACCCTGCCTCTTCACAGCTCATTTTTGGCCTAGTGTGGTTCTTCCCTAAGACTTAATAGCCTTTTTGCATCTTTCAATTTGAGACTCTTGGTTTAGTAAATCATATTTATAGTCACAGATTCTATGTTTCAACATAAATTAGAAAAGAGAAGACTTGCTAATTTTTACCTTATTTAGAATTTTACAAATACAAATTTACAAAATTAAAATATCAGAGCCTGTTAAACTCATTTTGAAAATGATTTACAATGAAAACAATAACTGCTATGTATCTCAGTTTGAAACATGCTAGGAGGAAGATGACTGATACTAGGTTTAAAAAAATACTCTTAAAACACATCATGATGAGCAACAAAACCAAGATGCCCTATTGTTTGATTAAGATTCAATAAATTATTCATCATACTACATACACACATACGCACACACAATTAAAAAAAACACTAAAGAGTGACCCAACAGATGGGTTACTGTGTGCCCATCAATAATGGTTTACATATAGGGCAATCAAATTGATTAAAGTTTTGACTGCATTCATGCACAAGGTGAAATATAATCATTAAGCTTAGCTTCAGTTTACCATTTCCCCACTCCCATCCAAAAGAGATAGGGCCTGGTTTAATGTCTGGAGCCTGAAGTGATCCAAAAGGGGGAAAATGTCTATGGAGCTAAGTTATTTTTTACACTGCTCTTAACTGTGCATTTAAGCACATGAGAGCCTCTACTTAAAACTTGACCTTGTGTCACATTCTGCCTCTTGCAGAAGGGGTGAGGTAAATCATATCCTTTAACCAGTCAGATCCAATCACTAGTACCATTTGGTAGTCTTGTTCCTATATAAGAAATTATAGTCACCTTAGTTTTAAGAAGCCTTTCTGATTACGCAGTTTGATTATCATACCTCATTAAATCTATCCGAGAATCTTTAGAGACATTGAAGCTACAGTTGAAAAAAAATAAGGTATATTATCATGTCTATCTTTCAATAAATATCCATTAGACAGAACCAGCTATCTAACAAGGTTAACAATCAAAAACTCATCATGTCAAAATCAATCATTTTTACTATAACTTTAGGAGGAAAAAAGCAAACTTCTGTGACTAAACAATTAATCACTACTATACTGTCTCATGGCTTAATCTGTCGTTCCTTTTTATATTACTGTTATGGAGTGTGGGACCACACTCACAAGAATGGACTGATCCAAGCCCATAAAGAATATAATTATATTAAGATATAACATTACTATTATCATTACTATAATTATATTACTACTGCTAAAGTTTATAATTCTATCTGAATTTCTGAGTTGAAGAATTATCCTTATGATTCACTGATGTATTTGGATTAGTGTCTTCATCTAGGTTTATTTAACTAAAATCATTTCAAAATTGGTAAAATTCATTACTTTATGCACAAGAAATAAATCATGATATATTTAACTATAAAATAAAATAAAACAAAGTAAAAACTCACCACTATGAATTTTTACTCAGTTTTATTTTAATAGTTGAAAATATTGTATATATAATATATATATATATATATATATATATATATATATATATGCGTGTGTGTGTAAATTTGTAATAATCATTTCTTTTAAAATCTACAAAATTAATTTAAAAAATACAGAGTAAAAATATTTCTGATGATTTTTAATTAATGAAACTAATCAATTCCAAAGTTAAAAATCAGTTATCCTTACAGGCTTATCTAGTGCCATAGTTATTCTAAGCCCCACTCTCGATAAAGAATTATTTTTGTCATCTAACATAAAAACTTAATACTTTTCAAAATCTTATATAAGGCATGCACATAATAGGAATAGTAGAAAAAGTCCTTAAATTAAAAATATCTTAAAAATCAAACAATATTACAGATATTCAACTGTCCTCAATAATATAACTGATAAAAATAATGCTATACACCAGAATTTATGTCTATACCATATCTGTTATGGACTACCAGAGCTTTATCAGGTAAATTATCTTTTAAATTCATTTTGAAATTGAAAAAAAAAAAACTATTACTTCTAAAACTTTAGGAAAATAGTCACATTTTTAGAAGTATCAGTGAATAAAAAAAATCTCTTATAAATACACTTCTTCAATATACTCCACCTCTTGACACCAATAGTGTATTGTAGAATTATAATTGTGAAACCAATACATCTTTCATTTGCAAGCTTTTTTATTTTATGGTCAAAAGTGCATTGCAGCTGTGCATTTGGCAACAAATGTACAGCACCAACAGGGTTAACATGTCACTAATAATTTCTTGAAGTATCACAAATCAAGTCTAATCTGATTAAATTATTACAAATATTATTTCTTTTATATATTTTTTTAATTAAATATTTAGCTTCACCAATAAAATTTAAATAATGTATAGTAAAAAAAAAAAATTCATATAAAAAAATGTAAAATCTTTAGGAAGTTCTGGGCTATTCCTTCACCTAAGACAAAGAACTCTAGTCAAATATTCAAGTTGTACAATCCTCTTTAACTAGAGTATAGTTTAATGTGAACATGATATTTGCAGGGATAATTTTTATTTTTCTATTGTTCTTGTTTCGATTTATTGTTTTGTAATTTTAACAATTAATATGAACCTGGTAATCTGAGAATATGGCTTGACAAAAAATAACAAGCAGTCAAAGAAATTAAGAGATAAAATAAAAATAACAAAAAAGAAAACTGGAAGAATTAGAAATTAGAGGAAGAATTGAGACCATCCAGACCATAGCATTGTTAAGATCAGCTAGATTACTTAGAAGAGTCCTGAGGAGACTTGCTGTCACTCAGACTCCTGTGAAAGACCACTAGTTTTAACTGGTGTGAAAAATTTGCAAAGAGTGAAATAATAAGACAAGCCTAGCAATGCCATTATTAGATTATTCATGTTTTTATAGGTTGTCCCAAATCAAAATGTAGGAGTGATTTTAAATAGGATAAATAAGATAGATGGGCCATGTTTGGGTGAAAATATTTAAAGGTAGAAGAAAAAAAAAGAGACAGGGTATATGAGGACACTTTTGAGATTAAACAATAAAATGAAGGCTTCCTTTCTGCAGCCAAGGAGGCTCCCACCTCATCACACATGAATGTGTGTATGCATGTATATGTGTATATTTGTGTGTGTGTGTGTGTGTGTGTGTGTGTATATAATGATTATATATAATTTTTTTTTGAAAGAGGAAGTGATATAGATAGCTATGAACCATTTGCAGTAGGCAGACCCTAGGTAAAACCTTAAGGTCAGTGTTGTGGATACCGTCGAGAGTCGCAAGAACTTCGGCGATCAGTGGCGCTGAGGATGGACTTGACACTAAAGTCAGTGTGACCCCCTCCACCTGCTCCACTGCCTGAAGTCTGGCACTGTGATAACCCAGCTGATGCCGCTTTATCTTGTTCCATTTTCAATTCACTATCCTTTGTGATTTGATTTGTGCAGCAGCTGGTCACGGTGCATTTAGAACCACTCTCCATACAACTTGTAGTTACCACTGTACTAAGCTGTGTTTGTTGTGAACTACCATTACTACTGGCATGTTCACTTTTGTCCCCTGATGAAGTCGTCGAGATACTGCTGATAACTTGACCCGAACTTGTGAACACTGATTGGATGGTTAGGGTTTTTGTGGTTTGAGGCATGGACGATGACCCTGATGCACTTGGCTGATTTGCAAAAGAAATGGGGGCCTGGGCCAGCAGAGGGGAGTCAGGTTTGATAAACATGGTGCCTTCAAATGCAAATTCATTAGGAAGAACAGGTTTGATAAAAAGACTCCCCTCACAACAGAATGTGTTCTCATCCTCTTCTTTCTTCTCTGTACCTGACGGTGTCTCTGACTTCTCTTCAGGGCTGTCGGCTTTGGGAGCTGATGGTGACGATGTTGATCCTGGATGGATAGGCTTCCAAAGCATGCTGCCTTCAAACATATAAGTGTTTGATGTACAGTTGGCTTTTGTCTTGTGGCTAGTGGCTCCTGATGAGGATAGAGGAGCAGGATTGGTAGGAGATTTGAACGTAAAGCTGGACTTGCTTGAATCTGTTGGGCTTATTTCTTGCTTCACTTCTATTTTGGCATCACCATTGCTAGAAGGTTCAACTTCAACAGCAAAAGGTTTCACATCTGCAGAGCTATCGCCTGATGGACTAATCTCTGATTTAATTAGGGGTACAGAAGTTGTACTTTGTCCCTTCTCTATACTAGGGTTTTCATTATTATCCAGTTTAGGTTTTTTGTTCTGTTGGTCACTACCTGAAGAGGAGTCTAGGTTACTGGTTGAAGCTTCTTTGTCCCGTTTACCACATGGTTTTAAATTGGCAGTCAGATAGATCGAACATTTTGTTTGATAAGTATGGTTGTGATATGTGTGAGGGTTGTTGGCCTGTGTTGTACAGACGGCAGCATATGGCTCACTGGGAGGCTCAGTTTTGATTGTCCGTAGCAATGGTTGACTGACATTTTCAGACATGCTTGCTGGTACTTGGGACGTGGTTAACTGGTGAGAAGCCATACAGCAGCACTGGCTGGATCTTGCAGCTGTCACATTATTTGTATGGGCGGAACCATTCCCTGCAGTTGGAAGGGCAGATTCCAGATTTTTGGTTTGAGTTGGGGGAGCCATTCTAGAATCTTCCAGAGCCTTCTTTTTACAATCAGGACACACAGTGATTTTCTCTTTGGTCAGTGGTGCTGCATTTGTGGTTTTGGAATCAAAATATGTTTCAGAGAAAAATTTGTTGCAGTGTTCACAACAGAGCGGTGTGGCATCATTTGTTTTCCTGTGAGCATTTGGAGATAATGAACCAAATTGAAGATTATGCTTTTTGTGAGCAGTGTGGTGTGGGGGAGGAGGAGTTTGGGAGACAGATTTTTCACTGCTCTTCTTGTCTTCTGTTTTGTCTCCTTGCTTGGTAGAGCCAGTAAGAGCACTTGGGTGAAATGAGGGCGAGGTGCTGCTACACTGGTTGTCAGGGCTGACCTGAGTTTGAGGGCCTGGGTTGATGGACTTATACTCACTGACCCGAGAGTTATCATTTTGTTGGGCAGGGTATGTTGCTGATGCCTCGTCACTATACGTACTTTTACTGGCCAATACATGGCCATTAGGCGGTGTGGACGAGGTTGCCTCTTGCTCTGGTGTCCTTTCGGCCATAATTTTTCTTTTTGTATCACTCATGACTGGAGAATTTTTGTCATGTCACAATGGATGACAATGTCCAACAATGACTGACCAGCATGTTCAGGTCAAGCCCCAATAACAAGCAGCACCAAACTTGTGAGCACCAGTGAAATGGCAGTGGGTTTTCTAAAGGAAACAGCCAACATTTGAGCATGGTAGTTGATTAGGGCAGGTGACCATCATGAACAATCATGGTAGAACTATGTTTGGGCAGGGAACCATCACAAAATCAGGATATAACATGGAGATGAAACCTGAGCAATTTCTGTCACTTTTCTTTTCCAGAGGCACAAAGTTTTTTTTCTCTACTCAGCAGGAAAACCACAACCAATGGATTTGATTTTAGGCGGCTTTATAAACCTGAAGATAAAAAAAAAACAAAGTATTTTTAGACATTGTTTCAAAAATAACTATAAAAATATAAATTATAGGATAAGAGTTTTTAAAGTTGGTTGGTTGAGTTTTATGGCATATCAACAATTGTAGGTTATTTAAAGCCAAATCCTGTTTATACATATATATAAATTAAATATATATGATTTGTAAATGAATAGTTAGTAGGTAACATTTTAAACAAGCCAGAGATCATTTATTTGCGCACAGTTAAAAGGGTTGAAGTATTGCTATGTAACACTAACAATTTAATTTAACATAAGTCATTTGTTTGCACACAGTTAAATATCTAAACAGTTCTATTTGAACTATAGATGGAAACCTAACAGGTACTACCATTCTGGATCAGGGTGGACCTAGAGTAATAGCAAAAAAGGGGTACTCTACATTCCCCAAAGCTCCAGGACAGGTTTCTCACCATCAGATGGTTTAGTATCACACCCAGGGCACTTGTTGGGAGAGGAGGGGTTTGAACCCACTATAGAGATACAGTTGGCATATTTTACAGCTCCAGCCGACTAGGCTGTAAGAGTTTTAAAGATCATCATCATAGCCAATATCAGGACCAGTCACATGTATTCCTAAAAAGCAAGGTATACATTTCTTACCCAATAAAAATTATTACAACTTAAATCAAAAACATCTTTATTAATTTTACTCATTTATTTGAATTGTATTCTATAATACTTTCTAAAGATTCAGTGAAATTGTACCTACTGTAATGACTACCTAAAACTTGTTTACAGTGTTTGCCTATGAAAATCCATATGTCTGATATGCAAAATCAAATTTGCAGTCATCTCTTTTCAAAATAAAAATAGCCCAGTCGGCTGGGACTGCAAAATACACAGACTGCATCTCTGCAAAGGAGTAAAACCCCTCCAACAAGTGTCCTGGATATGGCATTAAACAATTTGATGATGAGGCTCCAGTAATGCTGGAGCTTTGGGGAATGTGGGGAACTCCTTTACTGCCATTGCTCCCAGGTCCACTCTAACCCAGAGTGGTAGCACTTGAAAGGGTTCTATCTATGGCTCAAATAGAGCGGTTTAACATTTAAACTGAGTGCAAACAAATGACTTATGCAAAATTGAATTGTTTGAAATAGAACTGCTTTGACTTATGCTAAATTGAATTGTTAGAAATAGAACTGTTCAATCATTTAACTGTGTATATCTACAAAATGTGTTTACAAATCATATATTTAATATATATGTAAAAACAGGATTTGGCATTAAATAACCAACAATGGTTGATATGCCATAAAACCAAACCAAAATAAAAAAAACATATAATACTTGCCAATGAAATATAGAATAAATTTGGTTTGGTTGGGGGGGGGTCAGTGTTATAATGGCATATCAACCTTAATGGGTTATTTAATGCCAAAGCCATCCCTGTAGAAGAACAGTGGTGGTATTATTTAACCCATAGCAGAGAGGGTGGATCAGAGGATTCATACTTTTTCTAAAGGTATTGGTCCGAAAGTAAACACAATAGCACAACTGGAATCTAAACTTGCTTACTATGATGTTGCAGTTCAGCACATTAGCTACAATGCCATGGGGACACACAGTTACAATGGAATTTTAGACTAAAAAGATAAATCCACATGATAGGCAAGAGATTTACTAATTATATTTTCATATCATATGATTGGCTGATTGTGCTTTATGGCACATCAAACCTTATCTTTTATTTAATGCCAAATCATATATATATATATATATATATATATATATATATATATATATATATATATATATATATATATGATTTGTAAATGAGTAGCTTGTTGGTAAAATTTTAAATAAGCCAGAGCTCATTTATTTGCACACAGTTAAAAGGTTTCAAGTATTGCTATGTAACAATTCAATTTAACATCAGTCATTTCATTTCATACATTCAAATGGCTAAACAGTTCTATTTGACCCATAGATGGAACCCTAACAAGTACTAACACACCAAGTCAGTATTAACCTGAGAATAATAGCAATGAAGGGGTACTTCACATTCCCCAAAGCTCCAGAACTGGAGCCGCACCACCAAATTCAGTTTAGTATCATACCCAGGACACTTATTAGAGCAAGGGGAGGGGTCTTACCCCCTCTGCTGAGACGCAGTCAGTATATTCTATCGCCCCAGCAAACTGAGCTTATATGGATATTGTTTTATAAAGCAAAAAACAATTCTTAAAGATTAGTAAGAAATATTTTTTATTTCAAGTGAGTGACACTTAAGTGATTTATTGACTTACACATTTTTGTTTTTTGTTCAGTTCCAACTAAGCAATAATACTATGTCATTATTCTACATCTCCAAATTGAATAACAACATATAAACCTAATTAGTAATGTTTAATTAAATGTTAATCATATTTTGATAAGAGAGATAATTTGTTTCCTTTTTTTCTTTTGAAATTATGGAAATTTAAATTCTGTATGATTAAGTACATCTTCCAGCTGCATAGCTTCCTATTGCTTATTTCTTGCTGTTAGAGACTCCTCTCAATGAGAACCCCCTCTTTCCCCATGAAGAACAATAAGTATACCAAATTTGGTAGCTCTACAACAAACTGTTTGGCTGTTTACACAGGACAAGTAAATGAACATTTCTCAATTATTAATATGAACTGAAAACCTGCCTTACTTTAACCTAGTAACACTAAATTAAGTTTTGTAAGGAATTATAGGTTAATAAATGTTGTCAAGAAGTTAACATTCATCACTACCAGTGGACCTTGTTAGATTTTATTGCTATGAGTATATATCTAAGATCAAGAGAGGTGCCTGTGGTGTAATGGTTATTGTCATAGGAAATGGA
The DNA here is from genome assembly GCA_963585895.1 of Sepioteuthis lessoniana. NCBI lineage: Eukaryota > Metazoa > Mollusca > Cephalopoda > Myopsida > Loliginidae > Sepioteuthis > Sepioteuthis lessoniana. The sequence continues at coordinate 81,620,421 of OY757915.1, forward strand.
CACGGTGACACAAGTTCAAATCCTGGACGAGACTGATTGCATTTCACATAGCACTAATACCCTAGGGAAAGGTATGAATCCAATTATTCTCCCTCTAACTATGGGTAAATAGTAGGTCAGACTAGGTTCTTCAGCCTTGGTGAGGCAACTAGTCTAGGAGAAGGAAAACTCTGAATTCACACCTGTTAAACTCCGCTTAAAAATTGACCATGTGTCATATCCTGCCCAAGCGGAGAGGTTGGTAAATATAAAGATCAAGAGAGGAGGAATTAATTTCTGTTAAGGTAACCCTTTCAAAAAGATAATCTTCTAGTTTGGGTGTTCCACTCATGAAACCATTGTATATATGATAACACAATCATTGTTTATATTTGGGGGGAAATTCTCACTGAATATATTTTTTGAGTTTATTCCACTGATGATTTGCATGGGTAATAATTTTCTACCAATTTAATTATCTGATGAAATGTGTGTGCTTTTTGAGGTTTATGATCTCTTAGATGTTTCAGAAAATTTGATATCATTTCATAATCTAATAACTTGACCAATTCAACATGTGGAGAAACAACTCAAAATTCTGTTTGATATTTTATCTATTTTTTTTTCTTTTAAAGTATAGAAATGCTATTCACTGGAAAAGAAAAGGCATTTAAACATTAAACAGAATTATGAGTTGTTTTTACACACACTGTTAAAATTTGAGTCCATTTAAATGAGAATTGGTCAAATTATTAGATTAGGAAATGATATCAATTTTTCTGAACGATCCAGTAAATTATTCAAAAGTTTTTTTTTAATTAATCCACTTAACAACTTGTTTTTTCTTTATGTTTAAACATCAATTTTGTTGAAGATACTGATAAATCTATAGGTTTAATTTATTGATTTAATAAGTAATCAACTGATCTAAATAAATATTAATTGATTTAAATACCAATTGATCAAATATTTATTGATCTATATTGATCTAAATAAATCTATAGATTTAATTTATTGATCCTTACATCTTTATTCCCACAGGCAGATAAGTAAGATTCTTCATGCATTACTTTGAACCAAGCCTACAAGGCTGTTTAGATGGCCCTGAGGGTGAGAAAACTTTGCTGCATATATTTCTCTCATGTAAGCATAGCATTCAAATAAAAAGAAGAAAGAAGCAAATTATTATAGATAATAATGAATAATAGATTTTGTTACATACACTTATTTGGAACCACAGTATCATTTAATAATAAAAACACACTAACAAATTTTTATAAAAAGTAAATTTTTTAAAATTAAAGATACCAGGATTTTATTATCTCTGGTGGAACATCATATGATATATTGTTCAAGTGTTTGTGTTGATGAACAGTGACTTTTCAGCTTTTTTTAAAATCTTTGAATATTGCTTTTGTTCAAAGTACCATCTATAGGTTTAATTTTATGAACTATTTACATTTTATTTCTGTTGGTAGGTATCCAGATCATTGCTTTACTCAGGCCCTACAATACTGTTAAGACAGCCTTGATGTTCTTAGTAATCCTTAGAACATGAGCAGCTACCTACTAATACATATACCCAGGTGGAATCCCTATTCTACATTGCTATTGCTTTGCAACAATACAGCAAATCAAACAGGCCATTCTACTTGAGCTATGGTTCAGTGTATTTAGCTGGTATATCTACTGCTACTTAGAAATAGATACTTAAGTAGCCTGAATTCAGCCCAGGGAATCCCCATTTCCACATCACTACTGCCTAGCAACAATACAACAACTAAGGTTGTTAAATTAACAGATTATAATATAAATAAAGCTATTTTAATGAATAACAAATACAATTGTGGTATCTTTGATTTATTTAAAAAAATTTTAGCTTTGTACATATTTATGGATAATAGAATAAATATTGCATGTTGGAGTGGTTCTTACTGGGTGGTACCTCTGAAGTCAGAGGAAAGATTCAAGAGGTTGATGAGGTAAAAAGGGATGGTAAAGGATAGTAGGAAGTTATCAGAACCAAGTGATCCTTGATGACAAAATTTGTAATAAAAATTTAATGACAGATTGATTTTAATGGCCTGCCAACCAGTCTTGGGTTGTTTTATGCCAAGAGGTTAGGGAATCATGTACATTGTATGTTCATATTTACATTTTTTTGTGTAGTTTCTAAGGAGTTTTTTTGCATACAGTTATCCAATATCAAGTATTCCTATCTAATACAAATAATTGGCATACAATTTTATGGTTTCAAGGAAGTGCTTCTATTTAATAATAATCATTTATCTGCACACAGCTACATGATTTCAAGTTACTACTACGAATAATTATAATCATTAGTAAACAATTACAGATTGATTGGTTGGTTTATAAAACCATCATGCAGGGCACCAAGTATAAATGAAAAGGTACAGCAAAAAATATAAATGAATTTGCTGATATCAATATAAATGACAAAGATACCATGTCTTATCGAAAGTCTCAACAGACCTGGCTGTTAGGATGAGTTCTGTCCTTTCAAGTCGCTCAGAGATAGGTCTGCGGTGTTGGTGAGAATTGAGTCAGCCTGGATGAACTCTGTAACATAATGCTGAGTGGTGTATGGGTATGGTTGTCAGTTGGTGGCTTCATGATTGTTCATAGAATTTTTAATATATATATATATATATATATGTATATATACATGAAAAAGAAAAACTCTATTCAAGTCAATATAGGAAATACTTCTAAAGTTTATATAAGTCTGTGATAAAATACAGTTATACAAACTCCTTTCCAATGCTGCAATATTTTATGACACTGGACTTGTGGTTTTCCTTGTTGAAGTAATTCAGAAATTCTTGGTCTGTAAATTTGGTTCAAAGTCTGGGTTCAGGAGGCTTCCTTAAATGATGTGGAGTCCAGTAGAAGCTGGAAGGCAATTTTCAAGTTGCCAAAAACTCCAGTTTATATTGAGGAGGACCTCAAGTTGGCATGGGGTCAACTAGGTATTGGGTTAGTTAATTTCCATATTCCAGGTTGGCAATTTGTTCAAAATAACATTAATTTCATTTTCTGCAAAAGTCAGCATCTTTTAATATTTGGATAATTAGTCAGCCCCTTTTTTGGTGGTCAGAGAGATAGTTCAACCCTCTTAACTTTCTCTAATCTATATCTCTCACCTTTACTCAACAGGGTAGTATCTTAAGGTCCCTGTATATCTATCCTACCGTCTTTATGATAAATCTAATCTTTGAAATGTGTAGGCAAAAATGTGGTCTCAAAAAGAAATCACTCATTTTCTTTTCTTCTTTAAAACACACCACCTTTTGTCATCTGATGTGAACCATTTGCCCTATCCTATCTAAGACACAGGAAACAGGCTGTTTGTTTAACACCTTATCTTCTCTGAATATCTTTCTATTCATTATATCCCCTTCTTTTTAAAAACACAGCCTTTAGGTGGACTCATAATTATATCTTATTATTCTGACTCTCAAAAGAAAGACACAGCCAATATTTTTATGCTTCATATCTACTTTTGTGAATTCTCAGTTTTAACTCTCTCCTTGCCTACTTCTAAATTATCATCAACCCCCTCAACTACACAGTGTCACATGTTGGTTGGTTGTGTTTTAGGGCATATCAACCTTTTAGGTTATTTAATGTCAAATTCTGCTTATATATATCTATATAAATAAAAATGTAAATGTTTGTTACTAACCGATAATCTCCAGTTTTATACCACTAATTGGTTTAAAATTTTCAGAGAGTATTTTATTCGAATTCAGGAGTGTTTTTATATACTTATTATCCAAAAATATTACAATAATTAAAAAAAATATTTTTAATAAGTCATTTTTCTCTGACAAAAACCGAACACGAAAACATAACTTCCGTTTCCAAGAATTTTACATGTGACTTAATTTTTCTGCTAAGTCACTTTTCTTTCTTTTTTGGTTGACTTAAACAGAGACACTAAACTTTAAACCATATTTCGTTGGTTCAGTAGTAAGTAAATTTTTTTTTTATTCTAACGGATTGTTTACAAAATATGTTTTTGTGTTTAAATTCAATGAAAGACATCCATTAAAAAGTTTTCTTTCTGAAACCATATTTTGTTGGTTCAGTTGTAACGAATTGTTTACTGAATATCTTTTTTTTTTTTTTCAATATGACATTTTTTTCTCTTAAACTTCAACGAAAGACATCTATATCTATATAAAAAAAATGTAAATGTTTGTTACTAACCGATAATCTCCAGTTTTATACTACTAATTGGTTTAAAATTTTCAGACAGTATTTTATTCGAATTCAGGAGTGTTTTTATATACTTACTAGCTGTACCCGGCCACGCGTTGCTGTGGCTCAGTTTGTTTAAATGGAAAAAAAAAAAGAAAAAAGAAAAGAAAATGCATGTTTCTAATATGTTTAATTTTCCAATACTTGGATAATCTATATAAAAAAAAAATGTAAATGTTTGTTACTAACTGATAATCTCCAGTTTTATACCACTAATTGGTTTAAAATTTTCTGAGAGTATTTTATTCAAATTCAGGAGTGTTTTTATATACTTATTATCCAAGTATTGGAAAATTAAACATATTAGAAACATGCATTTTCTTCTTTTTTTTTTCCATTTAAACAAACTGAGCCACAGCAATGCGTGGCCAGGTACAACTAGTGTGTATATATATATATATATATATATATATATGATTGGTAAATAAATAGTTTGTAAAATTATTCTTAAATGAGCTAGAGCTCCTTCATTTGTACACATATGGTTTCAAGTATAGTAAATGCTTAAACAGTTCTATTTGACTCATAGGTGGAACCCTAATAGGTACTACAATTCTTTATTAGAGTGGACCTAGGAGTAATCGCAATAAAGGAGTACACCACTTTCCCCTAAGCTCTAGGATAGGAGCTTCACTATCAGATGGTTTAGTGTCATATCTGAGACACTCATTGTGGTAGGAAGGGTTTTACCATTTTGCAGAGATGTAGTCAACATATTGTACAACTCCAGCCAACTGGGCAGAAACTATTACAACACTAAGTGAACTATTCTTAATACAAATAACTGTAGTATTTGTTTAAATACTTATGACTAGTACTTTTTACAGAGTAATGATCATAAAAATAGTCATAAGTATTTGAACAATTAAAAACAAAAAAGAAATTACTGAGAAAAAGAAAGGGGAAGTTTTTAAGTAGTCAATTTGGGAAAATATGGTAGTGTGCTTAGCATAGCAGTTATCAGTGAAGGAAATGGAATCAGCAACTTGAGTTCAAATCCTGGACATGGTTGATGATGTTTCCTTTTGTGCTAATACCCTTAATAAAGGCATGGATCCATTTATTTTTTCCCTAGCTAGGGATAAATAGTAGAGAAGACATGGTAAAGCAATCAGTCTATATGAAAAAAAAAAAAAAAAAAAATGAATTAAAACCAGCTATATTTTCTGCTTAAAACTTGACCGTGTGTCAGATCCTGCCAATGGCAAATAGGTTGGGTATATAAATACTTAGGAATGTATATACAATGAGCTCCCAAAGGGTAGTTATGAAAGTTACCATTACATCTGGTTCACGTGCACTTTCTAAAATAAATAGATATTTTGATAAATATAATGGTGTGATTTTTTTTGTTAAATGGCATATTAACCTTCATAGCTTATTTAATGCTTAAGCCATGCTTGTAGAAGAACATTAGTGGTACTATTTAACCCATAGCTAGCGGAAAGGATAAGGGGGTTCATACCTTCCTCCGAGGGTATTTGTCTGAAAGTGAATGTAATAGTGCGACTGTAGTTTGAATTATGATGTCATTAGTCACTACACCACCAGGACTCTTACCATAAAGATAATGCTTTTATATATATATATATATATATATATATATATATATATATATATATCACAAAAGAAAACGACTAACAATCCAGGAATTTTTAAATGCCTATAACAAAACTTGACAATTTAAGACTTTTTAAAATTCTATAAATACTATAATGATTAATATTAGAATATTGGACCTGAATTTCTCACTCTTTCTTTCTTGACAATGGAGGATGACACTCAAAAGTAACTAAAATCTATGCATTATGGACTTTGGACAATTCTAATATAATTTCAATCCCACACTGAAATATTGTTGTGTTTCAGTTTGTTTATAAACCAAATAAGACAGTTTGTAACAAGATAGCACACAGTCTGGAATAAAATTAGTTGTGCTTAACTTTTTTTCAGCTAATTTGTCTTTCACAAAATCCTCCTATTTCTTACTCAGTTAATCTTTTGATGTAAGATTGATTGATTTTAATGGTATGCCAACCTATCTAGAGTTATTTTATGCCAAGAGGTTAGGGAATTGCATTCATTATACATTTATATTTACATTGAGAGTTTAGTTGTTTCTTTAGAGATTTTTTCTACACAGTTGTATGGTTTCAAGTATTCCTATCAAACACTAATAACTATATGGTTTCAAGTAATTATTTCTATTTAATAAAAATCATTTGCTTGGACACAGTTATATGGTTTCAAGTAACTAATGATAATCGTTAGTAAAAAATTATAGCTTCAAGTAACTATTCTAATACAAATACTTTACAGTTGTTTAGCATCAAATACTCCATTCAAATATGAATAATTTTTAAACAGATCTATTATGACCCATAGATGGGACCCTAACACTCTGAGTCAGCGTAGGCTGGAGAGTAATAGCAATGAAGGGGTACTCCACAGAGCTCCAGAACTGGAGCCTCACCATCAAATGCAGTTTAGAGTCATACCTAGGACACCATTTTTTTAGTGCAGGGTATACAGTGTATTCTGAATCCTACCAACTGGGTAGATCTTTTTATAATCCATACTTCTTGTGACTTTTCAGGCTGATCCACTGAATAAGTGGTAGTACTCCCCCCCCCGGTAATGGGCAACTGTATAAAGAAGAGAGTAGGAGTCAATCTCTAGCTCAAAAGAAAACGCAACAGTCGTAAGTATTTGAACAATTAAAAACAAAAAAGAAATTACTGAGAAAAAGAAAGGGGAATTCTTTAAGTAGTCTATTGTATGGTAGTGTGCTTAGCATAACGGTTATCAGTGAAGGAAATGGAATCAGCAACTCGGGTTCAAATCCTGGACATGGCTGTTGATATTTCATTTTGTGCTAATACATTTAATAAAGGCATGGATCCATCCAGAGAAATGACACAATTCCAGATGCTAAACATAACTTTCTACCTTTATTTCAAGTGACTACCTTTCCAAGAATATATAAAACAGAAGCTATCAAAAAGTGTAACAGACTTAAGTTGTCTATTAATTTTAATGAAATATGTCTAAAAGTATAAATACATGTACGTTGGTTGGGTTTTATGGCTTACCAACCCTTGTAGGTTTTTTAATACCAAATCCTGTTTATACAGATATTAAATATGATTTGTTGGTTGGTTAGGTTTTATGGCATATCGAACTTTGTTGGTTATTTAATGCCAAATCCATTTTTATGTAAATAGTTCTATTTCAAAAAATTCAGTTTAGTATCAGTACACAGTTTATATGTCAAAAACATTTCTATTTCAAGTTATTCAGTTTATTCAAACAGAGCTAATTCAGTTTAGTATAAGTACTGATTTTGTTAACACATAGTTAAGTGTCAAAAACAGTTCTATATTAAACAATTCAGTTTAGTGTAAGTAGAGTTTCAATGTCAAAAACAGTTCCATTTCAAACAATTCAGTTTAGCATAAGCACGCAGCTTAAATATAAGTACAGTTTAATGGTCAAAAACATTTCTATTTCAAGCTATTCAGTTTAGTCAAGCAGTTCTAATTCAAACAATTCTGTTTAGCATAAGTATGCAGTTAGTTCTATCTAACCCATAGATAAGGCCCTATCAGGTGCTACCATTCCGGGCCAGAGTGGACCTGGGAGCAATGGCAATGAAGGGGTGCTCTGCATTCCCCAAAGCTCCAGCATCACTGGAACCTCACCATCGGATTGTTTACTGTCATATCCAGGACACTCGTTGTGGGGTTTTTTTACCGCTCTGCAGAGGTGCAGTCAGTGTATTCTACAGCCCCAGCCGACTGGGCAATAAGATGTGTAAACAAATAGCTTGTAGGTCACATTTTTAAATAAGCTAGGACTTATTTGTTTGCATACAAATGGTTTCAAGCATTGGTATGTAATATTAACAGTTCAATTTAACATCAGTCATTTCAGACAGTTAAATAATTGAACACTTTTATCTACCATCAGTTATTTGTTTGCACACAGTTAAATGGATATACATATATGATTTGTAAGTAAATAATTTGTAGGTAGTTTTATTTTTAAGAAAGTTTGAATAATTTGTTTGTACATAATTGAGTATTGCTATAGTTTGCACATGGTTAAATAGTTTCAAGTATTGCTATCTAATATTATTAATTCTATTCAAGATTATTCATTCATTTTCACACAGTCAAAGGGCTCCGAGTATTGTCACGTAACACTAATAATTCAATTTTTGCATGCATTTCAAGGGTTTCAAGCATTGCTATTCAACCCTAATAATTCTATTCAACATTATTCATTTGCTTGCACACAGTTAAATGGTTCCAAGTATTGCTATGTAACACTAGCAATTCAATTAAACATCAGTCATTTGTTTGCACACAGTTAAATGGTCAAACAGTTCTATTTAACTCATAGATGAGACCCTATCAAGTGCAACCACTCCAGGTCAGAATGGCCCTGAGAGTAATGGCAATGAAGAGGTATTCCACATTCCCTAAAGCTTGAGGACTGGAGCCTCACCATCAGATGGTTCAGGGTCATATCCAAGACACTCAATGAAGGTAGGATCTTACCTGTCTACAGAGATACAGTCAGTGTATTCTACAGCCCTAGCTGACAGGGCTATAAATACTTGTAGCATTAGATGGAAAGTAAGCAAGATCCTTATATGGGTATGTTATTTTGTAAATACAAGTAGCATTACACCATCATAATCATTTTATTTCCTTGCTCTCTGAATTTAATTTGAAAAATTCTCAGAAAATCAAAAGTAAAACAAAATCAAATCTAAAATAATTCACTAGAATGAGATTCTACCTGCTGCAATACATTCTCCTGTAGCAATCTCATCACATCAGCCCTGGATCCAGACTTGGCAGCCCAAGGTACCAATGATTGCAAGCTGGGTAAATACACGTCTGTTATGTCTGTCATAGCACCAATTGCTATCTAAATTTCTGAGGTTATCAGACCAACACCACTTCAGGATATTGGTAAAAAGGCTTCTTGCTAAAGGACCGAACCTTGAGAAGTGAAGTGGTTGATGTAATACATCTCGCTAGCCATAGTCCACAGGGAGACTAATCAAATTAAAAATGACTGATAATCTTTTATTGAAGCAATTTGTTTCTAATCATTTCATTTTGAGAGTTATTTATTTACCTAATTCACTTTTTTTGTATCTTTTATTCATCTTAGAATAATTAGATTGAAAACTATCCTACTTGTGTGAAACTACACCCCATGTAGTTTCATCAAGGATGAAAAAAATAACCACAAACAACAAGTAATAAATGATAACGGCCATCTTAGATCTATAAAATGCTTTTAATCACATCTGGTTACAGCTTGGGTAAGACCTCCAAGCTAAAACTTTCTCATTACAAGATGGTGTAAAAGTGTATCACTAATTGAACACCCTAGGTATTTCCTATAAATCATCAAAGATCTATCCCCAGGTATGCTGTAGGGCATCTAAAGAGTCAGACTTGATCAATATCTTAACTTCTTAAACAACATTTTGTGATGTGATATGCAATCAGTGAGAAACATTTTCTCCACAATAAACTTCACAGACAAATAAAGAAACATATAGCTGTTAAAAAGCGTTTTGCTCATATATACTAGCTGAAAAACTGCTCTATGTGGAAGATAGAAGCTAGTTCTAAAGTGAGTTCCAATAAAAGATTATAGATTTGAACTATTACGTAATGATAATATCAGCTAATTTTATAAATATGAGTTAAATAAGATTGCATAAAATGTATGCCAAGATCACTTGAATGACAAGTGACATTGTAAATAGGGATGTTTATATTTAAGAAGAATTTTAGATGTAAATATCATCAGGCCATAATTCAACAGGTCAACTGAATAGGGTGGCAGAAAAAGCTAGCACTGGATTATGTATATATGTGAACTTGTAAATATAGGCAGGAGCTGCAGTATACCAGAAGAAGGGAGTTGAAGCCAGGCTCCAGTTCAGAAAAAAAACCAAAACAGAACATTTCTAAAGAACCAGAGAGATGACAAAATCCTAAACATTAAACATAACTTTTGTCTCAAGTGACACTATCTTTCCAATAAACTTTTGAAGAAAATCTAAGGGAATAAACAGCAAAGGTTCTATGTTTCAGACAATCGTTACTGTGCTGTTGATTCATTTTTCCAGACCACAGACCTGAATATTTCTTTGCTTAACCCAATTACAGATGGTCAACCCAGTAGAACCACCACATAACATTATATATCTATTAAATCATACCTTATGTGAAAATAATATCCAACATGAACACTTTGATCACATTTATTTTAAAATATTTCAAATGCCTACATTTTTTTGAGAGAAAATCTAGAGATTTTACTTATTTTATTAATTTAAAATATGCAAAATAAATTAATAAACATTGAACATGTTTTTCCACATGTTACTTTTAGAAATTTTCAAATCCTTTCTGGCTAAATTAAGTGTTGCTTTTATTTTAAACCATTTGTAGCCATATAAGGATTTCACAAACTTTGAGAATTTAAAAAAAAAAATGAGGTAATGAAAAACAAAGACAGGAAATCAAACTCAGTATAGATTTAAATCAGAAAAATAGTTTTATTTATGATTTAACAAAAAGGCTCTGATAAAAAAAACTGTCCAAAGCAATTAACCTATGTTTGTTGCTTTTTTTCAGGGAGGTGAGGGGCTCAAATATGCCTTGGCCTTAAAAGTTCATATTAACAGTTCATCAAAATAAAGTCTTTCAAAGTATCAATGAAAATCAACTAACTTTGAAAGGGAAAAGTCTCTTCGACAAAACTGAAAGATGAAAGTTGAGTCAAAGATGTTGACCTCTAGAAAGTTGGTAAAGATTTCAAGTCTTAATAGCGTATGCTGTGTTGATTTTAGAAGAATCTCATTGTAGTAGAGCTTTCTATTGTTTTTTTTAAATTTTGGAAGATTCTACTGCTCATGCTTCTATAGTTATTGATGATAATGATGATTACCCAACTTTGTCTGAAGCCTTTTTTTCAACAAAAAGAGTCAAATCTGTACATATATCAAGCCATTTTAACTCCTACACAATCTGCAAAGCTATTTTAAACACACCAATACAATCTAGAATGAATTCTTATAAATGTATATATATTTTTGACTTCTGGTGTGTCTTGTTTCAGTAGGCTGCACAATTTAGAATTTTTTTTTACCCTTTTTATCTTATTTTATTTAATCTAACAATATGATGTTTTCTTTATGATTTGTTTCACATTATTTTTCTAATCAGCTGAAATGAAGACTTAAAAAATTCCATTATGTTTACATTTGTAATAAAAGTAATGCCATGTCTAACCTGGTGAAAGAGGGGAATATGCATTAATCTTTGGGTGAAATTTATTAACTTACAAGTCTTCACAAACATGATGTTACAAGCTTAAATCTAATCCATATGGCTTTTTGTGCAAAGTTTAATGACTCAAACAGTTTTATTAAGACAGAAAAAGAGGACCATCATAGGCACACACCTACCAAGAAATGCATGGAATAAAGTAAACAAAGTTTTAAATGTTAAAGAATTATTATCTAAGATAAGTAACTAAAGTTTTAAAAAGTTTGGATTTGAATGTGTTTTCTGGGTGTAGCTATCAAAAAAACATTTAGTCCCGATAAAAATAACAGCTGTTGTTAATATTTGTTGTAGTACATCCATAACATAATTGTAGGTTTTATGTTTAAAATAATGGTATTAATTATAATTTTTTTTGTTTTTTTAAATAAATATTGACATTAAAGTACCATTTTTAATTTATTTTTTGTTTCTAATATGTATTTCATTGTTATAGTATTATTAGTATGGCTGAATATTCACTTATTGTTATCTAATTTACAATAATTATTTTCCTGTCTGGAGATTACTTCCTTATGATAAATCTTTGTTGATTAATTTTTTTCAAATGCTTATTAAGAATAATACACTGGGGAAAGTAATGTTAAAAAAATTAAATAGAAATATAGTAATTACAGTTATAATACAAATAAGAATAAGTTTCAGTTATTGTCTTATGAACTTTTATGCAATAAAAAACATCCAATTTTGAAAGCGACCATATTGAGTTCTCCAGCTATTCCTCTCCCTCACCTAACCATGAAATTTCAACAGGAAAGTGATTTTTTTAGACATAATTTCGGTAATTAACATTACAAAAAAGAAAAAAATTACCACTTTCCGGCTGAGGGATAGAGGAATGTCTTGTCTTTTGAAAAAAAATCAATATGGCTACTTAGTTAATTTTTTAAGGGTGTACCCCCCCCCCAAAAAAAAACAATGATTGAAACTTATTCTTATCTGGATTTTGAATGTAAGTACTATATTTCTCTATAATTATTTTGAACATCACCGGGAGCTATTTCAGATAAGTACCTTTTTTCTTCTTCCATATCTAGCCAGTGGGTCCACATTTTAATAATCATAAAAAATTGAAAAGTGAGAGATGTTTACGTTGAATCTGTTGAAAGCAAACTAGATTTTCTGTTTTATTTTTGGATGAGATCAAATTGTAATTGTAGCTTCGTTTACTCCGTCCACCCTACCGCAGATACAGATTTTCTTCTCTAGGTAGTTTCATGTGAAGTTTAAGTTTGTTTTTTTTGTTGTTTTTTTTTTAAAGTAAAGGAAAATTTTGAATCTAAATTTCAAGACAATCTACCAATCATTCATTTTATAAAGTGTCCACTTAAACTAAAGAAAACTTATAAAATTTTGACAATAGTTTCTCTTGGAAACAGAGTATTTTACACTTTCGACACAAATAAATACCCTGCTTGTAAAACATTATCCAGTAATAACCAAATGGTACTACCGAATGAGTTCTGAAATTTATTTGCGTTCAAACAAGAAATATAATCAAACCTTAATCTGAAACCAGATAAACTAATAATTTGCAAATTAAACAGATTTGAACAGCATCCAATCTACCAACAAAACCAAACTGACCTTACCTCTTAGGTGAGTAATCTAAGTGAAATCTAGAGGGGGAAAAATGAAAATACCCCACTTTTTTTTAAAAGGATCAATTAAGTTTACTTTTATTTTCAGAAAGGAGAAAAACGATGAGAGCCCACCACCACCGGAAAAAAAGAAAGGTTGTGTTTAATAGGAAATAATACAGATATCACTACCTTTCTAATTATATAAAAAGATTTTTTTTTCTTTATTGTTTATTCAAGGAGAAAGAAAATCGGCCAAGTTCGGTAAGATACGTGCTTCTTTGTAAAGAAAAAAAAAAAGGATTGCACCCAATTATCTTATTAGTAAATAAAAAAGGGAAGTCACTCTCCTATCCACAAGTTAAAAGTAGGAAAAATTTACTAAAATTGGAATCCTAATTTTCATTTAGATTTCCGATTTCTATCATCTTGTGACAGTTGTAACCAAATAGACAAGTGCATACAAACTCAGCCAGCAAAATCAATTATTTTTGGTGTTTAAAGATTATTGAAAGCCGAATAAAATAAACAAAGTTACAAACTAATCTTGAAACTAAAAAAAAAAAAGAAGGAAATCAAAGCAGCTCTAGGTGAAAAAAGATGTTGATCATCCGAAAAAACAAAACAAAACAGATGGTCAGGTATGTTGATATGGTATTAAAGATGTTGGACTTGGGAAGAACTTTAAAAAGAAAAAAAAAAGTGTAACCATCTGAGAATAAAGAAAAATAAATAAATACGTCAACAAGATTCTCAAATACCTTACCACAGAATAAAACAGGTTGTTCATTGTTGTTTCGTGGTGCTTGTCTCCTTTTTTCTTGTTAATTCAAATATTAAACAAGGAAGAAATAAATATTTTGTCTACTGAAGAGTGAAAAAAAAACAACAAAAAAGTAGATACCTAAACTTAGAGAAATAAATAAAACACACAGGCTAACGCCTACACACAGTAAACAGCATCCGCCTCCACCTTTGTATATACACCCACACAGTTGGATCATAAAGACACTACATACGCACGCCCACACATTTAATTTTACTATTCTTTCTTCGAAGAAACAACAAATAATCTAATGTATCTCCCTATCAAAAGAGATAGGGCTCGCGTTAAATATCCGGAAAGTATTAAGCGAAATACAGACCGAAAATAGAGGAGGGATACCCCCAAAAGCTGACAATAATAACATAGCAAATCTTAAGTCTTTTTTTGAGCATACCATACCGTAAAGTACAGGCTACTGATGTGGGGGTGGACAGATATATTGACTCGACCCCCATCCATTAGCCGGTGGCCTGCTCCTTCAGCATCAAGTGGCACCCGGGCCTTGGCCTGGACCCAATATAACATAGCAATATAATAAAATATCCCACCTACCTGCACACACGCCACAGAGCCACCGCTTTGTAAGTGTTTACACAGCCGCCATATTGGTCAGAGCGGCGGAGGCATTAAAATCCGGAATGGCTCCGCGTGGCAGATAATGGCGAACTGGGATGGACAGAAAGAAAAGGAAAAAAAAAAAAAAAGAAGATATAAATAGAGAGAGAGAGAGAGAGAGAGAGAGAGAGAGAGAGGCCTTAGTACTAGTTGCAGTAAGCTGGTTCACTTATTATTATGTAATAGTTATTATTATTATCATTATTTTTACTCTTTATTTTTTAATACCAATTAATTATCAATAAAGAAAATACGTTGCCAAAAAAGGATTTAATTTTGAATTACTTTGTTTGTGCTAAAAAAATGCAAGGCGTTTTTTTTTCAAAGCTCAGGTAATAATGCTTAAAAAGAAGTATCGATCTTAATAAATCGTATTGAAAAAGAAATATCGACCTTAATATCACTATTTAAAAATACCAACATAATTTTTCTAAATTTTTCAGCAATGTCAGCTGTCTCTAACGACTGAATTGTTTTGTTATTATATTTTTCTTTAACCACTAATAAATTACTCGTGTTATTGTTTTTAACTTGGATTAAAAAAAGAAGATATACTAAACCCAATCACATACGTAAAGAAACTTGCTCATTTTGCAGAATAAATCACACGCAAAATCAGTAATCAAATATCACTCTTTGAACTTTCTTGTTACGTTTAAAAAATAAGTTCAAATAATACTTTAAAAACATTTTTAATGAAATTATGGGTCACTTTCACACGCATTAAAAGGTTTCACCATTTTTTTTCAACATTTTATGTATTGTAGTACTAGTGTACACGCTCTTATAAACTCACGCATGCATCATTCTTTTTTTATATATGCACTCGCACACGCTCAGAAAATGCACTTCTTTTCACCGGACGTAACATGCACTAAAATGCATATACACACATTACTCAAAAATAAGTATCACATTAGTATCAAGACACATTTGTACACATATAGTTCTAGTATAACCATAAAAAAAAGAAAAAAGGTGTATATTATTATACAACCAAAAGAATTATTTCTGAATATAATCCTAAAAAAGAGATAATTCGATACTTTTATTTATTACCGTTTATATTTTCCAAATTTAGCAAAACATTTCAAAAATTGAATGAAAATGAACCATTTCCTATATTCACTAGACTTTTAAAGCATAAAGTATGAAACTTAAAAAAAAAAATGTATAAATCAATATCTAACAAACAAGCTATTTTTTTAAAAAGTTATCAAATCATTTCTTAAAAAAATTAAAGGGCTCATAAGATTTCCAAAATTAACTAAAAAGTGAATTTAAAAAAAAGACAAAGAAAGTGTCTTAAATTTTTTTCCCCATCTTAAGAAGTGTTTAAAATATTTTCAATCTAATCAGATGTGTTACAAAAATTTGAATGTAAAAATAAGGAAAACAATTGTTAAAAATAAAGAAAAAGTATAAAGTAGTTGCAAACCCATTTCTGTCTCCAAAAATATTTTTTAACAAACCAGAGTGTTGTAGTCACATAAATTTGGAAGCCATCTTAACCCTATAAAACAGGGATAAAGGAGCTTTATAAAATTTTAGATTTCATGCAGAGCTAGACACATAAGAGAGTAAGAAAAGAAAAAGAAGAAGTCTATGGCTTAAGGTCCTTAATGCAAAAGCTTTTCCTTATCTACCTGGTTCTGACATATTTCAACATACCCTTTTCAACCTCAACATTTCATCTCATCCTTTTCAAGCTTACCATTTTAACCGAACTTTTCAACTTCTGTTTGACATCTGTTGATGCAGTGGTGGAAGTTGGACCCTGGTTGAACAAAAATAACAGGAAATGAACCTGGTACCTAAAGTAAACAGGATGCAGATGTTTTTGGCAGAAACACCATGTAAATTGTGTGGGTGGCATGCTAAAAGGAGGCTTGTCCATGTGGATTATGTAGGTGGCAGGCTGGAGAAGGTGTGTCTTCAAGAATTTGTGTGGGTGACATTCTGGAGAGAGGCATGGCCACATTAATTGTATGGGTGTCTGGGATCAGGATCATTTATAACCAGAAAGATTTTGATCTGAAGGAAGAGGTTCACCAAAGATCAATACTCATCAGCCCCTGTATTTGTAGCTTAAATGTCTTCAACTCTCTTTTGCTCTACTCCTCCATTCATTTTGGGCAATAAAAAAAAAGAAGCAGATTATATTTTATACATGAGTGTTGTCGTCTTTCTCTGTTATACAACATGTCACCATTTTAATTTTCACCATTTCAATACACCCATTTCAACCTCACCATTTCAACACACACTTTTCAACCTCAAGATGTTAACCTAACGATTTAGATACATCCTTTTAAACCTCACCATTTTAACACATTCTTTTCAACTTCACCATTTCAACATATCCTTTCCAACATCCCATTTCAACACATTCTTTTCAACTTCACCATTTTAACATACCATTTCAACCTGCCCGTGGTGTAATGGTTATCGTCGTAGGAAATGGACACAGCGACACGAGTTCAAATCCTGGACGAGACTGATTACATTTCACATAGCACTAAAACCCTTGGGAAAGGTATGAATCCAATTATTCTCCCTCCAGCTATGGGTAAATAGTAGGGTAGACTAGGTTCTTCAGCCTTGGTGAGGCAACTAGTCTAGGAGAAGGAAAACTCAGAATTCAAACCTTTTAAACTCCACTTAAAAATTGACCTTGTGTCATATCCTGCCCGAGCGGAGGGATTGGTAAATATGATACCATTTCAACCTCACCATTTTAACACATCTTTTTTAACCTCATCATTTCAACAAACTCTTGTCAACCTCACCATTTCAGTACGCTATTTTCAGTCTTACCATTTACACACAACCTTTTCAATCTCACAATATTTAATATAACCTTTTTAACCTCACTATTTCAACACACACTTTTCAATTGCACTATTTCAACTCAGCATTTTCAACCTCACCATTTCAATATTGACTTTTCAACCATACCATTACAACACACCTTTTTCAACCTTAGCATTTCAATACAGCTTTTTTCAATTTCATAATGTGTCCTTTTCAACATCACCATTTCAACAAATTGTTTTTAACCTCAGTATTTCAAAACCTCCTTTTTGATCTCAACATTTTGATACATCCTTTTCAAACTCATCATTTAAACCTCACCATTTCAACATATCTTTTTAAAACTCAGCATTTAAACACAGCCTTATCAGCATCACCATTTAAAGCTCAGCATTTCAACACATCCCTTGCAATCTCACAATTTCAACACACACTTTTCTATCTCACCATTTCAACATCTTTTTTGAACACACACTTTTCAACCTTACTGTTTAAACACACCCTTTTAAACATACTCTTTTCAATCTCACCATTTAAACATACCCTTTCAACCTCACCATTTCAACACATTCTTCTTAAAATAACCATTTAAACCTCACCATTTTAACACACTCTTTTCAACCTCACCATTTAAATGCATCTTTTTCAATCTCACTATTTCAACACACCCTTTTCAAATTTATTATTTCAAGAAAACCTTTTCAGTTGCGCCATTTCCACATATCATTTTCAACCTCACCATTTCAATAAGCCTAGTTGACTGGGGCTGTAGAATATACCAACTGCATCTTTTCAGAGGGCTACCCCACCAACAAGTGTCCTGGATATTGACATTAAACAATCTGATGGTGAGTCTTCAGTAATGTTGGAGGTTTGGGGAATGCGGCGTACCTTTTCATTGCCATTGCTCCTAGGTCCACTTTGGCCCAGAGTGGTAGCACTTGATAGGGTGCTACCACTCTGGGTTAAAAAGAACTGCTTGACATTTCAACTGTGCAAACAAATGACTCATGCTAAACTAAATTCTTTGAAATAAAACTTTGATCATTTAATTGTGTGTAGACAAATAACTGATATTTAATTGAATTGCTAGTGATATATAGCAATACTTGGAATCATTTAACTGTGTACAAAACACACTTTTCAACACATCCTTACTAATTTCACCATTTCAACACATCCTTTTAAACCTAACCATTTCAACACATTCTTTACAACTTTATTACTTTTCAACCTAACTATTTAAACACACCTTTTTAACCTTACTATTTCATTCTCACCATTTCATCACACCCTTACCACTTCAATACATCTTTTTCAACCTCTACATTTTAATACATTCTTTTTAACTTCAGGATTTCAACACATTCTTTTAAGCCTCACTATTTCAACACACCCCATGGTTTATAAAATATCCTTTTCAACCTCATCATTTCAACACATTGTGATATTGATTAACCATTAATTACTTCCCTTCTTGAGAACTGGTATTGTCTCCCTTTTCATAACTCTCTTGTGGAAGAGTAAAAATAACTGTTTGTGTGTGTCAATGGTGGGCAATATAGCTATGCTGTAAATTAGCTCATTAAAGCTACTGTAAATGTTTTGTTTTCATTACAATTTAATGAGATAATTTTTCACAGTTGGTCTCAGTAAATGCACTGTCATGCCTGTCAACACGGAAAAAGTGTTTAAACCTCCAATACTGGACTTAAACTCAAATTCCCCTACAGCGACAAAAGAATGGAAATATTGGGTTAAAACATTAAACAACTTTTTTGAAGAGTTTGGTGACACTGCTCCAAACAAATTAAGAATGTTAGTCAGCTGTGTTTCCAACAGGGTTTATGAGTATATAGAGGACTGTACTAAGTATAAATTGTGTTTTAATGCTTTGGAACAGGTATATGTTAAAATGCTAAATAGAATTTTTGTCAGGCACCTCTTATCGATCCATTGATAGATATCTGGAGAAAATCTAGATGAGTTCCAATGAGAACCCCTTAAACTCAGTAAGAACAGTCTTTTTAAAGCAGTGACCACAGAACAATACCAAGAAGAACTTGTAAGGGATGCATTTATCAGTGGACTTGCATCTTCTAACATATGACAGAGACTATATGAAAATTGCACACTTGACTTACAATCCACCAACAGACAAGCTTCGTCCCTTGACCTGGCCCATAAAAACTCAGAGGTTTACAACAACATAGCAACCAGCTATGTTGCTACTACTACTACTACTACAGATCCAATGGAGGAACAACACTATGAAAACATAAGAAGCCCTCTTGCTACATCATTCAGTTGGAAGAAGTCACTTCCTATTTCTAATAAAAAGAGCTGTTATTTTGCAGTGGACAACTACACCAAAGGAATATATATCCAGCTTAAGAACTCACCTGCCATGCTTGTGGAAGTATTGACCATTATTCTAAGGTGTGCAAATCTAAAAGTAGAAGTATAACGGTTGCAATGAGTACAACAAATCTATGCACCATAACAGCGTCAGTTCCTAAAAGTCCTTGGTCTGTGGTCAGCAACCACTAAAGCGTCCATTAATGGTTATATAGTAAATGCATTACTGGACACAGGCAGCTCAGAAAGTTTTATTAATGAGAAAGTTACCTCAAAATTACAAATTAAAATCAGAGCACTCAAAAAAGAAATTTCAATGGCTCTGACTACAATGAATGACTTGTGGTTTTTGTGTGGTCGACTTAAAGATAAATAATTCACACAATAAGTCTGACAATTTTTTACAGTTTTAAAGAACTTGTGTAGTGACAATATAAATCCCGACAGATAGAACACATGGGGTTGAGACTTGATCTGCTTATTTCTAACCTGGAACAATTTGTAGTCTTTTAGCTGCTTCTGTTGACAGGCCCTTGCTTTTTCCAAACTTAACTTCTAATTACAAACCAACTGCAACCAAATTGTAGTAGTTTGGAAAGAATGACAAAGACTTTATTGGTAAAGAAGTTGAAAAACTGTTGCATCAAGGCATAATTGAACTAGCTTCATCTCCATGGAAAGTTCAGGTAGTAGTTGTTAAAGACCCCACCAATAGACATAAGAAGAAGTTATGTGTTGATTATTCAAAAAATATTAACCAATATACTGAGCTTAATGCCTATCCTCTTCCTTGTATAGAGGATATTGTCAACAAACTTGTGGAATACAGTCTTTTCAACCTTTGATCTGAAATGGACCTATCACCAAGTTCCCCTTCAACAAACCAAAAAGAAATTTATGGCTTTTGAAGCTAATGAAAAAGTCTACCAGTACCATAGAATTTCATTTGATGTGACAAATTGGATAGCTGTGTTTCAACAAGAAATGGACAAACTTATTCAGGAACAGACATTAAAAGATACGTTTTCATATCTTGACAACATAAGTGTCGCGGGAAGAAACCAAGAAAAATATGACTGGAATGTCAAAAGATTCTTAACAGTAGTCAAGGCTAAAAATCTGACATTAAATGAAACTCAAACCGAATCCTCTGTACCTGCTCTTAATATTCTTTGCCACTGGGTAGGTAATGGTATTACCAAACCTGATCCAGAAAGACTTGGACCACTTCAAAGGTTACCTATGCCAACAACCCTGAATTCCTTAAGGAGAGCTGTTCATATGTTTGCATCTTATGCTAAATGGATACTGAGGTTCTCTGACAAGATGTAGTTGTTAATTAAAAACAAGAACTTTCCACTGAATGTAACAGTAATCTAAGCATTTTAAACTTTAAAGAAACAACTAGAAAATGCTATGCTGCAAAACATTGATGAAAAATTACCATTCGTTGTTGAGTGTGATGCCTCAGATGTAACAGTGTCAGCTACTGTTAACCAGAAAGGTAGACCAGGAGCTTTTATGGCACAGACACTGCAAAGTAGTGAATTACACTATCCATCCATAGAAAAAGAAGCAATAGCTATAAATGAGGCTGTTAGGAAATGAAATCACCTTCTTGTAAGGCAGCATTTTACCTTGATTACAGACCAACGTTCAGTGGCATTTATGCTTGATAATTCCAAGAAGACTAAAATAAAAAATAATAAAATTTTAGAATGGTGAATAGAACTGGTTGCTTTTAGCTACTCTTTAGATACCATCCTGGAAAAGACAATGTTGTCCCTGACACACTTACTAGAGCATTTTGTGCTTCATTGAATACATTAACATGCAGTGATTTTCACCAAGGACTATGCCATCCTGGAATTACACGAATGCTTCACTTCAAACATGCTAAAAATCTACCCTTCTCAACTGAAGAAGTAAAAAGAGTATGTTCTTCTTGTTGACCTTGTGCAGAACTCAAGTCAAGAGTCTTTCACATGGCAAATGAAACTTTGATTAAGGCTACTCAGCCATTGGAACACCTGAGTATTGATTTTAAAGGTCCTGTACCTTCAATCTCAAATAATATTTATATTATCAACATAGTGGATGAATACTTCAGATTTCGATTTGCTTTTCCTTGCTTCAATACACATACATCAATGGTGATCAAATATCTTGGCCAATTATTTGCACTTACTGGCCTCCTGGGTTATATAAACACTGACAGAAGTACCTTTTTTCTATCAGAAAATTAAAGGCTTAGCTATCAAATAGAGGTGATATTTGTTGCTGCCTCCCACCAGACATGACTTGACACAAGGTCAATGACCCTGAAGGTTTGCTGTAAGTAAAACAACACCACTCCAGTGGCAATGGACAGGTGGAAAGGTATATTGGTATCATCTGGAAGGCTATAAATCTTGTTGTTACATATTGACCCTTGACCGAGCCATCAATCAAGAGATGTACCTGTGTAAATAAGCAGAAGAAGCGGAAGCAGGTGGGCATCAAACAAAAATATAACCAGGACATAGACGGCTTGAGTCAGTTGCAGTTGGAGTTGGAACGAGTTGGGGACAAGATGCCAGCGTGAGAATCAGCTTGCAGACTGAGGGCTTGCGGCCCTCAGTGACCCATGGTTGAGCAGCCCAGCCAGAATGCAAAAGAAGTGGTGCTATGGTCAGAAGAACTTTGGGTCAATATGTAGCAGTCTGTCCCCATCTCCAACTCACCTCTCACACACAACCAACATCAACCCTTTCAAGAATAAAGTGTGAGAAGTATATTTTTATAAAGAATTGTGTTCGTTTCGTTCATTGAAGTCATCATCATGTTTGATTATGTCCCATGTATATTTGTATATGCGTAATGTGGTATACAACATTATCATTATCAACATTATCCTTAATTAATCTGGATAATTGTCATTGGGAGTCAGTAATTCCCGACGCCCTACACTTTATCAGATCACTTCTATCAACTGCAACCAACTCCACCCCACATGAAGGATTCTTTAATTTCAAAAGATGTTCTTCTTTTGGTTCATCTCTACCAACTTGGCTAACCAGCCCAGGACCAGTACTTCTTCACCAGTTTGCCAGGAACAAGAATGGTCCGCTGGTGGATGACGTTGAACTGATGGATGCAAAGCCAAACTATGCTACCATTAAGCATAAAGATGGATGAGAATCAATGGTATTGTTGATAGATCTGACTCCATGCCCAGTATCAGAGGTAGAAAATATTGATATGATAAAGTGTTGTGGACCAGTAAAGGGTCCGGAAGAAAGACACAGACTTGGGATTACGTGAAACAAGTATACCGAACAAAAGTATAAATACAGCATAGGGTGACGATTGTTGAACGTTCCTCTGACTGCCAAAGTGTAAGGCTGAAGAGAACTTAACACCGAGATGAATATTATCCCGGTATTCATAGTGATAGGAAGAGTTCATTGTAGTCTGTAAGGTAGATATCATAGAGATAACATAAAGGAACCCCTTGAAGTTCATTCAGAGCCTATAGAAAGAGTTGAATCTTCACTTGAAAATGAGTCTGCCATTACTAATGAACAATTTTCATCTGTCTCAGTAGAGTTTGATACACCTACCACACCACAAACCAAAATTGACTGCCCTATACTCTGTAGATCTTCCAGAACAATAAAACTTCCCTTGTGTTTGGACTTGTAACAAATAAATACAAGGGAAGAATGAAATATTAATGAATATCAGCCCTTAATTACTTCCCTTCAGGAAAACTTGTATTGTCTCCCCTTTAGTAATTCTCTTGTAGAAGAGTAAAAAGAACTGCTTCAGTGTGCTGATGGCAGGCAATATGACTATGCTCTATATTTGCTCATTAGAGCTATTTTAGTTGTAGGAAATGTCTTGTTTTCATTACACACATACTTTTCAACCTCACCATTTCAGCACTACTTTTCTAACTTCACCATTTCAGCACATCCTTTTTATTCTCATCATTTACACACTTTTTTTTAACTCAGCATTTCACCATACTATTTTTGATTTCACCCCATTCAACACATCTTTTTCAACCTCACCATTTCAACATATACTTTTCAACCTCACCATTTTAAACACATTTTTATATCTCACCATTTCAACACTCTTTTATACCTCACTTTTAAACTCACTCTTTTTCAATGTCACCATTTCCACAAACTAATTTCAAACTCATCATCTCAACACACTTTTTCAACCTCATCATTTCAACACATCTTTTTCAACCTTACCATTTCAGCACACTCTTTTCTCCTCACAGTTTCAACCCACTCTTTTCAGCCTCACTATTTCATAGCATCCTTTTTATTCTCATCATTTCAACACATCTTTATCAACCTCTTTATTTTTGCTCACACTTTTTAATCTCACAGTTTCAACACACTCTTTTCTACCTCACAATTTCAACACTTTTATTCAACCTCACCATTTCAACCCTTCCTAATTAACCTTATTGTTTCAACACATATTTTTTACCTCACTTTTTAACACATCCTTTTCAACCTGACTATCTCAGCACATACTTTTAAAGTTTAGCTTTTCAATGCACTATTTTAAACCTCACTGTTTCAACACACCTTTTTTAACTTCCATCATTTGAACTCATTCTTTTCAACCTCACTATTTAAAACACTTTTCAACCTCATCATTTCTACACACTCTTTTCCACCTTAGTTTTAATAAACTCTTTTTAACCTCACCTTTTCAACACATACTTTTCAAGCTCACCTTTCAACACATCCTTTTCAACCTCACCATTTCCTCACATTGTTTTCAAACTTATAGTTTCTAAAAACACTTTTTGACTTGAGCATTTAAACCTCTCTATTTTAACCCACAAAGTTTTAACAGACCTTTTTTAAACCTCATCATTTCAACTCACTCTTTTAAACCTTGCCATGTAAACACGCTTTTTTCAACCTCACCATTACAACATATCCTTATCAACCTCACCATCTTAACACGCTTTTTTCAATCTCACCATCTTAAAACATCCTTTTGAACACACTCTTTTCAACCATACCATTTCAACCCACACTTTTCAATGTCACCATTTCAATACATCCTTTTCAACCTCACTATTTTAACCTCACCATTTCAACACATTCTTTATAGACTTATCTTTCTGCATACTTATTTAAACATCACCATTTCAACATATTGTTTGCATCCTGATCATTTCAACCTCATCATTTTAATACATCCACATCAAGCTTATAATTTCAATACACTTTTCAACCTTACCTTATCAACACATCCTTTTTAATGTCACTATTTTAACAACTCTAGTTCAACCTCACCACTAAGTCCTCATCATTTCAACACATCCTTTCAACTTCACTATTTCATGGTCACCACTTCTACACACTCTTTTCAAGCTCACCATTTCAATACAGACTTTTAAACCACACTGTTTCAACATATTCTTTTCAAACACACTGTTTCAACATACCCTTTTCAAGCTCACTATTTCAACATACCTTTTTTTAATTCGTGATTCCAACCTCACCATTTCAACACATCCTTTTCAACCTCATGTTGTATAGCCTCATACAACTATACATATACATATACAAATATATGCGGAACATAATCACACATAATATATGAACTTCAATGAAAGAACAAACACACTTCTTTATAAAAATATATCTCTCACACTTTATTCTCGCAAGGGTTGATGTTGGTTGTGTGTGAGAGGTAAGTTGGAGATGGGGACAGACTGCTACATATTGATCCAATGTTCTTCTGACCATAGCAGCACTTCTTTCGCATTCTGGCTGGGCTGCTCAACTGTGGGTCCCTGAGGGCTGCAAGCCCTTAGTCTGCAAGCTGATTGTCACGCTGGCATCTTGTCCCCAACTTACTCCAACTCCAACTGGAACTCGAACTGACCCAAGCCGTCTTTGGCACCTGGTTATATTATTGTCTCACGCTCATCTGCTTCCACTGTTCCTCTGCTTATTTACACAGGTGCATCTCTTGATTGACGGCTCGGTCGAGGGTCAATATATAACAATCATCCCATACTTATTTTTCAAAATTCCACATGTGGAATTTTTCTTCACGTCTGTCTCCATCCCCCTCACACACACATTTTGCAAATAATGCTCAAGGACAGCAACAGTAAAAATGCAAAAGGAAATTACTTGAACCTCAGCAAAAAAAAAACAATCTTAATTAGAAGGTGACCTTCTCACTATGTAACACTTGTCTAGGCTAATTATCATCTAAATTTATTTCATACTATCCTTTACGCGGTTGGCTATCCTGACATGCGTGCATCACAGTACAATACGGATGCATCTTTCATCCTCCCAAACACAATAGGGCCTTCTGCAATTCCTTGAAGAATCTCAAAACCATAAAAAGACCATACTCTGGTCCCAGATCCTGGTCACTAACCTAGTGACCCTGGTCATTCGAGCAATACATTTTGCCTGGATTCCTTATGACCACGCTCTAGTCCTTCACTCAACAGGTTCCTACCTGGAGTAACTGGAGAATTCCACAACTAAAAAAAAACAATATCTTCAAGGCCCAAAACGTTCCTCATAAATCCACAAAAATCATGGCCCAAAACAATGCATCACAATTCTAAAAAAAAACAATACATCCAAATGTATCACAATCTGACATGCATGCAGTCAACCACCTAAAATAGACCATGCAAAATATTTATTAGCAATGTGTTAGTCATTTTTTCATTATTAAGTTCCTGTTACCGTGCCTATTGGTCTGTAAACCCTTGAGGAACATGCTTTACCTGATCACACCCTCACCGGGTTGCTTTTCAATTTAATCAGGAACCCTCGTGGCTACTAAGATATAGGCACCTCGCCTTTTCTAGATTCATTTCACTTCGGCAAACCACGCACGAATTCAAAACATCATCTGGACTGAAAGATTCAAACATCATCCACAAAATATTGAAGCAGGCCACGCCTTTCTTTTCTTTATTCCATCAACTTGGAACTCCAATCTGAAAATACTGGCCCCACAGGCCTTCCACAAATCCATGGGACGGTGAATTTTTCTATAGCATTACTTCTTACCGTATGCCCAAAACAATCTGTAACACAACTTGGATGAATCTCTGTCCTAATCTCGCATCAGCCCGTGATTCGCTCAAAACCAGAAACCTAAAAAAAGTATTTCCTATTCCACAAAAACCCAATATTCCAACAAATTCAGAATCAAAATAATTTTAAAATCTTCATATACCTAATATTAAATCCCCTGTTAATGGTTTCGTCAAATTTCATATGAAACAGAAAAAAAAAAATTCTAATGTCGCCTTTAAACTCAGACAAACTCTTTTTTTTGACTAATTTTTCAACTATTCTCAACAAGTCAAAACAATATTAACAATATGTCCACAATTAAAGTTCACAAAGTTCAAATAAATGCTCAGTTTTTCTTTTGTTACAATCTATGCACTTCTATTTTCCTAAAAATGTTCGTTTTTTTTCCTTTTTTATGCTATGTTCAACAGTGTTCAAGTTTCTTTCCTTCTTTTCTTTTTTCTTGTCTTTTTCCATTGTCCTGTCGTCCTTATTTTTTTAATAATAAATTGCTCATTCACTATTTTTTAAACCTTATATCTGCTTCTCTCTGTCTTTACCTTAATATAATAACTATAGGTTCGTTAATCAAACTTTTTCAGTAATATTCTTTCTTCTTTCAGCAAGTATCTCTACAAAAGCATGGCTCGTATTGTTATGTTTTGACCTTTTGACCCGGCCAAAAATGCCATTCAAGGTAGTGCACCGGAAGGAAGTGACACATCCCGGTCGCTGGAAATCGGAAGAGGTTGCGCAGGCGTTGAGGCGTGTCTATATTACTGCGTGGGAGTTTGAAGGTAATATAAGGCCGACGAATTGAGGACAGTGGGAGATAGGCGAGAAGGAGGGCAAGCAGTACAGTGGAAGACGCAGGTAGACGCGATGTAGTAGGGAAAGCCAGCACACAGAAGAGTTTACTCCAGGGTCCGGTTGTGCAGCCATGAAGAACGAGAAAGACACAACGCTGACGGCCATAACTTTGGGGTCAAAATATTTCAGTAATGTTCGGTCTCCAGCTCTCTCTCACAGGCAAACTTGGAACAACCCTTTCGAAACTTACAAATAAAGATGAGAGGTAAAATACATTATAAAGAAGTCTTCCTGCGTCTTCCTTGCGTGCGTCGTTTGTTCTTGCGACTTTATCATCGGGCGTTTATTATTATTATTATTATTGCATCGGTATGTATCCAGCATATATATGTATATTTCTGCATGAATCAGCTGATGACTATATAACAGTATCCAGCCATCATTTCTTCATTTTTACTTGTTCCGAGCATGACAACACAATACTAGTTTCTAGCTTACTTCCAAAGATGAGCTAAAATATCCCGAGGGGGGGGGTCTTTCCTAAACAATCCAAACTTTTATCCATTCGGTCAACAACATTTCCCCCTCAAGAACAATTCAAAACCGAGTCCACAAATTTTCCGTTACATACAACGAGATCGTCAAGATTTTGCACATATACTTAATTCTCTAATCTCCAATCCCCTGTTTCAAATTTCAAACCCCATTTCAGGAGGACCTTCACAACTCAGTCTGGACACTAACTAGTACCTCAAATTTTCTCGACCCCTCTCTGTGGGGAGACCTCACAAAACCTGGTATGGCTTCTACCAGTACTGAAAATATCGATCCCATTCTAGGGAGACTTCACAGAGCACTTCCAATTTCCACAACTTTTCCAAACTCGAACCCGTCCCACAGCCTTAACTACGGATCCAAAGGTATATGAGCATTCTCCAGACAACATCATTGATACCCCGAAATCCTCCCAGATCTCGGATTAAAATCCTAATTTCAAATTACCAGGCGCCAGGACAGCATTCAAAAGTTACTACAAAATTTCATTCATAAAAATTTTGTTTACTATCAAATTCATTCATAAAAATTAAAACTCAAAACCCAAGTGGAAGTTTACATTATGACCTGTCAATCATTTTAACACAGGGACAGTATCTGTCCACATGAACCATCTTTCTTTCTTTTCTTTTCACAGCAACCTGCATGTATGTTTCTCTCTTACTCTCTCTCTTTCTCTCTCCTTCACTACGATCCAAAATTAGTAGTTTTCATCATTTTTTCTATGCTTCATATGTAGGGTTCACTCAGTTTTTTTTCTAAAATTATTTTCAATTTTATCTTTTAGAAAGGCCAAATAACATTAATATATAAGTCAACAAGACTCATTTTACTTCCCAATTGTCATTTTAAAAATTTTCTATAATCATTTTGAATTCTTTCCACGAACCCTAATATGACGACAGAGAGAAAAATATTCGAATGAGCAATTTACTTACAGTCTTTGGAGTGTTTCTCTTTTTTTTCTTTCCTGTTTTTCGTTGTTGGTCTGTTCTGGTTTTCTTCTTTCTCCCAGTCTGTTGCATTTTTCTTTGTTCTTTTCCTCTATCTCTTCATTTTTCTTCTTTCTTTTCGTGTCTCGTTCTTCCTCGAAGTGTTGCATTCTGTTTTCGATTTTCTCTTCGGCTGTTTCTTTGATCGTCTAGTTTCAATCCAGGTTCGAAATCATGCCATGGTGGGCATGAACTGGCCTTAGGCACGAAATATACTCACATACAACTATACGCATAGATATACATATACAAATATATGCGGAACATAATCACACATAATATACGAACTTCAATGAACGAATGAACACACTTCTTTATAAAAATATATCTCTCACACTTTATTCTCGCAAGGGTTGATGTTGATTGTGTGTGAGAGGTAAGTTGGAGACGGGGACAGACTGCTACATATTGACCCAAAGTTCTTCTGACCATAGCAGAACTTCTTCCTAATCTTGGCTGGGGTTGCTCAACCGCGGGTCACTGAGGGCCGCAAGCCCTCAGTCTGCAAGCTGATTCTCACGCTGGCATCTTGTCCCCTAACTGACTCCAAATCCAACTGGAACTCGAACTGACCCAAGCCGTCTTTGGCACCTGGTTATATTATTGTCTCACGCTCATCTGCTTCCGCTGTTTCTCTGCTTATTTACACAGGTGTATCTCTTGATTGACGGCTCGGTCGAGGGTCAATATATAACACTCACCTGTTCCGCTTCCTACTTTGAAATTTCAGAAAAAAGTCTTTATTAATTGAACTCAGCCAATTTTCATAACTTCTCTTCATTATCCGAAGTGTTAAACACACCAGAAACTCTGCTTTTTTTTTTGTCTAGGACTGTAGAATACTCATACCGTACTTCTACAAAGAGGTAAGATGTCTCCAATGTGGCTTCCTGTTGGCCATGTATAGGAACCCTTAATTCTTCAGGATGGGATCCTGGTAGCTGAGCAGTCTGGGACCCCACTACTTTAGTGGTCATGTGACCTACAACACTCCACTTTTGTCCTTACTGGGCTTGAGGGGTGGTTAGAGAAGCCCAATCTAATCAATGGATTAATCCTGTCAAGCTCTTGCACCTATATGATTGTCCTGACCATATTCTTCAAACAAGTACCCAACCCTACTCTATCTCAAATATATTAGAATTTGTGCTGAGATTGCAAAACTTGAATCAGGTTTGGTTTGGTTTAGTTTTATGGCATATCAACCATTGTATCAACATATTTACCAAATTCGGTTTATACACATATTAAATATTAAAGAGATTGTAAGAGGATAAAATTTGCAATATAAAGGAATGACACTAAAGGCAAGTTTACTATTTAACTGGATAATGTTTTTAGGGGGAATTAGTGTGTAATTTTAAACGCTAAGTTCAAACAGTAAGTTCTGCAGCTTTCTAGTTTCGCAGCTTTCTAGTTCAGATGCTGATTCGAAAAGATAACACGGACAATAAAGTTTTTAAAAAGGAATTTTATACAAAGAAACATGAAAGAAAGGGATAGAAAAGATAAAGTGTTGCAAATTTTTGTGCAATTTGCAGGAACTTATCCGAGAGAGTGTCCGGAAAACAAAGTTCTTTGAATTTGAGTATTTTTCTTTTCTTTTTAGTTTTGTCGAAATGTTTCAGTATTCATTTAATTTCAAGTCTTCTTTAAAGTTCTTTACAGTAGAATTCTCGGTTGAATTTTCTTTCAGTTGTTTAACTTGGTAGAATTTCAGTAGTCGACTTTCGTTTAATTTTACATTTATTTCTTGGAAAGCTTCTTCCCTTTTTGAAATATTTATCGACTATTCAAGAAGTGAGAGACAAAACCCATCTGCTGGCTATTTTCTCTTGTCTTCAGTTTGGTCCCTGAATTCTCACTGAGGGTCTCAATAGTAGTTCTTGACAAAAAATGGAGGTTGCTTTTTAGTGCCGTATTGTCTGGGATTACTTCTCCCTTTTCCACTCTGGCCAAATCAAGTGTCGCACATGGCCGGCTTGAGTTTTTTCTTAGAAATAAATTTTTATAATGAATATTATTTGTAAGCATAAACATAAAAGAAAATGCATTTAACACCTTTGTGAACTGAGGCTACAAAGAGGAACTTTCACTCTGTTTGTCTTTATACCCTGTCAGGTGGCAAAATCTGCTGATCGTGCCAGGGGTGGCAGTACCACCTTAGCCGCAGAAACTGTAGAATCACCCTTGGATGGTGGCTGATGAGGACAGGGTATTGCATGTGTTTTCACACATTGTATGATAAAATAAAAATTTAAGTCAACAAAGTTAAATTGTTCCAAGTATTGCTATGTATCACTAACAATTCAATTAAATATCAGTTATTTGTTTACACAGTTAAATGATCAAACTGTTCTATTTCTAACAATTCAATTTAGCATAAGTTATTTGTTTGCACTCAGTTTAAATGTTAAACAGTTCTATTTGACCCATTGATCGGACCATATCAGGTGCTACCACTCTGGGTTTGAGTATACCTGGGAGTTATTGCAATAAAGGAGTACTCCGCATTCCCCAAAGGTCCAGCATTATAGGAGCCTCACCATAAGATTGTTTAGTGTTATATTCATGGACACTCATTGAGTGGGGTCTTACCCCTCTGAAGAGATGCAGTCAGTGTATTCTACAGCCCCAGCTGACTTGGCTGAATACTTGAATCAGTTTAAACTGTGTGCAAACAAATGATTAATTTTAAATAGGATTATTAGTGCTAAATAGGAATACTTGAAACCATTTAACTATTAGTATTAAATAGAATTACCTGTATTAGATAGCAATACTTGAAACCATTTAACTGTAAGCAAACAAAAAATTAACATTAAATTGAATTATCTGTATTAGATAGAAATACTTGAAGCCATTTAACTGTAGGCGAATAAATGATTTATATGAAATAGAATTATTGGTATTAGACTGCTGTTGTGGAGCCGATAAGCATGTCGACCCTGCAAATGATTTAAGTTAAAGCGTGCTAGTAATGGCAGCCAAAGACTATAAAGGAAACAAAGGCAAGGTAACAAAGATGACAATTTATTGTCGTGTTTACAAGCGCGTGTGTAAAGTCCGTGGCAGTTGTATTTATTTTCAGCTAGATGGGTAATGTCGGTAGCTGGTATGGTCGAGCCGAAGAGAAGCAGCTAGATGATTGTTGCTGGTAGCCGATGTGGGTCGAGTCATAAGATGCAGCTGGACGATCGTTGCAGGAAGCTGAGGTTGGTCGAACTGTTGAATGCAGCTGGACGATCGTTGCAGGAAGCTGAGGTCGGTCGAGTCGTTGAACGCAACTGGACAATCGTTGCAGGAAGCTGAGGTCGGTCGAGTTGTTGGAGTGCAGCTAGACGATCGTTGCGGGTAGCTGAGGTCGGTCGTGGTTGCTAAATCGATATCCCGGTTTTGACAATACGTTGGGTTAACCGGGGGGGGGGTGTCGATCTGGTTGCCAGCCCGTACAACGAGTCGTACGAGGGCTAGTTGTTGCAATGCTAGCGTAGTCCGTACAACGCGTCGTACGTGGACTGGATGCTGCATTGCTGGAGCGTCGTGGTCGAAGTCGGTGTTGGCAGCTTGGTCGTGTAGAGTCGGACCAAGTGAACGGACAAAGAAACCGTGGCTAAGGTTTGCCAGG
This sequence comes from Sepioteuthis lessoniana, assembly GCA_963585895.1. Classification (NCBI taxonomy): domain Eukaryota; kingdom Metazoa; phylum Mollusca; class Cephalopoda; order Myopsida; family Loliginidae; genus Sepioteuthis; species Sepioteuthis lessoniana. Next base: position 81,653,323 of record OY757915.1, read on the forward strand.
CCTTAGCACATACGAAGTCGAGCGAGCGAATCGGTGAAGCTAGGGTTTTGTCGTGCCTCTAGCTGTGCGGATGTATCGGAGACGGTAGTTATGGCTTTGCTGTGTCAAAGCTGTGCGGTCGTATCGGAGACTATAGCTATGGCTGTGCCGCACCAAAGCTGTGCGGACGTATCGGGAGGTTGCTAAGGCTTCGCGCGCCAAAGCTGTGCAGATGTATCGGGACGGTAGCTATGACTGTGCTGCGCCAAATCTGTGCGGACGTATCAGAGACGGTAGCTAAGGTTGTTTCGCGCCAAAGCTGTGCGGACGTATCGAGACGGTAGCTAAGGCTTTGCAGTACCAAAGCTTAGCACTGCAAGCGAATATGCCAGGAGGCCGCTGCTAAGATTGGCGTCAACTTAGCGCTGCGCAGATAGTGAAGCGGTAGCTAAAGGCTTTAGCCTGCACTGCCAAACGGACGAGGGGGAATCAACCAAATGGTTAAGACCGGCTGGTCTTAGAGTCCTCTTCGTGTTTGCCTCCGGGCCGTCTACTTAGACTGGTCGTTAAGGACCGTCAGAGATGCTCCAACCTGCAGAAGGAGACCTCCAATGGTCCTTAGAAGAACCTTTTGTGCATAACTATGTGATGGGAAGGCGAATGCAACAACTAGATGTAGGATTCAGCCTTTCGGAGCCCGCTCTGAGAGCGGCTCCTGAGAGCGTCGTGAGACCTCCGTATATTTATCATATATCCCATCAACGTACGAATGTGACACAAGGCCGTTTTAAGGTGGGTCCGGTCGCAGGGCCGAAGCCCACACGCGTCCGGCAAGGCTAAAAATACCTTTGGCATTCCCCTTATAAGGGGCGCCTCAGGCGCCAGGCAATAACCCCCCCGAAGGTGGTAAAAGCCTGGAGGGATGGCCCCCTGAGACCGGAGGAAATCTCCAGTGCCGAGACACACCTGGCTGCTGGTCTGTGTTGCTCATTGAGCCACTAAGTGCAATGTGGGTCTAATGAGGCAAGTAGTTTCACGAACCCTAATGTGGGCCCGGGCACGTATGCCGGGTTATAGCTTGAACTAGACGGAAAGGTCTAGTGCTATACATGGAGGACAAAGGAGTCAATGTTGCAGCTCGCCCACCCGGAAGTAGCCCAGCGGAAACCGGGAGCCTTACGGCCTCAAGTCTGCCAAACAGTCTCCTGATAGCGTCCATATTTGCCTGTGCCTCCCACCAGACAAGGCTTGACACAAGGTCAAAAGCCAGAAGGCCGATTAAAGTTGGGATAAAGGGGAGGGGGAGGTCGGGAACGAGCCGAGACTCGAATTCTGCTGATCTGTGTTGCTCATCGGCTCACAGTGCAATGTGAACCTGATGGGTCAGGTGGTTTCACGGGTCCAAAGATGGGTCCAGGCACGTATGCCAGTTTACGGCTTAAAATAGACGCGTTGTCTAGTGCCATACAAGGTGTTCCAAGAAGAGGTAGCCTAGACGGAGGTAGCCTAGTCGAAACTATGAGCCTTAAAGGCCTCAAGTTTGCCAGTGTTCCTTTGCAGAGCCCAAACGGGCTCCTGAGAGCGTCCGGAGACCGAATTTTTTCGCCGCCGAAGTCATGTTTATATGAAGTGATGGAATAGTCGTATCGGTGATGGAATAGAATAGTCGTTGATAGTAAAGATAGCTGGAGGTCGTCGGTTGGAATCCAAGCAAGAGGTGAGATCTGCGAGTCAGTCATAGGCGTTGAAAGTAGTTGGCTGCGAAGATCGAACAAATGGACTAAGACTACTGTGTCTTAGCTCTCTGGAGCCAAGGAACGAACAGGGAACCAGTGGATAAGACTACTGTGTTTTTAGCTTTGCATAGCCGAGGAATAAACGAGTGATCAGTGGCTAAGACTACCGTGTCTTAGAACTGAGGAACGAACGGGTAACCATATTTATCAACCCCTCCGCTCGGGCAGGATACGACACAAGGTCAATTTTTAAGCGGAGTTTAACAGGTTTGAATTTAGAGTTTTCCTTCTCCTAGACTAGTTGCCTTACCAAGGCTGAAGAACCCAGTCTGCCCTACTATTTACCCATAGCTGGAGGGAGAATAATTGGATTCATACCTTTCCCAAGGGTATTAGTGCTATGTGAAATGCAATCACTCTCGTCTAGGATTTGAACTCGTGTCGCCGTGTCCATTTCCTATGATGATAACCATTACACCACGGGCACCAGTGGTAACCAGTAGCGAAGAAAGTGATCCCAGAGTAGGAAGACAATAGATATCTCCCTAAGAGAATGGGTGTGTATGTTAGGTACCTTGTTGCATGACTATTCAGAAACCCATTCTTGACTGCTTTTGCCTGTGTTCTTTGAGCAGAAGAGACATATCTAAGATTCAGACTGGGAACGATGAAGCCACATGGATATTTTACTTTCCCTTATTAAATAAGCTTTTTTTTTCTCCATATTTGCACCCTTCAACAGCTAGAAATATGCACATATTGTTCAATGAACAAGCTGTTCATTGAACAATATGTACATATTTCTAGCTGTTGGGACGCGTGTTTGTGTATTCCTTCTTCCTAATTCCATTAACATGTATATTATGTACGTAGAAGGTTAAATATTATTGTATGCAGAAATGTGTTTATCTTGTCTTTTCTGTGGTTGTGTTCAGTGTTAGAATATCACAGATATACTAAGGCTAATATTAGTCCTTGGCGAGTGGGGACATGACTAAATGCTTTCCTTAGCTCCAAGCACACCAATACCAGAAAAATGTTTCGAAATAAAAAGGAAATTTCAAACCCATTTGAACTAGGCTAAAATGACTTGATATGAAAAAACTAGGAAGGGTCTAAAGAAAACTTTCTTAACGAAATTCTTTTATCATTTCTTACTAAGAATGATAACATTTTATACAAATGTAGTAATTGTAGGATAACCTCAGCAATTATCAACAAAAAAATAGTGGGCGTCATAAGCCTGTTTATTCATTCCAACCTCACTTTTAGGGCTCGCCACCGGAAGTCCCCAGTGCTACCCCAAAGACTGTAGCTCCCAAGTTTTCAACATTACATCTCCCCCCTTTTTTATGAGTCCTTGCTTCCGATGCAAACTTTATCCAGGACTGAAACGTTGGGGTGCCCTGAGCGGATCGTCATGGTGGAGTTGACATTGCAACAGTTAATTTCTGGACAGGAGGATTCTCTGGCATTATTGTGTCTGGGATGTGAATAGGAACCTGGTGAGCTGTGTCCGGTTGTGGTGGCAATCTTGATTTAATTTGCTCTGGTCCTGGGTTATTCACTGGAGTAGGTGATAGCTCAGAAGAACAGAGACGAACCCTTGCCGCGACCTGCCTACAAACATAAACAGATCGGATTACTCGTTCGCCCTAGAAAAATTACATCCGAGTACGGCCGGAAAGGACGAAGCTCTTTTTCGACTCTAACCTGCCGTTACAGCTAAGAAAGGGATAAATTAACATTTATCAACATTTACAAAACACTTCTGCCAGAAATAATTCTATAAAAATGGAATTAATTATCTTCGCTAGCCTATACCAGGCTAAAGAAGGACTTATTTTCTCCGTCCATTTTTTGTAGAAGAACTTTCTATTTACGTGGCGTGGTAGAAGTGGTGTTGCCTTTCTTTTATATGAAAAAGGCTTCGGCGACGAAAAATTCAGAGGTCCCCGCTCTTTTTTAGGGTGTTTGTGACCTTTCCTCTCCAGTTGTTGGGTTGCATTTGGTAGGCCGTCTTACCTCTGGGCGGTTCTGCTGGGTGTGCCTCGGCACTGGAGATTTCCTCCGGCCTCAGGGGGCCATCCCCCCAGGCTTTTACCCCCTTCAGGGGATTGTTGCCTAGCGCCTGAGGCGCCCCAAAAGGGAATGCCGACGGGGCCGAAGGTATTTTTGTACTTGCCGGACGCGTGTGGGCTTCGGCCCTGCGACCGGGCCCACCTGAAAAACGGCCTTGTGCCATATTCGTGCGTTGGTAGGACGCATCGATAAATATCAGAGATCCCTGCGGACAATCTCGAAACCTATGTATGGCATTAGACCTTGGTGTCTACTTCAAGCCATAACCCGACATACGTGCCCGGACCCACATTTGGGTTCGTGAAACTGCTTGCCTCATCAGGCTCACATTGCACCAAGTGAGCCGATGAGCAGCATAGACCAGCAGGGTTCGAGTCTCGGCTCGTTCCCGACCTTCTCCTCCCCTTTATCCCCACTTTAATCGGCCTTCGGGCTTTTGACCTTGTGTCAAGTCCTGTCTGGTGGGAGGCAGCGACAAATAAACAGAGGTCTTCGCGGACGCTCTCAGGTGTCACTCGGCTCCACGAGGTCGAATCCTACGATTGCATTCACCTCACCGCCACTTCTAGTGGCAGATTCACCCCTTTTTCCCCATCACATCGATATGCACTAAAGGTCGTTTTAAGGACCATAAGAGGTCTGCTTCTGCTGGTTGGAGTATCTCTGACGGTCTTAACAACCAGTCGAAATAGACGGCCCAGAGGCAAACAGACTCAAAAGACCAGCCGTTGTTAACCATTGCTCGGTTCCGCTCGTCCGTTTGGCTGCACAGCGCTAAAGGCACGGGTTAGCCTTTAGCTACCGCTTCGCTATCTGCACAGCGCTAAAATAACGCCAATCTTAGCCGCGGCCTCCTAGCCTGTTCGCTCGACAGTGCAGAGCTTTGGCGCGCAAAGCCTTAGCTATCGTCTCGATACGTACGCACAGCTTTGGCGTGACATAGCCTTTACCGTTCGCACAGCTTTGGCGCGCAAAGCCTTAGCTACCGTCAGACCGTCCGCACAGCTTTGGCGCGAAGCAACCTTAGCTACAGTCCGATACGTTCGCACAGCTTTGGCGCGACAAAGCCATAGCTACCGTCTCGACTCGTTCGCACGGCTTTGACACGGCAAAGCCTCAGCCATCGTTCTCGATACGCCCGCACGACAAAGCCCTAGCTTCACCGATACGCTCGCTCTACTTCGTAGGTGTTAAGGCCTGGTAAACCTTAGCCAGGGTTACCCCGTCCGTTCACTTGACTCGTAGTACTAAGACACAGCTCAGTCTTAGTCACCAACCCGCTCGACTCTACACCACTAAGCTGCCAACACCGATTTCGACGTCGACGATCCCGCAATGTAGCATGCAGTCCACGTAACGACTCGCTGTTACGGACTGCCCTAGCATTGCAACATCTGGCCCACGTACGACTCGCTGTACGGGCTAGCAACCAGATCGACACACTCCGGGTTAACCCAACGTACTGTCAAAACTGGGATATCAATCTACCAACCACGACGTTCCAGCAATGCAGCATCCGCTCCACCTAACGATTCGCTGTTATGGACCGCCCTAGTATTGCAACATCTGACCCACGTACAACTCGCTGTACGGGCTAGCAACCAGATCGTCCAGCTGCATTCAATGACTCGACCGACCTCAGCTTCTCGCAACGATCGTCCAGCAGCATCCTACGACTCGATAGACCTCAGCTTCCCGCAACGATCGTCCAGCTGCATTCAACGACTCAACCGACCTCAGCTTCCCGCAACGATCGTCTAGCTGCATCCTACGACTCGACCGACCTCAGCTTCCCGCAGCGATCGTTCAGCTGCATTCAACGACCCGACCGATCTCAGCTTACCCGCATCAAACATCTAGCTGTATCTCCACGACTCGGCCTACGCCAGCTACCCTCATCGAACATTTAGCTGCGTACATCTAGCTGAAGACCACATGCGACCGCCACAGACTTTACACACACGTTTGTAATTCCGACAATAAAATCGTCACTTTTGTTGTATCTGTTATCTCGCCTTTGTTCCCTTCATTGTCTTTGGCTATCACTACTCGCACGCATTTAACTAAAAAAAACATTTGCGGGGTTGACGTGCTTATCGGCTCCGCAACACCCTCATGTGGTCTTGATGACGTTGAATAACTCGTCCGTCTTGAAATTTCATCAAGAAAGATAGGGTATCAATACCCTCCAAAACAGCCATCTGAGGGTACTGTTAAAGTTCCAGGCAAAAATCTCTTGGCCTTTGTAAAACATCTGCATCTCGGCGATTCTGTCATGATGGAATTTCTCATGATCTTGGCTGAGGAGTACAGTGATAGAGGTGGATGGCCTTAACCTGTCCAGATTTGTCTGTAACTTCCTTTTCATCTGCAGTTCTGCTTGTGTAACTCCATTTGTGGCATGGGGGGTTGTCCTGTAGGAACCGTGAAAGCTTTATTCCCAGTGTTCCACCTGACGTCCTTCTCAGTCCACTTTGAACAATTTTAACTGAACTTTCAGTCTAGCCATTTGAGGCTTGATGGTATAGAATACATATTTTTTAGCCTTTAAATAATCAACAAAAATATACATTAGAACATTCTAGAAATTTTGGATCAAAACCGCATTAGCATTGAAGTTACATTTTTATATTTTCAACCAATCAGCGAAAAACATAGAAAAAGAACATTCTAGAAAAACAGGATCAGAAACTAATTAACAGAAAATATATTGATAAATAAGTAAAAATACGAATCTGATTGGTTAAGAAATGTCTATGCGCTAAAATTGTAGGACTGCAATAAAACTATTTTTTAATCCACTACTAAAGTATAAATAACGAAGAATTAAATCAACCAGGTCAGTCGTTGGTCATTCAATTCATTTCTTCCACGGCCAAAAAATCATTCCGTCTACAACCCCAAAAGATTTTTCACTAGAGGTCATGAAACCAGCAGCAGTGCCGCAATTAAGACTCGGAGGGGATGACTTGCGAACTTTCTTTCATCAATGCGACACGCTGTCGCCAAAATCTGAAGATAAATCACAATGCGGACTTAATGAAAGCAAAGGCCCACACTCGCGATCCATCATTCATATGCACACACGCATGCCCACATATGTAGATAAAGACAATAATTTTTATCCAACTTACTTCGGCCAACCACGGAACCATTTATTTAATAGACTTTATTAACATTTAAACATAAACACACACACACACACACACACACACACACACGCACGCACACACGCACGCGCGTGAACAATCATATTTTCATTTAACTGGCCATAACTTTTTTCCACAAAGGCCACTCACACATTATGTTTCTCATTTATTTTCATTCCTGTTTTGTTAAGAATATCAAATTGTTTGTTTCTTAATGTTCGTTGTAGTCATATTCCATTTGTTTTACGTGCTTGTAAAAATTTGTGTTGTATTTGTGGTGGAACTAAGCGTGAAGTAATACCCGTAAAATACGGATGAGAACTCACTTTCACTCGCTACATGCACCCACTATAATGGTAGGGACTGACCAATTTGTGCTTAATACCATTCTTCCTAGTAAATTCAGCAAACTCCTAACTAGTGAAACATGGGCCATTGTCACGGACTTGTAGATTTTGGAGGCCGTGCGTGGCAAAACATCACCTTAATTTTTCAGTTGTGGTGATTGAGTTTGTGGCCCCTGTAAGGTAGACCTCTATCCATTTTGAGTGAGCATCGGTGACTATGAGCAGATTTCTGCCATTGTAATCGGCATAGTCCACGTGGATCCGTTATCAAGGTTCCCTGGGATGTAGTGGTGTCTTTACAGGAGATATTCTAGAGCTCTATCATGTATAACAACGGTTAACCTTTTCCTCAATATCCGCGTCCATCCTTGGCCACTACACGAGCCAGGGCCTTCATTTTTACCATATCCGGGTGGCATTGGTGGAGATCTTTCAAGACTTGTTGTCAAAGGGTGTATGGTATTATCACTCGAGATCCCCAGAGCAGGCATCCATTTTCAACGCTCAGTTCGTATCTCTTTGTATGAACGCTGAGTAGAAAGGCCCTCTCCGGTAGATTTTTTCTTGATAATACAGCTTGGTAGACCTTTGAAAGGACTGTATCCTTTGAGGTACGTCTGCGAATGTCAGCGGAATCCACTGTAAAGTCATTCAGGTGATCCATTAGGTGAATGATTCATCCCAGAGTCGGGACTTGTAGATTTTCTTGTAGAGATAGACAGCTCTTTGCGTCTGCAGCAACAATGTTTGTTCCCGGTTTGTACATAATGCTATAATCATATGAACTCATCAACAAGGACCACCTGATAATTCTTGATGGTAGGCTATCGAGGATAGGGCTTGTCATGCTGAAAAGACTGACGAGTGGATTGTGATCCGTGACGATCCGGAAAGTCCGTCCAAGCAGGTACTGGTGGATGGGACCTCTTTTAGGGCGTTTGTGTGGCCTTTCCTCTCCAGTTGTTGGGTCGCATTCGGTAGGCCGTTTTACCTCTAGGCGGTTCTGCCGGGTGTGCCTCGGTACTGGAGAGTTCCTCCGGCCCCAGGGGGCCATCCCCCAGGCTTTTACCTCCTTCGGGGGGTTAGGTTTATTGCCTGGCGCCTGAGGCACCCCAAAAAGGGGAATGCCGACGGGGTCGAAGGTATTTTTGGCCTTGCCGGACGCGTGTGGGCTTCGACCCTGTGACCGGACCCACCTTAAAAACGGCCTTGTGCCATATTCGTGCGTTGGTGGGACGCATCGATAAATAATAGGTACTGGTGGGTTTTTTTAGTCCAAAGATGATGCCTAGCCTTTCCTTATCTTGCTGGCTGTAATTTTTTCGGCTGTCGAAAGTGTCCGGGAAGTATTGGCAATTGGTTTTTCACTACCATTTAGCATGATATGGGATAGAACTCCTCCCCTGTCGTACTGACTAGTATGACAAGTGAAGATAAGTTCTTTCTCGGGATCATAATGGACCAGGACATGATTCGTCTGTAATGACTCTTTCGCTTGTTGGAACGCTAAAGAGTGATCTGTTTCCCACCTCCAAGAGATGCCTATTCACAACAGGCGGTATAGGGGGCCCAACTTGGGAACATACCTAGACAAAAACTGTAACAACTCCAGGAAGGCTTTCAGTTCTGTCACATTACGCAGTGCAGGTGCATATCTGATCGCTCTTATTTTGTCCTCAATGAGATGTAGACCTTCCGAATCTATTTGGTGACCAACGTAAGTAACTGATGAAGCCATGAATTTGCATTTATTAAGTCTGACTCGGAGGTCGGAGGCTGAGAGTTTCTTCAAGACTCTAAGTAGTCTAGATGTTCTGCGTCTGAAGATCCTGTTATTAGAATATCATCGTGATAATTTACAGCATGTAGTTCCCTCGTGAAAAGGTTGTCCATGCAGGGTTGTTCATGCAGGGCTATCCATGCAGGGGCAGACTTGACTCCAGAACTGAGGTAGTTGAACTGGAACAGGCCTCGAAGGGGGTTGATCGTAAAGAATTTCTTAGAGTTTTTGTGTAGCAGGATCTTTAGAAATGCAGATCTCAAATCCAGTTGAGTGAAGTTTCTTCCTTGGCTCAGTTTCGTGTATAGGTCTTCAATCTTTGGTATGGGGTACGATTCCAGGTTGGTACACTTATTCACGGTCACCTTGTAGTCCTCACATAGACGAATCGATTGGTCTGTTTTAAGGACTGCAAAGATTGGGGCTGCCCATTCCAAATACTGTATGGGTTCGATTATCCCCAAAGACTCTAGCCAATCCCGCTCTTTGTCTACCTTTTACCACAATGGATAAGGTACACAACGTGCATTGCAGAAGATGGGTTTTGTGTTTGGGTCGTCTCTCAACGATGCTGTGTAATTTCTTAGTTAACCCAGCTCGTCTTTGAAAACGTCCGGGTACCTTTGTATGATGTCCTCGACAGTCGGAGTAGCGTTAACTGTCTTGAGCTGATGAATACTATTCCAGTTAAGCTGGATTACCTCCAGCCAGTTCCTTCCTAATAGTGTAGGTCTCGTTCCAAATACAACCACCAAATGTGGGTGATACTGCTGATTATTATATGTTACAGTAATCTCTTAAGTACTGCATGAGATTATGTTTTCTGTTGTGTAGGTGACAAGTTTTTGTGCCATGTGACTCAGTTTTGGTTTATTGGGATCCTGCCAGTTTCTGCCAAAAACAGTGCAGCTGATTAGTGATACAGCAGTACCTGTGTCAATTTCCATCTCTACCCATCTGACATTGATACCCTCCAATGCCATTAGAGGGTCATTTTTTGTGAGATGCGGAAGAGTTTGTACACTGAGGCAGTGTCTCCAGAAGTAATAGAGTGTGTGTCGTTGTCATGCTCATCTTTGTCGACCTTGTGTCCGGCGATTTCTGGTGCCCTTAGTGCCTTTCCTTTTCAGGTAGGCTGGTGAATTGTGGCCACTCTTCTGGCAGAAGTTACAAGTTGCATCCCTGAAGCGACAATAATCCGGTGAGTGCTTGCCGTCAAATCGAAAACATGGTTTTTCACTGTTTTCTCGACCGGAATTTCTTCTGTCGATGCGGCTTATATTTGGCTGTGTGAGTGTAGTGGTGTTGGAGCAGGCTGCTATGTCATGAATTAGCACTTTCCATTGCCAGGGATATCTATCTAGTCTGGTCGAAATTCAACTTTTTTCCGCCGATAAATGTCTGCGGTTACGGTCGTCTGCGACACCTACAACCAGCAAGTCCCTTAGCAGACCCTGGATAGTGGGACCAAATTTGCAGAACTTTGTTTTTAAGTGAGCGATAAAGCCTGAGGGGGTTTGGTTTGGTTATTGTCGGCACATATAAAAGTTGAACCGTTCGACAATAACGGACGGCGCTGGGTTGCAGTGTTCCTCTAATGCCTGTGATAGCTCTTCAAACGTTTTGTCTCGTAAACTATCGGGTGTGATGAGGTCTTTTAATAAGGAGAATGTTTCCGTTCAACACACTGAGAGCAGCACTGCCTTTTTTTTCTATTTGCATCTGTAATACTGTTAGCTTCGAAATAGTATGAAAGTCTCTCAGTATAAGTAATCCTGTCACCATGTGCCGGCAAAAACTCTTTGATCGTCCATATGAAGTCATACTGCATGCACCTCGTGTATCCAGCCGGTGGATATTTTGTCCAAGAAGAGACAGCGCACTTAAACAAAAACGTTTTCTATATTGAAATAAAAGAAAAAAAAAACGCTCACCGATGAAGTTTCATTTCATCCTCGTCACCATGTATGATAACTTCAGGAATTATCAACAAAAAACATTCGTAGGCGTCATAAGCCTGTTTATTCATTCCAACCTCGTCTTCAGGGCTCGCAAAAAGAAGTCCCTGGTGCTACCCTACAGACTGTAGCTCACAAGCTTATGATACATTCAAGTAATGAGTAATTATACCAAAGGTTTCTGCTTGTAAAAGAAAGTTGTTGTTTATGGTTAAACTTAGATCAGCCATTGTACAAGAAGTGTTCTGAAAGAAATGCCTCCAATTTATTTACATGGAAACAATAGATAGTAGGAGTACTGTAGCACTGTTGTATGATGACTTAATTCAATTACAATGTCACTTTCTTATTAATATTTCAAAATATGTACTTAATCATTTACTATTCCTGTAAATTGCAGTGTATAAGTTGACTTTTTAAGCCTGAAAAAATTTCTACAGAACAAGGGGTTAACTTATACAGCAGGGCTAAAATCCAAACCCTTAATATAGAGTAGTCAACCTGGGGAGTGGTACTTCTAACAATCAATATACACTACTAAGTGTAACTTCAACGGATTGCCACAAACATTGCCAACTTAAACTCATGTTTGGTAAACATATTTAGTAAATTAACACGGTGATTAATATAAAATAATAAAACTGTAATACAAATTAAGGCCTGTGGGAGGATGATGTAATTTGGTTATTTCAGTAGATTGCTCTCTAAATTATTCCCACCACAAATACAACACAAGACACAAGCTTACACACAAACGAAGACACAGACGAACACAAGCCACTAAGCCAGTAGCCGATACCATGTCCAACCAATTCCTTTCCTTCCTCAACTAAAGTTCATGACCTCTTTTCAAATGGCCGAGAATTATATTCAAAAGGAAAACCCGACAAACCTTCTTTCATCAACGAGACACGCTGTCGCCACAATCATAAAACCCGCTATAAACTTAATGTAAGTAAGAACGACTTATTTACGGACTCTGATAACATGAACATACACACATCTTTCAACAAATTTATCCTCTTCTTCAAACTTTATTTTCCAAAAGGCCATTTACACATCATGTATTTTTTTTTTCATATTCTGTTATATGCATATTAAATTGTTTGTTATTTAATGTTCGTTGTGTTCTATTCCATTTCTTTTGCGCGATTGTAATGTTTTGTGTTGTATTTGTGGTGGGAATAATTTAGAGAGCAATCTACTGAAATAACCAAATTACATACTCCCCCCACAGGCCCACTGACAAATTTTACAGGTTCCTTATAATATACCTATCAGTATAAAACTAAACTTGAACATTTCCTACAATATATATAATAACCCATTCAGAGAAAGGTATTGCAGTTGTTGGGAGATTAAACGGCGTGGTCCCTCTTGTCACTGTGTTTGAGGAATTTTCCCTTGTCACAAGTCCTTTTTGATCATGTACAAGTTGAGCTGAGGAATCCACCTCTTTCACAAACAGAAGTTTGAGTTGACCAGATGTGGTGGTTTGTTCCTTCTGGCAAGCATGTGAAGCCTCCCTCCTTTATATTCCAGACCTAAGAGTAAGTGGTTTTCATCTTTTATGCTTCATGGACTTTTCAGTTAGTTCCTTGAATGCATGTGACTCATGTATAGCCTAAGGAGGAAACTGAGTTCCTGACTTATATTTTGTACAATTAAATGTCTTTAATTGACTTGTTCTGTTTCCTACTGAATGTTCTATGTTATACTCTCTTTGAGATAACCTAATGCATTATACAGTTATCCATGAATTAACACCTCGTTAAATCTTATACAGTCAATGCAAGTAGTTTGGCTTTATTATATGCTTTTGCTACAGGTTATTATAGTCTATCTGTTGCGGAGCAGATAAGTATGTCGACCCCGCAAATGAGTTATGTGAATGAGAACAGCCAAAGCAATATGAAGGGACAAAAGGTGAGGTAACAATAATAACAAGTGACAATTTATTTGTCGTATTTACAAGCGCGTATGTCAATGTCCGTGGCGGTTGTATGTAGTCTTCAGCTAGGATGGGTTATGTCGTTAGCTGGTATAGTCGCGTTGTAGATGTTCGCAGCTGGGCGTTCGACGAGGGTCGCTGGCGTAAGTCGAGTCGTGGAGATACAGCTGGATGTTTGATGCTGGTAAGCTGAGGTCGGTTGAGTCGTTGAGTACAGCTAGATGTTTGATGCTGGTAAGCTGAGGTCGGTTGAGTCATTGAGTACAGCTAGATGTTTGATGCTGGTAAGCTGAGGTCGGTTGAGTCGTTGAGTACAGCTAGATGTTTGATGCTGGTAAGCTGAGATCGGTTGAGTCGTTGAGTACAGTTGGACAGTCGTCGCGAACAGCTGAGGTCGGTCGAGGTTGGTAGATCGATATCCCCGGTTATGACGGTATGTTGTGGTTAACCAAGGGTGTGTCGATCCGGTTGCTGGCTCGTACGGCGGGTCATACGTGAGTCAGGTGTTGCAGTGGTAGGGCAGTCCGTAACAGCGAGTCGTTACGTGGACTGTGTGATACCTTGCAAGAGCGTCGAGGTCGAGGAAAGGCTAGGGCTTTTCCGGGCCCCCTAGCCATGCGGACGTATCGGTCGGGAGCGAAGGCTTTGTCGTGTCAAAGCCGTGCGGACGATGGCTATGGCTAGATTCGCGCCTAAGCCGTGCGGACGTATCGGACGGGAGCGAAGGCTTTGCCGTGCCAAAGCCGTGCGGACGAATCGGACGGGAGCGAAGGCTTTGCCGTGTCAAAGCCGTGCGGTCGATGGCTATGGCTAGGTTCGCGCCAAAGCCGTGCGGACGAGCGGACAGGCCAGGAGGCCGAGGCTAAGATGGGCGTTATCTTAGCGCTGCGCAGAATGCGAAGCGGTTGCTAAAGGCTGGACCGTGCCATTAGCGCTGCGCAGCTTATCGGACAATCGGAACCGAGCGAGGGTTAAGACCGGTTGGTCTTAGAATCCGTCTTCGTGTTTGCCACCTGGCCGTCTATTTCGACTGGTCATTACTGACCGCTAGAGATGCTCTGACCCGCAGACAGAGACCTCTTATGGTCCTTAAAAGGACCTTTGTGCATACCTATGTAGGTGAGAGAAAGGCAGATCTACCACGAGAAGTGGGATCAACGCCGGAAGGTAAGGTGAATGTAACCGCACAAAATGCAGGATTCCTCCTTAAATGAGCTTCGCGAAGAGCTAGCGATATTTGTTGCTCGCCCCACCGAACGGGCAAGTATGGCACAAGGCCTTTTTATGGTGGGTCCGGGTGCAGGGCCGTAGCCCACGCGCATCCGGCAGGTTCCAAAAATGCCCCCGGTCCTGTCGGCATTCCCGTTCTGGGGCGTCTCAGGCGTCGGGCAATAAACCCAACCCTCCAGAAGGAGGTAAAAGCCTGGGGGAAAAGTCCCCTGAGACCGAAGGATAAGTTCAAAATTCGCAAGCGAAGAGCTAGCGGTATTTGTTGCTCGCCCCACCGAACGGGCAAGTATGGCACAAGGCCTTTTTATGGTGGGTCCGGGTGCAGGGCCGTAGCCCACGCGCATCCGGCAGGTTCCAAAAATGTCCCCGGTCCTGTCGGCATTCCCGTTCTGGGGCGTCTCAGGCGTCGGGCAATAAACCCAACCCTCCCGAAGGAGGTAAAAGCCTGGGGGACAGGTCCCCTGAGACCGAAGGATAAGTTCAAAATTCGCAAGCGAAGAGCAAGCGGTATTTGTTGCTCGCCCCACCGAACGGGCAAGTATGGCACAAGGCCTTTTTATGGTGGGTCCGGGTGCAGGGCCGTAGCCCACGCGCATCCGGCAGGTTCCAAAAATGTCCCCGGTCCTGTCGGCATTCCCGTTCTGGGGCGCCTCAGGCGTCGGGCAATAAACCCAACCCTCCCGAAGGAGGTAAAAGCCTGGGTGACAGGTCCCCTGAGACCGAAGGATAAGTTCAAAATTCGCAAGCGAAGAGCTAGCCGTTATTTATCCTATGCCCCACCAGCGTACGAATATAGCACAAGGCCGTTTTTAAGGTGGGTCCTATCGCAGGGCCGAAGCCCAACGCGGCAGGCAGTTCCAAAAATGCCTCGGACCCCGTCGGTATTCCCCTTTTCGGGCGCCTCAGGCGCCGGGCGATAAACCCAACCCCTCCGAAGAGGGTTACATCCTGGGGGGACGGCCCCCTGAGGCCAGAGGTGATGTATCCAGTGGTGGAACACACCCGAACGAACAGTGTGGTTAGCCGACGAGCGTTGAAAAAGGGCCTGTTGATATGACGAAAGTGCTGTGACACCCAGCTCCAGCCGTATGAATATGGAATTCCCCCATAAAAAATGAGTGTAGCCATTAAGTATTTTTTTAACCTGCTATAAGCTGGCAACGATTATTAGTTCCAGTTTTATCAAGTTATTTTTGGCCGAAGTGCTTTGTAAATATTATTAATTTTAATTTATCCTTTTCTTTTTGCTATAACGAGATGTCAAGGTCGTTAGAAAGAAAAAGGGCTTAGTCAGTTCCGGCCGTACCCAGATATAATTGTCCTAAAGCGGGCGTGTAACTTGATATATTTATGTTTATCGGCAGGTCGCGGCATATCCTCATTTAGGCCTACTGGGTAAGTTTTGGCCTACCCGTAGCCTACTACTGTATGTTTGGAGATATACAACTGGTATAGGCCTTGTCGGGAACGAATAAATAAATAAATAAATAAAATTCAAATTGAATTAAAGAAAAAAAAAGGAAAACTTGAATTTGCAGAAACTCCCAGAGGTCCCTGACGGGAAAAGGGGATGACGCATGCGTAAAGAAAAAAGGCAACCTCTTGACAAAGAGGAACAGGTCTTCTTTCTCTTTCAGCGATTCGACAACATTGTTGCTGACTGGTGTCTGGGCGCCACGCCATACGTCTTTGGACTAGGCGTTGGTTAGTCCCTTTCACCCAGTAGCAGCTCTCTCTCTGTCAGCATTATGCTGAAATATAAAAGACCCGCAAATGAACTACAAACTAACCCTTACCGGACTTTGACAAACTTCCAAAAGAAAACTAACCCTTATGGAAGCCCGAAATACCAAATGAGGACAAACACATGCTTGAAACGATTAACGTAGTTTTGACACCTTAACTGGGGGATTCAACCATTTCAATGTATTCAGGAAAAACTCCCTCATCCATGGAATGGTTGTTGAATCCAGTAAATAAAAGAAAGTATAAAAGAAACGTCTTCGTCTCTTATCTGTTACTGTCTTTTCTTTTGTATAATTTTTTTTGGACTTTCTTGGGCAAGATCACCGACTAGCCAACGTGGGGGTAAAATAAAATAACCAAAATATGGAGTCAGATATCAAATGGCAACACAGCCTTGCCCTTTGCCCGTAACCTTCAGACTCTTACCCCACAGCCTCACTCAGAATTTTGAGTTAAAAATCTTGAGATTGTAACTTAAGTACCTGTCTATGTTAGGTAAGAGGCAAAGACTTAGATTGCAGCTGGTTATTTTGCAATCTTTGCTGTTTATCAAAAATTGATACGAAATACTTACAAATTGTAATTATTACTATAGAATATAAATCATTACTGTAAAATTATTACTACAAAATATATAGGCACCTTGGGCGATGTAATGGTTAGCAAGCTAGACAAGCAAACCTTCATGAGTGAGTTTGAGTCTAATTGAGTGCCCCATTCATTTGGCCTTGTGCCACATCTGAGCAACAAAAAAAGCTAAGTAAATTACTAATATAGAATATATATCCTTACTATGAAATTTAGATCATTATTATAAAATTGTTACAATAAAATATAAATTATTAGAATAAAATTCTTACAAAAAATATAAATTATTACTATAAAATATAAAGTATTACTATAAAATTCTTACAAAAATATAAATTATTACTATGAAATATAAATTATTTCTATGAAATATGAATTTTTACAATTAAAAATACAGATAATTACTATAAAATTATTTTGTAATTTGCTTGAAGCATTGCACAAATTATTTTATTGTATTGTATTGAATTAATTTAGAGGACTATTGCAATGCAAAATAATAATCATTTATCATTACTATAGAATATAAATCATTACTATTGAATATAAATTATTATTATAGAATTATTACTATAAAATATGAATTATCACAATAAAATTATTGCTATAAAATGTGAATTTTTACTTTAAAATTATTACTGTAAAATATAAATCAGTACATTAGAGAAAAGGTTTACAAATTATATTTTTACATATCTTATGGAATTAGAATTGTTCAATAAAAATTTCATAGAGTTTTGTTGAGTAATATTAAGGGATTTATAGATTTAAACATTTTCATTTTAGTCAAAAATCTTTGCCTTAAATAAGTAATAATACTGTATTATTATTTAACATTTCCATTTGAAGAACTACCAAGAAAGCTACGGAGTAATGTTTAATTAAATGTAAATAATAATTCTATTAAGGCAACTTATTTTTTTTAAGTTTGACAATTTAAATAGTTTATAACTACTTACTTCTTGCAGCAATATGGCTTCCCATATGGATTATTGCCCATTTTAGAGAACTCTCTCAATGAAAGATTGAGTATTGTTGTCTATTGAGTTTGCTTCTCAGTTTATTTTTCTTTGAGTGGCATTGAATAATGTCTCATTTTACTATGATAGAATTTCTCATTAGTCTTTTATGATACCAGGTTTTGTGATTAATATACACTTATATAGTTGGTTACCTGGATGGATTACAATATGTTAATTTCTGTAGGACTATTTAATGCTGAAGTAAATTTTTTTTATCAAGCAATTATATAGTTTCAAGTAACTATTCCTATTCAATTGGTTTGGTTTGTTTTTTTTGTTTAATAGCATATCAACCTTTTTAGGTTACTTTATATCAAAGCCATTTTTGTAGAACAGCAATAACATGATTTAACCCAATGCAGGGGGATAATGGGTTCATAACTTTTCCGAAGGTATTAGTCCAAAAATGACTGTAATAGTGTGAATGGAGTTTGAACTAGATTACTTTGAGGCTATAGTCCAGTACTTTAGCCATTACACTATGAGGACTCCCCTCCTTATTTAATAATAATCATTTATAAACAGTTATAGCTTCATATAACAATTCTTGTAAACAGTTATATGGTCTCAAGTAATTTCCTATTTAATGATTTATAGTCTATTATAAGCCTTCAATTTACTATTTCTATATAATATTAATAGTTTACAAGCCTTTATATGGATTTGAGTGATTATTTCTAGTTTATATGGCTTTGAGTGATTATTCCTAGTTTGTACACAATCATATGGCTTCAATTATACCAAATTACTACTAATGATTTTCAAACAATTAAATGTAGTTCATAATTGTTTTAAATTGGTAAACACTTTGTACTTAGTTATAATATCAATTTAGTCAAAGATTATTCTAAACATCTCAGATCTATTGGGATCTCTAACAGGTACTAAAATTTCAGGTCAGAGTGGACCTCTAACAGGTACTAAACACTTTGTACTTAGTTATAATATCAATTTAGTCAAAGATTATTCTAAACATTTCAGATCTATTGGGATCTCTAACAGGTACTAAAATTTCAGGTCAGAGTGGACCTGGGAGTAATGGTCACAAAGAGGAGACCACACTCCCCAGAGCTTCAGAACTGGAGTCTCACCACTGGATGCTGATTAGGGTTATATCCAGAGCATCCTTTTTTAGTGAGAGGTTTTACCCTTCTGCACAGAATATAGCTAATGTATTCTAAGCTTCATGAACAATGCAAGACACACACACACACACACACACACACACACACACACACACACACACACACACACATATATATATATATATATATACATGGTATGACAGAAGTACTTCCCACATTTTAAACTGTCACATGTGAGGTGCAAGTGAACTAAGGCAAGTGGCAATAGTCGCTCCATTTAGCAAATGTCTCATCATTTTTTTCAGATATGATCAGTTACAATCATGTTGGACCTGTGTCTACTGTGTATTTGGTGTTGAAATATTTTTTAAGACTGGTGAATCATTTCATGTTATGTCAGAATGATGCAATTCCAGATTAAAAATTGATACTGCTATGGATTGAAAATTCTATCCAGAACAGCATCATTGCCAGATCCTTCATCTTCTGTGTCAGAAGTAATCCAGAAGCTTCTAGCAGGATATGTCATCTATAACCAAGAGAAAGAAACATTCAAAGTAGTAAGATGTTATAAGGATAGACATTAATCATCAACCATAGTTACAGAATGTCAATGTCAAGCAACTCAAGGTAGCGGAGTTCACTAAGTAAGGACATCAGGTACAAGTCCTACATACTGAAACACAGTCATTTCATGTCAAATGAAGTTTTATGATCGTATCACCCTTGGCATGTGGCCTCCTAGCTTTTCAGATTCAAATCCACTGGACTACTACTGGAACATTGTCAAATGGAAGAACAATCAGCAATCCTATAATATCAAGGACTTGAAGGCTACCATTGTAGAAATTATGACCACTGTGAAGGAGAACTATTTGATTCACACATTGTGTCTGTTCTAAGACTGCATTGAGTCTTTTCTAAGGTTGCATTGAGGCTGTTCTCAAGGCTGAGAGCAATTTCAATGGATGAATTTTTTGATTTTCTAACTGATTGATGGATTTTAATGAATAAAATATATTGATTTTCTAATTGATGGATTTTAATGCCATATTAACCCATCTAGGGTTATTTTATGCTTAAAGGTTAGAGAATTGCATTCATTACACACAGTTGAATGGTTTCAAGTATTCCTATTTAATTTTAATGATTATATGGTTTCAAGTAATTATTTCAATTTAGTAATAATCATTTGTCACAGTTATGTAGTTTCAAGTAACTAATAATAATCCTTAGTAAACAATTACAGCTTCTAGTAACTATTCTTTATACAAATAATTTATAGTTATATGGCATTAAGTATTCATAACAAATATGAATAATTTTTAAACAGATCTATTTGAACCATTGATGGAGTTCTAACAGGTATTACCACCCTGGGTCAGATTAGACCAGGAAGAAATGACGATGGAGTACTTTACACTCCACTGATTTCCAGAACTGCAGCCTCACCATCAGATGCAGTTTAGTGTTATACTCAGGATATCTCTTAAGTGGATGTAGTCAGTGTATTTTAAGCCGTGATGACCTGGCAGATGATTTTCAAAGTTGTACTATTCAAAAACAAATAAATACATATTTTCTATTGAATAACTCTTTTTTATTACTTGTTTTCATTTTTCTAACATATCCTGTACACACACACACACACACCCACACACATACACATATATATAGATTGATAGATATATAGAATTGAAACCCAATTGTAGACACCTGAATAAATCCCTTTTATGCAATATCACTCTAGATTAACCGTAAGGTATAAAAAAAAGAAATAATCCTGAATTTGGGCAAAAGAATTTTTTTGTCATATTTACTCTCCTCATATTATGTGATCAGTTTTTTTTAATAAATATGGAAGACAAGCTACAAAAAACTCCATTTTTCAACTGCTGACACTTGAAACTGAGCAGTGGGAAAAATTACATTGGATTGTAACTTTAGAATTTTAGGTATTAAACCATCTTTGCTTTAAAACAGAACAATTATTAACTCAATTTTTATAAACAATTAGTTTTTATCATTATACTTCTTGCAAGTTTTTCAGTTCTCTAGCAAGGTTCAAGTACTTGTCTCTCATTTTGCTTTCTTTGATTTTCCCTCGGTGGTCCCCGGGGACAGCAAAATCCACTATACAGCAAGCTCTCTTTTTTTAAAAATATTACTTGGTCTGGTCTTCTCGCTTGGATTTGGTGATCTGTTTGTATCTCAAAATTCCAAAGAATTGTATGCCTCATTCTCCCGGATAGATTCTGGTTTGTGCATGTACCATTTTGTAGTATGGCCAAATTTCAGTTTCTGGCACAATTCCCAGTGAATCACCTTCCCCACCTAATCATGTCTAGTCTCATACTCCTTTTGTGCTAATTTGTTACATTTGCATTTAATGTGATTATTTTCAGTTTAATTTTCTGTTTCTTACAATCCTTCACTAAGTCTTTTCCCCAAAACCTTGGATGAAGTATGGTTGTGATTATATGCATAGGTCAGCTGATTCAGTTTTTTTGTTTGCACAATCTATATTCTGAGTTTGAGCCATTTTTATGTTTGCCTTATATCTACTAGTTGGTTAACTGTGGTTCTGTTCTGCTATTATTAACCCTTCTGTTTCTGTTTTCAGTTCAACACTTTTCGGCCATTGATTAGTTTTTGCAAAATCTTTATCAGCATCTCTAATTCTTAGTGCATATCATTCATGTAGGGTGTTTTATTTCCCGGTGTTTTTTACTTGATTTAGTCCTTTTGTTTTTGCTTCTTTCTTTGTTTTTTGCTGCCTCTATTGATTTATCTTTTGTGTCTATTTTTTGGTGCAAGGTTGTGTATATATATATATATATATATATGAGTGTTGTTTGAATCAGATATTTCCATTTTGAGCTTTTCAGATATTTTGTGGGACATGCATTTTTTCTTAAAAAGATCTAATCCCCCAACAATATATCTGATTTAAACAACACTCATGTTTCCAAATTAAAACACTCACCCTCCATATATATATATATATATATATATATATATATATACATCCCACCAGATATAACATGGTTGTGAAACCAGGGAAATTAACTAAATAACTAGAAAAGTAATTCAGAGTCACACAGTTATCATTGAAAAAGGCAATGCTCACAATAAACATAAAAATGAGATCAATCAGAGAGCAGACTAAGGTAATAGATATCAGAAACAATAAAAATGGACAAGACACAAAGTGAGAAGAAAGGTTAACAGATGGTATAAAAAAAGCTAATAGAATGGTACTCAAGAAATAACAAGCATCATAGGAAATAACCTGGCAGAAGATAGGGTAGTGGTGTTTGCCAGTAAGAGATGGCTGATGCTAGCATGATCAAGGTTATCATGGAATGAACTGGGAAAGGCCTTTCTTCCTCAGTGGACTCAAAATGGCAGATGGTGAAGACAAGGATGATTGTATCTTATTTACAAGTTGATTTTAGCAAGTATGAAAGCCTTGTTGATTATATTAATTCTTAGAGCTTCCCATAAGTCGATAGGTATGGTTCTTAATGCATTACAAGGGTGGATCCAAAGTAACACATTAAGAACCTTACTTATCTGCCTTTGGGAATGAAAATGTAAGGATCAATAAATCAAACCTATAAAATTTATTTAGACTTATTTAGATCAATTTCTCATGCCAAAGACTCAAAAAATGGTACTTGATACCACCTTG
Organism: Sepioteuthis lessoniana; assembly: GCA_963585895.1. Lineage (NCBI taxonomy): Eukaryota > Metazoa > Mollusca > Cephalopoda > Myopsida > Loliginidae > Sepioteuthis > Sepioteuthis lessoniana. The sequence continues at coordinate 81,675,670 of OY757915.1, forward strand.
CTTAGCACTCAGCAATATAAGGTAAGGATCAAGGGTAAAGTGGAGCAATCCAGGGAATGAAGTAGCACCCTCCCCTACACCTCTGTGTAGTAGCTATTGAAAAGGGAGCCTTCGAGTCACCTCGAAGATTGCCAAATTTTATTTAGATTGCCAAATTTTATTTAGATCAATAAATTTTATTTATTTACATCATTTATTTATTTGTTTAGATTTAAAAATTTATTTGGGTTAATAGATATTTAGAGCAATGAATTTATTTAGATTTACTTAGATCAATAAATTTATTTAGATATATTTAGATCAATAAATCTTATTTATTTTGATCAATTACTTATTTATATTTTAAGATAAGAAAATCTATACATATTAATAAATATTTAGGTCAATAAATTTATTTAGATATATGTAGATCAATAAATTTATCTACTTTCATTCACATCTATAAATACTTATTTAGATTTATTTAGATCAATAAATTGTATTTGTTTAGGTCAATTATTTATTCGTTTTGATCAATAAATTTATTTGGATTTATTTAGATCAATATATATTTAGATCAATAAATTATTTATTTAGATCAATGAATTTTATTTATTTACATTGATTTTATTTAAATCAATAAATATTTATCTTGATCAATTGATTATTTATTAAGATCATTAAATTAAACCTTTAGATTTATCATATTTTTTCAGCAAAATCAATGTTTAAACAATGTTTTTAGAAATTGTAAATTATGGATTAATTAAAAAAAAAACAACTTTTGAATAATTTACTGGATCTTTCAGAAAAATTGATATCATTTCCTAATCTAATAATTTGACCAATTCTCATTTAAACGGACTCAAATTTTAACAGTGTGTGTAAAAATAATACTGTTTAATGTTTAAATGCCTTTTCTTTTCCAGTGAATAGCATTTCTATACTTTAAAAGAAAAAAAAAATAGATAAAATATCAAACAGAATTTTGAGTTGTTTCTCCACATGTTGAATTGGTCAAGTTATTAGATTATGAAATGATATCAAATTTTCTGAAACATCTGAGAGATCATAAACCTCAAAAAGCACACACATTTCATCAGATAATTAAATTGGTAGAAAATTATTACCCATGCAAATCGTCAGTGGAATAAACTCAAAAAATATATTCAGTGAGAATTTCCCCACAAATATAAACAATGATTGTGTTATCATATATACAATGGTTTCATGAGTGGAACACCCAAACTAGAAGATTATTATCTTTTTGAAAGGGTTACCTTAACATAAATTAATTCCTCCTCTCTTGATCTTTATATTTACCAACCTCTCCGCTTGGGCAGGATATGACACATGGTCAATTTTTAAGTGGAGTTTAACAGGTGTGAATTCAGAGTTTTCCTTCTCCTAGACTAGTTGCCTCACCAAGGTTGAAGAACCTAGTCTGACCTACTATTTACCCATAGTTAGAGGGAGAATAATTGGATTCATACCTTTCCCTAGGGTATTAGTGCTATGTGAAATGCAATCAGTCTCGTCCAGGATTTGAACTTGTGTCACCGTGTCCATTTCCTATGACAATAACCATTACACCACAGGCACCTCTCTTGATCTTAGATATATACTCATAGCAATAAAATCTAACAAGGTCCACTGGTAGTGATGAATGTTAACTTCTTGACAACATTTATTAACCTATAATTCCTTACAAAACTTAATTTAGTGTTACTAGGTTAAAGTAAGGCAGGTTTTCAGTTCATATTAATAATTGAGAAATGTTCATTTACTTGTCCTGTGTAAACAGCCAAACAGTTTGTTGTAGAGCTACCAAATTTGGTATACTTATTGTTCTTCATGGGGAAAGAGGGGGTTCTCATTGAGAGGAGTCTCTAACAGCAAGAAATAAGCAATAGGAAGCTATGCAGCTGGAAGATGTACTTAATCATACAGAATTTAAATTTCCATAATTTCAAAAGAAAAAAAGGAAACAAATTATCTCTCTTATCAAAATATGATTAACATTTAATTAAACATTACTAATTAGGTTTATATGTTGTTATTCAATTTGGAGATGTAGAATAATGACATAGTATTATTGCTTAGTTGGAACTGAACAAAAAACAAAAATGTGTAAGTCAGTAAATCACATAAGTGTCACTCACTTGAAATAAAAAATATTTCTTACTAATCTTTAAGAATAGTTTTTTGTTTTATAAAACAATATTCATATAAGCTCAGTTTGCTGGGGTTGTAGAATATGCTGACTGCATCTCTGTAGAGGGGTAACAGTCCTGGGTATGATGCTAAACTGAATCAGATGGTGAAGCTCCAATCCTGGGGAATGTGGAGTACCCGTCCATTGCTATTATTCTCAGGTTCATACTGACTTGGAGTGTTAGTAATAGTTAGGGTTCCATCTATGGGTCAAATAGAACTGTTTAACCATTTAAATGTATGAAATGCAATGACTGATGTTAAATTGAATTGTTATTGTTAATTAGCAATACTTGAAACCTTTTAACTGTGTGCAAATAAATGAGCTCTGACTTGTTTAAAATTTTACCTATAAGCTATTTGTTTACAAATCTCATATATATATATATATATATATATATATATATATATATATATATATATGTATAAACAGGATTTGGCTTTAAATAACCTGCAAGGGTTGGTCTCGTATTACATCCTGCTCATGGAATAAGGGTTATATTATTGCTTAGTTACCATGGCTGACAACGTTTATTAACCTAGTAGTCCTTACAAAACCTTATTTGGTGCTACTAGCTTAAAGTAAAGCAGGTTTTCAGACAAACATGACTGACTTGTCAGCAGGGCTGGTGTGTACAAATTCCAAACCCCCTAACCAAAGGAGATTGATCAAGCCTTCTTGGAGGCCCTGGAAGAGTGGGTTTCATATATTCTTTATGAATACTACTTTATGAAAATTGACTTGTAGTTGAGTTGGAGCCCCATATGATACTTTGGGGGTGGGTAATGGCATGAGACCCTGGCACTGTTTTATTATGGAATATCCTTAGTAGAAATTAATGACTTGTTTTTGAGGTTGGCATGTCGAACTAGTGATGTGCAAATCTCTATTTTATAATTTTAACAAAGCAACCAGTCTAGGAGAAGGAAAACTCTGAATTCAGACCAGTTGTGTTCTGCATAAAAATTACCCTTGTGTTACATCTGGATTGGGTAAATATAAATGCAGATGGTTACTTTAACTAGTTTAATCGAGCACATGCAAAATTGATTCTTCTTTAGTCCTTTCAATACAGATCTTTAGAAACTGTGGATTCCTCTTTTTCTCTCCAGCTTTCTCTTTCTTGCTCTCTTTCTTTTTTTCTTGTTCATGTGAAAATCGTAAAGTGATTTGCTTGAGCATCAAGGTTTCATCTAAACAGCATCAATTTAAAGTGGTTGGAATTTTTTTTAATGAGCTAAGATTAAAAAAAAACAAAGACAGAAAATTTAAAAGAGTCAGGTTCTTATCAAAAGATGACACACAAAATCATTTTTTCTTTTTCTTGCATTTTGCTTTTGCGTCCCTTAAATCAACAGTGTCAAGTCAAGGCTTGTTTCTCAACAGTGTAAAGAAGAGCTGTTATTCAATGAGATCTATTCAGAAAGTATTCAATAATTTTAAATATCTTGAATACTGATTGAACAATCTTGATGTAACTTGGTAACCAATCAGAGGAGACTTAATTGCACATGCATGAAACATTCTCACTTAAGGTTACGCAGTTGACACATAGAGACCAGTGTGTGATCTTGTGTACAGTATGACTGTCATATTTGCAATAATGTCTCATGCAGGATTTTTTTGCAAAACATTGTATCATCTAGATTTGACAGCTTGTGAGTTCTAACCTGACTCAAAGTTAAAATTTGCTTTGTTGATGGGGCTTAGAATATGCTGCTTATCCCTGATAAAGGGTAGGAACCTTTCCCCAAAAGGGTGTTCTGGGTATGACACTAAACTGCATCAGATGATAGGCTTTAATTCTTGAGATTTGGGGAATGTGGAGTACTCCTTTATTGCCATTACTCCCAGGTCCAACCTGAGCTATAGTGATAGTACTTGTTAGAGTCTCATATATGGGTCAGATATATTTGTTTAAAAATTACACATATTTGATAGGACTGTGTATAAAAAAACACTCTAAAGAAACAACTACACTAACATAAATATAAACGTACAATGATTGCAATTCTCTAAACTCTAGGCACAAAATAACCCTAAGTGGTTTGACATGTCATTAAAGTCAATCAATCAAAGTTGAAATTATTGGAAGAGAAGATTAAGGATTTTACAGAACATGACACAATCACGCAACTGATGACAATCCCAAAAGAAGATTTTAGAGACTTGTTTTGAAAAATATGTAAAAGATCATGTGATAAGTTCAAAGGAAAATATTTTGAAGGAACCTAATGTATCATTGCTTTGGTGAGACTATTTTTCATTAATATCAAATGGTTGGATCATTTTTGGTCTGAAAAATATTTTTGGAATTTTGCAAAAAAAAAAAAGAAGCAAAGTTATTGAGTTTATTTGAATCTTATTTGACCTTTTAAGGCATTAAGAATACACTTCACTTGTTACCATGTTACCAGTCTTAGTGAAGAGTTTCTAGATGTCCACTGACCCACAGTGAGGTTAATCCATTCTTTAATAGATCTTGGTTTTAATCTTGCTTGGTGTCTAATCACCTTTCCCACAAATTGGGCTTGGTGAGGGGATGAATTCAGAGTTTTGTTCTCATAAACAGTTGCTCTGCCATGGCCAGATTGCCTAGTCTGCTTTACTCATAGGTGATTGGGGAGGGAAGAGATAGATTTCTGCCTTTCCCAATTGTATTAGATTGAAGTGAAATACAAACTGTTCCATCCAGAATTTTAATTTAGTTTGCTTAGTTATTTCCCTGGGATGGTTTGGTTTGGTTTGGTTTTATGGCATATCAACCATTGTAGGTTATTTAATGTCAAATCCTTTTTATACATATATATTAAATATATGATTTCTAAACATGTTTTGTAGATAACATTTTAAAATAAGCCTGGGATCATTTTTTGCACAGTTAAATGATTTCACTTATTTCTATCTAATTCGAATAATTCTATATACTATTAATAATTTGTTTGCACACAGTTAAATATTTTCAAGTATTGCTATTTAACACAAACAATTCAATTAAACAGTCATTTGCTTACACACAGTTAAATGATCAAACAGTTCTATTTCAAACTATTCAGTTTAACATAAGTCAACAAAGTTAAATGGTTTCAACTATTGCTATGTATCACTAACAATTCTGTTAAACATTAGTTACTTGTTTACAAAAAGTTAAATGATCAAACAGTTCAATTTCAAACAATTCAGTTCAGCATAAGTACATAGTTTAGACGTCAAACAGTTCTATTTGACCCATTGATAGCAACCTATCAGGTGCTACCACTCTGGGTCAGAGTGGACTTGTGAGTGATGGCAATGAAAGTGTACTCTGCATTCCCCAAAGCTCCAGCATTACTGAAGCCTCATCATCAGATTGTTTAGTGTCATATCCAGGACACTCATTGGGGGAGTCTTACCCCTCTGAAGAGATGCAGTCCATGTATTCTACAACCTTATCTGACTGAGCCACCTTGGGTGGTAACTGTTATATCACCAGCATTTCTGGGAGGTGCAGTGGCATAATGGTTGCGATTTGGACTTGTTTATAATCAAGAAAAATTATTTGGAATAGTTTTACTTTTTACTTATATTGCTCTGATTGGTAATTTTGAATCTTTCTCAGGTAGTGTGACTGTATAGTTTTATCAGTGTATGTATTTACCAACCTCTCCACATCAGCAGTAAGTGATACAAGGTCAATTTTTTAAGTAGAGTTTAACAGGTTTGAATTCAAAGTTTTCTTTCTCCAAAACTGGTTGCCATACTAAGGTTAGAGCTTATCTGCCCTCGTATTTACCTTTGGCTGAAGGGAGAATAGCTGGATGCATACCTTTTGCAAGGATATTAACGCTATGTAAAATGCAAACAGCCTTATCTAGGAATTGAATTTGGGTTGCTGTGTCCATTTCCTACAATGATAACTATTACATCATGAGTATCTCCTCGTTTTACTAGTATATAGTTGTTATGAAAAATTGATTTTGATTTTACTTCTCAAAAATTATCCCATTGTGAAGCATTTACTTATTAGTAGGAATGAAATTCAATGAACTTAAATGAATCTGAATCTTCTGCCACATGATATTTCGAGAGGTGATGGGTGCCACTAAGTAACCCTCTCATTTCTCTGAGAGATGCCATAAAGTGGAATTGTTTGGTATAGCAACTCAAGATAAAAAAATGTTCTGAGACTATAATAATATATCATGTTTGCTTTACCAAAAAAATGGCTGATCCATTCAATAGACTTCCTTAAGTGTAATGTTTTTTACAGGTCAAATAGAACTGTTTGACATCTAAATTTCTCTTATCAATTTTTTTTGCTTGACACTTCCATAAAAAGTGACCCTCTTTGTTCATACAAACATTAAAAACTAGATCTCTTAAAGGCTGGATAAACCTCTATAGGTAATATAGCAAGTCTTCACTGGAACTATCAATCAATGAAGAGTATTAAAAAATGACTTGAGTTAAAAAAAATGACCTAGGCAAACGTAATAGCATGGTGTAATGGTTAATAAGCTGGACTAATAAAACTGTACAAGTGAGTTTGTGTTTCACTGGATTCCCAATATATCCAGCTTTTTGCTCTGACAAATAAAGCTATGTAAATAAGTAAAAAAGTTGGCGACCTTAGTCGAGGGTGACGTGAAGGCTCCCTTTTCAATAGCTACTACACTGAAGTGTAGGGGAGGGCGCTACTCCTTTCCCTAGATTGCTCCACTTTACCCTTGATCTATTCCTTATAATGCTGAGTGTTAAGCAAGGTGGTGGTCAAGTAACATTTTTAAAGTCTTTGGTATGAGTCGACCTGGGATTGAAACCTGGTCTTCCGGACCATTGGTGAACACTCTACTCATTCGGCCAATAAGTACTGTAATTATTTGTGTATCAGACGGAGGAAGTGACTACCTGTGGCATATTGTCTAAAGTGCTGGATTGCAGCCTCAAAGTAAATGAATTCAAACTCCAGTTGTGCTAGTATGTTCACTTTTGGACTAATATCATTGGAAAAGGTATGAACCTTGCTTATACTCCCAGTTATCGTTAAATAATATCATTTCTGTTTTTCTATAAGTATGGCTTTGGCATTAAATAACCCATAAAGGTTGATATACTATTAAACAAAGAAACCAAACCAATGCTTTGATAATTTTTCAAAGTAATTACAAATTTATTTATCTATCTCTACATTACTAAAATTCTCCTTATATTTGTATTTTTGTAACTGCCACCCAGCAGTGCAAGGGGGTGTCCTCGTGGTGTAATGGTTAAAGCGGTGGACTACGGAATCGTTGTACGCGAATTCATAATCCAGTCGCGCTATTACATTCACTTTCGGGCAAATACCCTTGGGAAAGGTATGAACCCCACCTATCCTCCCAGCTATGGGTTAAATAGTACCACTACTGTTCTTCTAGGGGAATAGCTTTGGCATTAAATAACCTACAAAGGTTTATATGCCATTAAACAAAGAAACTAAACCAAACCAGCAGTGCAAATTTGTTCATAAGAATGATATACTTAAAATACTCCGACTTAAACAATAAAGTAATTTCCAGTCCAATTGACAAATGCATGATAATTTTGTGGGGTTTGCATTTGTATTGAATGTTTTGGTCATCTTAATTCTTGATATAATGGATATAACTATCAAATGCTAATTAGAAATCACTATTACTTTCAAAATAGAAGTCTTAATATCATCATGGACCATTGTTATAATGGGAAAACCAACAGTTTCATGGGTTATTTAGTAACAAAAACAAAGTTTTAAAAAATTTTAATTGATGTCTTTTTTTTCTTTTTAATATGAATAAATTCTTTCTTTAAAACAATTTTTTGTTTCATTCAATGTCTTACTAAAATTAGGACTGTAGAAGTTGTTCACTAAATATAAGTATGGGTTCTATATTTTTTGGTAAATAATATAAGGGTTCTATGATAAAAATCATTATTTTAAACAATATATTTATAGTATTTGCTTTGTTGTTCTAGTTTACACCAGCTTTTATAATTGTTTTGTTCATGGCAAACTGTTTCTGTGAAGTTCTATTGTGAACAACCTGCTTGTTGAAATGATGCATTGGAATTGAAAAGACCATTTTCTAGGCAAGGAAAGTAGTTAATTTTCTACAGCTGACATATTGAAAAATTAAAAAATTTAAATAGTCTTGAGCAGAGAAGACCAGCAAAATAGAAGAGGAATATTTTTCCAATATTCTTCTAAAATGGGTGTTAGAGGGATGTTTTACTTCCAGAAACACTAATTATATAGCTATGATAAGTCTGTCATATGTAAGAAACCAAAAGGATCTATATTATAATATTACAATATCAAGGCAAAAAGTGTGATCAAAAAATATCAAACTTGAATCCTTACATTTTTTAAAATTTTAAATTTAAATGAAGATGAGAAATTTATATGTCAAGAAGTTCGGATTGCTGTTTAGACTTTGTCTATTAAGTTAGTACTAATTTGAAAAAAAGATTATGAAGGCAGTCATGATACTTTTTGAATAAGGCCCTTAGGAAAGGGATGCATACATCTTTCTCCCACTGGCTATAGATAAGTAGTAGGGCTGACTGAGTTCTTTAGTTTTAGTTAGACAACTGGTCTAAGAGAAGGAAAACTGATTTCAAACAGCTGTACTCTATTTAAAACTTTGATATTGCATCAAATTCTCTTGGTGGTGAAGGGGTTGGGTAAATACACACTTTTTGGACATTTTTAATAAAACACTGAATTGTGGGATTGCAACATTCTACATACTCCCCAAAACTAGCTTGATGTAACTTTTTATTGTTTCCTAAATTGAATATTCACCTCAAGGACATAGAGAACATTAAAAGAAAATGCAATGATGCTACTTAGAATGTGACATTATCATTGAATGAAATTGATTAAACTTAATAGAAAAGGTTTCTTTGATGTGGGATTTCCAGGTAACTGGTTTCATTTGTATCTTAAAATGTTTACTATTATTTACCTTGTCACTGGTCCTGTAACCTGGTTTACTGGTGGGGGCACTACTCATGTAGTATGTCTTGGTCAGTAGTAACCAGGTAGAGCCCATCCTTCTCCAGGTCTTTTGCTGGTTTGAAATCAGTTTTCATTCTCCTTGTCTGGTTGCCATACCAAAGTTAAAGAGCCTAGTCTGTCATACTATTTACCTATAGTTGGAGGGAGAATAGTTGTATTCATATCTTTCCCAAATGTGTCAGCACTATGTGAAATGCAAATAGCCTCATTTAGGATTTGAAATTGGGTAGCCTAAGTCACTAACTATAATGATAACTGTGATGCCATAAGTATCTCATTAATGAAATTGGGCAGATTGTTTTGATTTACTTTAGTTTTGACTAATAATGCCTTCTCAAGAATCAGTTAGGGATATAAGTCAAGGCACTATGAACAAAGGGTGCCCCAGTAATACTTCCTGATATCACCAGATTTTGTTGGGTCTTCTTCAACATATAAGGTCAGATCCATGTAGATGTAATCTCTGTCTAATCTTAGCATAGCATATATTTCCATCTTTCAGATGTAAATATACCAAATTCAAATAACTATGCTGAGGGTAAATTGAAGATAATAACTTGATAGCCATACCCTTATATTCTTTTTATAGATTCTCATATGTTTCCAGTTTATATTTGGCGACCAAACCAACATTTCCTCAAAGGTAACTGTTAATTCAACTCTTAATTAATCAACAAGATAATATTGTCAAGATACAGAGCAGATAATATGATCTCAGCTGGAAGGCAAGACAATGTCCTGAATCTACTGTGAATCTCCAATCTTTATTACAATCAATAATGCTTTGTTTTTACTAAAAGTACTTCCTGGAATGTTGCCCTACTTCATGATATTTATTTTTATTGGTGTAAAGTATCTATCATAGTCTTTTATATCTATCTATCTATCTATCTTTGTTCATTATATCAATCTATCTCAGTTTGTTCATTTGATCTTTGTCTTTGTTCACTCTATCTTAGTTTATTTTCATATCTATTAATATATCTTGGTGTCAGTTCATATCTATCTATCTATCTATCTATCTATTTTAGTCTCTTTTTATATCTATCTACTGATAGACCCTTTGATTATTAAAGCAAACGGAAATTTCTTCTAGTAAAAATCAAAGCAAGGAAAAATAATAAATATAAGAGTGTTGCAGGCTTACATCTCACGGTAATTATTATATTATATAATTATAATATCATACAATATCATTACATCTCTTGTATTATGTGTGAGCAAAAAATCTCTGATTTTTTTTTAAATTAGAGATCAAAATTACAATTTAATTTGAAGACTTTAAAAGTGCTGTGATAAATAACAAAACAATAGCAACAGTGAAGAACTTTATACAATTAAAATGGATATTATCAGGTATTATTTATTACCAAACTCTACAGTAATGAAACTCTATAAACAAAAAAATGTGAAAATGTAGCCATTTAAAAATAAGTACTCTTCTTACATTTATACAATTTTATTTTTGGTTACAAGTGTTGTAATTTTATTTCTGGTTAAATAATTTCAATGCTTTAGAGTTTGATAGTAAAAGTAAGTTGGCGCCCTTAGTTGAGGGTGACCCGAATGGTCTCTTTTCAATAGCTACCACACTGAGGTGTAGGGGAGGGCACTACTCCATTCTCTGGATTGCTCCACTTTACTCTTAATCCTTATCTTATAATACTGAGTGCTAAGTACGATGGCATCATGTACCATTTTTTGAGTCTTTGGTATGACTTGACCTGGGATTGAACCCTGGTCTTCCAGACCAGTGGCAAACACTCTACCCAATCAGCCAATGGTCCGGTAGTAGATAATAGCAAATAATATTTGTTTTATTTGTCTATGTATAAACACACACACACACATGCAGATTAAAAATACAACTTGCTAATTTGTTGTAATTTACTTAATTTAAAAATAGAGTTTACACAACAAAATAAAGATTGAGTTTTGATCAGACATCGCTAAAAGAGGAAGGAAGGAGCTATTTAAAAATATTCCCCTGAGGAAAAGTTATATCTGTGAATTGGACTGCAAGTTGCTTCATTGTATTTCTACTGATATATGATAACAGGTTTCATTAAATGTTGATGGGAACCTCTCAAATCTGATCTTTTATCTCAAAATCTCTTGCTACATCACTGGTTTTGATCCAGTGGAATAGGAATTAAATTTTTACAATAAACCTTTTTCATCAATTTTTACTTTAAAGGAATCTATTTGGTATCTATGACGATTATTTTTTGTGTTGGAGGTGACTTACACTGATGGAAAAAAATAAAAATGCTACCCTCTGAATATGTTTTTTTTAACTTACTCAATATTAAACATACATAGCTTGATTACAGTAAATGATCACATATACAGATCAATATATACACAGGTTCTAAAATAAGGGGATGTATAAACCCAGATCAAAATTGGCATTATTATTCAGATTGCATTATTCTATTTTATGTCAGTATAGTTTGTTGTACTTTCAATGATTGTTTATTATAACTTTTTAAATTTGCCCCTCTATTCCAGCAAAAAAAAAAAAAAATAAAAGAATTCTATCACGCTTGCATTCTAATAAATATATGTACATGATAAAATATATTAAATTTCAAAATCAAGGAATAAAAGTTTTATGTTAAAGGATTTGATTATTTACTAGGCTTTTCTTAGTTGTGGCACAAAGGCTGATGTATGGGGCACTCAATGAGATTTAAACTCACCATTAATAGTTTGCTAATCAATACACCACTAGAGGCATTCAAAGTGTATATATTCAAGCAACCCCTCAGCTATGGGCAGATTGTGACACAAGGTCAGTTTTTAAGCAGAGTACAGCTGGTTTGAATTCAGATTTTTTCTTCTCTTAAACTGGTTGTCTAACTGTTGCATAGCCATGAACAACTATACATACACATATGCAGATGCTTGCAGAATCATAATAACAACACAATAAAGACGAGCGACAAAGTTCTTTAGAAAAATACACCTCTCACTTTATTTGAAAGGGTTCGAAAGGGTTACTAAAGGTTTTACTGTGAGAGAGGTGAGTTGGAGGCTGAACAGAACTGCAACATATTGACCCCCACTCTTATGGCCATAACAGTGTTTCTTTCCCGTTCTCCTGGGCTGCTCAACCGGGGGTCCAGCATCTCTGGGTGATGGTTCTCTCTACCGCATCTTATCTCCAACTGATCTGATCTCCAACTAATCTGACTTCCTGTCTTCACCCGGGTTATATAATTGTTCGACGTCCACTCTTCTTCCTGTGAGCATCACAATTTCGCACTCAATTCAACCCGTCCACGGTCAAGGTTATATCCTGATATTCTTCGACCGGATGCACCTGTTATTTACACAGGTGCATTTCCTATTTTGACAGCTTGGCTGGGGTCAATATGTTACATAACCAAGGATAAAGAACCCAGTATACCAAAGCTGGGGTGGGGGAAATAGACAGATTCATACTCTTCCCAAAGGCATCAGCGCAAAGTGAATCATGAACGACCTCATCCAGGAATTGAACTCTGGTCACTAATTCCTACAACGATATCTATTATGTTAAGTATGCTTCTGAAAGTGATTTATTAAGCTTAGCATAGTTGTAGAACAAGGCCTGAAGTAAGAGGCACCCAGTGAGAATCTAACTCACTAGCAATGGTCAAGTTATCTAGCTTGCTAACCATTACACTATGTGAAGTGCTGAATATCTAACTCAAGAATTAATAATTCTCTTGGATTTTGTAATTTTAATTGATACTTTTTTCTAAATCTTATAAACGATTTATGAAGAGGTGCATTGTATTCTAAGATATTTTAGCACACGACAGTATAATGGTGATTTGCAAATTATTAACACTCTGACCAAGGTTGCAAATAAAGGTTCTTAGAAATCCACTTCTCCAGGATAGCAATAAAATTGCAGAGATGATTGGAGTCTCTAGCCACAGAGGTTAGCAGCCAGTTTAGGAGAAGGATAACTTCAAACCGTGGAGAAGACAGTGGTAAACCCTGCAACTATATCTCCCAGAATCAGTCATGGTAATCCAATTTAGTAACAAAGGAAGCTATGAAGAGTCGTGTTCCTGAAAGGATATGGCACTTTAAGACTTCAGGCTTAAAATTGCCTTCAAATGTTTAAGTTAAATATTAATGAATTTGAAACCATCCACTTTTTTACACTATTAAATCTTAAAAAATGTGGAATAATTGAAAAAAAATTTCCATATTAGATAATATCAATATTACATTAAATTTTATTTAAAAAAAATAAAACAAAACCCTTCCCCCTAAAAAAAAAGAAAAAAAAGGGATATGTATTAAATAGTATTGTAACCATGCCTACATCCTCGTGTTGATAAATAAATGGCAGTGTTTATTTATATTTTTTAAGCCGTTAAACCTTGAACTGTTGACTTGGATGTTGCATTTTTTTTTAATTAATGATATAGAGATAACTTTTATTCAAATGAATATAAAGATATTCAATTATTTTTGGTGAGGGGATTAATTTTTCTTTCAAAATTTGCTGATTTTGTGATTAATAAGTTTTGCAATTTTAATAAATAAATATAAAATAAAACCTTTCCTAAAAGTGCATGTGAAGAAATGTGTTGCATACGTCAATGTTATGTATATCGCGTAAATGTGTATAAAGTTAAAAAAAAAAAAAATTAATTCGTAATATGTTATGATTTATTTAGATTAGGATGCTCTTTCGAATAACAACTAGAGTACAATTATTGAAACAAAGCACAGATGTAGTGTTTTAACGTGAATTTTTTTTTTCTTTTCGATATGACTAAACACTTTTTTTATATTACGTGTACGGTATAAGTCTCACGCATAAAATGCCTTTCCAGTCTTTGGTACTGCCGACCAGCTGTAAAGTGTGATGATTTGAAATAAAACTTTTCAAGTCTGAAACACCTCAGGGGAGGGGGACTTAAATAAAATTTTATTAATTTTTTTTTTTAACACGTTAATTGTGGCGGTAGGGACTGCAAGATTGAGAATTTTCTTTTAACAGGAAGAAATAATTATTTTAAAACTTATCTTAATCAAATAAATCGAGTAAAACCTAAACCATTATTTTTACTTCAACTGTTTAAAAAATAAAATGTAGTGAAAATGTTATAGATGCAGCGTAGTTTTCTCCAAAAAGAAAAGTCTGTTTTAACCGTACTTAGCGCACTTGGACTCACCCCCCCAAAAAAAACAAACTAAAAGTAAAAAGGAAAAGAAAAAAAACAACAAATGTTTATGCTGTATAAATGTATATAAAAATAAAGTAACCAGTTTGAAAAAAAAAAAAAAAAAAAATAGAAAAAAAGGACAAATAGCAATAATATAATTCGGTTCTGTTAGTGAAAAAAAAATCCTAAGGGTAATCAAAGTGAAGAAATTAAAACAGAATTTGTCTTCTATTATTAAGGTCATTCATAAGGGTTTCGTCAATTTCTTTTTCGAGTTTGAGTCTTCCCTCTTACTCTTTCTTCGCCCCCGCCCTCTCTGACCCTCCTGGCCTTCGTGTTTTTACTTCTTTTCAAAAATACTTTGCCAAGAATTTCTTGAAAAACCTCTACTTCGAAGAGCGCCGAAAACTCGATGCTATCGGTCCGGTCTTACTAATCCGGACTAGTTAAAACACTAACAACCAAACTGACTTCTCCGTCTAAATAGTTATTTCGTTGCATTTCGTTTCGGTAAGCCGATTCTGGGATTTTGTATAGACCTTGTGACAGCGCGCAGGCGCACTCGTGTCGGCCAGGCGTAATGGCCCCCGCTAAAGAGGAGCTCAACAGTTGACGACATTTTGCGGCTATTTTTTGGAAGTCGTGGGACAAATTTGGGTAAGCCTGGGTGCACTTTAGACAGGTAGTGATTCCCTGCTTGTGTTATGCAGCGGCTATCTACTATCGGTTCTGCAGATGAAGACTGAGAAAAAGGTTTCGACGAACGGTGATGGTGGCAGTGGTAAATGTGATATCGCGAGAGAGAGTAGCTTGTATCGTTGAAGTGAAGAGCGAACAATAATTACCCTCTTTTGTGTGTGTGTGTGTGTGTGATTTATATTTCCCCCTTCTTGAAAGGATAGTGTCTTGGTGGTTTTCTTTTGGATTAATGCTATTTGTGGTGTATCATAAATACTGATATTCTGACGAGTACTCGTTTTCCCCCCTTTGCTTTTTTATTACGTTCATCTGCTACTATATCCTCCCCATCTCTAGTAGCCCCCCTCTCTCTGTGTCTGTTACCAATCAACCTGCCCATTAAACACGCACATACACACTTTTACTACTATTTGTACTGTGAACCAGCTGAACCACATGTCTAAATAGTTTTAACTTTTACAAACAAGCAAAACATTCGCATGCTTTTAGTAATTTCTTTAAAAACCTGACCCCGATGCACCTGTGCTCAAATCGAGGTCAAGTGAATATAAATAATTTGAGAATTTTGGGGGAAATTATTCTCTTTTTGACTAGCACAGGACTTGAACGTTGGTATGTGTTTGGTTTATTGTATGGTCACCATGTGAACAAATCAATTTACTCTTTCTACGTGTCTTATGGTTGGGCTGTCTCCCGTACCAACCTCATAGGTTTATTCATTTTTTTCTCTTTATTTTTATTTTTTGTTTTTTTTAATGTTCTCTTCAGTGTATCAAATTGAATTGAGCCGACTCCTTCCTGCCTTATCTTGTCACACTTTACACAGCAGTAGCAGCTGCAAACCTTATTAGCTCATCTTTGTAACATAACGATGTCCCTTTAAAACTCATTAATTTAAAACCTCAATTCTTTTTCTTTCATCACTTCCTTAATATCTCCAGCCTGAAGGCCATTTAAAAAAAAAAAAAAATAAAAAAAAAAATAAAAGGAAAAAAAAAACCCCTCGTATCTCAATGCGTATATATTGATAAATTGCGTTTAAACCAAAACATTCTTTTTTCGTCTTTGAATGTATTTAAGTGACATCTTTTATTGCCAGTAGCGATTTTTATGTTCTTAAATACAAATTTAAATATTGATCTTTAGACTTGGGGGTGGTATTAATAGCCATATGCAGAACAGAACGTTCCTTGATTTTAATGAAATCTACATATATGTTTCTACGTTCAACTCTCTTCACTTAAATTAAAAAAAAACCTTTTTCCTCGAAGTATTAGTGTTTAATACTCCAAGATGTGTATTTATAAAAAGTTATCCCCCCCCACTTTTTTAAACCAAAAATATACGCACATCATTTAAAGTATTCTAGTTTTGTTTTAAACGTTGTTCGTACGATTTTTTAAAAGCATTTTTAAGATTGATTTTTCTCTTTTGTTTCTTTATGTAGTTATTTTTTCCCCAGAATTCTTAATGCTTACATTTAAAAAGAATATATATATATATATATATAAAAAAACACATCCTTTTTATTTAATGAGATATATTGTATATAGAAAGGAGGAAAAGGACGGTGACATTATACTGCAAAATTTTTAGTGATGAATCATTTTTAAAGAAATTAATAAATTTGAAACGTTATTTAAAGGCTTTTTATATTTTTGTTTCATAATTATATCTGTATGCTAGTTTTATAGAATTAACATTTTTATTTTTTTTTTTTTTATTTGTGAAAAATCGAATGGTTAGTATGAAAAGTAGGAACGATTAGAAAGTTCAATAGGATTTCCTCATTTGTTAAATTAATACTTCAGAATTTTTATTTTTTTGATTTGTTTAAACGATATTTCAAGATGCATACAATGAAAGAAATTTAAGTGTATATATTCATAGGTTGATTTTTTGTGTTCACCTGTAAATGAATGCTGATTTTGTAAGACGGGTAAAATTCAAAACCTTAATGGAATAGATTAGGAGTAAACCTTCGCTTAAAAATTAATTCCATAAATCAAGAGTTCATCTTTATACAATAACATACTTTGTGTGTGTGTAAATGTCATCAACTTTGACTTGATTGATTCATTGTTTAATTATCTGTTCGGTAGGGGATTTGGTACCACCTTCGTTGTTACATTAATTTAAGAGACGGTTAACACTCTCGGTCTAAAATGTATTATTTTCTAATATAAACCATAACTTTTTAAGGTGTGTGTGGATAAACTAAAGATTGTACAGGGTGAATATTTCTTCAAATTTGATTTGGATACAATTATAATGCAATTCTGAAACTTTTGCCATTATCTTATCTTTTAATTTCTTATATTTCTGAATATACCTTGATTTTATAGTCACAAGATCATTAATTTATTGAATTACTCTCACTCTTTTCTATTATGTTTTGAATTTCAACCTTAGATTATTATCACTCATGCATATAGGGTGATATTTATTTTTACAAAAATTAGCTCTTCAGAATTGAACTATAAATATTGTTACAACTTTATTTCGCGTGTAATATTTCCGTGTGTGTGTGTAGGTCATTACTTAATTCAACCGAGTTACAAGGATGTATATATTTAGAGCTATCTTTGATAAAAATATTCTTTATTAGCTGTTAATGAACTCAACCTAACAACCATTGTGCTATGAGATGCTCATACAAGGAAATTGCTATTTAATTTTGTATTTTAGTTTATTGTCCTTTGTATTTTAGCTTTAAATATTTCTAAATTTTATTTGTAGAAAATGTCTTCCAAAAAGTGACAAAAGTAGTATTTCTTGAATAGTTTCTTTAGTTTGCTGCTTTTACTAAAAGAATGAATATCAAAAGGAAATGGAAATAATATTTAAAAAGTGTAAAACATTAGATTCTAAGGAAACATTTTAGGAATTGGACTACTTGTGAATCAGTTGTCTGAATTTCCGAGATCACGTGTTCATTATTATTTACATTAGTTTTTTAAGTAGTCTTTTTAATTAATTATTTAACTTGTTGGATTTCTTTTGTAAAAATGGTTCATGATATTTATATTTCCATTTAGAAAGTATAGTTCTGTTACATAGAGAATGTGATTAAAAAAAAAAAAAAAAAAAAGGTTTAGCACAAATTCAGCCCCCCCCATTATCAGTTACATATTGAACTGGTAATTGCTTTATTCTCTTTATTATTTATCTAATAAAAAAATTAGTTATGATCTATTTTTTTTGTTGGGTTACACACAAAATCATAATTTTAATGATATATAGATTAATGAAGTTATTTGTGTTAGATTAGGAAGAGAAATGCATTGTGTTTAGATTAGGAATGAAATGTGTGTGTGTGTATATATATATATATATATATATATATATATATATTTTTTTTTTTTTATTTTATTTTATTTTTTTTTAAGCAATTTAGGTACTGCATGACTTATGTTTGAATATTATATTGAATGGAAAACAATAACAATGCTTAATTCTTTTAACCTGCTTTATTTAAATGCACTTGAAGATGCATATTTGCCCTTTTACTATTTTTTTTTTTCTTTCTCCCATTTTTTTTTTTTTTTGTTTAGGAGTCCATCTGTTGCCTCTCAAGAACTTTGTCTATTAGAGAAATATGAATTCCCCGAGCCATCTGTCTTGGTAGGCTGTGACATGGGGTCAATTTTTAAGTGGAATAAAGAGTTAGAATTCAGTTTTCCTTTTAGACCTGTTATCTCACCAAGGCTGTAGGACTCCGTCTGCCCTAATATTTACACATTGCTGGGCAGTGGAGAGAACAAATCGATTCATATTTTTCCTAAGAGCATTAGGAAAGTGAAATGTAAAAAATCTTGTTCAGGATATGAATAGAGAAATATGTATAATTTTATTCTAGAACATTAAATAAAGCAAAATAATACAGAACCAATTATTCTTTTTTTTTTTTTTTTTTTTTTTTTTTTTTTTTTTTGATGAGTAATTTATGATTGTCAGGAAAATTAACAAAATGTCTTATGAATTGTAATCTCATGGCAATTGTAATCTCATCGCAAAATCTTTAGTTCTATTCAAAGATTGCTTTACTTTTTACAAGGTTTAATTGATAGTGGTTCACTTTAGAATTTAGATAATATTGCAGTGTAAATAAGCTGTTTGAAAAACAAAAACAAATACTGCACTGTAAGCAAGATGACCTGGTACTACCTAGCAATTATCTATGTTGCTGATTATCTATGGAAAAATACAAATGCACTTTGCTTTTATGGTGATCAAATTTACAGTTTTTAAATCTTATGATATTGATGAGCATTCATTAATTAATAAAACTTAAGTTTTTTAATTTTTATGTTTTTTTAATGGATTTTTTTTCATGCTGTGTGATTTTTCTATTAGTGCTGGGATAAGGTTAGCAGTATCTCCCCATCCTCATTATCAATCACTAGTGTTAACATCTAATGTTTAACTTTGTAGTATAGTTTTTCTTTAGTCGTGTATTTTTATGGTATTTTCAATGCTCCTTACAATGTCTGCTAAAGATTCGAGTTCGAGAAACTCAAGATAACCCCGCTCGAGTCATTTTTGTCTTAGAATTTTTTTTCACTTTGTGATGGGTACATCGGATCCAAACCCCATTTTAGTTGGAAGAGCATCTGTATTTAGAAGAGTGTTGAAAGGTTCTTAACTCAAGCAAGAAGAAAATTACTATTTTAAAAATTTTTAAAGAAACTTTAGAGACAATGTACCAAGTGTGTTGAACTTGGAGATGTTATGTGTAATATCGTGTTATTCCTTTTTGGTTGGACTGAGAACTTTTTGTCACAGTGTTGCACATTTGTGTATATGAAAATTTTTTATGGAATAACTCAGTAGTTCAAATAACTTTTTGATTTATATATATATATATATATATATATATATATATATATATATATATATTACACACACACACACACACACACACACACAAGTAAAGTTGGTGAGTATAGTTGAGGGCAACCTGAAGGCTCTCTTTTCAATTGCTACTCCTTCAAGATGTAGGGGAGGGCACTACTTCTTTCCCCAGATTGCTCTATTTTACCCTTGATCATACCTTATAATGCTTAGTGTTAAGTAAAGAGGTATCAAGTACCTTTTTTTTTTTTTTTTTTTTTTTTTTTTTTGAGTCTTTGGTATGACTCAATTTGGGATTGAACCTCCAGTCTTCTGGGCCATTTGCAAACATACTCACTTGGCCAATGGGCTAAAACTCAAGCTGAAATAGTTTTTTGATAATCAGGATAAAAGCTCAATATATTTTGTTTCAGAATTTGTTTACCAGATGATTAGAAAAAAAATTATATCCTGTGTAGTTTCAACAAATTATAAAAATGCTACTTTTGAAAATCTTTGTCTTTTTGATGAGAATGTCAGTTTAAACTCTGAATTTGTTTTACCTTAAAAATTGGAAATCAATGTTCTTGTTGGTTCACAAAACAAAGAAAGACATTTTATCAATGACCAAAAAAATAGTTTATAATTCAGTATACATATCAGTATGATTTAAAACAATAAAAAACCCTCAACAATATGGGGGTGTTCTTATTTCCTTTGAGGAAAGCTGTATAAAAGATAAGTGTTGGACAAGTTGCACAGACTACCATTAGCATTATCTTGTACAATGGAACCTCATTGGCCTACTCATGGAATCTACATAGATGCATTATTTTGACCTGTATTTCCTTTTCAGTTGAAAGGACATTTTTTTAAAAAAATTGCATTAAATGTAAAAAAAAAAAAAAAAAATGCTGCAAATGTCATTTTGAGAAATAGCTTTACTATACAGCATGTTAGGATTTGATTAAAGGTTATTTAAAAAATTTTTTTGATGACGTCTAATATTAGAAGTGAAGCCTTTTTATGTTGTCTTAGTTGTTTGGATCAAAACTTTTTTTCTGAAATCATTAAATTCTCATGTTGGATATTAATGAGCTATAAACTATCAACATCATCTATATATCAAGAAAAAGGGTTTATTCTATAATTATGGAGTTCATATACTTCACCACACATTTCAGAGGCCTTATATATGCAATTTACTTTATTTATAAATTGAGAGTGCTCAATATTGGTGATAGAGCATGTGTCAATCTAAATTGACTCTGTTCAAAATCATATATATATAGAGAGAGAGAGAGATAGAGAACCTTTTTTTTCTTTTTTTTTAAGAAACTTCAAACACCACCACACAGGGAACACATTTTCTCAAGGATTGTATAAACCACTTACTGCAGGGTTGAGGAAAACTGTCGCTTTTTAGGGTCATTGAGTAAGGGTGGTTGTCTTCAGACCATATTTCTACTGAAGAAAAAATGTTAAAATTTGAAATAACATACTTATGAGAGCTCTTGGTTTGCTGATTATATAGGCAAGAAACTGATAGTCACCAAGCACCATTATCTCTATTCTATCCTAACTTCGAATGTATAATATATATATATATATATATATATATATATATATATATATATATATATACATACACACACACTCTGTATCAATTAAGTCGGTAAATAGACTTAAACAGAATAATCCAAAGGGTGTGCTCAATGCACAGCTGATTAATATATGTAAACATATACAAAGAAACCTATGCAGAGCAAAATATCATTAAGAACAAAAAAATGTCATTTAATAGCAGAAAGTAAGCACTAAGAAAAGACTATATTTTCTATTGTATTATTATTGGCTCCCTATTACTTCTTACATGATTTTAATCTATTCATATCAGTTAAATTAGAATAAATTTTGTGAAGCAAAAAAAGATTTATATAGGTGGAAAATGCTGTTCTCTTCTGATTTGAGAAGGGAATGTATTTTTTGTGTGTGGAGGGGGAGAAGAGTTAAAGAGATTTGAGAAAAAATGTGTTGAGTATCGTGTGTGTGTGTGTGTATTATATAAAAAGTGTTTGGATTTTCTATCATCTTTTAATTACTTCATTGTGGCATGAAACTTTTTTGTATCAGTTTTTGTCATTTGCACTTGTAATTATAATGATTGCTCTATAGTTAGGTATTGAGCACTTTTTTAAACACTGCTGGTCAGTTAATTTTTTGGACAGAATATTGTATATATACTCCATCAATATTGAGCACTTTATTTATAAATATAGCAGCCTATTGTCATGTGTATATTTTATATATATATATATATATATATTCACACACTTGTGATAATTTAAAAAGAAAAATTTGCAGCAGATTTAAGTCATAGATAACAGAAAATATCAGAATTTTTAAAGAAAATTTTTATTTTCAAGTAAATTAAGATGAAATGTCAAGTTATATTCTTTAAATGAAGTTCTTATGAATTATGAATATTTGCTGTTAAGTAAAAATCATTGGTTGAGTTTGAAATGGGGAATTTGTAAGGTTTCAAGTTGATTACTTTTCTACTGAAAAAAGAAGGGCAGATCTACTCTATTCTTTGTTTGACTTATATTCATTCTACCCTTTCATTGTTATTACACCCAGATTCAATCTGGTTTCAAGTACTGCCATTGATAGGACCCTCGTAGGTACTACCATTCCAGGTAGTACCTATTAGGGTTCTATCTATGGATAAAATAAGTCTGTTGAAAAATTATTCCTATTTGATAGGACTGTGTGCAAAAACTAACCCTCTTAAGAAACAACTATACAAAAATTGTAATTATAAATGTGATTCCCTAACCTTTTGGCATAAAATAACCCTAGACAGTTTAACATGCCATAAATAAAAAATAAATTCATTTATTCTGTACATAACTGAGTGATTAAGTATTTTTGGTGTTTATTATTCTGAAGTAAACCAAACTGAATTTTGAGAGATGATATTAAGCTTTACTTAGTCTGGCATGTTTACAGTAGCTGTTGTTCCTAAATAATCACTCATCTGCATACTAAGCAGACTCATTGTTGCTTAACTTTAGTGATCTAGCAGGAAACAGTGCTTTAAATATGATTTGACCAGAAAGCTTTGGAGAATGTGGTTTACCCCTTAATTGCTCCCAGGTCCACTCTGATTTGGAAGTGGTCACGTGACTTGCAGCACTCCACTTTGGGCCTTGCTAGGTGGTCAAAGAGATTCGGTCTCCTCAATCGGTTGCTTTTGTAGCAAATATCTATTCAACTCTTTATCTTAAAGGGGCTAGAAGCCAGTAAGAAAAACAACTTTCAGTGTCCTGAGTATGACATTAAAATGATAGTGAGGCTCCAGTCCTGGAATTTGGGGAATGTGGAGTAGCTCTTCATTACCATGACTCTCAGTTCCACTCAGACTAAGAGTGGTAGTACCTGTTAGGATCCCATTTATGGGTCAAATGGAACTGTTCAATCATTTACTAAGGATTATTATTAGTTATTTGAAAACATATAGCTGTAGCAAATTATTTGTATTTGATAGAAATTATTTATGAATAGAATTACAAATGTTAAATAATAATACTTGAAACCATTTAACTGTACAAACAAATGATTAATATTAAATAGAATTATTAGTGTTAAATAGCAATGTTTAAAACCATTAACTTAATGCAAGCAAATGAACTCTAATTTAAAAATAGTTACCTTCAAAATATTTGTTTACAAATCATATATTTATAAAAAAACAGGATTTGTTATTAAATAACTCTCAAGGTTTGATATGCTATAAAACACCAACCAATCACTCTGAACCAGAGTGGTGGTGTTTGTTAGGGTCCCATCTATAGATCAAATATGAAGGTCAGCTGAAAAGTTCATAGGCTGATATAGATACTCTCATGAAATGTGACCAAATGTTTATTTTTCAAGATAGTCCCACTTGTGATCCACACACTTCTTCCAACTGTGTTTGCTGTGCTTGGATCCTGTTAGTAAAAACCAACAGCAGATATAAGATCATGTAAATTTTTCAGTGCATCCTCATAGATCCCGTATAAAAATTATTCACATTTGATAGGACTTTGTACAAAGAAATCCCAGAAACAAACTTTTAAACAAGTACATAAAAACTGTTACCTATAGACATAAAATAACTTAGAATGGTTGACATGCCATTAAAATCAATTGATCAATCCTGTGTTTTTAAGTGTCAATATATTGTCTTTATCTCACTTGGGCAAAACATTTTTTCCTGCTGAAGTAAATAAAAACAATCATTTGATTCATCTTTTAATTTCAGTCTACTCAGCAGAGGCTATAGAATATGCCAATAAGGTCTCTGCAGAGAATTAAGACATTAAATTACATCTGACACTGACGTTCCAGGTTTGAGGAACGTATAGCACTCCTTCATTACCATTACTTTCAGGTCCATTTTGACCTGGAGTGGTAGTATCTGTTTGGGGTCCCATCTATGGGTCAAATAGAAATGTTTACTCTTTTCTTAAACTTGAAATTGTTTGTGTTCAAACAAATGCGGTCTGGGTCATTTAAAAATGTTACCTGCAAACTACTTGTTTAAAAATCGTGTGTGTATATATATATATATAGTATTTGGCATTAAATCTACAAGAGTTGATATGCCATAAAACATAATACCATTATTGTTCTTTTACAAGGATAGCTTTGGCATTAAATAACCCATGAAAGTTGATATGTCATTAAACAAAGAAAACAAGCCAAACTCTGTTATGAGCAGGATGCGACACATGTTCAAGGTTTGAATTCTGTTTTCTTTCTCCTAGAGTGGTTGCCTTATCAATTGCTTGATGTAAAATTAAAGTTAAGTAGTGGTATTTTTGAGAAATTATTACTATTGACCAATGTAATAACTAATGTTAAATATGGTCAAATGGCATGAAGAGTTGGGTTTGTATATAGTTTTTTTTATGAAGAGTAAGGTTTGCATATCAATTTTATAAACTAAATGTAGAAACTATTATGTTACAGTAGGTAGTAATACATTTTGTGTTAAGTTTAATACAAACTGTTTCTTTGTACCTGTCAGTATTTAGTTATGAATTAATCACCATGTTGTTTGGCATGGTTATTGTATATCATTTAGCTTAATTTTATTTTTAACCCTAATTATGCCATAGAAACTTATTCCTTTGGATTGCAGTCTCTTTTTCCTCCACTTCTAATTGATGCTTTCATTCATGAAGCAACTAATTTGAATATAACTCTCATACAACCATAAAGATAGAACTTGTCCAATGTCGGTGTATTATACTCATATATTCTATGATACATTTGGACTGATATTCTCATCCCGGTCTTACAATCATGTTTTGTTTGTACTTTCTGGCTTTCTTCAGATGTCTGTAGTAATTTGTAACCTTCTGGGAATTTCAAACCTTTTATTCAACTCAGATAAAAAAACTATCCCACTTGTGGATTAAATAAAGGTTTCAGTCTTTGGCCGAGAGTGGTAGTATCTATTAGGATTCCATCTATGGGTCAAGTAAATCTGTTTAAAAATTATTTGCATTAGATAGGACTGCAAACCCCAAACTCTTAAAAGAATGTAAATATAAATGTACAATGAATGCAATTCTCTAACCACTAAGCATAAAATAACCCTCAACTGGTTGACATGTGCTTAAGATCAGTGAAAGGGTTTAGTTTGAAATTCCATGAAAGTTACTGACTATAATAGACATCTGAAGAAAGCTGGATGGTACACTGACTGAAATGTGACTATTATATGAACCGAGGTTAGGACACTAGTTAGAGTATATTGATGTATAGCTGCAATTTATCATCTTGGAAAAATTTTAAAAAAAATACTATTTACTTATTGCCTTGTTGGTGGGGCTTAGAATATACTGACAGCATCTCCTATAGAATGGTAAGATCCCTCCATAATGGGTGTTCTAGATATGAGACTAAATGGTATCTGGTGGTGAGGCTCTAGTTTTGGAAATCTGGGGAGTGTGGAGTACTCTTTCATTGCCATTACTCTCAGGTTCACTCTGGCCCAAAGTGGGAGCACCATTGAGAATCTCATCTATGGGTTGAATACATCTGTTTGCAAATAATTTGTATTAGATAGGAATACTTTATCATTAACATACACAAAAAATATAAATATGAAGAAAATAGAAAAATAAAGTAATCCAAAAGTAATGGAAAGTCAATGTTAAACCATTTTGGTTTTAATAAACCTTCATCAGGACCTAAAGATGGTGAAAAATGTTACTTGACGATGGATGTTTGATTGAAATAACAGGAGAAAATAAATAAAATATCCATCGCTGTTCAAGCAACATTTTTCACCATCTTAAAGTCTTGTTGTGAAGGTTTATTAAAACCAAAATGTTACAATGTTGACTTTCCATTATAATAAATTCATCACTTTGGATTACTTGGTTTTTCTATTTTCTTCATAATGTCAGATTTATTTCCATTATTTACTTCCAAATATGTAATTACCTAACTTCTATGCATGAAAAAACCTATAGATGGGTTGACATGCTGTTAAAATCAATCAACCAATAATACTATTTATTTACTTTATATTCAGCTCTTATTATCATCTCAGATGTTTAGTTATTGGCTTTTCAGTCATTTCATGAACAAAATGTTTTAATTTTTTTTATATTGTTAATGTACTCATTTCTTTTTATCCTTTGCTCTGTACACTCAAACTCTGACATCCAAGGGTTTAACTTTTGTAGATCTAATTATTGGGTTTTCATCAATATTTAAATCAAAATTTTTTATATTTTTGTTGCCTACAGTAGAAAATTAGATATACATAAACTAGAAAATGTACAGAAAACTTTTTAAAAAGTTTTAAATGCATACATGTTATTATTATTCTATCTTTTACTACTGTAAATATGTATTGGACATGTATTGCTTCTGTTTTATTTTGTGTTAGCCTACATTGTTGATTTTATAATTCTAAATTTGTTGCTATACAGTGTATTGTTTTACTTTTTTTGTGTTTGTGTTAAATATGGTCAACAGTAATAAAAGTTAAGGTTTGGTGTAAGAGAGGGCTTTAGAGATATTCTGTTGTTCCACTTTTCAGATGTGTCCTGTGTCCTCTAACATCCACAAATATGGAAGCTTGACTGTATAAAAAATATTGATATTTGAAATTTTATGAGGCTTTTCTTTAAAACCTTGTTTGGCACAACTTAACCATTATGTAGAAATCCATAATTTAAAATGTCATTCAGTTTGTACGTGTATTTTTAGTGACTATTGCCAGATCTTAAGTACTAATTTAGAGAAGTAAAGTCAGATTAAAAAAATATATATAGTTTAATTCTTTGAGAGAAATAACTGTACATTGTTTAATGTGAGTAAAGCACTAATAATTCTATTTGTTGATTTTATTGTTGTTATGCTATAGAACTTGTACTGGTATCTCCTTGTGTAATTTAAGTCTCATTGTATTATATATGTCATGCAACTAAGTCTCACTTTAAAATAATGAGAAATGGCATGACTTAAGAAAATGAAAAAAGCATGGAAAGAAAAAAGTTAAGAGAATATGTAGGAAAGAATGAGGAATTGAAAAATACAAAAGGAACACCCAGTGATGCAGAGAAAGGAAGAGAATAGTGAGGTAGGGAACATTATATTGAAAGAAGGAAAAAGTGCTGAGCCATATATAATTCATTCTTTTATTTATACTAGTTACTAATAACACACTATTGTCTGCTACAAGTTGGACTGCTTTGTAATTAGTGTCTTATGAAAGTCTCAGCTTTTTTCAAACAATGTTTGTTATTTCCTCCTCAGTTACTTTTATTTATTTATTTTTTACTGCATACAATGTAGATTGTTTTGTATAACCCTTCTTCAAAATTTTTGGCACAGAAATCTATGTTCTTATTGTCTTTTCAAAACCAAACAAAATATTTTCTTGTATATCCCTTATTCGTATTTAAGTTTTTGTACTTGTATATATCAGTATTCTAACATGAAATTAAAAACCAAGATCTGAAATTCTATTTCAGATTGATAACTATTTGTGTCAATACATATATAAAGTCAGTCAACTCTTGATGAAGTTCAACTATTAAAATCACAACCTATACTCAAATGCTTGCTAGATAGTTTTCTAAGAAGCTTGATCTGTTTATAATTTAAACCATCTTCTGTGAAAGCAGTTGAAATTTTTCAGTATATTAACTGATATATTTGTGTATAATTTGACCCTTAATTTATGGTCATGAAAATCATTGTTGTATTTTTTAAAATTAAAGGTGCTTTTAGTCCTTCCTATTTGAATTACAAAATCATTATTCCTGTATAGGTTGACACCTGAGATGTTGGTCTCCAAAATTTGACCTATACACAAATATATACAATTATTTTTGTGACAATGCTTAAGTTTACAAAAATGAGTACTATTTTTAGTTGTGATTTTAATATCTAAATAGTTCATTTTAACTATGTAATATTTGTACAAATATTTATGTTGAATGAAAAAACTTAAAATTCTGTTGAGCCTAGGTAGTCTATCTGTTAATATTAGTTCAAATATTTCAAAACTAATAAACTCTTATAGTAATATTATCTTGAATATTTCGCGAAGCATATGTGAATTTCTTACATAACGAATTATTATATACTGATGTACTTGACAAATTTTTATCTTGATTTTTTTTTTTTACAGTCATAATGTTTCACAGAAGTTTACTAATTATAATCGACATTTGGAAAAAGTCAGAATACAGTGGCCCAAAATATTTTTATTGCAAAAATGAAAAGGATGACACTAGTCAGAATACACCAGTGTATTATTATAATGATGATGACAATAATAATAATTATAATTATTGAATTGTCAACCATTTTCAATTAGTTTTCCTTTCTTTATTAATTTTACCTTTTTTACATTACACTTATTATCATCAGTAGTATAACTGCCTTAAATTCTTATTAAATTAAGTATTGTCATCTATTATTTAATTACTACTATTTTTTTCATTTTAGTTTTAATTACTTTTTATCACAACTGAATGACAGTCTGAATAGTGATGAAATAAATTTAAGATAAAAGAAATTCTACTGACAAATTAATAATAGTTGAAAACACTTCATCTATTAAAAAAAATGAAGTTACTACTATTACGTGTAAGGACAATAACATGAAATATATGATGCTGAGGGATCAGAATTTGTGGCAATAAAGAGTTTATATTGTTAGATTTAGATCTTCTATCAGTTATAGGGCTCTTGTTGCTCAATTGGTAAGAGTAGTTATCATTGTGCAGACACAGGATGTAGTTTGGAAGACCTACCTGTAGGGATGGATGAAGAGAAAGAGGGAAACCTGTACTGTTTGTACAACTTGATGTGTTATCATTGTAAAATAAGTCTCTTGAGGAAAAGCATTGCAAATTTGAATTTTGCAAAGAACTTATTCTTTAGTTCTGATTTGGACTGTTTATTGATAACCATCAATTGATGGTCTGAACAGCTGCAATCAAAAGCAATTAAGATGAAAGAAATACTTATAAAAGGTTGATACATAA
Source organism: Sepioteuthis lessoniana (assembly GCA_963585895.1). NCBI lineage: Eukaryota > Metazoa > Mollusca > Cephalopoda > Myopsida > Loliginidae > Sepioteuthis > Sepioteuthis lessoniana. The sequence continues at coordinate 81,705,157 of OY757915.1, forward strand.
ACTCTTGATTATAAACTTTTGCATATTCAAAACATCAAAAAAAAAAAGCATCTCTTACTTGCAGCATACTATTAAAAAAAAGCTTCATTTGTATTTAGATAGTGCATTTTTTTAATATGAATGCTTCTGATGAACAGCATAAAATGTTCTTGGTTATGTTCCAATATTTTGTTGTATTTTATAAGCTGGGTACTTTAGTCCGCTTTTAATAGTGAGGTAATGTGTTGATAAAAATGCCCCAAATTTGTCACAAGTTAATTTTATCTTTTGTGTCATCCTTATGAATGTTAGTAGCAAATTCTGGTATAAACATTGTGTTCAGTTTATAGAAACAGAGATTGTTTTTGAAGAGTTGTTTAGACTGTAAAACTGTCCATTTTTGGCAAATGACATTTTGAAATTTTACCAAGAATTAGCTTATCAAATTTCAATTAAAGTTTTAGATATTCAAATGATATTTTTTTTTCAAATGAAAAGGGTAATGTTTAAGAAAAGTTTGTAAATATTTTTTTTTTTTAGGTAACTCTCCCTGTTTTATTCAATTTTATTTTTACACTAAAATTATTTAGACTTTTGTAAAGTTAAATCCCCAGAGAAATCAGAAATTTTTATCCAAAACCTCAATATGAGATTTTAAAAAAATATCCTGAATTAGAAAATAAAAATTGCACAAAAACTAAAATATTTTCCAGCCTGCACAAAGCTTTTGTCACCCAAGTGACATTTGTAGGGCTAAGCTGATTGACATGCTTAAATATGCTGACTGTATTCTCTGCAAAGAGACCCCCCCAACTTTCTTTCAAAAAAGTGTCCTAGGTATGACACCTAACTGCATCTGGTAGTGAGGTTTCAGTTCTAGAGATCTGGGGAGTGTGGAGTACCCTTTCATTGCCATAACTCCCAGGTTCACATTGACTCTGTGTTAGTACCCTTCTATGGGTCAAATCTGTTAGAAAACTATTTGTCTTTTATTGGACTTTGTGGTAATTTACTAAGCTTTTTGCTTAGATGTAGCACAAGGCCGCATGAATTGGGCACCTAATGAGAATTGAACTCACTCGTGTAGGTTTGCTAGTCTACCTTGCTAACCATTACACCACCCGAGGTGCCCTTTGTGCAATAAAACCCTAAAAAAGCTCTTAAACAACTGCACAAAAATATAAATGTACAATAAATGTGTTAGCTAATTTCTCAGCATAAAATAACCCTAGGAAAGTTGACATACTGTTAAAATCAACCAAAATATTTTGTTTTGAAAGTTTGTAGTAGCAAATTTTTTTTTTTTTTTTTTATTTTTAAACATATTGTAGACATTTGGATTTTGAAAAAAAAAAAAAAAAAAATTAGTTTTTGAAAGATATATATTAAATATTTTGATGTTTGAAAATTCCTTTAATATTATTTCCCTTGAACCATTCTGAAACTATTAATTGACAAATGTAAGGTTTAGGAAAATACAATTGATGTTCTGTTTTTTTTTTTTTTTTTTTTTTTTTTTTTTTTTGAAATTACATAAAGATATTATGGAATTAGCATATATTGATAAGAAAAAATAGCTTTTTTTTTTCTTTTTGTATATTGTTCTAGTTTGTAAGTACAAAGAAAAGACCTTTGGGTTTTCAAAAGATACTGAAAAACCAGTTTTCTAAAAATTTATTTAGAAAAAAAAATTACATCTTCTAATGTTTTAAAATTCTTTTAGTATTGTTTCCTTTGAATAATTCTGAACCTTTTTCTTGTTTAGTATACAAATTTGAACATACAAAGAAAATGGGTTTTTGTTATATTTTGTTATCCATACTTCAGCTGTTTTATGAGTTTATATAAATTTTAGTGGTGTAATCAAAGTAATTTTGAATGACATGACCAAAAAAAAACAAAAAAACAAACAAACCACAAAACAATGTAAAACCTGTTTTAAGTATACAAAAATATTTTTTTTCTTTTGACTAACTTTGATACTATTGTAAAATTAAAGCTTTAAAGTTATTTAAAGTGTTATAATAGAGAAAAGTTGGCTGACAGTAGTCAAGGGTAACCTGAAGGCTCCCTTTTCAATAGTTACTACACCAAGGTGTAGGGGAGGGCACTACTCCGTTCTCTGGATTGCTCCACTTCCTTGATCTATACCTTATAATGCTGAGTGTTAAGCAAAGAGGCATCAAGTACCACTTTTAGAGTCATTGGTATGATTCAACCTGGGATTGAATCAAGGTCCATTGGCATAATGGTTAGTGTTTGCCATTGGTCCAAGAAGCCAGTGTTCAATCCCAGGTTGAGTCATACCAAGCTATTGAAAAGGGAGCTTTTGGGTCCCATTCAACTATGTTCCGTCAATAAAGATAGATAAAAAAATTGTTGCAGTACCTATTATAGATAATATTTTATTTTGATGTTTTTTGTTTTTGTTTTCTTCTAGTTTTTGATTTATTAATCAACTTTATTAATATATATTTCCTATTTTTGTTTCTACAGACCAATTTGATGTACAATGGAGATCCGAGATGTTTGGCCATTAACTTGATGTAACCTTCTCACCCTCCTGACAGCAGAGCTCAACTCTGACCCACCATCAAGGTAAATTACCATGGATGCTGAAAGCCTGCTTACTGTGAAATCTACGCAAACTTAACAACACGCCCACTTGAGGGTGGCCAGCTACAGTGACCAGGTGTGAGGAGAACCCAATTTATTATCTAGCCTGCACCACTTGACCACAGTCCTGGCTTGGACACCTTCGTCTGATACCGTTGCGACGATGACGAGTGCCGCCCGATTGGCTGTGAATGCTCTTACTGCCAGCGAACAGCTGGGCAGTAGCAGCGGCCTTTCGGCAACGGACTCTGTCAGCAGCAGCAGCGGTACAGGTACCAGTAGCAGTGGTGGGAGTTCCTCTGGCAAATCATTCAAATGCCAGTTTTGTGCCAAAGAGTTCCCCAAGTCCTGCAACCTGACGACCCACCTGCGCACCCACACTGGCGAAAAGCCTTACCTGTGTGGGGTGTGCCAACGGGGCTTCTCCCAGTCGGGCAGTCTTCACGTCCATCAACGTACACATACAGGTGAGAAGCCCTACAAATGTCACTTGTGTGACAAAAGGTTCGTGCAGGTCGGCAGCCTTAGCGTGCACCTTAAAATTCACACGGGGGAGCAACCGCATCAGTGCCATCTCTGTCAGCAGAGGTTTGCACAATCGAGCTCCCTTCGCCGGCACATCAAAATACACAATGGTGAGAAAAACTACAAGTGTAAGTTCTGCGCCAAGGACTTTGTGCAGTCGTCGCAGCTTGTGAAGCACACGCGCACGCATACGGGGGAGAAGCCCTATGCTTGCAAATACTGCGATAAGCGATTTTCGCAGTCTAACTCCCTCGAAATTCATCAACGCGTGCATACAGGCGAGCGGCCTTATAAGTGCGACTTCTGCGACAAGCGTTTCCCTCAGTCGTCCCTGCTGACTCGTCACATCCAGGTACACACGCGCGAGAACTTCTGCAAGTGCGACTTCTGTGACAAGCCATTTCCGCTTCAGAGCCTCCTGGATGAGCACATGCAGCTACACCGTGACAATCCTTTTGAATGTGAATATTGTAACAAATGTTTCTCAAAGGCAGCGCGCCTCATGGAGCATCTTAAAGAACATGCTGGTGAAGAGCCCTATCGGTGCCGGTTTTGTGACAAGACATTCACGCGCCACCGGAATCTGTGTCAGCATCTCAAATTCCACACTCGGCAGCGAGCTCTCGTCTTCCCGCAGGTCGAGAAGTTCTGGGAAGAGCTGCAGGACCCAAATGGTGTCAAGACCACTGCGTCGCATGCAGCTGTATGCGATGTGCTCACTCAGTCCTGCTTCAAGGATGATAATGACCTGTTTAAGACGATCGCGGCTGGGGCCCTCCGCGAAAAGATTCATCCTGGTGATACAGACACTACAGGTATGGAGTTAGCAGCTGATTTAGCAACTTGTTGCAAGAATGAGCAACATGTAGATGCCTGCGATGCGGCAGCTACTTCAGCTGCTGTAGCAGCTGCAGCAGCTGCCAATCGAAGGAACGGCTATCCGCCACGGCTAGAAGTGGATGTTAGCCACAAGAAAGCAGTCGGGCTGTCAGCCGAAATCCATTGCTGCGATGACCAAGACAACCCCAGTGTCTGTGATAATGCCACTGACGAGAACCAAGCCGCTGCTGCTGCAATTGACCAGGGCTATAAGCCACTTCAGGTTGACCTTCAAATGTCCGAGCAGGCCATCGGACATGGCGAGAAGACATGTAAAATGCTGTGCACCACAGACACAGACCCAACGCCAACTGTTGTGCATACATACATTTCCAGCTGTCCCGAGCAAGGGCACATTACCGCTGAGCTACCGGCTGGTGCCAAAGCTGTTGACCCTACTGCTGTTGTTACTGCTGGTGGTCCCTACCAGTGCGGTGAGACCATCATTACAGCTAATGCTGTGTTTGATGGCAGCGGCCTGCCCAAAACAAGTGGGGCATGTCTGGTTAGTTTACGCACTTGTGAGCCCAGTGTATTTACTAGTGCAACAGTCGCGGCAACGGCCCCTCCACCTACCGTCCACCTGGAGCGGGCCATGAGTGCCGAGTTGGCTGTGGTCGATCAGTTGGTGTCCCATAGCCAGACGCCTGTCAGACAAAAAGATGGCACAACCATGGATATTGGCAAGCCAAATTTGTTTGAATGTGACATGGATATTAAACTGTACTTACCTGATCGGGGAGAGGCTGCTGGCTCTGCTCTCTCTGTTACTACGGGTCATCCAGTGCAGTTGCAACAGCATCCTCACCATGTTGCACCTCCTGTCCCGCAGCCAACCGGGGTCGTCATAGCTCATCCTCCTCTCCCTTCACAACCCTCTGTCCACATCCCTGCCACGATGCGGGATACAAAACGAAAAGGCACCGACCTCTGCACTTTCACGTGCAAAGGTAACATGTATACTAAACCGAATGTTAATACTTTGCCCTCAGACTGTGTGGAAAAGGGACGTAGTCCAGGCTCGTACGATTGTGACCTGCCCCATGGCTACGGCTAGTATCCCCTTCCTTCCACACTCTGGGGGGGGCAGGCCCCATCTACCCCTGAAACCTACTCCACTGTATTTGTGAAATATTATCACGTTCCATTTTTGGATTATCAGTGATTTCTTTCATATGTGCGGGATTTTTTATTATTTTTTTTCTTTTTTTGGAGTAACAAACATTTTCTCCCTTCTCCCCATATTGTTACCCTTGTGGCTGTCACTTGCTGTTTGAAACAAACAGGACCCCAGTTTGTAATGATTGTAAGTCACATCCTATCATGTTACTCAAGTTATTATATATCAATCCTGAAAAATTGGATGAATGATTAAAAATTAAGTGATGCAGCCTGTTTGAAACCAGTACAGTCTTTTTCTGTATTGTATTATTTGAGATGGAATCCAGTCTCTCTCTCTCTCCCCTCTCCTCTTGCTCCCGTACTTGTTGTTTCCTCATTTTCACTGATCATAAGATTTTTTTTTCTTATGTGTTATTGACAAAGACAGCCATCCTCAATGTTAAAACTGGCAACCAGATGAATCAAGAACGAAATGAATGAACTTTGAAATTCTTTATATGATGAATAGGAGATTGAATTTAATGTGACACAACCTTTCATCTCATTTTCTGTAGATTGGTTCCAATGTTGGACTGTGGGGGTAGGTGTGGACCAGCCGCACTCACTTCTCTAAATGGACAAGCATCTCCGTTCCACTCTTCCTTCCCCTACCTAATTCAAATGTATCATTTTTGCTCTTTCCTTTTCTTTTCATTTTTTTTCTTTTAATTATTCTCCCCTTTTTAACCCTCCAGCATAGCACTCTCTCCTCAACATGTGACATATCTTGGTTATCTCTTGGAAACTGTATAAATGAGGGAAGGTATATTTAAAAAAAAAACTATTAAAATTGAAAAGAATAAGATGGTTTACAAAAAAAAAATTGTGCAAGAGATTCAACTCTTGAGTATTTAAGAGTTGTTTCCCTTGACTAGATTGTCAATATTTGCTGGGGCAAAAATACTGGACAGACAACAAAGAAAAAAAAAACATAAAGATGTTCTAGATGGCTTTGGCTTAGAGACTATGCTGCTAAAAAAAAAAATGGAAAAAGGAAAAAAAAAGGAAAAAGATGAAAAAACAAACAAACAAAAAAAAACGCAATTTAAAAAAACAAATATTCATAACTCTTCATTCATGATTTCAACACAAGGAATTTGGGTATTTTTTATGAAGAAATTTAGATCTTTCCCTCCCCTTTCATTTTTTTCCCTTTTCTCCTCTTTTTTCCCTCCAAGATCTTGTCTTGATTGAATACATGTTTGATGTCAATGAAAAGAAAACAAAAAAATATTTAACTGTTGTGTAGAATTTTACTTTGTTTTGTAGTATTACCCACCTAGTATCTCTTTTTCTTTCTTTCTTTTTCTTTTTTTTTCCTTTTTTTTTTCATAAAATTGTAAAATGAATAAATTTAAAAAAAATAGTAAATTGCAAAGTGATGCTGCACATCTGCAGATTTTGGTATTGCACCAATTACTGAGCAGTGTACCATTACCAATGCACAAATAATTGACTAAACTCCACCATCTCTAGTAACACTACGTAAAATCTCTGCACTGTCAGGACTGATTTTTGTACTGTTTATCATAGAGGTGGACCAAGAAGAAAGAAAAAAAAATAGAATCTTTTAATTTAAAAAAAAAGAAAAAAAAAAAAAAATTTTTTTCTCCTTCCATTCCCTTTTTTCTTTTCTGCATTCCTCTTCTTTCGCTCCTGCATGACTTTGGATGTTGTCCTGGTCTGTTATCTTCAGACTGTATACTACTACTACTACTACTATTACTACTGTTATTTCTACTTCTGCTGCTGCTACTGCTGTTGCACCCCCCTGTGTCTCCTCTTGTTGTCTTCCCTGTGTCTGGTAAAAGAATATTTATAGGTGCGAGATTTGTGACTGGCTCTTTACTGGCATCACCTCCCTACAACCATCTCAATGTTATTCTTAATGTTGTAGAAACAGTTGTAATAAATATTTTTGAAATTGTATCTGGTATTTTTTTTTTCTTTTATTAAAATAGATAAGAGAATATATTCTATCTAGTTGGCAGTTATATAAAACACTAGCTGATATACCTGTCTATGCCAGTAAGAGGTCAAGACTTGGATTGAAGATACTGTGTGACTGCCAGACAGCACCTTTCTCCCATTGCAACAAGAGAAGAGAGTTTGAGTAGTGCCTGCATGGTATTAGTTGTGAGGACCAGGGCCCTCTCATTGCTCATGTATACTTGCATAACTCCTGACTATATGTTAGATTAGTTTATCAGTGACACTTGAGAAATTTTATTTTAACATTTTTGTTTTTGTCCAGTTGTTAATTAATTAAGCAGTAATGCTACGTAATTATTTTACATCTCCAAATTGAAGAATTACCTATTATCCTAATTAGTAATACTCAATTAAATGTGAATAATTATTTTAATTCTCTTTCTTTTGGAAATTTGAATTCAGTTTGATTAGCAATGGCTTCTCACTAATTTTGTTAGAGACCTCTTCTCAAAAAGAGACCCTCTCCTTTCTTTCATGTGAAACAAACTTTTTTTTTTTTTTTTTTTCAAATGTTAAAACTGTTCTCTATCCATTAATTCATTGTCATTACTCCCAGGTTCTCTCTGACCTAGAGTGGTAGTACCTTTTCATGACCTCATCTATGGATCAAATAGAACTGTTTAATTATTTATTAAGGATTATTATCATTTAAGACCACATAAATGTGTGCAAATTATTTGTATTAGATAGGAACACTTAATACATGATAATTGTGTGGAAACTCTGCTCCCCAAGTTGACAACTACACAAAAAAATATGAATGTACAATGAACAAGATTCCCTAACCTCTAAGCATAAAATAACCCTAGATGTGTTGACATGCTGTTAAAATCAATCAATCTGCCCAGTATGCATACCGAATTTGGTAGATTGAGATCAAACCATTTGGTTGTCTTAATAGAAATTATTCCCAATTATTAATATTTGATGACCAAAGAAAGTTTATTTTTTCTTCTTTTAAATAATGATAAAAACTTCTATGTGAGAGGAAGTAATTCTTTTTTACTTGTTTTCCAAGGCCAGAAGCATAGAGATGCCGAGTGAGAATTGAATTCACTAACATTGGTTTTGTAGTCTAGCTTGTTCCCTAATAATGCTTCCATGACTTGTATGAGCATAAAATGTAAATAACAAAATCTGGTATCCGTTTATAGTTAAGTATTATTAAGAATAAAGAAAAGTGGCAGGGGTAAGAACATATATGGGTAACTTTTGTGGCTCTGACTTTTTGTGTGCTATACTTCATGATTATTCATAATGCTCATGTTTGGAGGGAGGGAAAGGATGAAAATAACTGTAAATAGAAATTAAAGAAAAAAAATGACAGTTTTATGTACCTCTTTCTGACGAATATTACCTCCAAAACTGAGCTTTGATAGAAAATATGTCACCATATTTGATAGTACTTATAAAGGAACAAGTTTTCAGTCAAAGACAAAAAAAAAAAAATTGCCAAATTGGTATCTCAAAAGATATTTCTGAGTTTCCGTATCTTCAAATACTGAACTCTGTAAAAAAATATCCAACATAGTTTCTTAAGAGTTCTTTCTTTTAAGTAAAAAAACATTTTTAATATTTTTTGTAGTTTGTACTAAATGTTTATATTTTTCTTTTTAGTGATATGATAATGTCTGATGAGGAATATTTTGTGAGGCCTGTTGCTCAAAATGATTACTCATGTGTAGAATCATAATCTTAATACTTTATACAGACTGCTCAAAAAATGTTTCTGCAACAAATTTTAACTGAAAAATGGAAGGTACCACATGTGGAGATATTAAAAAAGGTTTTCAACATAGAAGGGAAGGACTTAAAAGTTTTAATTTTTTAAATGATGTGCTTAATATATTGAACTGTAGAACATGGTTTGCTCTAAGTTTTTAATGTATAAATGCATACCTAAAAGAAATTAACAGGACGAAAGTAATATGATTAATGATTGCATTTATAATTTGTTTTAGATATATATAAATGAATGTTTTAAGCTCTGTAAAAAGAAGAAAATGGATTGAAGAATTTTATGGTTTGGTGCTTTTGAAATAAATTTCAAAATTTGTAACTAAGTATCTGATGTTTACTTTATCCACCTGATAAATGTAAGAGAACAAATATTTAGTGTTGCTATCAAAGATAGTACTTAATATTAATAAGCAGGGAGGTATTATTTAAAGTAAGGACTTGACAGGAAGCAAGTTTGGTTAAGAGTGGTATCAAAATAGGTCACTTTTGGAATTCTCATACCAGGCAATAAACCTAACCCTCCTGTCTTTAGAAAGGCAGTTGTGCAATGGGAAATAAGCTGATTTATTTTTAAAATTACACAACATATGAATATGCCATTTAAATAGATTTATTTTTATAAAAAGGTGGACTTGTTTGTTTATAATTGTTTTTGGAAAGTCTGCCTTCTAAATAAGTTCTTGGAACCCTGGTAATAATTTCATGGACCCCTGGGGGGGGTCCCATTATTGGAACGACATTTTAAAATAAAAACGTTGCACAAACTAATAAGAATTAGACAACTACATGTCCTAGTGTTCTTGGAAAAGGCATGAATCCATTTGTTCTCTCTCTAGTGATGGGTAAATAGAGCAGACTAGACTTTTTAGCCTTGGAATGACAACTGGTCAAAGAGGTTAACTCTGAATTCAAGTAAGTTGTATTTCAAATTAAAAATTGACCTTGGAGAATATGATAAAAAGGATACTTTAAAAACATTTCCATCAAAAGAATAGCACAAGTTGCATTTGTAACTGGAAAAATAGAACAGCTGATATGAGTATAGAGATTTTTTAAAAAGTTTACTTCGTGAGAAAAAGAGAATATCATTTTCCATAGAGATAGTACTACTGACAAAGGCCAAAAACTTGTTTGTAATATCAAAGAAAAATGTGAGAGAGTTTTAGCTTAAATCATCTGACTAAATTAATGGATCATGCTTTTTATTGCAGCTATAAACACAGGCATAAACAATGAAGTATGTAGTTTGTGTGAAGTTAATGTCTTCAAAAGGTAAATTTTTATCGTTCTTTGGTGGTCATTTCTTGTACTACAAATATAAACAATTTTTTAAAAATCTTTATTTTCAGGTAATAAAAAAATTCTAATATTGGTTTCAGGCAAGGAAATATTTACCTGGATATCAACTTTATATGGTTAAACAAAAGGATAAAGATTAAGTTTCCCTAACTTGACTGATACAACTTTGAACAGTATTTTTGCATTGTAAATTGATTCCTTTGCTAAAAACAAAGTTTGGGAAATTTCATAATGTTATATGCTAATATATTCTCTGGTCCTATTAGTTATAACAAGAAATTTTTAGTGAAGAATTTATGCAGTCAGGAACTTAATTAAATCAGAGTATTAAGTGCAATGTAAATCTAACCCATTTATCTCTGATTATAGAAATAACCACTATCAGTAACACTTTCATTAATTCCTGATAAATGACCACGTTTTCCTTATATCTACTGCATAATATTCTGATGATGTGCTTAAAACAAATTTCAGGTTAAAAAAAAATGAAATTTGGTGCTTATATTACCAAAATTATTATCAATAACTTTAAAATCATTTTTAGAGAAAAATGAGAAATTTTTTGCTACAAGTTACATATTAATAAAATTTGAATTTAATTTGCATATGAAGTGACATTGAGTGGTATTAAGTTTTAAATCTTAAGATGCTATATCACATGAGAGTAATGAAAAACCTTAACTTGTTTTTCTTAGAAGAAAAAAAAAAAAATTTTCAAAATAAATTAAGGATTTAGTCATAATTGAGAAACATTTTAAGTTATTTAAATTCATTTTGGCCAAAATTCACAGGTATGATAATTCATATAAAGAAGACCAATTTTGACTATCTTATTAAATATAGGTAGACTGAAAAAAGTTCTGGTAAAGTTATTTTAATAGCTTTTTTTTTAAAAAATCCTTAGCCTCTAATATAAAAAGAACGTTTGAAATAATACTGAATTACAATATAGTGAGATTTTTGTAATAACTCCGCAGATTTTCTTTGAAATTAAGTGGATACAAGAAATTTGAAAGTTACATAAAATTTGTAATGTGCATATGATAATATTCATTTGGTCATTTTATAATTTCAAGATATTTAAATTGATTTTTTTTTCTTTACAATGCATAAATGTTTTATACGAAAACATTTAATTTAAAAAAAAAATAATATAACCAGTTTTTCTGATTCCTAAAATGACTTATATCATAGGCTGTATATACAGTATATCTACATATCTTCTTATATCAAAGCCCAAACTATTAACTGAATGTTACATGATTGCACCAAGTCAAAATTGGAATAGCTCAATAATTATCTTTGCACATACAAATGTTATTAGGAACTATTTGGGTCTGGATGTACTAAAAATAAAAATCCTTTTGTAATTTTAGCTGCAACAATATCTGTGCCTAAAATGCTATCATAACTTTTCTTTATTAAGAAATTATCTTATAATTTGCTATAGAATTTGATCTTAATATTCTAATATAAAATATTGCACTCAAGCCAGGGTTCCAATGTCTAGATATGGAAATTGAAGTGTAATATTGAGATTGGAGGGTTTACAAAGAAGAGTAACAAAACTAATATAAAGAGTTAAGATTTGAGAAATCAGGATTAACTACTTTACAAGAAAGAAGAATGAGTGGTGATCTAACTTAAACTTTCAAAATAATGAAATTTCAAATTATGGTAGACATTTTTTTCAATATTTCTCTTCATACTGGAAATTTACTGTCAAGGCAGATTTCAAAAACTAAGTCTCTTAACCAATTGGAGTTTTTGCTAATAGAGTAATCTATTTTTTGAAAAAAATGCCTAATCAGATCAAAAATTTTCTGGGTGAGGGAATTAAATGCTTGTACAGTTAAAAATTTCAGCAGTTAACATAAGATCATATCTTTCATTCTGGTACTTTCCACTCTCTTTCCTTCCATAGAATTCTATCAAAAGAAAAACTTATAAAATCTATATCTGTATGAACAGTGGTACATTTTCTGTTAGTTTGTCCATAACTTCTGCTTTGATGAGAGTTTATCTGTGAAGAATGTAATATTGCTGCTCCCCAACATTTCTAGAAATTAAAAAAAAAAAAAAAAAAAAAAAAATCATCTATATATTTATAATATATTTTTTTTTTGTTTCATATTTGATACTTGTTGAAATAACTTTTCATCTGTATATATACCAATTTTTAAATAACCAACTGATTTCTATGGGTATAGATACAACATTCTGATTCTAGGCAAAGGTATTGGGGAGCAATATTCTAATCCTAGCCAGAGTGCACAGATACTACACTGATCCTAAGCAAGTCTTGAGAGTAATACTTTGATCCACAATGATGCTGTTTGTTTCCCCTTTGTATTAATGCCCTTGCAAAAGGCATGAATCCATCTGTTCTCCCAGCCAGCTATAGGTAAATAATAGAGCAGACTAGGTTCTAGTTTTGATGAAGCAACAAAAGTAGAAAAAAATCTCTGAATTTAAACCAGCTTTAGTCTGCTTAGAAATAGATGTGTCCCATCCTTCCTGGGGCAGAGGGGTTGAGTAAACATATACATTTTGATCAGAGAGTGTACAGATACTACATTTTGATCTTAGGTAAAAAATACTGGAGAATAACACTTATCCTAGATAAGAGTGTTAATTCATCTGCAACTAATCCCATCATTTTTTTAATGTTAGAAATGGAATAAAACAAACTCATTTTTATTAAGTTTATTAATCAACTAGCATTGGTCCCTATTGTCAATGGTGTCATATTTGATGGATGTTGTCTTGAGAACATGTTCAATTTGTTTTTCAAGAGAGTCATTTCAACTGGGCATGATTCAAATGCTTCTCCATCGACATTAAACCACATTTGTTGACCCTAAAAAGAAGAAAAAAGTTACATCACATTTTTTTTTGTGTATAAAAATAATAGTCATAAAATTTTCAAATGATATCCAACATTTACTAATCCAATATCTTTATTTCTATACAAATAAAACATTGTGCATATGTTACCAGCACTACTATACAATTTTATAGTTGCCATTGAGGAGGATTGGCTTGTCTCACAAGTGCATGAATACTCTCTTAAAGAATGTGGTCTCAAGTTCTTCAGTCAATTGCTTTAGGACCCAATGAGATGATATCCTAACTTCTCAGGATCATATACTTGTCTAATTGCTGCACGAAGACTCATTCTGATATCCCAACTTCTTGTGGATGACTTTTTAGGCCACTGAACATTTGCCTAATATTGTCAACAATAGAAGACAGCATTAATGCATTTTGAAGCTTCGATTCAAAAATGATAGATGGTGTAAACTATATATGTTTTGTAGAAAACCATTTAAAGTTTACACCCTCTATCATTTTTGAATGTTATCTTCTATTGTAATTTACTAAGCTTTTTGCTTAGATGCAGCATAAGGCCATTGGAATGGGGCACCCAATGAGAATCAAACTCACTTGTGTAGGTTCACTTGTCTAGCTTGCAAACCATTACACCACCCAAGGCGCTCTAATGTTATCTTCTGTTGTTGACAACATTGTGCTATGTTCAGTGGTCTGGAAAGTCATCCACAAGAATTTGGGATATCAGAATATGTCATTATGCAGTGATTAGGCAAGTGCATGAATCTCAATGAATAATTAGTGGAAAAGTAGTATATGCTGGTACCATATGCAAAACTAATAAATTCACCAAATTTTAAAATAGAAATTGACAGATCTGTTTCAACTTTATTAGTATTGGATTGAAATGCTTGCAACCATATAACTGGCTGAAAATTATTTGTATTAAGAATAATTACTTGAAGCCCCATTGGCATAATGGTTAGAGTGTTCGCCAAAGACTAAAAAAAAATGGTACTTGATGCCTCCTTGCTTAACACTCAGCATTATAAGGTGTGGATCAAGGGCAAAGGGCAATACAGGGAAAGAAGTAGCGCCCTCCCCTACATCTTGGTGTAGTAGCTATCAAAAAGGGAGCCTTCAGGTCATCCTCGACTGCGGTCACCACCTTTACAATTGTTTACAAAGGATTATAATTATTAATATTAGGTATTTGGAACCAAATAATTGTTTCTAAATTATTGCTGTTATATAGGAATACAGAAAACTATGTGCAAGCATAATTATAGACAAAAAAGAAAAGTGCACTTAAAAAAAAAAAAAAGATTGAAAATTATTGATATTAGACAGGAATACTTAATACTATATAAATGTGTGCAAACAAATGATTATTAAGTAGGAACAATTACTTAAAACTATAATTGTTTACAAATGACTATTATTAGTTACATGAAACTATGTAATTGCTGGTAATTGTGAACTTTATTAATGCATAAGCTCTTAAAAAGATATTGCAACAAAATATGAAGTGTTCACCTGTCAAAAATGATTGAAGGTAAATTTTTTGTACTGTATATAATTGGACACCATAATTATTTAACTAATTCCAGTATAAAATAACCCAAAGAGTTGATATGCCGTTAATATCAACAATTAATTCAACATAATCAAGGGAGGTAAGCCAGGCATTATCAAATTTTCAGTCTAAATTCAGTTATCTTGACTATCAATCAATGAGGTTAATTTGCATTTTTAAATAATTCTTGCAGATTTTAAGGCAGTGTTTCTCTAACAGGATTTGTATCCCTCAGGAGATTGATAGGTGCTGTTCGAGAGTGGTGAATAAAATCGTTTCAAAGGGGCTTAAAGTATTGATAAAGGATGAACAACACACTAAAGTCAAATTTCGACTTTCATTTTTTAACTACTTTGTAAAAGTTGAAAATGCTACAAATTAAAAATGTGTTTAGTTAATCAATAAATGTTAAGTTTAATGGACTTTTTAGATTAGATCATATTTTAAATGATTTTTAGTTTATCTTAACTGATGTATATTATTTTAATTATTCTTAATGTAATCATATCAAAATATAATGCAAGTTATGATACTTATTTCAATTATTGTTATAGGTTTGAGTGGGGTGCTAGAGATGTGGTCTAAGAGCCACGTGTGGCAGTTGGAAGAATATAGGAACCACTGCTTTAAAATAAGCCAAATTTTCAGACACTCATTTGAAACTTTATATTTTGTATCCAAGTCAAGCAATAGTTTCAATGCTAATGATCAATCTGACTGAATTTAAAACACTTTTGACCTACCTCTTTTTTCTCAGGTTTTAATCGTATTTTATGTGCCTTTAAGTGTTCATTATCTTCTGTTCCAAAGAACAAACTCTTTGACTTGATTCGGCGCCACCTAGAAAAAAAACCAAAACAATTTGATTTCATTTGAGCAAAGTTTCATTTAGGTGTAATTATTCAGGGTATATAAATCAAGCAAGCTTCATAAAAAATTGTGAATAAAAAACTTATCACTGACTGTTAGACACCCTGACAAGTAAAGCTCAAGTGAGGATGAAAACAACAAGTGAACTGCTGGAGTGCAGGAGATTGTCGACTTTACAACAGTTGATGGAAGAATCTGGTTTGGTGGTTGATGTGAACCTGACCTCATCAGATAAAAATCTAGCAGATAAGCTTACCTGCATACCGAAGAGGATACTTAAGATGATGAAACAAGAACTGCTGACATGTGCTGCCTTAACTATATTTACCAACCCCTCCGATTGGGCAGGATATGACACAAGGTCAATTTTTTTAAGTGGAGTTTAACAGGTTTGAATTCAGAGTTTTCCTTCTCCTAGACTAGTTGCCTCACCAAGGCTGAAGAACCTAGTCTGCCTTACTATTTACCCATAGCTGGAGGGAGAATAATTGGATTCATACTTTTCCCAAGGGTATTAATGCTAAGTGAAATGCAATCAGTCTCCTCCAGGATTTGAACTCGTGTCACCGTGTCCATTTCCTACGACGATAACCATTACACCACAGGCACCATGTGCTGCCTTAACAGACTAGTAAACCACTGAGCATATCTGCGCTATGCACTGAAGAAGTGGACATCCTGGAGTTTGGTGCACAACCTATTTTATCTGAAGAGTGTGTCCCACAGTTTCGAAGGCGACCATTAGATCAGCCATACAAACTTGTGAGGAGTGTCCTACAGTGGACTCTACCTTTCTTTCACTGAACCAGGGCAAACTCGAGGTTCATGGGTGATTGGGCTTGGATGTAACTAATTACAATGGCAAACATTTTCTAAAGATGACAGATTGCAGCCCAATGCGTTTCACTGGGTGGTGCCCACTATTATGCCAGAATGTGCTTTAAGTTATACGACAACTGAAATCTGTTTTCTGCGGACGTCGTCCTCTGCTTGAAATAGTAATGAATAATGCTGAGACTTTCAGGACTTCATGGCTGAATGATGAGTGTGAATATGATAACAGTATGTGTACACTCCAGAGGGTGTTTAAAAAAGTGTGTTTGTGAAGGAGTGTCTCCAGTGGAGCCTACCCATTTAGACTATTTTAAAAGATTTTTGTCAAAAATTATATACTACAAATATAATTACATTTCCTCTCTCATATATATATATAAACACACATCCATATATATTTTAGTACCCTAAGATCTAGTAGTTTCAATATGATTATATATATAATACAAATAAAATATTGAAACAACTAGATTTTAGGGTACTATAGAAATATATACAAAATAGCTCTAGAGAAAAAAAGTAACTACATCCTGAAAAATGGATAGCTAATCTATAAATTTAGTACTAAATTCTTACCCTTCTCCAATAACTTCAGTTTTACTAGGAGATTTAGGACCAATTCCAATTTTCAGGGATTTGTCAGGCTGAAAAAGAATCAAGAATTCATCATTTAAAGAAAAAATTTGTCGAAGTAAAGAATCAAATATATATATGTATATATTACTCACAAAAACATCTATATTCTATAAAATAGCATAAAATGCTAGAGTTGTCAATTCCTATTCATGTGTTCCCTGTCTGCTGCAGACCCCAAGTCTGTTAGGGACCAAACGTAATGAAAATATCAAAATTACCTTCCAGGGACAGTACATTGTGGAATTTGTGGGGACTGGAAGAACAGAGACATGTGAGAATGTACAATTAACTGGTACCCACAAAGTTAAAATAGTTCTGTTCCTGGTTAGTTGATGCATGTCTCTGCTTGTGGTGAATAAACCTAATCGTTTTGTTGTAAACTCATGAGTCTGTCTTTTTTCACTTTTGTTTACATATTTTCTTTGTACGTAAAAATATAACAAGTTCAATACCAATTATGATTTACCATGTTCCAAGGTTGATTTCTAGCAGAAAAGTTTGCCAACTAGCCGAGGCATCCAGTGTTGCACATATATCATAACTGTTTTTTAAAATTACCTTTAAATGACTTATAGTAAGTTTTTGTGTAGTTCTTTCTTTTGTATGTAATTACTAGCTGAAGTACCTGTCTATATTGCGTAAGAGGTTAAGACTTGGATCACAGTTAGTTATGTGGGAATTGAATCGAATGGGTTTTGGTATTGATGACTTGAAGGTTTGTTTTTTTAATATTCATTGTATCTGAGTACCAAAACTCACTGCTACAATTGTTTGAGTATGAAGGACAGAATTTGGACACTTGTAGCAAAGGAAGCATATCATGGTTCAATATTTCTTTATGCTAAACAACATAAAACAATTCATGAAAAATTAACAACATATTTACTGCCTGAGCAAATTTAACAGAATAATTATAGAAATGACACAAAATACTAAAATAAACATTATAGAGAAAAGTCCTATCATGCAGATGAAAAGTCTTTTAGAATGTGTTAGGAGTCCTAGATAGAATGGAAGTTGTCATGTGAAGACATATGTCAAAGCATTGCATCATGCACCATATGACACAAGGTTTGTTGGAGTGAGAGCTCCTTTTTGGGAAATCCACATACTCATGCATGCTTCTGGTTCTCAAGGCAGGATCATAGAGAGAGGTTTGACTTTGCTGGGCCCTTTTATATACTACTTTGGTCATGCCACCTAGTAACTATTAGAAGTATTACTTATAAGGAAAGGGATGTAATCCCTACAGTCATAATGACTATAAAACTATTCCTTAGTACTGGTGATGAGGATGTAAGTGTTATATGAAACTGCAGGATATGTTAAAAAATAGATTGGAAAGTTCTAAGTTGTCTAAATTTCTGAGACGAAGCTTGATGATTTTTATCATAAAGGGTTTTTGAACTATTGTCTTCATCTTTATTGTTATTTCCACAACGTTTCAGCCGACATGTCCTCTGGCCTTCTTCAGGTGTTTGTTGAACTCGGGAACCTATACGGAACTACGTCCTTTATTGAATCCATGGGGCTCACCTGTTCTGATTCCGTTAGCCATAATCAGTTACAAGTGTTCCTGTATTGTAACTTGACTGCAGTCAGGATTGAACCTGCAACCTCTTGTTATAGGAATACTTAACACTTGTACCTGATTATGGCTAACGGAATCAGAACAGGCGACCCCCATGGATTCAATAGAGGATGTAGTTTCAAGTCCCGTGTAGGTTCCCGAGTTCGACAAATAGCTGAAGAAGGCCGGAGGACATATCGGCTGAAACATTACGGAAATAACAATGAAGATGAAGTCAATAGTCCGAAAACCCTTCATAATGGAAAGATCTATTACTGGTATATAAGTAAGTAAAGTTGGCAACCTTAGTCAAGGGTGACCCAAAAGCTCCCTTGAAGTGTAGGGGAAGGCGCTACTCCATTCCTTGGATTGCTCCACTATCCTTGATCCTTACCTTACAATGCTGAGTGTTAAGCAAGGTGGCATCAATTACCATTTTTTGAGTCTTTGGTATGTCTCAACCTGAGATTGAACTCCAGTCTTCTGGACCATTGGTGAACACTCAACTCAAGTGGGTGGAGAGATACCTTAAAGTGTTACTCAGTGACCCTACGGATGATTTAAATCCATGACTATGATTTGGTTAAGAAGTCATGGGATCAGATGACATTCGGAAAATAGTTTGAACATTTACTTGGTTTTTGAACACTGAACTGAATATGTGCGAAGATTGCTGTATGCATATTTTCTAACAACAGCTCTGGGTAAATTGTAAAAAGAGGTAATTTAAAATACAATAAAGAAAGATGTGCACAAAGTTAAATAGTTGTTTATCTTTCCTGGCAAGAAACCTTCTCTGAATTCATAGCACTGGTCTATAATGAAATGAAAGGGGTTGGACCATCATCATCAAACACAACATGGATGGTCATCAGCCAATGTAAGATAACAGAGTAATATCTAATAATGGGGCCCTAACAGATACATATATATATATGCCCCGAAAAGTCCTAGAATTTTGTGTAAAATCATTGTTCAAAAATACCCTGATGGAGTCTTTAAACAATTTATTTCAAGAAATATTTCAGCTTTGTTCAACACACACAATTTGTTTTTTTTAAAGATTAGATTTATAACCTTGTACTTGTTTTTAACCATTCTCTGGTTATTGTCAAAAACAAGGAGGAGATATGGGTGTTGTCATCTGTGGACAGTCCTTATTCTCTCTTAATCCTTATATATGTTCCCTAGTAAGAAAAAAGAAAATTCCCTTGTCTTTCACATTCGAAAAGGCTTATATAAACAGACAAACACACACACACATATATATAAAGAGGTGCATGCAGTATAATGGATATCATCGTTGGAAATGTAGACAACCTGAATTTAAATCCTGGATGAGGTTGTTTGCATTACACATAGTGCTAATACCCTTGGAAAGAGCATAAATCCAACTATTCTCCCTTCAGATATGGGTAAAAAATAGTAGGGCAGACTGGACTCTTTAACCTTGGTATGGCAACTTTTCAAGGAAAAAAAAAACTGACCTTGTGTCACATCCTGCTTGTGCAGAGGGATTAGGTAAATACATACATATATGGTAAGAAATAGGACTTGAAAACCTGAAGTTGGTGTTACAATTGTTTTATTTCCTGTGTAATAATTTGCTTTTCATGATACATGCATTTTCAAATACAACTGAAAATGTTTTGAAACCATATACACTGTTGTTCTATTTATCAAAAGTGTATACATTGTGATATTTTGTAACTGAAACTTTTAAAATAGAAAATGATAAATAGAACAATAGTATCAGTATATTTTTGAACATTTCAAAACCTTTACAGTTATGTGTGAAAATACTCATATGCTAAAGGCAAGAAACTTTACACAAGAAAAACCAAATTTTAACACAGGTTTTCAATTCTTATTTCTCACCATTCTGTCAGATATTATATAATTACAACCAAAATTTAACACTAAAAGTGTTTTTAATCACTAAAATCTTTACAGCACCCGATGCTTAACAATGCAGAGCCATAACATAATATTTTCAAATACTAAATATTACAATATCTTCAACTATAAAATAGAATGACAAGAAAATGTTAATACTAGCTCACCATAGAATCAGGAATGTGAAATTTAGTTGTGAATTTTTATAAAGTTTTTAAAGTTATTCTATTTTAGAGTTGAAAATATATATATATATAAATATTTTCAACTCTCTCTTTCTCTCTCTCTCTCTATATATATATTTATCTCTTAATATAAAATCATGGGACATCAATTGAAAAAATCGTAAAAAACAAAAAAAAACAAAACAAAAAACAACAACTTTGTAATGAAATCTGCAAAAGATTATATATATATATATATATATATATATATACCAGCCCATTTGCATTATGGTTAGAGTGTTTACAAATGGTCCGAGAGACTAGGGTTCAATCCCAGATTGTGTCATACCAAAGACTCCAAAAAATAGTACTTGGGGCCTCCTTGCTTAACACTTAGCATTATAAGGTATGGATCAAAGACAAGTGGAGCAATCCAGAGAAAGGAGTAGCGCCCTCCCCTACACCTTGGTTTAGTAGCTACTGAAAAAAGAGTTTTTGGGTCACCCTTGACTACAATTGGCCAACTTACTATATATATATATATATATATATATATAAAGTTTTTTTGTTGTAGGTCTAAAGAGAGAAAAAAGTAAATATTTCGAAATGAATAGATTCATTAAGAGATTTGTATTTTTTTCAAGAATTATTTATTTCATTCTTACATATGTGTATGTTTCTAGTGGTTGCTTTTGTCAGAGAACATATGTGGTACAAGGCCATATGAATGGGGCACCCCATTAGACTGACTAATAATCTAACTCAAGAATAAAAATATGACCTATGGTGAAATACTATTTACACTGAAAAAGATATAAACTTACC
Source organism: Sepioteuthis lessoniana (assembly GCA_963585895.1). Taxonomy (NCBI): domain Eukaryota; kingdom Metazoa; phylum Mollusca; class Cephalopoda; order Myopsida; family Loliginidae; genus Sepioteuthis; species Sepioteuthis lessoniana. Next base: position 81,726,551 of record OY757915.1, read on the forward strand.
TTATTCTGGCACAAAGCTACAATTGTAGAATAATTAGTGAGGAATAAACTTACTAGGAATAGCTTGTGAGACTTATTTGCTATCTATTGCTTTATGTTTAAACATTCTCTTTATTTTTCTTATTTCCTGGTTTTGTTTCTTAAAATATAAATTGACCAATAATCATCTTTACATTTTTTTAAATACTCACACTTACACCTTCATCATAGTTGCTAGACATAACAGTCAGCTCAACGGTAGATAATTCTCGTTTTACCCAATCTTCTTCGGTTATTTGATAAATTTCTTCATAGTCTTCATCTACAAAATAAAGAAACAATATATTAACACACAATCAATAAGATATTCATTGCTGTGTATCAATTACATAATACTCCACAATGAATTCACATGGAAGCTCATTGGATGTAAGAAGAAAGATAGCTATAACTTCTTCAGCTTTTCTATGATTTTAAGATAAAAAATGTTCTAGGCTATAAATTTTTAGATATAGAGTAGAAGAAAATAAAATTTTCATGATGGTTTCAACAATTTTCTCAAATTGTACAGAATGTTTTATAAATTTGAAAAGAAGCAAAAGAATCTAAAATTGAGTATTACTTAAAGACAGCCATCGACGGCCATTAAGTTTAATACCAAGTTATATTCTATTTATAAAATGTATATTATAATTAATTGCAATTAAAATAGACAAATAATAAATGAATCAGGAGAAATACTCTAAATTTAACATTTAGTAGGTATCTCCCTTGAGAAAGTATAATAATTAGAGTAAGCACAAATGAAGACCCCAAACAGTTATTAAGTTGCAAATTGGATTGGAAATTTTTTCTCTAAGCAGAAAATTAGTGTAATGGTTATCATCAGACGATATGGAATTGGTAATCCATGCTCAAATCCTGGACAAAGTTATTTGTGTTTCTCTTTGTGCTAATTCCCGAATGAAAGGCATGAATCCATCTCTTCTCCCTACAGCTATAGGTAAATAGTAGGGCAGATGGGATTCTTTAACCTTAGTTAAGCAACAAGTCTAGAAGAAAAACTCTGAATTCTAACCAGCTTTACACTGCTTAAAAATTGACCTTGTGTCATATCCTGCTTATGGTAGAGAGGGTGAGTAAATACAAAAATATAAAAATTGGAGTATTATAATTTTCACATAGTACAATTGTGATATGTTCAGAGACTTTTTTTTCCTTGTGTTTAGCACTCACCTTTGGGAGCAATTCTTGATTTGAAAAAGAAACTAAATAATGACCAGTTTCTTCCTTTCTCAACTTGCTGGGCCTTTTCTTTAGTGAGGACTCTCTTTATTCTGAGGGGTGCTGTAGCTGGAATGTACTCCATATCCAGTTTGACATCAGGTGGCCATTCGTACATTCCTGTGCGGAGGTATGTCCAACGTGACTTTAGAGGCCCAAAATACCAGTACCTAATAAGGAAATGAGTAAGAATCCAGTCAATCAAGAAATGTATATTTGTAGATCTGCAACATGATTGAATTTCTATCAATAGTTAGAAATTGCTTAATCGAGCACATGGCCATTGCTTATGGTAGCTGCAGTTAATAATAAGACATTCATCTTAGTTTTGAACAGATTTACTGCAGCTTAAGTTCAACTTTAAACATCATTGATAATTTTTCTCAGAATTCTGAGATTAGTAATTTTCATTTTTATACACTAATGTACTGCATCTTATTAATAATTATAGTCAAACCATTTTTGTTATTTTGACGGCTTTCACTTATCCAAAAAAAAAAAGAATATACTACTTTACTTGTCTCTGATGGAAGTGGCTATTTGTAATTAGAGTTGTGCAGAACAAACCAGTGAAAGGCTGGAGGATATAATGGCTGAAACTTTGTGACACAAACAAGCAAGATAAGAATATCTATTGGATTGGTTTGGTTTATTTTTCAATGGCATATCAACTCCTAATGGTTTATCTAATACCAAAATTTGATTTATCAGTAAATGATTGATTATAATCATAACTGTATTTTCAATGTTCAATTGAATTTCTTTTGAATTAGACTTTTTTTATTTATTCATAATCATTTGTTTGTACAAAGCTATCAAATATTCCTATATAATACAAATAATCTGCAAACAGAAGTATGGTTTAAAGTAACTATTCCTAGTTGATAAAATCATTTATTTCACACAGTTGAATAGTTTCAAGTCACTAATAATAATAACCCTTAGTAAACAATTATAGCATCTTTGCTAATGGGCTGGGAGACCGGGGTTCAATCTCAGGTTGAGTCATACCAAAGACTCAAAAAAATGGTACTTGATACCGCCTTGCTTAACACTCAGTATTATAAGTGGAGCAATCCGGGGAATGGAGTAGTGCCCTCCCCTACACTTTAGTGTAGTAGCTATTGAAAAGGGAGCCTTTAGGTCACCCTTGACTATAGTCACCAACTTTTCTTTATATGGTATCAAGGTTTGGTTGGGTTTTATGGCATATCAACCATTGTTGGTTATTTAATGCCAAATCCTGTCTTAACATATTAAATGATTTGTAAACTCATTTTGTAGATATGCTCCTTAACGAGCCTGAACTCATTCTTTTGTACACAGTTAAATAGTTACAAATACCACAATCTAACATGAATATTTCTATTTACTATCAATCATTTGTTTGCCCATAGTTAAATGGTTCTATGAATTGCTAACAATTTAAACAGTCATTTGTTAACACACATTTAAATGATCAAACACTTCTATTTCTAACAATTCAATTTAGCATAAGTCATTTGTTTGCACACAGTTTAAATGTCAAACAGTTCTATTTGACCCATCGATCGGACCCTACTAGGTATTACCACCCAGACTCAAAGTTGACCTGGATGCAATGGCAATAAAGGGATACTTCATATTGCTCAGAGCTCTACTGACTGGAGCCTTGCAATCAGATGGTTTAATGTTATATCCAGGACACTTGTTGGGGAAGTCTCACCCCTCTGCAGAGATGCAGTTGGTGTATTCTACAGCTTCAACTGACTGGGGCTGTATATGGTATCAAGTATTCTTATATAATATGAATGATTTTTAAATACATCTATTAGACCCATAGATGGAACCCTAACAGGTACTACCTCCCTGAGTCAAAGTGGACCTGAGAGTAATGACAATGAAGGAGTACTCTACACTTTCCAGATCTCCAGGACTGGAGCCTCACCACCAGATGCAGTATAGTGTCATACTTTTTGGGGGGAGGTGTCTTACTCCTCTGTAGAAGATGTAGGATGAACACTTGTACGAGGAAAAGGTTAGCTTTTTATGATATAAACTATCTATAAATGGTTACCATTAAAGTAAATCAGTGTACAAATTCTAGGTTAAAAAATTCCTATGATGCTTGGTAAAATGTTTTTCTTTCATTCAGTTGAGTATGGCAGAAGATTAGAATAATTTGTATAGGAAACAGGAAAACATTCACTGTTACTCACTTTGATTTTCGTTCTTCGGCATCATTATAGACACCAAGTTGTAAACCAGACAATGCATAGGTGTCTTTACCATCTTCTGCCTGGAGAGGAAAAAGAAATGCACATCTATATAATATACATGGTGTTTCATAATATTTTATATCATTTGAGATGAACAGGATATTTCAGAAAAGTTGATGTTATTTTGTAATCTAATAACTTGACCATTTTGTGTAGAAATAATTTAAAAAATCTATGTTTAATATTTAAACACCTATTCTTTTCCAGTGAATGGTATTCCTATACTTGAAAAGAAAAAACTTAAAACATTAACATAGAATTTTAAGTTGTTTCTCCATATGCTGTTAAAATTTGAGATCATTTGAATGAAAATTGGTCAAGTGATTAGATTATGAAATGATATCAATTTTTCTGAAACACTGTATATACATCTTCATCCACTGAGTCAGTTGTGGAATAAAATCTGACAGAAAAGGAAGATAATATTGAAAAATAAATTGATGGCTTTCATTATAGAGATAGCTATTGTAAAAATAAAGTGAGAGAAAAGCTTTGTATCTATATGTGTATCAGTTAAGTTTTGGGTTTTTTTTAATATGAATTGTTTTGTTTAATATCTTATTGTTTTTTTTTAAGTCTTTTAGTATCCCACATTCATAGAGTATCAATTTGGTGAGGACAGGGGATATATTGTATAAACTTGGGCATAAATGGATAAAAGACATAAACACTAAAAGTGAAACTAAACAATTCCTATAAGGTTTAAAACTAAAGTTATATATATATATCCTATAAATAAATACACACCCAAACAATTTTTAATAAAATGTTTGATTTTGTTTTTTTTAAACCAAAGATACCAGGGTTTTATAATTTCTCATGGAACATTATACAATCAAAACAGATATTATCTGTTATTAAACTCTACAACATTGAAAATCTGAAACCAAAACCAAAAAAAAAACAAAAAAAAACCCCCAAAAACAAAAACAAAAAAAAAACAATTTTGATTTGAAAATATACTTGATATATAGAATTTTGTGTTTGGGCATAGTTATTTTTGTATTAGTGCAATGTGTAATACAGTGTGTAATAAAACAGCCTCATTCAGGAATTGAATTTGGGTAGCTGAGTTCACTTCCAAGGACTATATATGCTATGCTATGTGTGCTTATTTTACTTAGGTGTAAAACTTACAATGAATAATTTTTGTCTTAATATCATTTTTCAAGATATCAATATTTTGAGTATGGTTGTGATTTTAAGATTGTTCAAATGAAGGACTTAGCAACAGAAAACTTACTTTGATTTCAAGGACATCAACAGGTTTGACTGTGGCTTCAACAACAGCCATGGCAGCATCCATAATGAATCTTAAAAAAATAAAAACATGAAAGTATTGTATGAAATGGAAAAGTAGAAAGATAGAGATGTGAAATATGATGACCTGGAAGTAACCTTGATGAAGAAGGGGTACCAAAGGGCTGTGTCTAATGTGATGACCTGAAAATGACCCTGATATCTACAGGTGCAGACTGAAGAAGTGTAGGTGTCTTTGAGGACCTCCTGGAAACCAAGCTGGCATAAATATATATCACTCAGCAGGGTGAGCTAGTTATTTACTAACCTTAACTTTGTTCAGCACAAAGCCAGAAGTATGGGGCAACCAGTGAGAATCAAACTTACTATCATAGGAAGGAGGTATGCATTTACCCAACCTCTCTGCTATGAGCAGGATGTAACAAGGTTAATTCTTAAGTGGAGTAAAAGTGGTTTGAATTCAGGGTTTTCCTTTTCCTAGAATGGTTGCCTAATTAAGGCTAAAGATCCCAGTTTGCTTTACAATTTACTCATTGCTGGGAACAGAAGTGATGGATTCAAGTCTTTCCCTAAGGGTATCAGTACAAAGTGAAATGCAAGCAGCCTTGTACAGGATTTGAACTCAGTTCGTTGACTTCATTTCCTATAACAATAACCATTACACTAAGTGTGCCTCCATCATAGGAGTAGGTAGTTGTTATTTACTAAACCCTGCTTAATCTGGCACACAGATCCCAGGTTGATTACAGTACCTACTATTATTCCTGATCACTTATCTCAGAATTGAACAGGCTGATAACTACTTAACTTTAGTGATTTGATGGTAACTAGAGCTTTCAACATTATTTGACTACAAATTGAAATGCTAAAATTTGTTAGTATCAATCTTTTCTTTGATGTGTAGGCATAAAATAAAAGATAATGGCAAACATTCTCTCACACATGGGCAGAGAAAGCAGTGAGTTTCAAAAGACAGAGACAAAAATTGTACCAAGAGTTAGAATTAGTAGACAATGGAAATTACTTCTTATCCAGCAAATGATTTGAAGACCTGGGATTGCTAATCAGCTTTTGAAAATAATAAAAATCAGTTTCTACAACTGATTGGTTGAATTTAACAGCATGTCAACCCATCTAGGGTTGTTTTATGCCTAGAGGTTAGGGAATTACATTCATTGTAAATTCATATTGTGTAATTATTTCTTCAGAGTATTTCTTGCACATAGTCCTATTGAATAAAAATCATTTTTTAACAGATCCATTTGATCCATAGATAGGACCCTAACATGTACTATCACTTCAGGTTATAGTCGGCCAGGGAGTAATGCCAATATTCAGGTACTTCACACTCCTTAGAAATGGAGCCTAACCATCAGACGTAGTTTAGTGTCATATCCAGGACACCCCTGGGGGGGGGGCTTATTCATCTGCAGGAAATACTGTCAACATATTTTAAAAACATGATAGGCAAGTTTCTACAATCGTCTGAAAGATTTCTCTATTACTGTTTCTTTTCACCATAAGATGGTCACCCCAGTACTCATGTTTCGCTGTGGACAACACAACAAGAATCTTTTAGGTTGAAGGTAAGTTAATAGAGAATGTAACAGCTATATACCTCACTTGATTAGGATCCTCACCAAAAAGCCGTCGAGCAAAACGGTTTGTACGACCCAAGGGCAGAACTCCTAAAGTGACATTTCGGCAAAAAGCCTGCAAAAAAAAAAAAAAAAAAAAGAAAGAAAAAAAGCCATATTAAAATTAATCAATGATGAGTTGTATAGATTAATGTTAATATTATTACAAACTCTAATAATTATTTTGTATTACATCTATCCCATCATAGTCATTACATTTGGTGCATAAAATATATATGAAAATGTAACACCTGTTATGGGACAGAGGTAAGTTGGCGGCCATAGTCAAGGGCGACCAGAAGGCTCCCTTTTCAATAGCTACTACACTGAGGTGTAGGGGAGGGCGCTACTCCTTTCCCTGGATTGAACCCAGGTCTCCCGGACCACTGGCAAACACCCTACCCACTAGGCCAATGAGCTGGTTGTGGTTGGTTTTACAGCATGTCAACCCTCATTGGGTTGTTTTATGCCAAAATCAGTTTAACAATTATGGTCTCTAATTATATAGAGTACAAAAATGTATCTTCACAAATATTTTAAACAGGTAAACACTTCACATTCAGTTGCAATATCAAAACTTTAAGCGCCAATGTATTAATGTAGTTCAAAATCATTGTTAACATCATCTCAAACAGATATATTTAATCCATAGATAGGACCCTAACAGGTACTAATGTAATATTATGGACGGGCGCTGTCATTAAATCGGCGATCTCAAGGTTAAAGAACATTCGAGCACATCAGCTGTTATCAGTCATTGGGTACAAAGGTCTAATGATCAAAAATGTCACAAACCTCGCTAGTGCAGGCAGAGTGACCTGTAGAGAAAAAGCGTGATTTTAATATAATCACGCGTAAACTTTCACATGTTGCACTACTGTTCCACTAGTGAGCATCGAACCTTTGGGAACCTTTGAATTGATTCCATCAAATATAAGAAAATCAAGTAGCAAGATTTTGGCAGTTCAAGACAGGTTTTCAAACAGGTTTCAACAGAGGTGCATGCTGCATGACACATGTTATAGCCTAGCCTGTCATAGCAATTCGACTGATTAGATAAACATCCACAGGCCGATGATAAAAACGCCGACACCATCGTCAAGAAGAGGAAGGTGAACCTTTTCTACGAATGCTAGCTAAAGTGCACAGAGGGAAAGACTGATAAAGAAAGAAGACGTTTGATAGCGACGACAAAAAGAAAAAAAAAAAAAAAAAAAAAGAAAAAAGAGAAGGTGAGGAAGAACGTTATTGAACAAATTTTTTAACAACAGTCTGCTGTAATTCCCAAGAATAAAGCGACTACTATTTTCTTCCTTGAGATTCAAGTTTCGAGTGTTTCTTTTCTGTGAATTCATTTCTTTTTGTCAGACACAACGTTTTAATTTTTTTTGTCTCATACTACACTATCGTTTTAAGTCAGAGTGGATCTGGGAGCAATGGCAACACACTCTGCAGAGCTTCAGTACTGGAGCCTCAACACAAAAATACAACTTATTGTCATACCAGAACTCCTCTTCAATTATTGGTGTTACATTTGGTATATAAGTAAGTAAAGTTGTAGTCAAGGGCGACCAGAAGGCTCCCTTTTCGATAGCTACTACACCAAGGTGTAGGGGAGGGCACTACTCCTTTCCCTGGATTGCTCCACTTTACCCTTGATACATATCTTATATTGCTGAGTGTTAAGCAAGTTGGTATTAAGTACCATTTTTAAAGTCTTTGGTATGACTCGACCTGGGATTGAACCCAGGTCTCCCAGACCATTGGCGAACACTCTACTCACTAGACTAATGAGTAATTATAGGGTAGGTAGTATCTTTTAAAGAAAAAAAAAAAAAAAGCTCAAAACTATGACACCTTTAATAAAAAACTGATCACTACGGGAATATTTTAGATTTTAACGTTATAATCTAAGCATATGCTGTTTATGAAGTTTTCCTTATAATTTTAGGTTTGGTTAGACATTAAAAAAACAACTTTCATGGTAGAAAACAGGTATAGCACCTTTTCCTATTTGCAAATAGAAACATTCTACATCTTTAACTCTGTCAACTGTTCTTTAACTCTTAACTTCCTGCTAAGAATTTCTAAAATAAGGATTTTGAGAATGAAGACTCAAATAGGTGGTTTGTTTTTAACAATATATAATATCTATTATTATTATTATTATGATGATTTTGCTTTTTACAGGTTTTTCACATCAGTTTTAAGAGGGTGGTTTTCACTGAAGTCTGAGTAATAGCAAATCTCAACTCTCTAGGACTCTTCTCAGTATACTAGCTGATTTTAGCAGTGCTGTGGTCTGAACAGTCTCAATTCTTCCCATGATCTTCAGTTCCTCTATTTTTTTTTCCAGGTTCTTTAAGTGGTTTACTACAGTGATAACTCATTTATTTGCTTGCCCATCAATAATTACAGCAACCAATAGTGATGATAAATACACAATGAATACTGACTCTTACCGTATCTTTCTTTCTCATTATACCAGTCACTGTCTGGAAAAGTGAAAAAAAGATAAATGAATCAATAGAAATGAAAAGTCAATTTAAATGTTTATTTTTTACAAATATTAGACAAATAGATAGGTAAATTATTTACTTATTCTTTTTGCTTACTACTGTGGCATACCATAGTCAAGATAAGTGGCAAGTGGGCATCATGTAAAGAGAGCTGGATTCATGCCTTTCTCAACTATAAAATAAGATGGTTTTTTATATTTTTATTAGAACAAAATGCTTAAAATATTTTTAGAAAATAAAGCAAATTCCAGTCTAATTTGCGAATAGTAACAGTGGTCCATGATGATATTGATGCTTCTAGTTAGGAGAGTAAAGGATTCTAATTAACATTTCATAGTTATCTTTGTTATATTGATAATTAAGAGGATTAAAAAATGATATTCAACAGTGAATGCAGCCACTACAAAATTGTAATCTAATTGCAAACTGGACTGGAAATTTCTTTATTCTCTAAGAGAATGTCAAGTGTGTTGCCCTAATAAAAATCTTACTATGATGTGCTGTTTTTGCTAAGATAGTTATGTATGTATGTACACACACACACACACACACACACACACACACACACACACACACACATATACATATATATATATATATATTAGAGAGAGAGAGAGAAAGAGAGAAATGCACATTTTCAATCATACATCCTAGATGCATTAAGGAGGTCTTCAGTGATGCACTGTCTTCATCGCCAATTTTGGGTTATTTTTGCATCATATCGGCGCCGACAGAAACCCCGGCATGACTCTGGAAGAGCCAAGCCGCCTCCTTGATCGCGACGTGCTACGCTCGTGCCTCTACCAAAGCAAAAAAAATATTAATAAGGCCGGACTTTGGTCGTTCTTATCAACATCTGTCCTTCAGTAACATACATATATAACAAATATAATGACAATTGTAGTAATAGGTAGATAGTAAAATTTGTATATTTACCTCAAGCAGGGTTCCATCACCTCCAGCCACAATGATTGCATCTGTTTCATCTTTCTCTAAAACAGTCAGGAATTGTTTTGCTTGGCCTTCATATTCCAACTAAAGAAAATAAAATTGATAAAAACACTTTTTTAAAAACACTGTAATAGCAGTGAAAAACTATGAAAACTCAGTATATAAAGAAAAGATTTTTTTGTATTTAAGTTTTTGAAAATTTGCCTTTTGGCAAATTATATACATTTTAATATTTATCAAGGCTATGGAAGAAACAAATAGTTTTTAATGTAATATCTAGCCTGGGAACATTATGAAATCCATTTATACTTTTTTTTAAAGAGAAATAAAAAAGAAATTGCTTTTAACTTGTCATGTCTCCTTGAATGTGTAGATTTTAAGCAGTCATTTAAAACTGAGGGGGAGTCCCCATAGCATAATGGTGTTGTAACTTGTATATTTGACTTAACAGAGAAAAGAAAAGAAACACATCAAATAGTACATAAGGAATTAGATTTTACTATGTTTTATTAGATTTTACAGAGAATGAACAATCAGTATTTCACAGGTGGCATTCTACAAGTTTCTTCTCTTTACTGCAGTCTTGTTTGAGGGTTGGCTATTCATAGAGGACAGATGATTCCAGTCTCTTGCCTTTAGATAGTATATGACAAGTGGCTAATGTGCTCGACATCCCACTCGAAGTAAGTGAGTTTGAACACAAGTTGCACTATTATATTTACTTTCAGACTAATACCCTTGGGAAAACAATGAATCCACTTATCCTCCCAGCTAGGGGTTCTGATATGATAGAAAAGATACAATTTTCAACATTCTTATCTATTTTTGATGATTACCCTCTGGCTATTAATTTTTAACATATACATGAACCAAATGTTTTATGCCAATTCAAATGTTTAGAGCATTTGAATTGATAAGGACAGTCACAATTTCACATAATTACATTACATAACAACTGTTATGATACGATATTAAGCTCTGAATATAATGTTATGATACAATATTACGATCTTGATATAATGCTATAATTTCATATTAAGATTTTAATAAAGAGCAACTTGAATTAAGAAGATGAAAGGTAAAACTAGTCATAATTAATAACAGAAAAAGGATGCTAACTTACCTTAATAACATCAACCTGGATACCAGCCAGGTTTAAAATAGGTGCTGCATTTTTTTCAAACAGTTTTACACCTTTCCTATGAGAAAAAAAAACAAGTAATCAAATTTTTTATTTTCACAAGTGATAAGAATTTTATTTTTCAGTTGTACTTTATAAATAACTTTGCTGTAGTTTATGAATAGGACTTTTTTTCTAATAGTTGTATTTTGTAAATTTTTAAAACAGTTTTACTTGATAAAAATGACTTTGCTGTACTTTATAAGTCTTTTTTAAACAGTTGTACTTCATAAATAACATCTTTTTTAAACAGTTGTACTTCATAAATAACATCTTTTTTAAACAGTTGTACTTCATAAATAACATCTTTTTTAAACAGTTGTACTTCATAAATAATATCTTTTTTAAACAGTTGTACTTCATAAATAACATCAAAATAATACATTTTGGACAATTTCATTAATTAGAATTTCAATAAGTCTATGTCTATATTTTACTAAAGAACTATCTGCCTTGATCATCAATATATATAAATAAAAATGGGAGAGATTAATAATATAGTTATTTGATTTGCTATATTTATAAAGAGTGTTTAATATTGATGATCCTATTTACCCAATCCCTCCACTCGGGCAGGATATGACACAAGGTCAATTTTTAAAGCGGAGTTTAGCAGGTTTGAATTCAGAGTTTTCCTTCTCCTAGACTAGTTGCCTCACCAAGGCTGAAGAACCTAGTCTGCCCTACTATTTACCCATAGCTGGAGGGAGAATAATTGGATTCATACCTTTCCCAAGGGTATTAGTGCATTGTGAAATGCAATCAGTCTTGTCCAGGAATTGAACTCGTATCGCCGTGTCCATATCCTGTGACGATAACCATTACACCACGGACACCTCCTAATATTGATGATAGAGCACATATAGATCTGAGTTTTGATTTGATGATTGCATAGACAAGAAACTGACAGTCACAAAGTGCTGTTAACTTTATTCAAACTTATATATATATATATATATATATATATATATAAAATATAAAACATTTTTTCTTTTTAGAAAAATTCAAATACTACCTCACAGAGAGCACATTCTCTCAGAGATTACATCAACCACTTACCCTCTGCTAACTGCAGGGTTAAGGAAAACCATCACTTTTCGGGGTCGCTGAGTAAGACTGATTGGCTTCAGACCATATTTCTGCAGAAGAAAAAATATTGAAATTTGAAACAACATACATATAAGTAAGTAATCATAATACTGAATGCACTTACCCTATCAAGGATGCATCACAAGGTCAGTATCATATAAGGGCTTGCACTTTTAATTTACTTATATATAAAATATAATGTAACTTTTTATATTTACTAGTCAGGCATAACAGAATAATGAGGGATTATGTTGTTATGGTAACATGAGACACTAATAGCTATTTGCATCTTAGTCCTACTAAACACATAAACAGATATACTAGGGTTTTTGCAATGTATTAGTAACCTGACCTCAGTACTGATTAATGAAAGAATTTGTTCCTGTAATAATGCTTTTGCATTATTATTATTATTATTATTATTATTACTATTTTGATAATTATCATAAAAAAAAGAAATTATCAAAAATCTTATTCATAATAACACTATGTAATAAAATTTTTATTTCATGAGTTCTCTGGCGAAGAAGTAATTGTGTTGCCATTAGCGTCTATTGCAAAACTCTTCGTAGTTGAATTGAGGTCTTGGCTACCGTTGAACGGATGTATGTAAACAATAGTAATTGTGATTCATAACCATTTAAAATTTACTTCGCAGCTAATATCTCCTTGTGGCTGAATGGTTAGAAGCTTTGGTTTGACGTTTGAGTCAACCGGGTTTCGATCCCAGCTACAGGAAGATACTGTCTAGCCACACTGATGAGTTCTGATAGAACGAAACAGATCTGTCTGTGGATGACTATATATAAAAGTAAAGTTGGTGACCATAGTCAAGTCCAACCTGAAGGCTTCCTTTCCATTAGCTACTACATCAAGGTGTAGAGGACGGAGCTACTCCTTTCCTTGGATTGCTCCACTTTATCCTTGATCTGTATCTTATAATGCAGAGTATTAAGCAAGAAGGCATCAATTTGAATTTTTTGAGTCTTTGGTATAACTCGGCCTAGGATTGAACCCCGGCCTCCGGGGCTATTAGCAAAACACTCTGGCCAATACATTTTATATATATATATATATATATATATAAACAGCAGTGCTATTAATAAAGCCTTCATCAGATAATGATTATGATATCGGGCATTATTTTGGAGCTGAAGCATTATATGTATAATTAGAAGTAATACTTACCAATGCTTCCTGACAATATTCTCTTCGTAAAGTTTCCGTGCTAAGAAAGAAAATTTGTTCAATTTTAGAAAAACAATCAATCATCAGTTATTGATTAACATCATGACAAATGAATTACTGATAAATAAACTTGAATCCTTTGTTAACTTTTAATCAAATTCAAGTAAAACATTTCAAGGGTTAAAATTATTGTGTTAGGAAAATGATAATTTAATGGTTGTTTTATAGAAACTTATTTAAAGACCATCTTTGTGGAGTACCTTTTCATTGCCATCACTTGCAGGTTCATTCTGACCCAGAATGATAGTACTCATTAGGGTCTCATTTATAAGTTAAATAGATCAGTTGAAAATGATTTCTATTAGATAGGAATACTTGAAACCATATAACTGTGTGCAAAGAAATGATTATTATAATTATTAAATAGAAATAGTTACAAGAAAATATATAATTACTTTGACATAAAATAAAGTAAAAAATGTTGACACGCTGTGAAACCAACTAACAAAACTATTCATTCAATATATTATAATTCCAAATAAATAAATACAGTAGTGGATGGAATCTGATTAGCATTTAACAGTTATCTCCCTTAAGAAATTATAATGTGCAAATGTTGACCCCACCATATTATTAAGTTACAATAGGAAATTATTTTCTTAGAGCCTTTTAATGTTATTTTGCTAGCAAAAGTCTTTTTTCTTTGTTGTGTTATGCTTACATAGAAACATTATTAGATCATTATAATATAGTTAATATTAATCATTGTTTTAGAAACAATATCAGTGTAACAACAAAAAAAAAGTATCAACCATTGTTTATTTTCAGAAATCGGATTTTAATTCTTTTTAGTGCTAGTTTTCAATTTAAGTTTTATTATCTATTGTTAGAATTTTAATTCTGTTTCAAAGACTTTTCTTTGTCATTCTTCAGGGCAATGTATAATCAATTCCTTCCTTCAGTCCGGATTGTGGATTCAAAATCGTTCTCGCTCTCTCTTTTTATATATATTTCTATCATAATTTTATAAATAAATGAACTGTAAATTTATTTATTTCTCAATAATTCTTAACTTAGCTCATTTTTTCCATATACATATATATATATATATATATATATATATAGGTATTATTCAGTCCAGTTAAACCGGAGTTGGGAGTAATTCCATCAGGACAAAAAAAACAAACCATTCAACAGTGGACATTTAAATTTTCCTGATAAAGAGCTCAATGTAACTGACATTACAGAGCAATAATTTCTTTAACAAAAAACAAAAACCGGGCACATTAGGATTATAAATTTATTTCCATCCTGTTATGGGTTTTTGATATAAATCAAAAATACACACAAAAAAAAAAATTAACAGGACTTCTTCAGATTTGAAAAAGTCTTGTTAATTTTTTTTTGTTTTTTGATTTATATCAAAAACCCATAACAGGATGGAAATAAATTTATAATCCTAATGTGACCGGTTTTTGTTTTTTCTTAAAAGATATATATATATATATATATATATATATATATATATATATATATATATATATATACCTATACACACACTACACTAAAATCAACCACTTTTTACCTAAGTGTCACGTATAAGCCTAAAAAGTAATACCATAATATTTACTTGTTTAATAAATGTTTGTATTGTGTATATCAGTTTTGTTGTTATTGCTTTGTGTATGTTATTGTTCACCACATTATTTTCAAAATCAGTTTAATGATAAACTATTTAAGGTGATTTAATCAAAAACCATAATAAACCACAAGAAATTTTCCTCTTACATAAATACATTTAAACCACAATATTGTTTTAATTACAAGAATCCACAGAAGCATAATTGTTTACACTGAACACGTGGTATAAAATTAAGTTTTTAATATTTCTCCATTTCATTTGTAGTGTATTTTTTAATCATACTTCATTAAAAAAGGCAATAATTTTTAGGGGTATTAATAATTTTTTTGGGAGGTGTTGGTTTCTTATTCTAGAAAATAAACAAATTATAAATAATCCAAATTTTATTTTGACAATTGAATTTATTTATGTTATTGAAGTTGTTGCCAGTGTTTCAGCTGATTTATTCTTCAAGTGTATAAAATGATTGATTGATTCTAACAGCATGTCAACCTGTCTAGGATTATTTTATGCTTAGATATTAGGAAATTGCATTCATATTGAATTAATTAATATTTACATTTTTTGTTTAGTTGTTTAAGAGATGTTTTGTACACAGTTATATCAAGTATTCCTATCTAATGCAAATAATTTGCATACAGTTGTATGGTTTTAAGCTCTCGCATCTAATAATAATTGTTTTCAATTAATTATTTCTATTTAATAATAATCATTTGTCTGTACGCAGTTATATGGTTTCAAGTAACTAATGATAATCCTGAGTAAACAATAATAGCTTCAAGTAACTATTCTTAATACAAATAAGTAAATTGGTGACATTAGTTGAAGGGTGACCCAAAGGCTTCCTTTTCAATAGCTACTACACCAATGTGTAGGGGAGGGCGCTACTCAATTCCCTGGATTGCTCCACTTTACCCTTAATCCTTACCTTATAATGCCAATTGTTAAGCAAGGCGGCAGCAAGTACAATTTTTTGAGTCTTTGGTATGACCCGACCTGGGATTGAAACCCGGTCTCTTGGACCATTGGCAAACATTCTACTCATAAGGCCAATACTAATGATTTTAAGTTGATCTATTTGACCCATAGTTTGGGCGCAAATAGGTACAACCATTGTGAACATAAAACAACTCCAGCCGACTGGAATTTAAATTCGGTTGGCCGATTTTGTTTTGGAAACGTTTACTCATGTTTTTTTTTTTTTTTTTTTTTTTATAGCTATTTTACTATTACTACTCAAAAATTATCGTAACCTCGAATAGAAGTTGAGAAGACTTGAATAAGGATTTTTGCTTTAAAATTTACAGGTTTAGACTTATTTTTGTAGTCAGGCGAAGGGTCCATTAACACTAAGAACAGAAGACCTCAGTCTCTAATAGACTAGCCCTGTCATTAAAGAAAGCTTACTGTCTGTCGCTAACTTTTAAAGAGGTGAAGGTTGAATCAACGGAAGTATTGTTTACCGAACTCTGCCCTCTCCCATGCCCATGATGGTAGGCCGAGTGGTGCCAAAAATAGCTCAGCTCTATCGGCATTCTCCTTTTGGGGCTCAGATAGGCCCTAACACTACTACCTTTTAGTGCAGTTAGGCACCTTGACGAGGTAGAGGTGGCAAACATTTGAAGGTGAGCCAAATAATCATTTCCGGTCAAAGATGAATGAAGGGATGGTCTTGACAGGTAAATAGATGAAATGACCAAAATTTCCCTCAGCAAAACCATCAGTGTCACCTTCATTTGATATACTTTAAAAAGTTTCATGCACTCGTGTTTTATACATTAACGTTGAATTTTCTCTTAAACCTGACCAACTAATATTCCCTTTCGTCAGTTAATCTTTTCTACAAGGATCCACGATGGTATTGGTGTATGAAGGAGGGCGGTGACTATTTAATTATAGTTCCTAAAAATAAACAAAACCAAGCAACACCGAAACAGGTAACACAATGTGTATATATACGACACCTGATAGCTAAAATTAAACGTAACAGCTCCTATTGCATTTTTGTCATCACAGGAATTAATTTTGAATTAATAAAATCAACATCTTTATTCTATATTAGATATAGGTTAGAATTCAAAGAATTAGTCTTTATATCATACCTTAGTGACTTAAATCTAAAAAAATAAAAATGAAATTTAACTGACTGCTACTACGAACGTTTCCAGGTGAGTGTGAGTGAATTTTTTGAACTACCTCATATCTACTCTCTTTAGGGAATACATACAAAAGATAATATACGAATATTAATGCAGTTATTCATAAAATGATAATTCATAATCGTAGAATTTTAAACGATACTTAAAAAATACAACAACAGAGTCTGGTATTATAAAAATGTTACAATGACCGGTCTTTTTTGTATTTACTACTGTCAATAGTCTCCTTATATTTCTTCAGAATCTCGACTTAGTCACGGAAAGGGTATTTTTGAGTATCTTTCTCTTAGGTCAAATTGTGTGAAAAAATCAATATACACATTATTAAAATCACATTGTAGTAGTTTTAGGATGAAGAGACCCTAGGTTGTTCAAATATGAGCCAAAAATCGTCATTCAATGAATTCAATTACAATTTCAACATATAATAATTTAATAATTGGAGCTTTTTAAGGATAAAACATTACATTAATTACATTTTCCAAAATGTAAAATATTACTACTAACTTGTACAAGTCTGTTGCATACTGAGCACCATATCCGATTGCCACACATCCCAAAATCGACTTTTTCCAATGGTTCCGAACAGTTTTGGCTGTCTTTACAACCCTAGACACGATCGAGGCCATTACAGCCAATTTTTGTCCTTTATACACTAAATATTCATTTGCTCAAACCTTGCTTTGAGCAACGATCACCCACCACACGTGGTAAAATAGAGGACACCGGTTTGAGGAAGTGTCCTTCAAATCTACCAAGGGCAGGTAAGTCAACATGGCTTGTCGTTTGTTGGGCATACAATCATCGCTTTTTTTAGCGAAGAATCAGTAAAAACAATTTAATCAGTCCGTGAATATGAATGAATTATTTTCATTAATTTCAAAATATTATTTTATTGATCAGAAAGCAGTGATCATTATAAATAAAGTATTCATTTAACGTGAACATTTTGAAAACTACGGATGACCAGAAGAATAAGAACGGTTTTTTCATCTAAAACAAGCTTTGTTTTGCTTTTTTTTGTCCGTGTCAGTTTTACGATGAAACAACAATGCTTATCAATGTAACTTTTTGGCATAAGGACTCAAAAGATCTCCCCTTGTGACATGGATTATGTGATGTTGATATCGAAGGTCATCCGAGAGTACCAAAGGTCAATCAATCCGGTTCTAAACGTTGGAAATAATTTTTTTCCAGAATTTTCTTCATTATTATTTACTAAGCTTTGCTCAGGTTACTTACAGTACCTGCTGTTGCTTAAGTGGTCATCAAAAGGTACTAAACTTAGCTTAGTTGTGACACAAAAACCGGAGTTATGGAGCACCCATCAAGAATCGAACTCACTAACAAGGGTCTGCTAAACCAGTTTGTTAAATATTATGTCACGTGAGGTGTCCAGAATTTGTTTTATTCATCCTTCTGACGAACGGCACAGGATCTATTACAGTAGAATTATTTGTAAAAACAGTGTGATGTAATAATTTCCATAAGAACAGTTTCAGACCTAAGACACTTTAATTTTAAAATTCTACCAAAAACCAAATTTTAATACGTTTTTTATTACGTATTTAATAATTGGCATTTTTTTCCAGAAATTTTGTTTCTGATTTCGAAAATTATTCTTAATTAAGATTATTTTTTAATTATTTTGGGGGATTACTTCCCTTATCTGTCAAAGATTCTGCTTATGACCACTAGAGGCGTGGTCAAAGCAGTATATAAGAAGGGCACGTGAAAGTGTAAATCTCTCTTATCACATGCGGCATGCCACGAAACAGACTTAACTCTTGTCGTATTGGACAGGAACTTTTTTTTTCCTCATCTCTCATTGAACATGATACCATAGAATAATACACTTTTTATATATGAAAGTTTTTCCCTCAAACTTCCATTTCCCTTATACGTATGTACGATACAGACATTTCTCTTTTTGTTGCTTATTTCACTATTTATGCATTCTAATAAGCTTGTTCAGGGAAAAATATGTTGTTAAACCAATGTGATTATTTTGTATTTATTCTGTATGGAGAAACTACATAATTACTCTACAATTCCTTGTTTAGATAATTTTTCTATCAAATCTATTGTATCATTTGGTTGGTTTGTTACTTTGTTTAATGGCATATCAACTTTTGTGGGTTATTTACTGCCAAAGCCATCCTTGTAGAAGGAAAGTAGTGGTAATCTTTAACCGGTAGCCAAAAGATAAAAAGGAAAGGTATTGAACCTTTTTATCTTTCGGCTATGGGTTAAAGATTACCACAACTTTCCTTCCGAAAGTGAACGTAAAAATATGGCTGGAGTTCAAATTTGCATAAGGGAGTGGGGTCTGTCCCCTTATTTTGAAAACTGTGCACAAATTGACCTGTTTCAATATCTATTGCAACATTAAAACACATTCCATAAATTTTTTAGAGTTTGAAACAGGATTTTGTTATAAAAACAATTTGAAAGATGTTGCTTTTCGTTGTTCCCTTCAACTGGAGTTTGAACTTGCTTAGTATGATATCATAGTCCAGCACTTTAGCCACTATGCCATGGGGACTTTCCTCGAAGATGATTTTCTGAGATTGTCATGTGACAGTCCATGGGTCACTTAACGAACACTCCTATTATACAAGGGAGACAATTATTTGTTATCTCCCTATGGTTCATATAGATTATTAAATTTTCGTGTATGCATAATGGAGTTTATTTTGTCTTTCCTTCTATTTTATTCAATGTTAATATATCACAGATATACTAATGCTAATATTAGTCCTTGGAGAGTGGGAACTGAGGGGATTAATAAAAAAATAAATAAAAAATAAATTCAAAAGTAGCAGTTCCCAGGAGGCCTCTTACAGGCAGCGAAATCTGCGCAGGTCTAGAGAGAGGAACATCCTGGCAGTTGGTGTACATGTTGATTGGGTCCCGAGGCTTGACAGTCAGTCATGTCTACTACTAGCTGTTGCCTTTGCTAAACATACCTCACTGAAAACACTGACTGGACATACAATAAACCTCTAACTCATAACCTACAGAAAATGACTAATATATTTCAACGCTTTGTCTACTGATTCTGGAAAATCTTTCTCATACGGAATAGCTGTTCAACCCTAAAATAAAGTTTGAGTTAAAAGGTATCTTTGTCTCATTCCTTCTTTCTTTAATTCTCTTGCAGCCTTCCACAGACACAGAAGATGACAAATTCCTATAATGCATTAATCTATTGAAGAGAAAATCTAACAGAATATTTCGGTAAGGAAAAACAAAGTCCATTTAGACTATAATGACATACATTTTATATACAGACATAGTATACATAGTTAAGAAACATGACATGCATAGTACACATAATTAAGAAATATGACATACTGTCCCAAAGTGTAAAAAGGTACATAAGCAGTTCACAGAATTAACAGGCCGATAGCAGCAGTTAAAAACTCTCATTTTTCTGGTGTAGGGATCCATGAGGAACAATTTGCACGCATGTACTGCTCGCAAAAGTGGAGACAAAAGGCAGGTCTTTTCCAGTCGGTGTCTGCCATCAAAAAGATAGATAAAACTCGCTTCTCGAAAAATCACGTGACTACAGGTCCCGTGATTCTCGCAAGCTCCGCCGATAACTCCCAAAAAGGGAGACCACTATGTTTAGTTCCCCAACAAATGAAACCTTTTCTATATCCCCTTATTTTACCTACCACCGAGCATTTCAATATCTTCAATATAGTTTATAAAGCAGAAAGCTAGAAAATTTCTAAAATCCAATATTATAAAACAGTTGAAAACAATACAGATTTCGATCCTCACGAGACTTCACAAGTATCATAGTCTGATAACAAATAATTCATTTTTTTAATAAAATCTTTTTAGTTTGATTTATGGGGGTTAAGAAGATTTTGTTATATATACATTCATGGTTGTTGGTTATTGATGTCAGTTGCTGAGTTCTATGGAGATAATTTTGAGTTTCGTATCTGACTGCTTTTTCTTCTTATCCCATTAAGTTGTTGTCTTCTTTGTCTGTGGAAGGCTGCAAGGGAAATAAAGAAAGAAGGAAAGCAACAAGGATACCTCTTAACTCAAAACTTTATTTTGAGGTTCACGACTATTTCATGATGTGAAACATTTTCCTGAACCTGTAGAAGTAGTTGCATTTTCCAAAGTGTTGAAATATATTATAGTCATTTTCTGGGAATTATAAGTCTGAAGTTTGTCGTTTATCCTGTGGGTGTTTTCATTGAGGTATGTCAGCAGAAGCGGTTTACTAACAAGAGACATGGCTGACAATCAGGCCCTGGGATTCAATCAGCGTGTGAGTTCACAACTAGCAGCTGAGAGAAATAGGCCAGTCCAGTACTAACGGTGACTGCTTAGTGAAAAAGGTTTTTCGATTCAACGCCAGGATGCCCCTTTCTTTAGGCATGGGTTATTTTTGCTTCCTGTCAGAGGGCCCCTTGGAAACAGCTACATTTTTTGAATTTATTTTTCTTTTTCATTCTCTTTTTTATTAATCCCAACAAATAGATGCTTTTTAGTTTAATTAAACGCTTGATTGATGCTGCTCTTGTTGACTGCAGGTTAGGAGTCATACTTGCACGAAGCTGAAAAAAATAACAGGAGTCTCTGATTTACATGCTAAGGATCATAAGGTCAGCTTGTAAAGTAGGCAGCTGTGTTCTCATTGGTTGATAAGTGTTATATCATAAGAAAAAGACAGAGTGAGAGTTCTTTCTTGAAGATTCTATTTGCTATTGGGGTTTCAGTGCCCATCAGTGTCAGTTGAAATAGATTGGATTATTCCAAGCATACAGTACTTCCCAGAGTGTTTAGCACTGACATGGGCAACCTTTCTTAAGAAGTGGGCAGCATGAGACATGACTCATTATCAGGTAGGCCGTATTATCAAAAAAATTCATAGTAATTTTTTGTTGAAGGTACTTCAACCATTTTTCATTACAGAAGAACATATGTGAGAGCATCTATCTTAGAAATAGGGA
Source organism: Sepioteuthis lessoniana (assembly GCA_963585895.1). Taxonomy (NCBI): domain Eukaryota; kingdom Metazoa; phylum Mollusca; class Cephalopoda; order Myopsida; family Loliginidae; genus Sepioteuthis; species Sepioteuthis lessoniana. Next base: position 81,748,678 of record OY757915.1, read on the forward strand.
AAAGTTGATTTTTTTTCTCTTTGGTAAAAGGATCTTTTCTATAAAAAATCTAAGTCTTAGGGATGCCATTCAGAAAGCACCATGGGTCACATATGACACAGGTTTGCTCATAATTGTTATTGTCATTGATATTGAATAGGTGACCTGAGTGCGAATCATGGAAAGGCTGTTTGCATTTCACTTTGCACTAATGACCTTTGTGGTCTTATCACTGGTAGGACTATATGCGACTTCTGACTGGTTGCTTTGTCAATATTTTTGTGCTCATGTTTTGTTTTTAAAGATCTGAAGAACCGGAATCAATGCAACTTACTTGGAACATCTAGTGACAGGTTGGAAGGTTAATCAGAATGAGTTGCTTAGGACATTGCCAACTTAAAAAATGAGACAAATCTCCAGTATCAATAACAATATAGGTTTTTATTGCAATATAATTATGTAGCCACATACAATTGTATAAGAAAAGGTTTCACACAATAGGTAGAAGAGAAAAGACATGGTGAGAAATTTGGCTGGTGTTTTTTGCTTTATGCTAATTTGCATGGAGTTTTTCTGTGGCAAAGATGGTTTTGTGCTGACTGAAGCATTTTAGATGCCTATAACTTTGATACTTCTTTTGTCAGTTTTCTTCCGATAGTATGGTCTTCTTCTTGCGGCAAGTTTTGGAGTCTTATTTTTCTTCCTGGGTCTGTCTTCTCTGCTTTTCTTAGACTTGGTGCTAATATTTCATAGAAAAAAATTTCTAGACCTAAACACCTCTGATTGGTCAGTCAGCCAACCACAGATCATGCCATATTTATTGGCCAGCCAATGAGAACCTAGCTTTCATTTACAGAGATTGGGTGTGGGGAGTAAAAATTCCCTCAAGCTCTTTCTGATTGGACAGTGCACTTTCATATCGTATAGATTGAGAGTAAGGAGAAAAAAACTGCCTTGAGCATGTGTTGATTGGCTTGGTTTTACTGGGTGCAATTTTGGAGAGGTCAGGAAGTGCGATTTGTCTGGGTCTGTGAGTAGTATTGGGAACTTTTGATAGCTTGGATAAACTTATCAATTAAGTAGCTCCAGTGATGTTAGCTTGAATTTGTAAACTCAGTCAGAAGAATTAACTTTTATCCAACATACTGATTTTAATGTTTTTCAACTTAATGAAATTACTTCTTCTGACATATAACTTACCCCACCAAAAAAGAACCCCCCAGAAAAACAAAAAATAACAAACATCTATCTATCTTTTTCCAAGCATTTCATTAAAGTCCAAGTGGTGCAGCCAGACAGGAGTATCAACATGATTACTGCTTGGAAGAAATCCTGCTTTTTTTATCAAAAGGATCAGATTTCCAAATGGTGGATAGTCTGTCAATTGCAGTCCATGCTTTTCCGATACATATGTTGATATCACTTTTAGCAGATGAGATATTGCTACCGAGGTATGTGAAATGGTCTATTAATTCTAGAGGCTTGTTATTTAATGTGGAGATGGCATCATCTTGTCTGAAACACATGAACTCTGTTTTATCTGTGTTCATGTAGAGGTCAATGACTTTTGTGACTTGCTTCAGGCTATGCAGCAGAGATTTGGCTTGGGCAGATGTATTTGCAAGAAGTGCTTGATCATTCGCATAGGCAATATACATAATAGTTTCTGTGGGATATCATCTGCACTTGCCTTTTTTAGCGTGAAACCATTTTCTTTCATTAGATGTATGGATGTTCAATGTATGTAGTCTAGGAAGATTATATATAGTTATAGTGTCAATGTATCTCTTTGCAACAATGCCCCCAAAAATTATTGTTACCATTGGGTAAGCAAACAATTGCTTTTGTGTTTTTGTTGAGCATTTTTAATGCAGTAGCTGTTTCTAGGAGGAGACAATATGCTAGAAATATTATATATAGGAAATGGACACGGTGACACCAGTTCAAATCCTGGACGAGACTGATTGCATTTCACATAGCACTAATACCCTTGGGAAAGGCATGAATCCAGTTATTCTCCCTCTAGCTATGGGTAAATAGTAGGGCAGTGTTACAAGACGAGATCTTGCCTTGATTTGAAAAAACAAAAAGAAAGAAAAGAAGAAAAGAAAAAAAAAACGGAAGTTACCACTTCGAGTTCTCAACCCAAAATGAAAAGTTAGTCGCTCACGCATCGGCTCCGCGCAGAACTTCCGTTTGCGATAAATTAACAAAAAAAAAAAAATACATTAATAAATATCCAATCGGAACGCTTCCCGCAGGGCACAAAAATTGCTGTTTCTGAGCCTACAGAAAATATATAAATAGACGGACCAAATAATTATCACCAGACTTGTTCTTTCACACGACTCGTGTTAAAGATTCTTCGCCACCGTCCGGCGCCTGTCATCCGATACATCAAACGATCGCCACCGCTAGGAACGCTGCCCTAATTCCGAGAAAACCATCCCTTCACCCCGAGACAAGGGCAGTACATGAACTTTGTAACTACTACCACTGAATTCATTCTTTAACTGTGAACATATTTCTCCATTCTATTCTCTGTACTTAATCTATTTATAAAAATTTTCTATAACATCATTACTGTGTTATTGTGAGTATCTATACGTTCTTTGTTTTGCAACCATACGCATTTCTCACCCACAACATTCATATCACAGATATCAACAACTCAGAATATAACACTGGTGTCAAGCGTGCAGCAAAACAAGTATGGAATACTCCGGCCTTTCTCGATCAGAAATCTTGGAACTTATAAAACAGCAAAAAGCAGCGATTCTCCAAACGAAAATTGACATGGAGCCTGCAGATAACCCGCAAACACAATTAATCATTAGTGAACTGAAAACAGACCTCCACGAACTTTTAACTGCTCTGCAAACTACCGCGCACGATCGATCGCACACATTGCAACAACACACCACAAACTATGAGCTTCTATTGCGACAGCAGTCACTTCAGGATGCCACAAAATCCATCCGGACCTTTGAACCGGGCAGCGATGTAAACCGCTTCATTACCGACCTTAATAAGGCTTACACCATACATGTTAAGCCAGAATTAAGGGAATATCCTGCAATGGAGAAGGAGTTTGTCAAGCTGGCAAAGCAACTACTGAACGAAGGCATCTTCCAGCAGATGGAGGACTCAAGACAGCCCACATCCACGTTCGAGGAACTAAAGGCTTACCTTATATCCACCCACGGGAGCCAAATGACAAACTTTCAGTACCTAAGCCGAGCATGGGACCTTCAGCGACATGAGGGAGAGAAACTCACTGATTTTGCAGGCCGACTTGAAAACACAATCCGAGAGGCCACAGTCCACATCATGGCTAAATTCAAGTCGGACAGACAAAATGCTGTGATGACGGCCGAAACTGCGTTTTCCCTAATGGGGGCCATGCTCATGAGTGAAAAGATCAAGGCATGGGCACCTAACATCTATCCACATCTCGTCAAAACCATGGACAGACACTACTTAGCGGGTGGTATTGCCAGCGATGCGCAACGCTATCTTGATCGTGGTATCAAAACGGACATCACCACCGCCGCTGAAACCACTGTGCTAATGGCGAGCCAACCTACACACTCTGACAAATCTCGTAGCCTTGAAAGTGACAAGATACTAGCTGACGTACAGCTACAGTTGATGGATCTGAACAAGCAACTGCGGCAAACCCACTGGCGGAACTCATCCATTGTTGACTGGAAAAATCGAACCGCCCCCGCCTCCAACATGAAGCACAACCGGGCACAAAGAAGCGCTGGCCAACCCAGCCAACAAGCAATATGCAAAAACCTTTTACGAGGCCGCGCATGCTTTAAGGGCAACAGGTGCCCATATTTTCACCCCCATCATGCTCAAGCACACATAGCGACCACTGACACCGGTTTACCTGGAACACATAGCGATCAGCACAACCATGAACACGCGACGTGCTTCGACGAACTGGATTTTCGGTGGGGACCGAACGAGATGTGATGACTCGTTCCCAGGTCCATGTATCCACTCAGCATCATCACACATTTAACGTTCAAATCCGACCTGATCCCCGATCGCCCCTTGTTCAGATCAACCTCCGTAACAACGGCATCACATTCTCCGGTGTAGGCATGTTGGATTCCGGATGCACGACTTGCATCATTCCCATTTCTCGCTTACCTGAAGATGCAAGAAGACACATGTCCAAATCCAACATCCGAGTCAAGGGAATCGGAGGGAACATCTCTATTCTGGGCAAGCTCACCTGCGACAATACCTTGGGTGACGATACTTCCCCCGCTTTCTGCAACGTCGACACACTGATCACGACATCAGACATTCCCATCTTGATCGGTCAGAACATACTCGGCCACCACACACTGTTATCTTATACTATCGATAACCAGAAGGCGACTGTAGAACTTGCGCGCACACTCCCATCTGGCAAGCTAAAACATACTGTCCCGCTCTCTACAACCGTCCATCCAAGGATAAAACCGACCCACAACCTTTCACACGGCACCCTAACCATTTCCAACGAGGAACCACGAGCCACAGCCAGATCATCGCCTAACGGGTTGACTCTCAACCAAAAACTCCATTGGCTTAAGCAAACCGTAGGCCTATCGCTTCCAGACCATCATAGCCGTAGTGAATTAGAAGCTACCGCCGATTTACTCATCAGCTATGCGGACATTCTCGGCACCGACGACAATAGAAGGGGCACGTTCATCAAGCCCATACGCATACCAACCAACGGCCAGTCCAGGAGCCAAAAACAGCACCCTATAGCCCAAGCACTGGAGGGTGACGTTGACGCGGAAATTGTCCGCATGGCAAGTGAGGGTGTTATCGAACCTTGCAACGATCCTAAAGGATTTAACAGTCCCGTTTTTGCCGTCCGCAAGAAAAACGGAAAGATTCGAGTGGTCGCAAATTTCAAAAGAACCCTCAACAAGGTTTTAGTCGATCTCGACCCATACCCAATACCTACCATTGACTCGACATTCAACAAGATTGGCGAAGGTAACAAGTACTTCTCAACACTCGACCTCCGCAATGGCTATTGGCAAATCGTTATTGATGAACGTGACCGCCATAAAACGGCCTTTACTTGGAAAGGACGCTGTTTCCAATACACCCGTCTGGCCTTCGGTCTAACATCCGCTGGACAAATCTTCTCGCGATGCATAGCTGAGGCTCTCGACACAGTGGCCTCACGCGCGAACATATCGTCATATATCGACGATAATCTTGTCCACGCCAAAACCTTCGAGGAATATGTGACAGCGCTGGAGCAATTATTTATTGCTCTACGCAAGTTCGGATTAAAACTAAACCCGGAAAAATGCATTTTTCTTGCGCCCGAAGCTAAATTTCTCGGTCGCATCGTGAATAGCGACGGGTTCAAGGCCGACCCCGAATATGTCCGCGCCATTATCGACATGAAACCCCCGACAACGAGAAAAGAACTACAAAGTCTCATCGGACGTCTCGTATGGATTCGGCAATTCATCGAGACACGCTTTAACGAGAGCATCAGAACCGACATGTTCTCCAATCTAATGGCCCCCATAAACGAACTAAACAAGCCCGGACGGACATTCGTCTGGACCGAAGGGGCCAACAAGGCTTTCAATAAAATTAAGAAGCGCCTCGCTTCACCACCAATCATTTCATTCCCCGACTTCACCGGACTCTTTACCCTCACCACCGACGCCAGCGATATCGCATGTGGGGCCATTCTCATGCAAGAGAATAAACACGGCCAAAAGAAAATAATAGCAGTGGCCTCACACACCTTTAACGCGACGGAGTGCAACTGGTCAACAACTGAACGCGAGGCATATGCGATAAAATGGGCCATCACCAAATTCGATTACTTCTTGCGTAGTCGTCCCTTCGTCGTCCTCACAGATCATCGATCTCTCACATACTTGGATCAACGTGAATTCAACAATGCGAAGATACGACGATGGCAGGAGGAAATATCGTGCTACAAATTCGTCTTGGAATATGTAGAAGGTGAATCGAATGTCTGGGCAGACATGCTCAGTCGGAGATATGGCCACAGCAAGGACAAGCTTACGGCAGACCCGACACCTGCAGGGAAGCGCTTCAAACTCCAAGGCTCCAGTCTAAACATCTACGTTCCATCCTGGTGCATGGACGAAATCAAGAGCTCCCAGCTGCTCCCTGTGATTCACACAACACGGAACATTCAGCATCATCTGCAGGCCATCGACGCATTCCTCGCGTTTCATGCCACATCGACCATCCCGGTTGAAGAGATAGCTGACCACATGGGTATTGCAGCGGAACAAGCCTCTGATGACACACTTTCAAAAATCATCAGAGCTCTTCAGTTGGCAACCCCAAGACCGGACGCTACCCTACTCAACCCCAAAGATCATCGTACCGGGCTATATAACAAGCACATGCACCAATTCTACTTGGAACCTGGTACATCTGTATTGATGATCAGGGATACTACTAACACACCAAAACTGGTAGTACCCTACAAGCTCCGGACAAAATATCTCCACCAAGCCCATGACTGTGTCAACCACTCAGGGATCTCCCGCATGCAGGAACACCTATCCAGCTACTGGTGGGAGTTCAAAAATCGCGATATCAGGGCGTATGTTCAGTCATGCCAAACCTGCGCTAAACGCAAGGGAAATTATGGCATGCGCCGAAACTGGTCCACGGGCCATTGCAAGAGAGGCGGAAAACTATTCGAGGTTGTCTACATAGATTTTGTCTCAATGCCCCTCTCAAAGGGCAAGCGGTACATCCTTACTATTCTAGACAGCTTCAGCCGTCACCTCATGGCCATACCATGTGCCAGAGACCGCGCAATCGACGCAGCCCGCGGACTCTACCAGTTCTTTCTTCGTCACCGCGAGATTCCCCGCATTGTCTCCTCCGACCGAGGAACCCACTTCACTGGTGAGGTCTACAAGGAATTTTGTGACCTAACCTCGATCACCCGGGAACTTCACTGCCCGTGGCGACCACAAAGCTCGGGGAACATTGAGAGGCAACACCGGACCTTAAAAAACGCCCTTTACATGATCTGCGAAGACAGAAACTGTGAATGGACGGACGTTCTCGAATCGGCAGTTTCCTCAATGAATTCCACAGCCAACACCGCCACTGGTGCATCCCCGCATTACATTATCACCGGCCGCCAACCAAACATTGGTCTACCGAAGATCCCCTGCCAAGACATCGTTAACAACAACCCAGGTGCTTACGGTATGCAGATAAACGCTTTGCTCCGACAGGTGCATCAAAGAGTCGCCTTGGCGAACAACGAGGCTGACCACAAAATGGAAGCCAAACTGAACTGCAGCATCTTCAAAGACCCGATACAAGTCGGTGACAAGGTGCTACTCCACCGACCGCAGTCCGTAACAGCCCACTTGTCTCACCTGCCTTGGATAGGTGACTTTGAGGTCACCAAAACGAACGGTTTGGTGGTCCAAGTGAAAAACGAAAACTGTGAAACGCATTGGGTTCACCGCGGACACGTCCGTCGACTCGTACCGCGACCAAATGACCTGCAACACATGCATCGACCACCCCCACCTCCAGCTCTATCCCCACCTCACCATATTCCCAATCACCCGTCGACACGACCACTCCTACCTCCTTGTCCACCCCGGCAACCTACCCATCACCCGTTGTCACGACTCCCTACACTTTCGTCAGGGGAGCATCTTGTCGCAAATGACTGCAGTTCCGGAGACAATACCCAAAACCCAACGAAACGAACAACACGCGGGCAACTCCCAGCACGCTTTAAAGACTTCGTTATGTGCCAAAAAACAAAATAAGTAATACACACACCAACAAACAAAACAAAAACACACACGCAAGCAAGCACTAACAACATAGCAACCTCAAATCATGGTAAGATCTAGGGGAGCTGTTACAAGACGAGATCTTGCCTTGATTTGAAAAAACAAAAAGAAAGAAAAGAAGAAAAGAAAAAAAAAAACGGAAGTTACCATTTCGAGTTCTCAACTCAAAATGAAAAGTTAGTCGCTCACGCATCGGCTCCGCGCAGAACTTCCGTTTGCGATAAATTAACAAAAAAAAAATACATTAATAAATATCCAATCGGAACGCTTCCCGCGGGGCACAAAAATTGCCGTTTCTGAGCCTACAGAAAATATATAAATAGACGGACCAAATAATTATCACCAGACTTGTTCTTTCACACGACTCGTGTTAAAGATTCTTCGCCACCGTCTGGCGCCTGTCATCCGATACATCAAACGATCGCCACCGCTAGGAACGCTGCCCTAATTCCGAGAAAACCATCCCTTCACCCCGAGACAAGGGCAGTACATGAACTTTGTAACTACTACCACTGAATTCATTCTTTAACTATGAACATACTTCTCCATTCTATTCTCCGTGCTTAATCTATTTATAAAAATTTTCTATAACATCATTACTGTGTTATTGTGAGTATCTATACGTTCTTTGTTTTGCAACCATACGCATTTCTCACCCACAACATTCATATCACAGATATCAACAACTCAGAATATAACAGCAGACTAGGTTCTTCAGCCTTGGTGAGGCAACTAGTCTTGGAGAAGGAAAATTCTGAATTCAAACCTGTTAAACTCCGCTTAAAAAATTGACCTTGTGTCATATTCTACCTGAGCAGAGGGGTTGGGTAAATATGATATGCTAGAAATATTTGGGTATGTTTGTTGGGAGCCTTATGGGAGTCCCAGATGATAGTTTCAGAAACCCATTCTCAAGTTCTTTTGCTTTGTTTCTATGAACAGAAAAGACCCTGAGAATGTTAAAAATGTTTAATTTTCCTCATCAATTAAACTTTTTTCCCATTTTTGTACTCTTTCCACTTATTACTTTTTTATGGAACAGTATATGTATATTTTTCATGGAACAATATGTGCCAATTTTTCATGGAACAATATGTACCAATTTTTCATGGAACAATATGTGCATTTTTTTCATGGAACAATATGTGCATTTTTTTCATGGAACAATATGTGCCAATTTTTCATGGAACAATATGTACCAACTTTTCATGGAACAATATGTGCATATTTTTCAAGGAACAATATGTGCATATTTCTAGCCATTTAAACACATTTGTGTATTCTTTCTTTTAAATAACATTAGTATGTATCTTATGTATATAAAAGGTTAAATGTTCTTGTATGTACAAATAAATTTATTTTGTCTTTCCTTCTTAAATATATATGCATATATTGATAGATAGATATCTTATATAACTAAATATCTTCCTTAGCATCAAGAATACATATATATGTTGCTAAATTAAGAGCTTTGTGTGTACTGAATTGGTTAAATAAAAGAGATTCTTTAACATTTGGAAGATACCAAACTTGTCTATTTTTTGGTCACTCATCTTTTCATATACAAATATGATAAAAAGTATTGAGACTGAAGCTTTAAATGTCTTAAAATCCTAAATTCAAATGAAGATGTACGAGCATCTAAGCAACTTATATAATAAATTGATGATGTCTAGACATTTAGACTACAGCTAATATTGATCCTTGCTGAGTGTGGATTTGACTAAATATCTTCCTCAGCATAAAGCAAACTCAATAGAGGTTTTGGCATACAGTCAACAGCTTTATCCTGTAAAGTCATGGATATGCTAAAAAAATCAATCAATCATATCAATATCAAATTAGTTAGTCTTGGAAGGAGTAGGAATAATATGATGTGAATTAGAGGAAGTCAAAAGGGAGCTTCTTTTGCTATCAACCAAGAAAAAAACACAGAATTGGCATCTGGAATATAGTGACCCTGTTCAAAGTAGCAAAAAAACCTTCAAATTGCAAATGAATTTCAGACAACACTTTGATTATTCTGAAACTAGATGGACAGATTCAGGGCAAGTAAAATTTGCTTCAGGAGAAACTGTCATATATTCTTGATATCCAGAAAAAATTCTGCTAAGCACAGAGAAGGTGTTAGATTCATACTCTGCAAACAAGCAGGACAATCACTGTTGATATGGGAAGCATTAATAATCAGAATAATGATTGCATCCTTTCATACCAGTGAGTAAAGTTGGTAACCTTAGTCAAGGGGGACCTGAAGGCTCCCTTTTCAATAGCTATTACACTGAGGTGTAGGGGAGGGCGTTACTCCATTCCCTGGATTGCTCCACTTGATCTTTACCTTATAATGCTGAGTGTTAAGCAAGGTGGCATCAAGTACCATTTTTTGAGTTTTTGGTATGACTCGAACTGGAATTGAACCCCGGTCTCTCAGACCATTGGCGAACACTCTAAAAAATAATTCTTTATTTAGTGATCTTGACTTTTGGCAATTCTTTCTCACCCTTATTCAGATGCAGCAGAAAATATTTGGGTGAGTAAAAAATTTGTCTTTATTTCATGATCTTGACTTGACTTTTGGCAATTCTTTCTCAGCCATATCCAGATGTATCAGAAAATATAGGGGGAGTAAAAGATTTTTGCAATATTTTGATAACTTATTTGCTTTATTCTTCAAGTTATAACAAAATCAACCTTGAGAATTAATTATTTATTTTTTTATTTATTGTGGACTTTTTGTCCTCATCTTAGTAGTTTTTGTGTTGTTTCTTCTTTACAATGTTGCGGTTAAATCACCTGAAGAAGGCCAGAGGTGAAATTTGGCCGAAACGTTGTGAAGAAGAAACAACACAAAAACTACTAAGATGAGGACAAAATGTCCGCAATAAAAAAAAAAAAAATTAAAAAAAAATTAATTCTCTGATTAAGAAGCCTCATCTCAAAATGATTCCAATTAAAGACAAAATCAACCTTGCATTCAAAGTAGAGGCCATTATGTTGCACTGTTTGAAACCACCTTTCTGCCTGTTCTTTAATACCATGTGGATACAAGTTCTTGTTCTTTAAGGTAAAATACTCCTTCACTGAAGCTTTCACCTTCTCTTGAAGCATTGTAAGTGCAGGAAGTGAGCCATGGATTGGAACAAGTAATAATCTGAAGGAGCTAGCTCTGGACTATATGCTGGATGTGGCATTAATTAGATTCCCTTAAGTTCCAGGAGTTTATTTTGGAAAATAGCATTTATGAAAATATTGCAAAATTTTTGACTCACCTTAGTAAATATCCTTAACTCCACATTCATTACCATTGCTCCCAAGCTCTCTGTGACACAGAGTGGTAGTACCTATTAGGCTCCTATCTATGGGTTAAATAGTTCTGTTTAAAAGCTTTTCATTTTTGATTGGACTGTGTGCAAAAAAAGAAAGACCTCTTAAATGATTGCACAAAATGTATATATAAACATGTAATTCCCTAACCACTTGGCATAAAAAAAAGCATGCTTATTTTTGTCTACTATATATTCATATTTTTATTCACAGTTTCAAAACTGTAGAGTTTGGTAATAAATAGATAATATGTAATGATATCAGTTCTGATAGTATAATGTTTAACAAGATATAAGAAAATCTTAGTATCTTTAAATTTGAAGAAAATTAACTTTTTATAAAAAATTATTAGGTGTGCACTTATTTATGGCAATTTTGGGAAAATAACACGAACAGATTTTATAAACTGAGAAATTATATATATATATATATATATATATATATATATATATTATTCATAGCAATTAAGGTAAAATAACATGAACAGATTTTATAAACTGAGAAATTATATATATATATATATATATATATATATATATATATATATATATATATATATATATATAAAAACAATTAATCTTCAGATTTCACTCTCTCTGTTTATCTATCATATTCATTTCTCTTTATATTCATGTTTTTCTCTCTGTCTTTTCATATCTATCTATCTATGTATCTATCTATTTATCTCAGTCTATCTATCTATCTATCTATCTATTGGGAGTTTTAAAATTTTTGAAAAAAATATGATCTGGTACAAATCAAGAACTACAAATGATAGAATAATGAAAATTACATTTATTGAAAGGTAAAAGGATAGCATTTTAGGATCTGCAACCATTTCGTCTCAGACAGGAACCAAAAATGCTAAGAGGAGCCCTAGAGAACATGCTCCAGATGTCTGCCGTTCAGTTGAACGCATTGTTGAATGTGGGATGCAAAGTAGTTTATAATGCATGCACATTTCTCTAGGATGATTGCTTGAATTTTCTCAGTGATGGCTAGCTTCAATGCAGCAATGGTACAAGGGTTGCCCTGGTAGATGTTGTTCTTGAGAACCCCGCAGTGGAAGAAATCTTGCTGGAACAATTTTGAAAGATTTAGTTTCATAATATATCTTCATACAAAAGATCTAAGACATAATTTTACTATATTCTAATTAAATAAATTAAAATGTTAACTATTTCCTAGCAATAATCTGAAAAAAGAAAGAGAATGAAATCAACAGGGAAGATCTGGGAGGTTGCTACTTTGTTTTATCATTTGTGAAACAGCATTTATCTATCTATCTATCTATCTATCTATCTCCTGTTTCTGTGTTTTTTCTTAATCTATTCATGGTATTTATTTTACTCACTGAGAGATTTATTTTACTCACTGAGATTTTTATTAACTGATTTGTTTATGTTTATAAAAGTAAATGCCCTCTTCAAATGCTCCCATTCCTTGGTTCTTGCTGCAGACATTATGATGTTCATATTTGTTTTTTTATCATATTTACCAACCCCTCTGCTCGGGCAGGATATGACACAAGGTCAATTTTTAAGCAGAGTTTAACAAGTTTGAATTCAGAGTTTTCTTCCTCCTAGACTAGTTGCCTCACCAAGGCTAAAGAACTCAGTCTGCCCTACTATTTACCCATAGCTGGAGGGAGAATAATTGGATTCATACCTTTCCCAAGGGTATTAGTGCTATGTGAAATGCAATCAGTCTCGTCCAGGATTTGAACTCGTTTCGCCGTGTCCATTTCCTACGATGATAACCATTACACCACAGGCACCTTTGTTTTCGTTTTTTTATGAGCGCATGTGACTGTGTGTAAATCTCTCTATTTTTATTTATATTTTTGCATTTCCGTTTATTCAAAGATTCTCTCTTGCACAAAATGATGCAACATAAAATCTATCTTCATATTCAATCCAATTCAATTCAATTCTATCTATCTATCTATCTATCTATCTATCTATCTATCTTTTAAACTCTTACTTCTTCGTATATCACATCTCTCTCTCTCTCTCTCTCTCTCTCTCTCTCTCTTTCTCTCTTTATATTTGTAGATGGGATAAAATTATTTTTTAATCCCAATGAATCTTTTAATCCCATTATGAATTGATTTTTGAGTCTTTGACATTTTAATGTCTTTACCTTTATGACTTACTTTTTTCTAACATGACATATCTCTGGTTGGATTTATGTAACAATTGTTAAAATATTTTCTATTCTTTGGAGTAAAAATTAAATGGTAAATTCTATTTTATTTTTAAAATTCAGCAGTAAAGATTCCCTCAAATTCAAAGATTTTTTTACTTAATGCATGTAGCCCAAGTTTAAAGCATGGTTTGGGTAACCCAAAGTCAAACATTTTTAGACCTTATTTTGCCGATGCAGGTACCATTGGGGAACAAGAAAAGTTTGGGTAAACTACAATTTGATTTCCTAATTCAAATTTCTATTTTCTCGTTCTCAGTGATACCTGCTTCAGAAAAATAAGGTCTAAAAATGTTTGTACAGTGCTTTTAACCTGAACTAATAGTAATCATCAATACAGTTGATTGAATTTTTTAACAAAAAGAATCAGAGACTAATTGTATATTATGAAAATAAAAGAGGTATCAGTTAAATGAAAAATAAATGAAGTAATTAGAAATTAGTAATATTTAAAAATATTTTTTGAAACCTTATTAAAAGATGACACAATAAGTATTAAAGTTAAAATTCTGCAATCCATAAATGAAGAAAGTTAGGACACTAATATAGAAAATTAATTTTAAGAAAAAATTCTTTATTGTGAGGGAGTAAAATATTAATTCTTGTAGTTTCATTTATTTGTTTAATTTATTTTGTTGCATTAAGTATATATAGATAAATATTGTATATATTATTTGGATTTATTTATATATTTATTATGGATTTATCTATCTATTATTTGGATTGATTTATTTATTCATTTATTATGGATTTATTTATTTATTTATTATTTGAATTTATTTATTCATTTGTAATTTTAATTTATTTATCAGGAAGTTGGCTACTGTAGTCAAGGGCGACCAGAAGGCTCTCTTTTCAATAGCTACTACATCGAGATGTAGGGGAGGGTGCTACTCCTTTCTCTGGATTGCTCCACTTTACCCTTGATACGTACCTTATATTGCTGAGTGTTAAGCAAGGAGGTATCAAGTAACATTTTTAAAGTCTCTGGTATGACGTGACCGGGGATAACATAAAACATTAAAAATCTTGAATTTTGAGAGATTGTTTCTAATCAAACTGCTAGAAAAAACAAAAAAATTCATAATAGATAAAGCTAGCATCAATAATTGTAAAATAGCTCATCAATAAATACTATAAAAAATCATTTATTATTTTATGAACCCAAACCAAAACATGGATGTGCTGAAACCTGCTACTGTCATGGGACTGATTAGTTAAAGAATATAGTTATTTCCCCTAACTAAAATTGAAAGTTACCTCCCTTGAATACAGAGTTGGTTCCCTTGTTTCACAAAGCTGAGTTAATTCAAAATTTTTGTTAATACGATAAACCTTTGGAAGGTAAATCCGCTTACGAGGTCTGTCTAGAAAGTAATGAAACTGATTAAAGAAAAAAAAAATAGTCGTTCAGTTTGGCAACACTGACTGAAAATCAGCCGATCAAAGTTGACCTTGAAAATGTGGGAAAATATTCAGTTCATGTTTGACTTATTAAGATTTGTACAAAATCGTCACAATAATCTAGAGTTACGCGAATTAAAAACTTATTCTAAAAAGAATTTACATATTTTCCAATTCGAGGAGAGAGTGGAAAATCATACATTTTATCAAGCAGGGCTATTTTATATGCAATGTTGATTCTTTCACGTACGTATTATACTAGCCTTGGACTACATTTATGAGAAACAACAACAATAACCACCACTACTACTACCACCACAAAACAAAACATCTTTTAGGTTAACAAACTTAGAAATGGACGCCCTCCAGCATTGTCCGGATGTGACATAAGATCAATTTTTAACTGCTAGTTTGGATTTAGAGTTTTCCTTCGCCTAAACAGATTGCCATTCAAAAGCTAAAGAGCCGAGTTTGTCCTACTATTTACCCATGATTAGGTTGGTGGGGGAAGAAGAAATGGATTTAATGTATTCCCCAATGCCATTAGCCTGAAGTGAGACGCAAATAGCTTCGTTCAGCATTTGAACTCGGTCGCTGTGTTCATTTCCTAAGTCGATAACCATTTTGTCACACTCCTCCACTAAGAAGTTAGTGGAGCCAGATTGTCTGCGAATATGTCCGCATGGTCATTATACAAGAGACAATAATAGCCAGTCAGACGTTGTATTACCCGTGTCAGCATTGATCCTTTCGGATATCATGCGCAAGCAGCTGTCATTGGACATTGCTCGGAGTAATGCAGCTATTAACTCCAGAGCTCCAAGAGGCCTTAAAAAGAACTGGAGGGGAAAAAAAAAGAACAGAAAAAATATTAAATAGAATTTAATCAGATCCAGTGTTAGTGTCTCATGCCCTCTCCCCTAATCTATGATACTCCTCAAATTCATACAATGGGTCCCCTACTCTACAACATGTTTATTTCCATGAAATTGTATTCATAGAAAATTTATGAAACTAGTCTTTTCGAGGCTCCCAAACAGGCGCGGGCTTCTCGGTCGGAGAGTTTTTGGATAGTACACACTGGCCCGGGACTTTTTATTAGAAAACATAAAATATACAAAAATATTTTTAGTTTTCAGGACGTAAAGTCTCCAAAAATAAAGTGGGGGAGGGCAAAAGGAGCGGTCTTCATCAACAACTAAGGGATCTTAGCTAGCCACATTTGCCGACCCATTCGTAAGTAAGTAAAGTTGGCGACCATAGTCGAGGGTAACCCGAAGGCTCCCTTTTCGATAGCTACTACACCAAGGTGTAGGGGAGGGCGCTACTCCTTCCCTGGATTGCTCTACTTTACCCTTGATCCGTACCTTATAATGCTGAGTGTTAAGCAAGGAGGCATCAAGTACCATTTTTTGAGTCTTTGGTATGACTCGACCTGGGATTGAACCCAGGTCTCCCGGGCCATTGGCGAACACTCTAACCCCTAGGCCAACCCATTCGTACAGTACAATAATAATAGCTGTCATATTTCGTCATGCACGTGACAGTCACCAAAATACCACACTTGCTTAGCGAGGACGTACTTAAAACCCAAATGAAATGTTTTATATACATTGATTTATGAAACGGAAAAAGGGAAGAAGGAAACCCCCAAAATAAAAGGAAAAAGGAATAACCATGTTTGGTTTTCCCCCTATCCTCCCATGTAAGGATGGAAAACTGACTGTTTTCCTGTGTTTAAAGGCCGGAAACAAGCCAGGCGATCCCTAAGAAGAAAGTGGAGCTCTGCTAAACCGGAACAAGAAGTATACTGGGTTGGGTACAGATAGGATTAGGTGATATGGATTAGTGAAATGAAAGGCCAAGATCCTCAATGGGGGTTGGGATGATAAGAAGTTGGGAAGAAAAAAGAATAGGGGTTGGGGAAATCTTGGAAACTAACAACTAGATGGTGGGGTCAATGACTCACAAAATACTGCTAACTAGGGAAGTAGGTGGGGAGGGAACAAAAATGACTTTCTAGGGGTAGAATCCCGAAGGACCCGGCCCCTCGCTCCCATGTGCGGGAAGAGAAGAGAAGGATGCTTCCATCGTTGCTCCCTTTCGAATAGCCAGGCTTGCTGCATGCACCCACCTTTAGTCGAATATTATGCAGTCCAAGCGTTTTCTTTGCATCTGATTTTGACTTTAAGTTGATGCCCAAAGAAAAATATCAGATCACGATCTGAAAAGTTTCCACCTTCATACAATCCTTTCTTTCGCGTCGTCCAAATCACCAATCTAGCGTCGGCTAGGATCGCGAGAAGCACCGTACGTTTCTCACCTTTTTACGGAGGGTCAAAATTGTCCACAACGTAACCAACGTCGAGCAGGACTGTTTGACTTCAATGCAAGCCGTCCACTCCCTGACGTGACTCCAAAACGAGCAGACTCGCTCTCAGTAGTTGAAGGCGCGCTCAGTCGTTTCTTCCACTCCACAACAGCGGGAGTGATCGAGCAGGTTTGCCAGGCTCACTTTGAAAGCAGCCCGGTGAGCGAGTTCAAGAATCTGGCGCCCAATATCACTGCGAGCGAATCT
The DNA here is from genome assembly GCA_963585895.1 of Sepioteuthis lessoniana. Lineage (NCBI taxonomy): Eukaryota > Metazoa > Mollusca > Cephalopoda > Myopsida > Loliginidae > Sepioteuthis > Sepioteuthis lessoniana. Next base: position 81,766,021 of record OY757915.1, read on the forward strand.
ACTCCCGCACCGGCCTTGAACTTAATACCAAATTAAACCACCCCAAAATTTATCTTTCCGTTGTAGGAATAGAAGGTCCTATTAGGTAATGGGAGACTTCCAAAGGCAGATATAGGAGGATGTTATAGAAATAACCAAGTCGCGCTATTACGTTCACTTCCAGACTTGGGAAAAGTATGAACCTCCTTATCCTCCCAACTACGGATTAATAGTACTATTACTTTCCTTCTACAAGGATGACTTTGACTAGAAACCAAATAATTTACAGTTATATGGTATCAAGTATTCTTATCGAATACGGATAATTTTGAAATAGATCTATTTAACCCAGAGACCGGACCCTAACAGGTAGTTCTTATTTGTGTCAAAGTGGACTTGGGAGTAATGGCACTGAAGAGGAACTAGATTTTCAGAACTGGAGCCTCACCATCTGATGTTGTTTAGTGTCATTACCAGGACATTCTTTTTTTAAGAAAGGATCTTAACCCTCTATAGGGGATGCAGTCAACATATTCGAAGCCCCACCGACAGGGCGGTCCACAAACTAAGAAAAATGCATCAAAAGTAAGGGTTCCTTCACGGTGAAAATACTTGGCGATGAATTATTATTGATCGGCTGATTTTTAATCAGTTTTTCCAACCAGAAAATTAAAAAAATATCAGTCTTATTTTTAGACACACGCACAAAAAATCGATTTTAATACTTTCTAGACACACTTTTTAATTTTGTACCTAAAAGAATATTGATATAAAACAGCAACTGTACGGCCACTTACCTCTCATCTTATAAACCACCCAAGTAAGACGAACAAGACCTGGTGGTCACAGGTGGTGAAGTAAGGACAAACTCATAAGCGACATTCTTTTATGAACTCCTACACATGGACACATCAGTGTTGCTGACCAGCAAGGACTTATATACAATAGCTCTGTGCGGACACTGGATGCTGTCAAGAAGATTTGCCAAGAGCAATAGGGATTGATGGGGAGAGAGAGAGAGAGAGAGAGAGAGAGAGAGAGAGAGAGAGAGAGAGAGAGAGAGTCGGGAACTCCTTGTTATTAGGATGACTTGATGATGATGATGGTACCACATCCTCCAAACTCTCTTTGTTTTGAATCCTTGAGAATATTTCCTGCTCCCATTTCAGTATTTGCTATTTGGAAACCGTTGAAATAATAATAATAATAATAATACCTAATAATATCGGTTGTGACGAATAAATTGGAGGCAGGATTTGTTAAAGACTTCCATCACTGTTTTCAGAAGTAGGAACAACGTACTTAACGGTGTGTGGCTTCTATTTTGAAGTAGAGAAAGTTTTTTTTTACACAATAAGTTTCATTACTTAATATAATGAACTTCTATCTATCTATCTATCTATCTATCTATCTATCTATTACAGTTTTTCTGTCACACTCTTATCTTTTTATATTCAAAGGTTTTTTTTTTCTCTCTCTCTTTCCCGTCTCTACAAATTTATCACAATATTTCTCTCTATCATAATCGTATCTTTTCATATTCACAACTGTCTCTTTCTCTTTCGCTCTATCTTTTAAGTTTTTCAAACTGAAGTATTTCAAGTAGAATGTTCTGTGCATTGTTTGGTTATGGCCTTGATATGTCTGGCTGTGAAGCAGACATGCATCCAAAACATTTATAAATAAAAAGAAAACGGCTCTCAGAAGTCGGAAGAACGAAAAGTAATTTCATATTATAAAAAAAACAAAAATATATCAAATGAAGTATAAAAATGTGAAACATACATCCTGTTAGACCCATAAAAGACAATTTGTAGATGTCAAGAGAAAGTCTCAGAAACTTAGATTCTTAGCCATACAGGAGTACGTCTGTTTTCAATGCAAGTTGGCCATATCTATTCTATCCCTGACTATTTAAACAGGTTTGGTTTGGTTTCTTTGTTTAATAGCATATCAACCTTCATGGGTTATTTAATACCAAATCCATCCTTGTAGAAGGACAGTAGTTGTAATAATTAAACCATAGCTGGAGGGGATAAGGGGGTTCATACCTTTCCCAAGGGTATTTGTCTAAAAGTGAACGTACTAGCACGACTTGGGTTCGAACTCGATTATTACGTTGATACAGTCTAACACGTCTCGAGGAATCTCCACTATCCAAATAGAGCTCCTTCTAATTTGCCGTTAGAGGTCATGTGACTAGCCAAACGCAGCACATATTTAATTGGGGAAACAGGAAAGTTATCCAAACATCATTAACGTGATAAAACAAAAACAAAAACAAAAACGTAAACAAAAATAAAGGAAATAAACAAAAAATGCCCCTAACCTAAAAAAAACAAAGAAACACAAATAACAAAAGCAAAAATAAACAAAAAAAACAAAAAACAAAAAAAAAAAAAAACAAAAAAAAAAAAAAAAAACAATCAAAAAAGAACAACTTCGATCATAACTAGAGGACAGTACGAAAAATCATTAAAGTCGATATTTGACTATATTCGACTTGAACAAATTTTATTCAACGATAAACCCTTTAGAAAGTTTGTAGGGAATAAATAAATAAATAAATAAAAAAAATTAAATTGAATTAAAAAAGAAAATTGTTAAAATATGCAGAAACTCCCAGAGGCCTCTGACAGGAAAAAGGGGCAACGCATGCATAAAGAAAAAGGGACCTCCCGACAAAAAGAGGAAGATCATTCTCTTTCAGCAGTGACCAGCGGAGTGACAACACCTTGCTAACTAGTGGAGCACGGCACGCGTTCGTCTTTGGATGACTCGTTGGTCAGCCCTTCCACTAGTAGCAGCCATCTCGGTTAACAGTATGCCAAAATATAAAAAGCTACGAAATGGACCTATCGAACTATTATACAGCAATGGACTGGTAGATTGGGGTTCAATCCCAGGTCGAGTTATACCAAAGACTCAAAAAATGGTACTTGATCCCACCTTGCTAACACTCAGCATTATAAGGTTAGTATCAAGGGTAAAGTGGAGCAATCCAGGAAAAGAAGTAGTGCCCTCCTCTACACTTCGGTGTAGTAGCTATTGAAAAGAGAACCTTCGAGTCGCCCTTGACAACGGTCGCCAACTTTACTTACTCATAAATTGTCTTTTGAAATAAAATAAATTAGGTAAAAATAAACCTTGTATCGAGTCTAAAAATAGAAAAGTAATTCCAGACACAGTCCCCAGTTTTGGAAACGAAAATAAAACTCACATAGGCATAGTTGTAAACAAATCACCTTATCCGAAAAATCTCTTGTTCCAACCAATGACGATACCCCCCACCCAGTCTGGATTTTTGGTTGGGCTGATCCATTTAGATTATTATAAAAAACAGCCAGTGAAACTTTCCACCACAGACATAAGAAAGACACAGCAAACAACGGAAAACGCAACTGAAAACAGCAGACTCAGTAGTCGTTGAATTGGCTAATAACATTGATACTGTCCACCGATCTCTCAATGTACCTGTATACTTAGCTGCCACAATAAAACCAGCAGACACATTCACTTGTGTATAGGACACGGTAGAAGCAACAAAGCAAGATTCTTGCCGTCAAAAAAACACACTACATGCTTACATACAAGACTTTGCATCTATTAAATATGTTTCCTTTGCAAGGACTTTCTCAATCGCAAAAAGAACTACTAAAAAGAGGCTTCTGGCCGGGATTCGCTGATCCGTTTGTACCCCAAAGAGCCAGAGAATTTGATGTGTTTCATTTTCTTGGACAGATTCTAGTTTATGCATGTACCTTTTTTTAGTAGGGTCAAATTTTGATCTCTTGCACAATTCCCATTGGATCACCTTTCCCATCCAGTCATGCCTAGTCTTGTACTCCTTTTGTGACAGTTTGCTGCATTCACTTATTATGTGATTAACCCTTTCATTGTTGTTACCATACAATCTGCATTCGCTATTTTGTTACGTATTATTTATTTTTGCTTCGATATAATTGGTTCTAATGGCTTTATTTTGTGCTGCTATTTCTAACCGGGTCATTGGCATAATGATTAGAGTGTTCGCCAATGGTTCAGGAGACCGGGTTCAATCCCAGGTCGAGTCATACCAAAGACTAAAAAAATGGTACTTGATGCCGCCTTGCTTAGCACTCAGCACTATAAGGTAAGGATCAAGAATAAAGTGGAGCAACCTAGGGAATGGAGTAGCGCCCTCCCTTACACCTCGGTGTAGTAGCGATTGAAAGGGGAGCCTTCGGGTCGCCTTCGACTACGGTCGCTAACTTTACTTATTTCTGACTCTGCATCTTTCATCTCTTAACTTTAGCGGCATTGAGCATTGAATAAAATTGATCCATAAGTATTTTATCTATCTATCTATCTATCTATCTTGGTGCTATCTCTCTGTTTGCGTGTCTATATTAGTCTATTCGTGGTATTTATTTTCCACACAGACAGGTAGAACAAGAAAGGGGTTTATTTATTCATTTATGTTTATAAAAGTAAATACCCTCTTTAAATTAATTCATACTGCAGACGTCATGATGTTCATATTTATTTTTTAAGCGTGCATTTGACTATCTGAGCGTCTCTCTGTGTCTCTCTATACCTTAACATTTCCGTCTATTCAAAGATTCTCTCTTGTACAAAACGACGCAGCATAAAATTGTTCACGCGTTTCGCAGAAAGCAGTCGCAGTTGCACGTGACATTTTACAGGGTAATAACAACAATAAAATACTCACTCACACACTCACTCACTTACACACTCACATCCCCCCTCTCGCTATTTATTTTCTTTGTTAGCTTACACCTCTCTCTCTCTCTCTGTTGCATAATGGTTAACGTGCTGAATAACGACATCGTAGTAAGCGAGTTCGAACTCCAGTCGGGCTATTACATTCACTTTTGGACGCGTGAGAAAGGTATGAAACATCCCTTATCCTTCTGCTATAGGTTAGCTAGGACCACTATAATTTTTCAACTTGGATGAATTTGACATTAAATTACCCACGAAGGTTGGTATGCCATTAAAAGAAACCAAATGAAATGTTTATCGATCACAGTCAGTTCATATTTACGTCGTCGTTTCGATCTATCTATGTTCATATCTATTTATATATATCCCGATCTCTCTCCCTTTCTCTCTCTCTCTCTCTATATATATATATATATATATATCCCATTCTGTTTCAATTTCTACGACATTCAAACTCACAAACCAAGAATAAAATTAAGTTTTGTTTGAAAATATACCTATTATATAGATTTTTGCTTCGAAGTGTAATTATTTAAAGAAAATCTATGTGATTATAATTTTTATTACAAAGTTTCAACGCTGTATAGTTTTGTAAATAATGAATAAATAATACCTAATAATATCGGTTTTGATTGTATAATGTTCCACTCAGACAATAACTTGCAGAAACTATGACAGATGTTGACCATCTAGACGATTAAGCATTTTTCGCAAATACACCTGACTAAGACGAATCCCTGTTGCATAGCAGGGGACATTGGCCTCTAAGTGAACGCAGATAAAAATGAGTTTATGTGTTTTAGACAAGAAAGTGCCATCTCTACTTTAAGTGGCAAGCAAGCCTATGAAATTAATAGACTAGTTCATTTACCTCGGTAGTAATATCTCATCAACTGAAAGCGATGTCAACATACAGTTAGGGAAGGCATGTACTGCTATTGAGAGGTCGGAAATCTGAAGATTTCTCCCAAGCTGTGATCGTGTCGGTACTACTGTATAGATGCACTACCTAGACTTTAATGAAACGCTTGGAGAAAAGCTAGATGGGTACCTTACGTGCAGTTTTGAATAAATCCTGGAAGCAGCCCCCTCAACAAAACAGCAACTGTATGGCCACTTACTTTCCATCTCATAAACCCTCCAAGAAAGACGAACAAAATATACTGTGCGTTGCTGGAGAAGTAAGAACGAACCCATAAGGGATGCAGCAAAATCGGCTGGGGTTGTAGAATACACCGACTGCATCTATGCAAGGGAGTTAAGACTTCCCAACGAGTGTCCTGATATGCCACTAAACTATCTGATGGCAAAGCTTCCGTTCTGGAGATTTACAGAGAATGGAGTACTCCTTAACTGCGATTACTCTCAGGTCCACTCTGACCCTGAGTAGTCGTGCTTGTTAGGGTCCCATCTATGGGTCAAATAAAACTAGTGTCCTGGCTATGACACTAAACTGTATCTGATGGTGAGGCTCAAGCCTCGGAGCTTTTGGGAACGTAGAGTAAGCCTTCATTATCATTACTCCCCGGTTCACTCTGATCTAGAGTAGTAGTACCAGTTAGGGTCCTATTAATGGGTTAAATAGGACTGTTTAATTATTCAACTGAGTGCAAACAAATAAGTAAAATTGAATAGAATCATCATTGTTTAGTAATACTTAGTAGCAGCAAGAAATTAGCATTTTTGTTTGGCGCGCAATTTAATTCAACCGTTAGGGTCGACGCATAATTACAACCAATCAGGATGACTTATCCTATTCATTCCGAATCACCTTTCCGGGCAGCACAAACTTGGGAAATCAGCCAAACACTTTCTTTTCGCAGAACAACTTCGTTCTGTACAGACGTCTACCGTCTGCTCTCCTATAGCAGCAGCAGCAGCATGGCACTACGAGGGAAGCAGTCTAATTCATGGACTCCTTGGCTATTTTTCTTAGACCAAGGTTTCCCAGTTGAATATGGATTAGATACATTCAATACGCCACATACAGGAACAACTTTAAGTCACCCCCAAAATTGGCTATGTCGACTGCGATGCAGAATCTCGCTCCGACACCTAGCTCTTATTTCACCTCTGGACAGCATTTTCTAGAGACACGCACGCTTCTCTCCGACACAACCAGAGCCACAAAATTACGGTGGCTTCAACGTTTATTTCCTCAAACAGCAAACACGACTTTTGCTACATACGGCGAACACATCTCCCTCGTACGCCCAACAATGGCTTAAAATAACAATGCACCTTTCGTCCAGGCATTTAGGTGCAAAAATACTTTCTCCCCCTCTACCATTACTTCTTTCCTTTCCTACGAGACTTGCAGCACAAACGTAAACTCTATATTCCATGCTGCCATTAAAAACTATCATAAAAACATTTCGACTTCGTACTTCTCTCTCTCTCTTCTATATACCTAACAACACTTAGCGTGGATATAAACACGCGTAAGAATACATCTCTTTGCCTAAAAACAATAACAAACAAACCCCTCGCTACAACTTGAAACCATTTAACTGTGCAAAAATAAAACTATTTGGGTTAGATATCAGTACTTGAAACGATTTAATTATGTACAAACAAATGATTAATATTAGATAGAATTATTAGTGTAAGATAGCAACACTTGAAACTGAGTGCAAACAAATGAGCTCTGGGCCGTTAAAAATTGTTACCTTCAAACTATTCGTTTATAAAGCATATATATTTGAGATACGTATATAAACAGAATTTGGCATTGAAGTACATACAAATGTTGATATGCCGTAAAATCCAATCGATCAACCAAATCATAAGCGACGTTTTTTTACTGATGGACGCGCTAATGTTGGCCGACCACGAAAGATTTAAATACATCAGCTTTTTCTTTTTTAGGAGATGTCCATGGTGTAATGGTTATCGTCGTAGGAAATAGACACGGCGACTCGAGTTCAAATCCTGGACGAGGCTGTTTGCATTTCACATAGCGCTAATACCCTTGGGAAAGGTATGAATCTAATTATTCTCCGTCAAACTATGGATAAATAGTAGGATAGACTGTGTTCTTTAATCTTGGTAGGGCATCTGTTCTTGGGGAAAGGAAAATTCTGAATTCAAATTTGTTAAACTTTGCTTAAAAATTGACCTTGTGTTACATCCTGCTTGTGCAGAGGTGTTGGAAAACACATACATTAGATATTTTGCAGACATCGCATGCAATCTAGAGGACCTGCCAGGAACGATGGGCAATTGAGAGAGAGAGAGAGAGAGAGAGAGAGAGTTAAGGAATTCCGTGCTGTCAGTACGAGTTGATGATGAGAAGTAATAAAATCTTGGTCTATTCGGTTTAGAAGTAACTTTTTATAAAAAAAATGTTTGGTGTGTATTTGTTTATGGGTGATAATCTATTTATTTATCTATCTACCTTTGATTCTTACCCTTTTGTCGCCTGCAACCTTTTGTGTCAATTGCCAGCCTACCATCTGGTAGGTCGTCATTTTTTTCTTTTCATCCTTTTTAATAAATATATTTATAGTTGAGCTAATCTTCTTATAAATGCAAGTAATCTTGCATCTAAACTTAATTATGTGCATCGTTACTTGAAAAGAAATGTTTTCAATCTCGTCCATTCTCTTTACTTTTCATATCAGCGTTTCCTCTTTACCTTTCAAGATTTCTTCGTCTCTTACTATCACTTAATTTCCATGATCCTTTTTTGACCTCGTTTTCATTTCTGCAATAAGCTTTTCGACTTCGGAAACGTGTGCAATGTACGAACTAACTTTGATAGGCAATAAGGACGCTAAGATGTTGCACTTACACACACACACACACACACACACACACACACACACACACACACACACACACACACACACACACACACACACACACATTTCTCCTAGATTGGTTGCCATATCAGAGTTAAAGAACACAGTCTACACCATTATTTATCTATGACTGGAAGGAAAATAACCGGATGCATACCTTTCCGATGAGTATTAGCGCTATGTGAAATATGAACAGTCTCGTCCAGGATTTGAACTCGGCTCGCTAAGTCCATTTTCTACGGGCGGCTCTAGATAGATAGAGTAATGCCTTCGATTTATTTCTACAGAAACATTATTTTCCCCATATAGCCATCCCACCGGCAATGCATTTTCGTCAGCAAAAGAGTCTGCATGACGTACTCGGAAAAAATCTGTACTTGTAGAATCGATCTGCTTTTTTACAACATTAACAACGGCGCTTTTGTCGGGAAAATGTTGTATACGTTTCCATCTTTTATAGGCCCGATTCCTGTGAGTTGAAGCACTCTTCATTTCGGGAGTTGACAGCTGCGCTGAACATGGCTTGTCAACCACATCACTGTTGCTATTGTTGAAACGTTCATACACACTGTTTGGTCTCTGTAAACGTTAAGCCTGAATGTCAATAGATTATTTTGCATAGAGGAATTCAAAAACACTTTTCTGCTTTCACGTCTGACATCGTTTTGTCAGATTGACACATTGCTACTACCCGTAATAAGACCAAAAATATATTGGGATGGTTGAATATCTACTGGTATACCACCAAACTCTGCCTCGAGTATTGTGGGGCAAAGTATTTAAATATCTTGTTAAAACTTTCAGAGTGACTCACTTGCGAGTGCAGCATTGGGGCTTTATTCATCGCTTATCAATGGTTGTGACTATGTGCGAAAATCATGTTCTGTAGCGGAAAAATTGTTCTATCTAACGGTATCATTGTACTCCCTTTATGTAATGTATTTTTCATGGAAATAAATAGGAGGCATTACTTTCGCTTCGTATCTATCTTAAACAATGAAAATCCCGCAATAAACAACCAAATTTTCAATATATTGGGAAAATACTTTAAAGGGGGACTTTAGTGGGTAATTTCAAACAGTATACTTCACAGTTTTATAGTTCAGATACTGATTCAAAAAGATAATACAGATGACAAAGTTTAAGAAAACAAATTTTATATCATAGAAGGAAAGAAAAGAAAAGATAGAAAGAATAAAGTGTTGAAAATTTGTTGTAATTTGCGGGAATATCTAGGAGAGAGAGTGCCTGGTCAATAAAGTTCTTTGAATTTTAGTAGTTTTTGTGGTTTCGTTGAAATTTTGGTTGATTTTTTAGCTTTCGTTTAATTTTAGTCGAGTTTTCTGTAAAGTTGACTTTTCGTCGAATTCTTGGGTTTTGTTGTTCAGTTAAATCTAAGTGAATTTTTGGTTAAGTTGTCTTTAAGTTGAATTTCTTGGATAACTCCTTGCCAATTCAGTTATTTTTTAATGGTTAAAGGAGCGAGTGACAAATACCTTTCAGCTGGCTATCTTTTTACTGCCTTTACAGGCCGGCATCCGAGGGCACACTGAAGTTTTGGTGGTTATTGTGTTGAAGAAATGGTGGGACAGCTTGGTGCCTTATTGTCTTGGTTCACTTCTACCTTCTCCATTCTGAAAGTGCCAAAGTTGCTGTGAATTTGCCACATGTCATCCTAGTTTTATTATTAGAAATAAATTTTCATAATCTATCTATCTGTTTAAAAATACGCATATTTCTCTAAAGATTGCTAGAATGTAGTTGTAGTACTTTATGACAGACTTTATCAAATAATGGTCTCTGTAATAAGGCATTATAACGCAGCACAATTACTCCTGGGTAAGGGCATCCCACCAAATAGTCAACATCATCACCAGATATTGTGGGTTGAGGATGTGTATTCTAAAACTTGCCGACAGGGCGAAAGAGCAATATGATTTTGGACAACGGTTATCAGCTTATAAAATGGAATCGGTAAACTGGGTCCGAATTTTAACTGATCCTGTTTATATTCCTTCGTAAGAATGCTCTTGAGGTATGTATTTACCCAAATCCTACACCATAAACAGGACGTGACTCAAGGTCAATTTTCAAGCGGTCTGAAGTTGGTTTGACTTTTTTCCCTTTCCAACACTGTTTGCTTAACCAAGGCTAAAGAACCCAGTCTGCTCGCCTTTTTAGCTACAACTGGAGGGAGAAGAGATGTGTTCATGCTTTTCTTATGGGCATTAGCGTGAACTGAAATGCTAACAGCCTTGTTCGATATTTGAACTCGGATCGCCTATTCCATTTCTAACGACGATAAGCGTTGCCCTAAGCGCACCTCCAGCTCTCGAGGTAGTACACTTCAAACAATTAAAAAAAAGTGAAAAAGAGAATTTTCTTCTGAACGACGACAATTGGTCGCCTCAGTGGCAAACACCATCTTCGTTTGAATCGTAACTGTTGCATGACGTCATCTAACACTTCCACGCTCAATACCACCTTCGTTTATATATATATATATATATATATACATACATATTGTAAGCTTTGGAACAAAGATCTTTAAAAACGAACATACATCAAAATATATATCTTAAACAGGGTTTGGGTGTCCGTGTGGCGTAGTGGTTAACATACTGGATTGTGACATCGTAGTACGCGAGTTCGAACTCCAGTCGTTCTCTTACGTTTACTTTCGAACTAATACCCTTGAGAAACCCATGAAATCATTTATCCTCCCAGCTATGGATTGAATACAACCATTACTGTCTTTCTACAAGAATAGTTTTGGCATTAAATAACTCACGAAGGTTGATATGTCATTAAATAAAAAAAACAAAAATAAACTAAAATTAATGAATACTTTCCATTTGAAAAAATACGAGATATTTTCGCCTAAAAATAAGGACACAGTTTTAATTTTAATTTTCTTTTTATTGTTACATTTTTATTGAGTAATGTAACCCGACTGGCAATAAAGAGCTTAATTCAATTTTTTGTCATATTTAAAAGATGTTTTTTGAAGGAACACAAATAGGTTATGCTGGTGTTACGCTACTTCCTCACTAAGAGTTAAAGGTAAATAAATGAGAGAGAGAGAGAGAGAGAGAGAGAGAGAGAGAGAAGAAGTACGAAGATGCCGTAAGGTTTTATATGAAGGTTTTTAATGGCAGCATGGAATAAAGGGTTTACGTCTATGCTGCAAATCTCGTTATACACTGTCTCATCTGATATTTTGGCAAAATGTTTTCGTCAACGAGAGAGATAAGAATGGCAGGGTAAACCTCTCTTCCATAACCATCTTAGATGGCCAGGCAAGAGCAGTAAAAATAGTTTTTATCCTCATTGTCAACCTTAGCAAGGATGACTCAGTGAATTCGTGTGATGCATTATATTCTATTGACACGCTGTAACTTGCATTTCCTGGGCAGCTGCTAATGACAGTGAGCAACGCGTTTCAAGATGGTGACTTGCACATCTCTATCTCATGATACATTGATGCACAGACGCCGAGACGCCTTTCCTGCATAAATCTGCGTCAAATAAAAGTAACCACATCTGACTCAACTACCCCCACTCACAAAAGAATCCAACTAATCAACTATATAGTTTCGGATAGGGAAACCTGTACGCACACAAAAACACACGCTCATTCATTCGCAAAGATAGTTATATATATATATATATATATATATAGAGAGAGAGAGAGAGAGAGGCGTTCGTGGTGTAATGGTTATCGTCGTAGGAAATTGACATGGTGACACGAGTTCAAATCCAAGACGAGACTATTTGCAATTCACACTGCGCTTATCCCTTTTGGGAAAGGTATAAATCCAATTATTCTGCCTCCAGCAATGGGTAAATAATACAGCTGATAGGACTCTTCAACTTAGATATGGCAACCTGTCTAGGAGAAGGAAAACTCTGAATTAAAACCTGTTAAACTTCGCTTAAAATTGACCTTGTGTCACATCTTACTCGTACTGAGGAGTATATATATATATGGATGTGTGTGTGTGTGTGTGCGTGCAGTTTTTATACTATAGTATAGCTCATGCATTCTCCGTAGTAGAGCACTTTTATTAAAAATACTTTTACAACAGGCTGTTCCTTCCGACTTTTTGTTGAAAGGACCAGTTTGTTTATATATATATATATATATATATATATATATATATATATGGGAAAAGTAATCCAAAAGTGAACAATATATAACCAGGATACAGTATATACATGTGAATTGAGGCATTTCGATACAATTTAAGTATTTCTCTCTCTCTCTCTCTCTCTCTCTATATATATATATATATATAAAGTAGTCGCGTATGTTTTGGTGTGTATGTGTCGACTTATAACTCAGGAAAGAGATGTCATTAAAATCGCATATAAACTTTAATGTCTATAATAATTTTTACTGATTAAACGATATAATTCAATAATTAAAAATCAATCGACTTGTGGAACTCTTGACAGTTATTTATAAAAAAGTAAAGTTGGCGACCTTAGTCAGGGGTGAACCGAAGTCTCCCATTTAAATAGCTGGTGTATGGGAGGGTGCTACTCTATTCCCTGGATTGCTCCACTTTACCCTTGATCCTTACCCTATAATGCTGAGTGTTAAGCAAGACGACATCAAGTACCATTTTTTGCGTATGACGTGACCAAGGATTGAACCCCGATCTCCCGGACCATTGGCGAACACTCTATTCATTAGGCTAATGTCCCGGTACAGTTCTTTATAAGTAAAAAAAGACGTGCCACTCTTTAGTTCTTCTTGAGTTCCACCATGTTTAAATATCACACTGATTCCATAAGCAAAATCTAAATTTAATGCTTTTTCGAAAACTATTGTTTTGTAATTTTTAAAAAAGAAATTTTCATTTTTTTGGAGAACAAAAAAAATCATGAAAATGAAGGGGTACTTTTTTTTGTTATAGAAAAACATTTAAAATTTTAAAAAATGATATTGTAATACGAAAAATCTTACATTTTTAATTCTTAGCTTCTTTTTCCTTTATCTATCATGTTACATTTTTAGAAGATAAAAAAGAAAAAAAAAATAACAAAAATCAACGAAAACATTTTTTATTAATAACTTCAAAACTGTTTTTTAAGCTAAGACTTTTAATTTTTCTTGGAATAAATTATATTAATTTTAAACAGTGTAACCCAAAATCATTTTTAAAGAAATAAACTAAAATTAATGAATACTTTTCATTTGAAAAAATACGAGATATTTTCGCCTAAAAATAAGGACACAGTTTTAATTTTAATTTTCTTTTTATTGTTACATTTTTATTGAGTAATGTAACCCGACTGGCAATAAAGAGCTTAATTCAATTTTTTGTCATATTTAAAAGATGTTTTAGCGAAGGAACACAAATAGGTTATGCTGGTGTTACGCTACTTCCTCACTAAGAGTTAAAGGTAAATAAATGAGAGAGATAGAGAGAGAGAGAGAGAGAGAGAGAGAGAGAGAGAAGAAGTACGAAGATGCCGTAAGGTTTTATATGAAGGTTTTTAATGGCAGCATGGAATAAAGGGTTTACGTTTATGCTACAAATCTCGTTGGAAGGAAAGAAGTAAGGAAACGAAATGAAGTTATGATAGAGTTGAGAAAGTATTTTAGCAGCTAAATGCCTGAGCGAAAGAGCATCGTCAGGTTAAGGCATTGTTGATTGTGTGAGGGAAATATATTCGCCATAAGTGTAGCAAAAGTCGTGTTGCTGATTAAGGACAGAAACGATTGGAGTCACCGTGAGTTTGTGGTTCTGGTTGTTTCGGGGAGAAGCGTGAATGTCTCCAGAAAATGTTGCCCAGAGATGAAGTAGCTAGGTGTCGGAGCGAAATTTCGCATTGCAGTCGACATAGCCAATATCGGAGGCGACTGAGAGTTATTCCTGTGTGTGGCGTATTGAATTCATCTAATTCATATTCAACTGGGAACCCTTGGTCTAAGAGAATAGACGCAAGGGTCCATTAATTAGACGGCTTCCCTCATGTTGGTGTGATGCTGCTGATGCTATTGAAGAGCAGACAGTAAGACGTCTGTCCTAAACGAAGAAGTTCTGAGAAAGAGTAAGTGTTTTGGCGGCTTCCCCAATTTATGCTGCCCGGAAAGATGGCATGGGATGAATTGGATAAGTCATCCTGATTGGGTGAAATTATGCGTTAACCCTAACAGTCGAATTAAATTACGTGCCAATCAAAAATACGAAATTCTTTCTGCTACAATGTCTTTAGAAGAATAAAATTACAATAATGTTTCAAACCACCCACGAGTTTAAGGTTATATTTTTTAAAACGATATAAAACGATATAAACGATGTAAACAAAAAGAAAAAATTACCGAAAATCAAAGAATATTGTAATGCGTCAATTTTTAGATTATTTTATTCTTGAATTTTTAGAGGGTAAATGAAATGAAAATTTGAATAAAAATATGCTGCTTTTTTGAAAATTTTTAATTAAAAAATTGTTCTGTAACTGTTAATCGTAAAATAAAAATTCACTGGAGACCAAGAGAGAGAAAAAAATGTTTTAAATCTTTTACCAGTATAGAGCTACATATTTTCATGAGTCATTTTAAATGTTATAATTAAACAAAAGCAGAAGAAAAAAGAAAGAAAAAAAGAAGAAAAATTCATAAATTAAAAGAATACTTTTCATTTGAATTAATAGCGAAATATTTCAACAACAAATAAGGACATATTTTTTATTCTTAGCTTACTCCTCTCTTCCCCATTCTATTCCATTCACTGGTGTTCCTAAAATCCTTTTCATCTGGTCATGGATCGGATACTTCTGCTAGTATATATATACACACAATAGAGTAGCCAGAGTATCACACTAAACTGCATCCAGTGGTGAGGTTCTAGTTCTAAAGCTCTGTGTGTGTGTGTGTTTGTGTGTGTGTGTGTGTGTGTGTGAAGTAATTCCTTCATTACCATTACTCCCTGGTCCACTCTGACCCAGAGTGGTAGTACCTGTCTATAAGTTGCATAGATATGTTTATATTAGAAAGTAATGCTTGAAAATAAATAAATTTTTGTAAATAGATTGTTATCATTATCATTTACTCATTAGACTTTTTCACATCAGCGTTAGCTGATGGTCTTTCATTGGAGATTGAGTGACAGCAAGTCTCCTCAAGTCTCCAGGACTCTTTTCAGTATTCTGGCTGTTTTCAATAATGCTGTTGTTTGGATGGTCTCCACTCGGCCGCCAACTTCCAAATCCTCCAGGCCCTTTAATAATCCTTTAGTTACCGTGCCAAAAGCCCCAATCACAATTGGTACAATTGTCACCTTCATGTTCCATAGTTTTTCAATTCTCTAGCAAGGCTGAGGTATTTATCTCTCTTTTCACATTCTTTCAGTTTTATTCTGTGGTCAGCCGGGACAGCAAAGTCGACAGTTTTGCAGATTTTCTTTTTTTTGTTGATTATTATAAGGTCTGGTTTTCTGGCCGAGATTAGGTGATCCGTTTGTATGTCAAAGTCCCATAGGTGTTTGAGTGTGTCGTTTTCTAGGACAGGTACTGGGTTGTGCATATACCATTTGTTTGTATGGGCAAATGGTCAAATTTAGATTTTTTGCACATCTCCCAGTGGATCACCTTGCTCACCCAGTCGTGTCTAGTCTTATATTCTTTCTGTGCTAATTTGCTGCATTCACTTATTATGTGATTGGTGGTTTCATCTCTGTCACCGCATAGCCTACACTTGCTATTTTGTTGCGTCTTATCTATCCTCGCCTTGATATGATTGGTTCTTATGGCGCTGTTTTGTGCTGCCATTAGGAGAGATTCTGTTTATTATTATTATTATTATTATTATTATTATTATTATTATCTTACCGATTCTTTCCCAACAGTAATGATCAGTTGTTTTCACTTGAATCCGAATGACAGCAAGTCTCCTAAGATCACCAGGACTCTCCTAAGTATTCTGGCTAATCTCAACAGTGCTGTGTTCTGGACAGTCTTAATTCTTAGTTGTATTCTAAGTTCCCCTATTCACTTTTCTCGGAACTTGGGCATTGATCCGAGTGCTCCGACTATGACTGCTATTACTGTCACCTTCATATTCCACAACTTTTTAAAAAAACTCTGGCATATCCAGATACTTATCAGGTTTTTTCTTTCCTTTATTTTAATTCTGTGGTCTGCTGAAACGATGAAGTCCAAAAGCTGACATGTTCATTTCTTGCAACTAAATCTGGTCTTCTGACTGAGATTGGATGATCGGTTTTTATATTAAAGTCGCAGAGAATTTTCTGGGTTTTATTTTCTAGGACAGCTGATTTATTCATATACCATTTGTCTGTATGTTCAAATTTTAGACGCTTGCACTATTTCCAGTGGATCACCTTTCCCACCCAGTTGTACCTACTCTTTTATTTCTTTTGTGCTAGTTTTCAACATTCGCTTATTATGAACTTAGCCGTTTAATCTTCGTCGCCATATAATCAACTCTTGCTACCTCTAACGTATTATTGATTTTTGCCTTGACATAATTTATGATTTTAGCTATTGTAGGAGATTCAATTTCTCTCTTCAGAAATAACTTAAGAAAATAACTTAAGTACAAACAGAAAACACCAATAAAAAATATAGAAAACAAAAACGGCAAAAAATATAAATGTATGAATACTTCAACTGTACAAGACTAAGAAGGGCAATTCTTTGTCATGTCCAGTTCTTCTCTTGTGTCAGTTTTTTTGGTCGCTTGAAATATCCATACATTTATTTTTCTTCCCGTTTTTTTCTATATTTTTTTATTTGTGTTTTCTGTTTGTACTTGAGTTATTTCTGTTGATATTGTTATCATTGGCGACTTTAAACAATCTTTGACGTTCGTTCTAGAATTGTTGTATGTATTTATCAACCCCTTTACTCGGACATTTGATACAAGGTCATTTTAGGAGGTGTCCGTGGTGTAATGGTTATCGTCGTAGGAAATGGACATGGCGACACGAGTTCAAGTCCTGGACGAGACTGATTGCATTTCACATAGCACTAATACCCTTGGGAAAGGTATGAATCCAATTATTCTCCCCCAGCTATGGGTAAATAGTAGGGCAGACTGGGTTCTTCAGCCTTGGTGGGGCAACTAGTCTAGGAGAAAGAAAACTCTGAATTCAAACCTGTTAAACTCCGCTTAAAAATTGACCTTGTGTCATATCCTATCCGAGCGGAGGGGTTGGGTAAATATGCATACAAGGTCATTTTAAAGCGAAGTTTAACAAGTTTGAATTCAGAGTTTTCCTTCTCCTAGACCATTTGCTATACTAAGGTTAAAGAGCCCCGTCTGCCCAACTATTTGCCTATACCAGGAAGGAGAATAGTTGGATTCATACCTTTCCCAAGAGTGTAGTGAAATGAAATCAACCTCGTTCAGGGTTTGAACTCGTGTTGACGTGTTTATTACGTGCGACGATAACCATTACACCACGGGCACCTGAACTATTGAATCCACACAATCTTCAATGCCGGTAATACATTAGAATTAATCAATTTAAATATGTTCAGAGCCATTGCAGTGCTCAGTGTGATAAAAAAGTACCAAGTTTGAAGCTTTAGATTTAAAAAATCTAAAATTTAAATGAAAACGTGTGCACAGATAATCAACTTTTATGATAAAATGATTTATGTTTTGATGCCTAGACACTTCATTTTTTACTGTTAAGTATTAAAATACAAATCGACCATCGGCCATAACTTGTCACCTTCTTAGTGGTTGGAGAAGGAGAAGACCAAAGAAATATGACTGATGACCGAATTGTTGCAAGTGGAAGACACCATTTTGAGATTTAGGTGTTCAGCAAAAAAAAAAAAAAAAAAAAAAAAAAAAAAAAAAAGAAGTAAATTACTAAAAATTACTCTTATCTGAATTGTTAATATTTTACATTATTGTATATATTTTTTTTTATATCAAAACAAAATTAATGTAAATTTTCATCGGTGAGCTATTTGGTACAATTATCGAGGTTAGATCGTTGTTAGAATTGTCACTGATTGACACTTTTAATGCGCACTGATGATACATTCTGATCTTTAGCAAAAGTGCTGATCCACATGTAAATAATCCTGTTATTTATTAGCTATGTTAATTATATAATCCCAGGTATCTATCTCTGTGTTTCGGGAGACAAGCCGTGATCAGTATGTTTCTGTCGAGTGTCGATCAATTACGTAATACACTGAAAAAGAGTTAGTCGATCAATCTTCAAATAAATTGGCAGGTAAAGTTTTTTTTTTAATCTCATAAGGCCGTGGCATTGAAAGGAAATAATTTTGCTGCGGAAATAACGTTTTAATTGGCTCTTGTCTATTTTAAAATGTTGTTTTTCTATTGGATGAAATCCGTGTCAGTAGAACGCTCTTATACGTTGCAGAATTGGTTTTTATACGTTGTAGAAAGCTTTCAGTGACCAAGTGAAGAAAAAGAAAAAGAGTAGAATTTCAGTAAAACCTTTGTCGACTGCAAAAAAAAAAAAAAAAAAACAAAAAAAAAAAAAAAAAAGCAAACAAAAAAACAAACTTACTAATATTAAATTTGATGCAAGTTTGGTTTTCTAGTCAAACAGATGACTCTGATGCGACCTCATTAATATTTGTCATTTACTAAGTTCAGCTTAATTTGACCCAAGGCCAGAAATATGAGGTACCCAGTTAGAATCGAAGACTCTAGTAATGGTCTGATAGCCTTATTTCCACGCTAAGTACCTCTACACAAATATTTGTGAAACGCCCGCCATTGTAAAGAATCAAGACATGTAGGTATTAGGCTCTGTCGGTGGGGTATTCCCTGTACAGGGGTAAGACCAAGGAGTATCCTGCGTAAGACGCTGAACTGTATTTGATGGTGAGATTACAATCCTGAAGCCCTGAGGAGGATGAAGTACCACTTTTTTGCCATTACTCTCAGGTCCACTTAGACCAGAGTGGTATGTATTTATCCAAACTCTTAGTCACGTGTAGGATTCGATACAAGGTCAATTTTTATGCAGCGTATAACTGGTTTGAATTCAGAGTTTTCCTTCTCGTTGACCGATTGCCATATTAAGGTTAAAGAACCCAATCTACCCATTTATTTACCCATAGCTGCAAGGGGATAGTTGGATTCATACGTTTCCCAAATATATTAGCATTATGAGAAATGCAAACAGTCTAGACCAAGATTTGAACTCAAGTCGCCGAATACTAACAAGAACTACTTGCTATGGTCCTTTGAAAATTTCAATGGATCCGTTTGAATATTATTAACATTGGATAGGAATACGTGAACATTATCATCATTGGATAGGAATACGTGAACATTATCAAAATTGGATTGGAATATGCGAACATTATCAACATTGGATAGGAATATGGGAACATTATCAACATTGGGTAAGAATATGGGAACGTTATCAACATTGGATAGGAATATGGGAACATTATCAACATTGGATAGGAATATAGAAAACTATATAACTAAGAGGAAACAAATGATCATTATTAAATAGAATTATTAATGTTAGATTTGAATAGTTGAAACAATTTAACGGTATGCCAATTATTTGTATAAAGAATAGTTACTAGAAGCAGTAATGTTTTTTATTAAGGATTATTAAAAGTTACTTAAACTCATATTTGTGTAAATTATTCGATTTATGTAAATTATTAGATGGGAAACTTAAACTAAACAAAGTGCGATTACATGAAAAGTATTCATCAGTTACTTGAAACCATATCATCACTTGAATTATTAATATTAAATTGTGCAAACTATTGATTATTGATAAAGTTCAATTTAAAAAAAAACAACAGTAATGAACATTGGAAATCTAAAGTTATAACAATCAAACATTTACAAAGGAATCAATTTCCGGCATGAGATAACCCATTATGAGTTGATATGCCGTTAAATAAATAAACCTAAGCATGAGTTGCTGTCCAAATGTTCGAGGAATTTGAAATAGCTGAAGGGAAACAAATGTGGTACAGACTTTTACCACAACCCTTTGTGAGCAGTATCGTAATTGAAGTAACTTTGCAGGACACAGTGGAAACAAGATGTTGGTTTGAGTTATTTTCGTATTCAAATTACAGGAATTTATAGACATCGCTTCGTATATTGTTTAAACCGTCTTTTCTTTTTTCATTGAAGTATTTTTAAAACCTAATAATTTACGTTGCATTAGTCTGTACAATTCTGTTTTGCACCCCCCCCCCGAAAAAAAACAAACAGTCTAGGCGAAATCTAGTTATCTAGACGGGCGTCTGGCTATCACTCCTTTATCATATAAGTTGCTGAGCTGTGTATAGCTCTTCATTTTAACTTTAAAATTTTAAAATATTTTAAAATTCAGTCTCAATAGTTTTTTTTTTATCATACTTAATATTTTTTTCTTACTTTCTTTTTTGAGTTAAATTTTATTTCTACCATACTATTTTTCGCTTTCGTTTGGTTTCATCATTTTTTGATTCATTTAATCAGCCGTCTAGACATCGACACTTTATTATATAAGTTGCTCAGCTGTGTACACACCTTCATTAAAAAAAGTTTCAATTTCGATATTTTTTTACTTTACTTTTCTTTACTTTCTTTTTGTTTAGGTTAAGTGTCGTTTCCATCATGCTGCAATAATAATAATAATAATAACGAAAACGAAAAGAAGTATAAGTACCTGGATCTTGCTAGGGAACTGAAAAACTTTGACACATGAAAGTTACGGCGATGCCAATTGTAATTGGTGCTCTTGGTACAATCATCAAAAGATTGATAAAGGGACTGGAGGATTTTGAATAAGAGGAAAGTCTTGGAAACTTGAGGAGACTTGCTGTCACTCAAACTCCAGTGAGAAACCATCGGCTAACGCTGGTGTGGAAAACTTGAAAAGGAGTAAATAATATTAATAATGATTAATAGTGATAGTAGTTTTTTTCTCATTTTTGTATAGTTGTCTACAAAGAAATTTTTTGCACGCAGTTATATGATTTCAAGAATTCCTATTTAATACAAATATTTGCACTCGCTTGTCTTCATAATTCTTCTGGAGTCGAAACATTACCATAACATCAAAATCAACATAATACATTGCTCAACCAAAAGAACTTTAACAATCAGTCTCGATACTTTTTGATCAAGCCATATATGTCATTTACTTTCTTTTTCTTTTGATTAAATTTTATATCTACCATGCTATTTTGGCTTTCGTTAAGTTTCATATCTTTTTGAGTCATTTAATCCGCAGTCTAGACATTAACAATATTATATGTGTTGGTTGTTAGGAAAATGCTGTCGGCATTGCTCATCTGATTCAGATGAATAAGCTGATCGAATCTTACTTTAATTTGGATGTTGACAGCTGTGTCAAATCATTGCCGTCATAACCCAGCACCTAACTGTGTTCAGATCCACTTTTTGGTCTCTAAGCATTCAGCAAGCATTGATGAATATTAATGAACCTCCGAATTAGATATTAAGTGTCTAGACATCATTACTTTAATATGTAAGTTACTGAGCTGTGCAGACGTTTTCATTTTAATTTTACAATTTAGAAAAAAGATTCATCCTTAGTACTTTTTATTTGCTCCTCGTAATTGAAGACTCGACTTTAAAACGAAGTTACTATTAACATATTCATCGGCAAAAACGACTTTAATTGCATAACGTCTCCCTTTCTGAAATTCGCGCCTTGCCTATGTTTTGACTTCAGCACACTACTCTCCTGTGATTCCATTTATCCTCGGTAACCTTAACACTGGATGCAGTTGAGGGTCATACCAGGGCACACATCTTTTTTGGGAGGAGGTGGTCATACCCTTTTGTAGGAGGAGCAGTTGGTGTATTCTCAGCCTTGACGATAGGGCGATTCCATGATGATGATGATAATAGTGGTGGTGGTGGTATTTTATACTGATTTTAGTAACTGATGTATTTGCTTTAGTTTACTGTCTAATATTTTGTAAACAAATTCTCGGAAAAATATGATAGGATTTTTGCTTATTATATTTACCCAACCCCTCCGCTCGGGCAGGATATGACACAAGGTCAATTTTTTAAGCGAAGTTTAACAGGTTTGAATTCAGAGTTTTCCTTCTCCTAGACTAGTTGCTTCACCAAGGCTGAAGAACCTAGTCTGCTCTACTATTTACTCTTTTTGCTTATTGAACGGCAGTTCTGCTTAGGATCAGAGGGTAGTAACAGTAAGCTGTTAGGAATCAGTTTGTACCTCGACACTTTTGTCTCGGATGAGTTTACTCTGGATGTTGCACAGCTAAACTTATTGCATGAGTGAGAAAGCCAACCTTAATATCACAATTAACTAGTTCATCTCACAGATCGATCCTTTTCTGTTGTATATAAAATATTCAATTGTTTTCGCTACTTTGCCTATTAAACACCAAACGACATCAATCGCATTACGTTCCCCCTTTTTAAAGTCGCACCAGGTATTGATTTTTTTCTCCAGCACATTGTTGCCCACTCAGCTGGGACTGTAGAATACACCGACTGCATCTCTGCAGAGAGGTACCCCCCCCAACGAGTGTCTTGTATATGACACTTAAAAGATCTGACAGTGAGGCTCCAGTAATACTGGAGCTTTGGGGAGTGCGAAGTACCCCTTCATCGCTCCCAGGTCCACTCTGGCCCGGAGTGGTAGCACCTGATAGGATCCTATCTATGGGTCAAATAGAACTAAACCCTAGTTTCGAGAGTTTACTGTTTTTTGCATTTAAACTGCGTATTTATGCTAAACTGAATTGTTTAAAATAGAACTGTTTTGACATTTAAACTGCGTACTTATGCTAAACTGAATTGTTTGAATTAGAACTGTTTGACTAAACGGAATAGCTTGAAATAGAAATGTTTTGGACAAATAAACCGTGTACTCATGCTAAACTGAGTTGTTCGAAATAGAACTGATATTTGTATAAAAATGGATTTGACATTAAATAACCAGAAAAGGTTGATATGTCATAAACCCCAAACAACCAACCAACAATATCCAGCGCATTGCTTTAGATCAGGGGTTAGGGTTAGTTACTGAAGGGATCAAAATAGCTATTACATCTTGAAGGAGAGGCACAGCGAGCCGAAAGAAAGATGAAGTAGGAGAGGGCGTGATTTTCAATAGTATTAATGCTAATATACGATACAGCTGATAAGTTGCTATTCATATTTATTTGATTGTGAGATATGAGAATTAGTACAAAATCTAAGTGGAAAATTTTCTGTTTTAAATTTCTTTAATTCCGTTTTTACTTTTTGGTAAATTCCTTTTATTTCGTTTTCTCTAATGATGAATTTTTGTTTTTGTTCATTTATTGTATTTCATGGGTAAATTCCAACAGATTGTATAATAAATATTATTAAAACAGAGAAAACGCGAGCAAGATTTATCACATTAAAAAACAATCTGCTCTCAGACATTCTCTGTTTGTGTACGTTGTCTGTCATTTCAGATACACCTTCTCTATGCATATATGAGTTGACAAATCTCTTTTTTCTTACGTTATGAAACAAATTAAATTTACTCATGTTCTTTTTTGAGAGTTCGTTGTCGGTCATCTCATGCAAACCTTCCACGCCAATGTGAGTTGTCAAATCTACCCCTTCTTACGTTATAGTTAGTTGTGTTTTACAGCATATCAACCCTTATTGGTTATTTAATGCTAAATCCTGTTTATATATATATATATATATATATATATATATATATATATATATATATATATATATATATATATATATATAGTTAAATTGCTTCGAGTATTGCCATCTAACACTGATAGTTTTGTTTGCACCTAGTTAAATAGTTTCAGGTATTGCTACCTAACACTTGAAATTCTATTCAATATTATATATTCATTTGCACACAGTGAACTAGTTCCAAGTATCGCAACATAATCCTATTAACCTAATTTGACAGTCATTTGTTTGCACACAGTTAAATAGTTTCCAGTATAAAAATGATTAAATATTTCTGTTTGACCTACAGATGAGACCCTAACAGGTACTACCACTCCAGGCCAGAGTGGGCCAGGAAGTAATGGCAATGAAAGAGTACTTCATATTCCTTGAAACTCCAGGACTTTAGCCTAACCATCAGATTCAGTTTAGTATCATATCCAGGACATGTGTTGAGAGTGAGGGGAGTCTTATCCCTATGCAGAGATGCAGTCGGCGTATTTTACAGCCTCCGCCGGCTGCTCACGTTATAAAACAAAACCAAAAACTTTCCTCATGTTCTGTTGTGTGAGTTAATTTTCTCTAATCTCAGCCACTCCTCTACAATAGATCTTTGAAACAAGCCAATGTAGATTTCGTTAACGTTCTTATTTAGAATGCTTCTCAATGTATATAAAATTAAATTATTTCTACTTTTCAGCTTGAGATCTTCAAGTGAAAGCGATTGAAATATCAAAGTACATTTTATACTTCCCTGGAGAGAAACATGGTCAGAAGCGAGGGCAAATGACCAAGTTTTAGGAAAATACTAGGGTTAGGCGAAAGTTTAGCTATATATTTGCTACGTGCTAAGTTGCGGCACGCATATCATGTGACCAAAGTAGTTCAAGCCGAGAAAAGTACCCGCTGGTGTTGGTAGTATCGTGGTAGTTGGTGCGCTGACTCGTTGTGCTTCGCTTCACAGTGTGTGTGACTTGGAAGTCGCACAGATGAACGTACAACGTAGTTTAATTCGAGAACTTATGCTTTACAATTTCGAATTCGGCCATAACATCGCAAAAATAACCAAAAATATTTGTTGTGTGCAAGGTGAATGCAGAGTTGATCCTAATTCTGTTTGACACAGATGGAACATTAAGAGGTACTACCACTCCGGGACAGAGTGAATCTGAGAATAATGGCAATGAACGGTTACTACATATTCTCAAAAACTCCAGGATTGGAGCTGTATCATCAGTTGGTTTAGTGTCATACCCAGGACACTCGTTGAGGGGTCTTACTCTTCTTCAGAGGTCCTGTCAGCGTATTCTACAATCCCAACAGACAGAACTGTCAGAAATCCTTGGGCGAGTCAAATGTTTTGCAATATTTTGGCACGAGCTAGTTGGCAGCGTGTATATCACGTGACTTAAGAATTTCATGCCATGTTAGGTACCCGCAGTGGTTGGTAGTATCGAGGTAGTTGATGCGCTGACACGTTGTGCATTGCTTCACTCCGTGTATGATCTGAATACCACATAGATGAATGTGCAACGTTGTCTAATTCGGAAACTTATGTTTTACGAATTCAAACTGGGACATAACCCTACAGAAGCAATCAAAACATTTGTTGTGTGAAAGGTGAACGTGCAGTTGATCAGAATACAATAACCAGATGGGTCAAGAAATGTCACTCTGGTTGTGAGAAACTTGATAATCAGGTAAGGTTAGGTAGGCCTAAAACCGTGGATTCTGAGGCCGTGCTCCAAGCTATATAGAGGCAATTCCAGTGAGTAGCACTTGGAGTGTATCAAGTGAACTCAGCATCTCATAGTTCAATGTAGTTCATCACTTTCACTATCTCGGAAAAAGTATCCGGAACTGCCAAATTGTGCCTCAGGTTACAAAAATATTGCAAAACTTTTGAATCACTCAAATATTAATCCCGAAAATTGTCCTGCTGTATACCATAATAAAGTAGTTTGTGGTCCACATATTTGAGACCCTTGCCGTAGAGAATAATTGTTTTTCATCGATGCAATTTAATCTCTGAGAAATTTCCATTGGCGTAAATAAGTTCACGAAAAAACAAAACAAAACAAAACAATCTCCTCCCCCCCAAAAAAATTCAAACAAAAAACAATAACGTAACAAAGAAACAACAAAACAAAACTAAAATAAAAAAGTGATAAAACTTAGTTGCAAACAAGTGAGCAACCCCCTCGCCAAAAAAACAAAAAAACCCCAAAAAACGAACACACACACACACACACACACACACACACACACACACACACACACACACACACACAGAAAATAACAGAAAACAGGAAAAAACAAAAATGAAAATAAAAAAAACAAAATACCAAAAAACAAAAACAAAAACAAAACAAAACGAAAAGCAACAACATAACGCAGAGGCAACAAAAAAACTAAAAAGCCCAAAAGAAAAATAGAACGGCGAAAAACTTAGTTATAAACAAGTGAACGACCCCCCCAACCCCCCCAAACCCCACCCCCAGAAAAAATAAAACAAAAAAAAAAATCCAAGAAAAATACAAGACAAAACAAAAATAACATCATAACAGGAAAAAGTTGGCGCCAAAGATGTGAATGCAGTTTTGATTAAACTTTGCACAAAACGGTAGACAGGTAATCGATTAAATTTTTGTAAGTGATCAATCAAAAACCTCAAAGTTTCCCCGTTGAACGATGTTAAATTTTAGAATTTTTTTTTTATAAACTAGGGTCAAGGTAGCATTCTAAGGCTTTAGATGTCGTCAAACTTACGTTGTAAATAAAATGTGTGACCCCATCCCCCCAAAAAAGAAACCCAAAGAAACAAAAAAACATTAATAATTGCAGCTTAGGATTTTATAATTTACTTCTTCAAAGCTCCTTTAAAAAATTTCCATGAAATATGTTGCATTTTATTTAATAAATTGTGCATTTTACATTGGCGTATTTTTTTCTGAATCTTCAAAGGAGTATTTTTGTTTGCTACGGCTTTTGTTCTTTGGTTCATTACATTCCATAATGGTCTTTTGGGAATCATTTTAAGTTTCTTGTGTTCTCAAAGATATTTATTTGTTCTGTTCACCATTTATTTCTCTTCTTTTGTCATCTCTCTTTCTCTCCTTTTTCTATTTCTGTCTTTCTTATTCTTTTCTTTGTGCTTATGCATTTTTCTTATTTGCTTAATTTTGAATTTTCATCATTTGTGTTTTTTTTTATATCCTTTCTTTTTAGGTGGCTTCTTTCTTGCTTTCTTTCAAGCTAGCTTTCTTCTTGCGAGCTGTTTTATTCCTTTTCTTTCTTACTCGATAACTAGCTTAATTCTTCCTTTTTCTTGTTAGTATGGGTTTTCTTTCTTTCTTGTCTCTATTTATGCCGATTTGTATTCAGTAAACTTTTGATCAATAAATAAGCACTCGGGTCTATGACATCCAACAGAGTCCCAATTGTTTTTGTGAATTTACATAAAGAAAAATAATAAATACAAATAACAGATAGCCCCCAGTCATCATCCTCGTTATCCTCATTATTATTATTGTCGTTGGCCATTTTGTGTTACAAAAAAGAAGTGAACATAATGAAAGGGAATAAATAAAAAAAAACTATAGGAATAAATGACAAACACACAAAAATAGCAACAACAATAATAATTCATGGAAGCGAGCCATAACGAAGGCTCTTTAGTTTTTCTATAAATTGACGAAACAAAGAATAATACCATCAAACTATGATACCATCAAACAAATAATTATGCCATCAAATAAATGATAATACCATCAAAGAAACAGACATTAAAAAAAGTAAGAACAGATTATCTCAGAAAACAAGAAAACGTATTGAACCAGCTCTGCAGCTGAAATACATCAAAAGAATAAACACCTGAGCAGACCCCTTTGTAAGAGACTCTGGACCATTCTTAAAGTGGTCAAGTGAGGAACTTAGACAAATGGATCAAAGGGCAAGGAAATTGATAACCATGAAGAAAGCCTTACACCCGAAAGATGACACAGACACTATGTGTCAAGAAAAGAAGGAGGAAGAGGAATCACTAGTAAGGATAGTGTAGATGTAACAATTCAAGGAGCCCACACACACATATAAAAAGGTAGCAAAAGACTATTTACAACAGCCAGTTATAGCAGTGGCAACATAAGGATATGTAGAAAAACAACAAAATCGAGAAAACAAAAGCTGGAAGAAAAAAATCTGTATGGATAGTTGAAGCAACAAATTGGGTAGATTGCACACGATATAACCAGGACATGGCTAAGTAAGAGAAGCCTCAAGAGAGAAATTGAATCTCTTTATAGCAGCACAAAATAATGCCACAAGATCCGATTATAACAAAGCGAAAATTGATAATTCGAAACAGAATTATGGAGATTATATGGAGACAGAGATGAAATCGCTAATCACATAAGTGAATGCAGCAAACTAGCATAAAAGGAGCACAAGACTTGGCACAAATGGATAGAAAAGGTGATCCACTGAGAATTATGCAAGAGACTGAAATTTGACCATACTAACAAACAGTCCATTTGCCTAGCGGTTAGAG
The DNA here is from genome assembly GCA_963585895.1 of Sepioteuthis lessoniana. NCBI lineage: Eukaryota > Metazoa > Mollusca > Cephalopoda > Myopsida > Loliginidae > Sepioteuthis > Sepioteuthis lessoniana. The sequence continues at coordinate 81,794,744 of OY757915.1, forward strand.
TGTTCGCCAGTGGCCCGGGAGACCGGGGTTTAATCCTAGGTCGAGTCATAAATGGTACTTGATGCTGCCTTGCTTACCACTCAGCATTATAAGGTATGGATCAAGGGTAAAGTGGAGCAATCCAGAGAAAGGAGTAGCGCCCTCCCCTACATCTTAGTGTAGTAGCTATTGAAAAGGGAGCCTTCGGGTCACCCTCGACTATGGTCGCCAACTTTACTTACTTTACCAAATGATATAGGCACAAACCGGAATCCGCCCTAGAGAATTAGATGCATAAAATTCTCTGAGATTTTGAGATGCAAACGGATCAGCGAATTCTGACAAGAAACCCAGACCTAGTGTTGATTTATAAGAAAAAAAAAAGAACTTACTTGGTGGATTTTGCAGTTTCAGCGAACCACAAATTGAAAATGAAGAAATACTTGGATCTTGGCAGAGTGCTGAAGAAGCTGTAGAACATGAAGGTGATGGTGATACCAATTGTATTAGGAACATTCCCCAAGGTCTGAGAAAATAGATTGAAGAAATTGGAAATTGGAGGAAGAATCTGGACCACACAGACCACCGCATTATTAGAATCGGCCAGAATACTCAGAGAGTCTTGGAAACCTGAGTAGACTTACTGTCACTCAGAATTCAATGAAAGACCACCTATCAAAACTAATACAAAAAACTTGCAAGAAGTAGTGACAATGATACCAATTGTAATTGGCGCGCTTGGAACGGTTCCCAAAGGCTTGAAAAGAGGATTGGAAGAATTGGACATCGGAGGACAAATCGAGACCATTCAAACTACAGCATTTTTGAGATCGGCCAGAATACTGAGAAGAGTCCTGTAAACTTAAGGAGACTTGCTGTCACTCAGACTCCAGTGAAAGACCATTAGCTTACGCTGGTGTGAAAAACTCGCAACTAAAAAAGTGATAATTATAAGATACCAATCTTAGGTGGCGCACTCGAAACAATCCCGATGAACTTGGAAAAGAATGGGAGAACTGGATGTCGGAGGAAGAACTGAGGCTACCCAGGCAATAACAATGATATGAATACTTATAAGAGTTCTGGAGACCTGAAGAGACTTGCTGTCATTCAGTCTCCAATGAAGAGTTACTACTCGTGAGAAAAATTTGGGAAGAGCTAATGATTATTATCATCACGTCATACTGATTGCACAGATTCCTTTGGATCTCTCTCACCACCCGTCTCTATTAACCATTGCTCTATTCAGGTTCTCTATCTGGCTTACAGTGCCCGTACAGAACTGATGAATGTAAATTTTTCTGGCCATTTAACACTGGTGTATCCATGTGTAGGAGTCTATAGGAGAACGTCCATTATGAATTCGTCATGGGTGTCTCGTTCGTCTTATTTGGATGGTTTGTGAGATGAGATGTTGGTGTTGCACAGTCAAAGATTCAGGCTTGAATTAACCCAACCCCTCCGCTATATGCAGGATGCGACAGAAGGTAATTTCTTTTGGTGGAATACAGCTGGTTTGAAAAAAGAGTTTTCATTCTCCCTGGATTGATTGCCTTACAAAGCCCTTAAAACCCAATCTTCTCTATTTACCAATATTTAGAGTATGGGAAAAGAAAGGGATTCATGCGTTTCCCATGGGGATTAGCGTGAAATGAAAACAAAAAGGGTTTGAATTCAGATCACCAATTCCATTTCCAAGAGACCGGACATTGGCATAATGGTTAGAGTGTTCGCCAATGACCCGGGAGATCGGAGTTCAATCCCAGGTCGAGTCATACCAAAGACTCAAAAAATGGTACTTGATTCTTCCTTGCTTAACACTCGGCATTATAAGGTAGAGATCAAGGGTAAAGTGGAGCAATCCCATACACCTTGGTGTAGTAGCTATCGAAAAGGGAGACTTGGGGTCACCCTCGACTACGGTTGCCATTCCATTTCCTACGACTAGTAAATTTTTTGACGGTTTTCAAGCAACTGCATTGGATTTGGTATGACTCTCGCTTCTCCTTTTGTGGGGTGCTGCTTCCTGGATTTGTTTAAAACAGCAAGTAGCATCCTTGTCATTCTCATCTAGCTTAAATGTTATTAATTGGAGGAGTCCTGCTCTTTTCTGGAAAGAAACAGGACTCCATGTAAAATTTTGCCTTGTCGATTGGGTCTATGGAATAAGTTGACTGTACCTCTGCAGAGAGGTAAGACCCCTCCAAAAGTATATTCTGGGTATGACACTGAACTGCATCTGATAGTCCTGGAGCTATGGGGAACATGGAGTACTCTTCATTATCATAACTCCCTGTCCACTCTGACCTGAAGTAGTTGTACCTGTTTAGGTCCCATCTATAGATCAAACAGAACTGTTCAAACATTTACGAAAGATTATAACTATTACTTATTTGAAATCAAATAGCTGTGTGCAAAGTATCTATATTACATGGGAATACTTGATAAGCAGAATTACTAATGTTAAATAGTAATACTTGAAACCATTTGTGTGCAAACAAATGATTGATATCAAATAGAATTATTAGTATTTGATAGGAATACTTGAAACCATTTACCTGTGTGTAAACAAATGAGTTTCAACAATTCGTTTTAAAATAAAGTTACTCACAAACTTCGTTCACAAATAATTTATATATAAACTGGATTTGGCATTTAATAACCAATAAGGGTTGATATGTCGTAAAATTCCAACCAACTAATCATGCCTAATTTCCCAGAGTTACTTCTGAACATCTAAACAGATGACTCGTGGTTGGATTTTAGAGACTCATTTTCTCGGTGGTGGAGTTCCAGAGGAAATGTGGCTAACGTGCTAGACTGCAATATTGTTGTATGTGAGTTCGAACTTCTGTTGCACGATTACGTTCACGTTTGGACTAATACCCTTAGGAAAGGTAGGAACCCTCTTATTCCCCCATTAGATATATATTAAATAGTACCACAACTATTCATCTATAAGGATGGCTTTGACATTAAATAATCCACGAGAGTTGAAAGAAACCAAACCAATTTTTAAAAACTGACTTCAGTATAAAAATAACTCAACAAGGGTTGCGTGTTGCAAACCAACCAACCAACCAACCAACCTGTGAAGAGTGACAGGTGCCGTAAATTTTGCAAAAGAAAGTGTTGAGTGTCACACACATGATCGATGCGTATGAACTACTTGATCAAAAGTAATACAAACTTCGCCATAACAAGTTGCGAAAATTTTCATTGGTAACTTTGCGAAGCATACGGTAACCTAGTAAAAGGCAAGGAAGTACCAGCACGAACCGGAAGTTACGTTAGATAATGAGAATATGAAAACTTGTGGGACTTCACAGAGCTGACTCTCCGTGTTATCGATTACTGTTGACCCGATATAATTCTTGTTAAGAAGGATACATCAATGTCTCATTATTGTTATCACTTTACCAGAATGTTAGCGGGAGAAAATCAAAGAGATTGAGATAATCACGAAGATTTTGAACTAAAATTTGAACCAAAAGGAATAGTAATTCCCACTAGCATCGATGTTCCAAAGATAGTTAAAGATTTAAAGACACTTGTACTCTCAAAAATGCAACAATGTTTGGAAGCACACATATTTTGAGAAAAATATTCAGTGTCTACAGTCATTGGCCTGATGTTGACGGATTTTAACGGTATGTCAACAAGTCTAGAGTTATTTCATGCCTAGAGGTTAGGGAATCGCGTTTATGGTATATTTACAAATTTTGTGTTGTTGTTTCTTAAGAGTTTTGTTTATACATATTTACACATCAAGTAGTTCTATATGATACAAATAATTTGCTCACAGTTGTATGGTTTCAAGTATTCCTATCTAATACTAAGATTTATACACATATAGTTTAAAGTTAGATTTCCAATTACATGGTTTCAAGTAATTATTTTTATTCAATAATAATCATTTGTTTGCACACATTTATAAGGTTTCGAGTAATTAATTATAATATTTAGTAAAACAATTATAGCTTCAAGTAGCTATTCTTAATACAAATTATTTACAGTTATATGCCATCAAATATTCCTATCTAACGCAAACGATTTTTAAACAGATCTATTTAACCAATAGATAGGACTCTAACAAGTACTACTACTCCGGGTCTGAGAGGATCTGGGAGTAATGGCAATGAAGGAGTATTCTATACTCTCCAGGTCTTCAGAGCTGGAGCCTAACCATCAGATGTAGTTTAGTGTCTTACTGCAAACTCTCTTTTTTTTGGTGGAGGTGGGGGTCTTTCCCCTCTGCAGAGAATACATTCAGAGTATTCTCAACCCCCACGGACAGAGCAGTGTAATATACTGAAAAGAAAAGTGACTTATTTTTTGTAATTTTTGAGTGGGTATCTCAACTTTCGCAAGATACTGTAGATTGTTCTCAGATGTATAGGGGGTGACCTCGTGGTGTAATGGTTAATGCGATGGACTGCGTAATCGTAGTACGCGAGTTCGTATTCCAGTCGCGCTATTACGTTCACTTTCAGGCAAATACCCTTGGGAAAGGTATGAACCCCCTTATCCTCCCAGCTATGGGTTAAATAGTACCACTACTGTTCTTCTAAGAGAATGGCTTTGGCATTAAATAACCTAAAAAGAGTTGATATGCCATTAAACAAAGAAACCAACCAACATCAGATGTATACATAAAATATGCTTTGGAGTAAAAAGTATGTGTAAACGAAAATATATAAAATCTAGCATTGAAGAATCTGTGATTATATACCGGCATGTACATAATACTTTTCTATTACGAATCTCCATTTGTATAGACTTCAAGTGAACACGGGTGAAAGATTAGCACTGCTCTCTTGCGTGGTGAAAGGGAAGATCGAATCAGCTTTGAAATTTGGCATTCAACTCATTTTTTTTTTATTATTAACTGGACTTGAAGATCGATTGATGGCGCCGGAAGCAAAGTCCCTACCATCTACAGACATAACTTAGAAATTAGCTTGCAAGTAAATATAAATCAATAAATAAGAGAAAAAATGGACAAGTTTGTACGTAGAGAGATTACTAGCTTGTTTAAATGTCATATCGATAAACGGACAGTCACATTTGTGAGCAGACTTAGTCACGAATAAACTAGACAGATAGGATTTTAGGATGTAAGCAAGAGAGAGAGAGAGAGAGAGAGAGAGAGAGAGAGAGAGAGAGGGGGGAGGGGGGGATGGAATCAGTAAGAAACAATTCGAGAGAGAAATAAATCAACGTGAGACAATTGGAGAGGTTTGGTTTGGGTTCTTTGTTTAATGGCACATCAAACTTCGAGGGTTTTTAATGCCAAAGCCATCTGTGAAGAAGAACAGTATTGACGCTATTCAACTCATACCTGGTGGGTGGGGGATAAGACAGGGCTCATACATTTCCCAAGGGTATTAGTCTAAAAGTAATAGTGCGACAAGAGTTCAAACTAGCTTACTCCACGGCTGCAGTCTAGTATTTTAGCCACTATGCCACATATACTTCTCATACTTAGAGATAGATAGAGATAAAATCAGCCTGATAAGAGAGAGATCAAGAGCAAGACAGCTTGAGAGAAAAAATCAATGAGTGCAAGAGAGAGAGAGAGAGAGAGAGAGAGAGAGAGAGAGGCTTACTGATAACTTCTCTACTATGAGATGGCGAAAATATTTACTAAGTTTATTTTAGACAGGAACACGGTTACAGTAGTGAGGCACCTCATGGGTATCAAACTTATACTCGAAAATTGAAATGCACTCACTGTACATCAGTAGCTAACACGATATAAAGAAACGGCTAATGACAGTCAAATTAACGAGCGGGAGGAAGAGAGATCGAGAGAAGATAATTGTTAAGGTTAGTTGAATTAGTGTGTGTGTTTATGTGTGTGTGTGTGTGTGTGTGTGTGTGTGTGCGTTTGAAAGTGAAAGAGACAGATATTCAGATAATTGAAGAGAAAGAAAGCAGTTATAGTTATGAACATGATATCTATCTTTCATCCCCACTATATATATATATATATATATAAGTTGGCCGACCGTAGTCGAAGATGACCTGAAAGCTCTCTTTTAAATAGCTACAACTCTGAAATGTTGAAGAGGGCGCTTCTTTCCCTGGATTGGTCCATTTACTCTTGATCCGTACCTTATAATGCCGAGTGTTAAGCAAGGAAGCATCAAGTACCATCTTTTTGAGTCTTTGGCATGACTCGATGGGGGATTGAACCCCGGTCTTTCGGACCATTGGTGAACACTAGCTATTATGCTAATGAGCCGGGAGGAGAGGGTGAAAGATAGATTATCATTGGTTCCCCTGAGGATTGGCAACATGGAACTCAGAATCGTACGTTTTTACACAGTTTATATCCAATCTTACAGTTGAAAATATAATACACAACTATATGCGAAAGGACGAAAAGCTAGAAGGGCAATTAGTTAATAAAGTGGTGCCCAAGAAATAACAAGCGTAGTCAAAAACTTCTTGCCGGAAGATTGCCGGATAAGATGGAGTTTGGTGATAGGACATCGAGTCGTTGGAGCTACCGGGAAAGGCTTTTGTTCAGAAGTGTACTCAAAACAATTGCTTAAATGTGTGTGGGTGTGGATGTAGGCGGGTGTGAGCGGAGAGAAAGACAGAAACAGACAGCAGCAAAAAGACAAATATTCAGCAGACTCATACTTTTGGAAAATGACAGACAGAAAAATCAATAAGCAGAAAAGCAGATTAACTGATTGATTGATAAAAAGATCGAATATTATATATATATATTATATAAAGCACCAGCCTTTTAATGAAGCGTAGCAGATTAAACTCACTGGCCATTACTTAGACGTTTGATTATGAACTGGGTTTCTCAAAATCATGACCTTGTATCAGACTAAGCTAAGCTTAGTAGATAACTTGGGAGTCTGACATATAGCGGTGACTAAAAGGATAGTCACACAAACTATACGCTAATAAGGAGAGTTCGATCTTCATTGCATGCTCCACTATATATATATATATATATTTCAAGATAGATAAATATCTAATATATGAGTGTGTTTTGTGCGTGTATTTATCTAATCTCTCGGTCACCAGAAAGATGTAATACAAGATCAAATTCTAAGCGGAATAGTTTTGATTTGAATTCAGAATGTTCCTTCTCCTAGATTGGGTACCTAGCCAAAGCTAGATAACTCAGCCTACCCTACTATTTACCCAGAGTTGGGTAAGAGGGTAGACTAAATGGATTTCAGAAAGTGATAACGCAACCTGTCGAATTCAGAATTTGAACTCAGGTCACCATGTTCAAAACGATAACCGTTTAGCAATGCACCTTCCCCCATATATATATATATATATATATATATATATATATATATATATATATATATATATATTAGTCGTGCAGTACAACATGTTTGGCACATCGTTCCTTAACCTCGAAAAAAAAAACAACAAAAAAACAAAGAAAAAAACCCAAAGAAAATGAATAAAAACAGAAAAAAAATCCTTTTTTGCTTAAGCCAATAACTTTTTACCTTCTCAACGTGTGTATACACAGGGTACGATGGGTAGATAATAGTCTAAATTACGAACAAATAGAAATAACACTGACATCTCACTTTATGAAATATATTTAATAAAATTATACGAAAATATCTTGAAAGACTAATATTAATTTTCCTTACATTATATATATATATATATATATATATATATATATATATATATATATATATATATATATATATATATATATATATATATATATAGTGCGATGGTAAACTGTTGTCTAGTTTACACAAAATTGAAAATAAGAATGACAACTCACTTAATCTGATGTATTAGTCTAAATTACATGAAAATATCTTGAAATATTATTGATTCAATTTATTCGAAGAAACCGCCGTTGCTTTCAACCACGGCCTCCAGACGATTTCTGAATCTCCTGGTGTTACACCAAGTTTTATTGGTTTCTGCACTCCACACATAATAATAAAGGGTTTTGTAATATGGGGAGTTAGGCATCCAGATGTTAGGAGTGGTATAGTCGGGGCCTCCGCGATATATATTATAGCGACGGCCACGGTATAGTTGTAGAAATTATGGAGGTGCCCGTGGTGTAATGGTTATCGTCATAGGAAATGGACACGGTGACACGAGTTCAAATCCTGGACGAGACTGATTGCATTTCACATAGCACTAATACCCTTGGTATGAATCCAATTATTCTCCCTCCAGCTATGGGTAAATAGTAGGGCAGACTAGGTTCTTCAGCCTTGGTGAGGCAACTAGTCTAGGAGAAGGAAAACTCTGAATTCAAACCTGTTAAAATCCGCTTAAAAATTGACCTTGTGTCATATCCTGCCAGAGCGGAGGGGTTGGGTAAATATAGGTATAGTCGTAGAAATTTTTTCACAACCAACATTGAGCTTTCCTGCTTGTGTGACATGGTACAAAGTCCTGTTGCTAGACGTAGGGGCTTCCAGCAGTCACCCTCTCGATGCAGGTCAACACTAACTCCTCCAAGCACTTGATGTAAGTCTGGATGTTGAGTCTGATTGGTTTGGTTTGGTTTGGTTGGGCTTCATGATATATCAATCATTGTAGGTTATTTAATGCCAAATCCTGTTTGCCCAGTCGGCTGGGGCTGTAGAATACACCGATTGCACCTCTGCAGAAGGGTAAGACATCCCCCACCAACGAGTGTCATGTATATGACACTTAAAAAATTCGATGGTGAGGTTCCAGTAATACTGGAGCTTTGGGGAGTGCTGAGTACCCCTTCTTTGCCATCGCTCTCAGGTCCACTCTGGCCCGGAGTGGTAGGACCTGATAGGGTCCTATCTATGGGTTAAATAGAACTAAATCGTAGTTTCGAGAGTTTAAATTTTTTTTGCATTTAAACTGCGTATTTATGCTAAACTGAATTGTTTAAAATAGAATTTTTTTTGACATTTAAACTGCGTACTTATGCTAAATTGAATTGTTTGAATTAGAACTGTTTGATAAACCGAATAGCTTGAAATAGAAATATTTTTGACAAATAAACTGTGAATTGTTTGAAATAGAACTGATATTTGTATAAAAATGGATTTGGCATTTAATAACTTACAAAGATTGATATGCCATAAGACCTAAAAAAACCAACCAAATCCTGTTTATATTAGATATATATGATTTCTTAACACATTTTGTTGGTAACATTCTTAAAAGTGCTTGAGCTCTATTTTTTGCACACAGTTAAATAGTTTCAAGAATTGCAATGCGACTGTAACTATCTAACATCTGTCATTTGTTTCCACACATTTAAATAGATATACATGATATGTAAGAGATTAGTTTGTCGGTAATTTCATTTTTGAATGAGTTAGTATTAATTTGTTTGCACACCAGTATTGCTGTAGTTTCTTCACAGTAAAATGGTTTCAATTATCGTTAACATTAGTTATTTTATTCAAAATTACTCATTCGTTTACACTCAGTTAAATGGTTCGAAGTATTGCTATGTATCGCTAACAATTCAATTAAAAATTAGTCATTTGTTTATACACAATTAAATGATCAAACAGTTCTATTTTTTACTATTCAATTTAGCATAAGTCATCCGTTTGCATTCTGTTTAAATATCAAAGTTCTTTTTGACCCATAGATAGGACCTATCAGGTGCTACCACTCTGAGCCAGAGTGGACCTGGGAGCGATGGCAATGAAGGGGTACTCCGCATTCCCCAAGGCTCCGGGATTATATGAGCCTCACCTTTAGATTGTTTAGTATCATATCCTGAACACTCATGGGGGGGGGTCTTACCCCTCTGAAGAGAAGCAGTCGATGTATTCTACGGACCCAGCTATCTGGGCTTTGTTGAGTCTGAGGTCATATAAATGGAAGCATAACATCACAAGTACTAGTGACCACCCCAAACACCAGAATGTGGACTGGGTGTTTGGCTTTCATTACAACTGTTATATATTGGGGGCTAGAACAAACTAACGATTATTCTGTGAGTTCACCATCTGGTCCTATCAGAAAATTTCTCATCTGAACAAAACCAAAGCCTATCCGGTTGGAGGATTGCTTGAGCTTGTTTAAAAGCTCTGCTGTGTAGTCTTTTTTGTTTTTCATTGCCATTGATTAAAATTGTGTCTTTCTCATCTTGTATGAGAAATATCGATGCACTACCTGCCTAATAAGTAGCTCAGACACTCTCAAGTCCCTGGCTATGGACCTGATTTACTATCTGAGTTCATTGTCAGTCATGGCCTGGATCTCACCAACTAATTCAGGAGATGTTTTGTAAACCAGAACGATTTGAGTGAGGAATTCGTGCTGCCGCACTTTCGAAATCCTCATTAGGCTTATCTAATTCTTTTCAAATCCTCGACTCTGTGGTCAGACTGATACTCAAACATGTATTGGCACTTCTAGCGTGAATGCCAAACTGTGCAGCATGCTGTTTCCAAATTTCTGGTGGAGAGAATTTCGTCATAGTACTGCTTTTCTCCCAGACAGTGCCCAACTGACTCTAGTTTGCTGTACAGTAGACAAAACTTGAAGCAAAGAAGGTGCATGTGTGAATTAAATAACTCAAAATGGCGATAATTTACCCATCACATCCATGAAAGAATACAAATATATATCCGATAGCTTTTCATCTTCTCTATCTACATATATGTAAAATTGATGATGGGCAGAGAGAGAGGTCTACAGAGGTCAACAGAGGTCGAGAGGTTGAGAGAGAGAGAGAGAAAGAGAAAGAGAGAGAAAGAGAAAGAGAGAGGGGTCTTAGTGATTGCGAGAAAAAGAATTAAAGTTAGTTGAGAGAAAGAGAGAGAAATCTTGGTGATTGAGATAGAAATCAAGAAGAGAGAATTGAAGAATGAGAAAAAAGAGTTTAGGAGAGGTCGAGAGAGAGAGAGAGAGAGAGAGAGAAAAGATACAGTTATCAACATGATATATATCTTTCACACACATACCCCCCCATATATATATATATATATATATATATACTGTGGGCAGAAGACAAAACCCGAAGAGACATAGTGGCTAAAGTATTGAACTATGGCCTCGACGAAAATGAGTTTGAACTCCAGTCGGGTTGTTACGTTCACTTTCGGACTAATACCTTTGAAAAAAGTATGAACCTTCTTATCCTCCCTGCTATGGGTTAAATAATAATACCACTGTTCTTATACAAGGATGGTTTTGGAATTTAATAACCCGTGGAAGTTGATATGCAATTAAAATAAAAGAAACCAAAGCTCAAAGATTTCAGCCTTGTAACAGAACTTTACCTACAGTACTGGAGCGGAGGCGGTGTTTTCTAATGTCAGCGTGACAGTCATCGCAGTTGTTGGCGCTATTTTTTTCCTTTGAGTATACAAATGGTTTCCCTCGCTTAATTACAACCAAAGGGAGTGTACTAAAATAATGGATCAGAGTGCAGTATCTGTAGCCATATAAATTCCACAGTTAATTTTTTTTAAAGAGAAGCTTTACGACATAAAATATGTAGATAAATATTTAGATATGTAGATAAAGCAGTTACATCGAAAAATATAAAATTCAATACGTTTTCAAAAATAAGTACAAAATTAGAAAGAACCGCCACTCCAGAAATGTAAATACATCACACGTTCCTCAATCGTTTTAACATAATCTGATTGATTATCTAATAAGGTTATCGATTAAGTTCTTCAATATAAGATGTGTGCGAAGCAGCTAGGATCTTTCCTAGCGTAGAGAAACTTTTTCAGATTACAATCAATCATTCTATCAGGAGAAAGAGTGGGTGACTTTGCTGTGAAGGACATGAAAATGCTCTTTATTACGTCACTAGGCATTCAGATCTGTATATCTCCTCGTACCGTGTCAATGAGAATACAACTTGCACCAGAGCCCCTAAAGGATCACTGATACAATTTCTGAAATTTCAGTGTCAACAATTAATAGCTTTTAGTAAAAAATCAAATAATTTTCTTCTAAATTAGTGGCTTGCATTTGTGCTCCCAAATTTCCCGCAAATATTATCAGGTATTGACCGATCCTTAGTTAACAATAGAGATATTAGTTATGAATTTACGATAACACGAGGAAAAAAATCCGATGCTTTCAGGAGATATCCAAAACCCTTTACTCCGAATGACGAATTCAACAACTTCGTCAACGCTTACTTGGAAGCAGCAGTAGACTACATATAACCAAACAAAGAGCCAAACACAGAGTTCCATGGGAGACATTAGCAGTTAGGAAAAAAACGAGATAACGTGAAAACAGCATTCCTATGTAATAAAAGGAAACCAACTTACGCCAACGCTCGGTAACTTAAGACGGCACAAAGAGAACTATTTAACGCATATCAAAAAAAGAACAAATAGAATACATTCAAGGTCAGATCTATAAAATCAGAAACTCGGTAGAAGATAGACCATTTCGAATAGCGAAATAAATGAAGTGAGTAAAAAGAAGAGCACCTTTAGAGCTAAACTAAAAGCTGCCACGAATACAGATGTGAAAAGAACATTTCATGAATCTGCTTGGAAACTCCCCTAAAGTCGCTGATAAACCTATCGTGAAAATTATTAATAACCAGAAGACATTAAACTAGGACAGTTTACTCAATAAGAACTCAACGTAGTACTAACAAAAATTAAAAACAGGAAAGCTGCCGGTTTTGATAAAATACCTCCTGAAGTATGGAAGACAAGGAAAATGGATGACTTGCTGTTCTGATACTGCAACATCGTATATAACCAGAACACAGTAGAGAGAAAGAAAAAAGGCTGCATCCTCCCCTTCCCCAATAAAAGTGACCTCGGAATCGCCAAGAACTACCACAGCATAACCATTTTTCTATAGCGGCTAAGGTTTATAATACTCTGCTATTCAATCGCATCGAACGAGAAATTGAGAAAATTCTTAGGAAGAATCAAAATGGTTTTCAGAGAAAGTGATCCACAACAAAACAGATTTTGACAATCCGTGGAATCATAGAAAGAGTTCGAGTAAAAAATGTCGAGGCGACACTCATATTCGTTGATTTCTTGATGGCATTTGACTCTATAAACGGAGGGAAGATGGAGCAATTATTACTAGCGTATGGTCTCCCCAAAGAAAATCTCACAGTCATAATGATATTCTATAAAAACACAAAAGTAAAGGTTCGCTCATTGGATGAAGATACAGACTTCTTTGGCATTGTTGCTGGTGTTCTGAAAGGGGATACATTAGCCCCATATCTGTTCAAAATATGCCTAGACTACGTACTTCGAACTTCGATAGAGCTAATGAGAGAAAATAGCTTTACACCTTAGGGTGTATTCCTTGAAATGAAATGAGAGAAAATGGCATAACAAGAAAAGCCAAGAAGCAGACGATGTCCGACAGAAACTATTATGAATGCAGACTAGGCAGATTACATAGCGCCTCTTGCAAATACACCAACCCAAGCTGAATCCCTATTGCATAGTCTGGAGTAGGCAGCAGGAGGCATTAGCCTCTATGTAGATGCAGAGAAAACGTAGTACATGTGTTTTAATCCAACAGGAGACATCTCCACTCTAAATGGTGGTTCTCTATAATTAGTAGACAGGTTCACGTACCTCGGAGACAGCGTCTCATCAACTGAAAGTGACATCAATATGCACCTAGCGAAGGCGTGGACTGCTTTAGATAGGTTATCGGTCATATGGAAGTTTGACCTATCGAATAAAATAAAATCCATTTTTTCCAAGCAGTGTTTGTGTCAGTTCTACTGTGTATATGCATCACATGGACGCTGACTAAGCACATAGAAAAAAACGCTAGACGGAAATACCCAAGAATGTTACGAGCTATATTGAACAAATTCTGGAATCAATATCCCACAAAACAACAGTTGTATAGCCACCTACCTCCTATCTCTAAAATCATCCAAATAAGACAAACAAGACATCTGGGACACAACTGAAGAAGCAAAAACAAATTCACAAGTGCCATTCTCCTTTGGACCCTTTCACATAGACCTGCCAGTGTTGACCGACCAACAAGAACGCTGTACAGTCTGCGTTCGTAATAGTTTGTGCGAAGTTTCGTCTACTTCTTGACTTTTTGTGTAAAACCATTTTCTTTCATTAGATCTATCGACGTTCAAAGTACGTTGTCTAGGAAAATTATGAACAAATTTGGGGCTAATGTATCCCCTTTCAGAACACTAGCAATAATGTCAAAGAAGTCACCTTCCAGAAAAACACAAAAATAACCAAACCATTTCTCCTGATGAGTATATTCCTGCCGATAAACTTTGAAACCGCTGAAGCGTCAACCCTTCCAGGTATTTTGATAGTGAATTTCACATTCAAGTCGTATTACTGTACAGGATTCATTTGAATTTTAGGGAAATGAAAGACGATGAAAGATTTTAATATTAGATATCAATACAATATATATATATATATATATATATATAAAACAGGATTTGGCATGAAATAACAATTAAGTCTTTATATGCCATTAAACAAAATAACGTAACATCTTTATGATCGGTAAGTATCTATCTATCTATCTATCTATCTATCTATCTATCTATCTATCCAAGAATGTTTCTACCTATCTATAAAACAAAACAGTATTTGCTCAACGTAACGAATAACATAATTCAGTCAGTGATTTAAGTGAATTTCTAAACCTAAATTCCCCCGATTATTTTTCCAGTTTGACTGAACTCGTATCAAACGTAGTTGTTGATTACATTCATGATGTCATGAATGCAGAACGTTGCCCTCGTCAAGTTGAAGAATGAGACCTAAATTAGAAATATATATATATATATATATATATATATATATATATATATATATATATATATATATATATATAATTCCCTGAAGACAAAAGTAACGTGAATCATGTCTACCGAAACAAATCTTTCCTGTAAATCAGTCAGAAATCAGCCATGTTGAAAATGGAATCATGGGAATTTTTTCCTTTCTTTTCCTAGAGCCTCATTAGAAAGTAGGTCGCTGTCGACGGCTGCCAGTTATGTATTTATAGTTGAAAAATAGTGCTGAGGCCACCACCGTAATTACCTTGAATATAGAGATAATCCTTTTCTTCATCATCATCATCATCTTTATAATCCTTTCTCATCAATATAACAAATAGGTTTATTCGTTTATAAATAATAGACATTACGGCACCAATTATAGTGCGCGGCTCAGAAGGTTTGTTTTATAGCTTGTGTTGTAAGTTCGATCGGCAGTGGATGCATCGAAACTATGGCATTCTGAGTAATTTCCTTCTATACTCGTGTATGGGTCAAAATTTAAAAATGTTTTTTTTTAGAAAAAAATGTTCAGAGTCGACTTCTGCATGAATAGCCATCTTGTAATGTTGAAATTAAAACAAAATAGGACTAGTTGCAGTCTTTGGTTGCTTGATGATTGATTTTTCACGATATGTTTACATGTCTAGGCTTATTTGCTACCTGGAGGTTAGGGAATCACGTTCCTATTTATATTTTTGTCTCATTGTTTCTAAAGAGTTTTATGCAGTCAGCCCTGATACAAATAATTTTTAAAGAGATCTATTTGATTCATAGATAGCACCCTAACAGGTACTAACACCCAGGGAGAGTGAACCGGAGAGTAATGGCAATGAAAGGGTACTCTATACTCTCTAGATCTTCAGAACTCGAGCCTCACCATCAAATCCAATTAAGAGTCATACATAAGATACCCCCTTTTTTGAAGGGGTCTTACCCCTTGCAGGGGATGGAGTCGACGTATTCTATAGCCTTGCCAACAGGGTTACCTGGTAACAGTGGCATTTTAAATAAATGACCTATATGTTCGCGCATAAGTCAAAAAGACCTATTTTTGGAGAACAAAATTAAGGGTCAATCGATACATGAATGATAAATGGATCTTTTGTAAAAGAGCTCCACCAAAAAAAAAAAAAAAAAAAAAAAAACCCTACCAAAAAAAAAAAGAAAGAAAAATTGGGTGTTTTAGCAAAGAAACGTTTTATTAGTGACTGAAGAGGGTGAAATTCATTCATATTACTGAGTATTTGCATAAAAAGATGATTTTCCGCGACGTGTTCAACAGTGGCGTTTATTTTGCATTTTGTACAGATGCTAGAAAGAGTAAACGGTTCGACAAAATTGATCTTATGGTTAATAGTTTGATGAGTGTAATCCATTCCAACCCTAACATTAACCCTAATAAATCGATGATGCGCGGCTCGACTTACCTTAGGGAAAATAACTACATTTTCATCTATCCGAAGACGTTGAGAGGTGCATTTCATGACAATTACGACAAAGGCGTTTATTGTGAATAATTCTATGAGTTTGCAAAAAGTAAATTGCTGACTCCTTGTCATGAACAGGACTTGAAAGCGTAAGGAGATTCATTCTTTACACAAACACCCGAAAAAAATCTAATGAAGAGAGAAGATGTGGTTGACCCAATTGCCGACCGGTGGGGCTGTTTTTTTAAAAACTCATTTTTCTATTCGTGGTGGGGATCCTAATAATTTTGTAAGATTGAACTTCAAACAAAATGAAAAGAACTGGGTATAGCCCTTGGCCTTAAAATGAATCCCGTAAATTAATAGTTTCGTCACTATAAATCAAGGTCGACCTTTATCTAAGATTTTCTCATAAATGAGTATACACTAAGAATTAAGTACAACAACAGTTTCCCTGATTGTCCAGTCGGCTGGAGCTGTAGAATGTGCGGACTGGACCTCTGCAGAGAAATAATCCTCCCCAACAAGTGTTCTAGGTGTGACACTAAACTGCATTTAATGGTGAGGCCTAAGTTAAATATCAATACTTAAAACCATTCAACTGAGTGCAAACAAATGATTAATATGAAATAGAATTATTAATGTTAGATAGAAATACTTGAAACCATCTCTGAACAAACAAAAGATTAATATTAAATAGGGTTGTTAATGTTCGATAGGAATACTTATGACCGTTTAAATGTATGCAAAAAATGACCTATATTAAATAGAATACGGTGACAGTGATACCAAAAAATGATCTATATTCAATAGAATTGGTGGCAGATAGAAATACTAGTAACCATTTAACTGTGTGCGAAAAAATGATTAATATTAAATAGAATTATTAGTTTTAGATAGTAATACTTAAAATTATTTAACTGTGCAAACTATGAACTTTAATAACTCGTTTAAAAATAGTTATCTACAAACTACATGCTCACTAATCATATATATATATATATATATATATATATATATATATACTCCTCCGCGCGAGCAGGGTGTGACACAAAGTTGTTAGCGGAGTTCAAAAGGTTTGAATTCAGAATTTTCCTTCTTCGAGACCGGTTGCCATGCCAAGGTTAAAGAGTCCAGGCTGCCCTACCCATAGCTGGTGGGAGAATAGTTGGATGAATACATTTTCCAAAGGTATTATTAACACTATGTGAAATGTAAAAAAAATTCTTGTCGAGGATTTGAACCCGTGTCACCGAGTCCACTTCCTACGATGATAACATTTGCACCACGAACGCCTGATTATCTATCCACAGACAAGATTTGGCATTAAACAATCTACAAGGGTTTATATTCCGTAAAATACAAAACAAGCAACCAAACAAGCAATGAAGCAACAAATTCTCCAGAGTTGCTTGTTTGAAGATATGAAAAAGAGAAAAAAAATGTAAGGCTGTTTAAAGCTGTTAAGCCTTTTGATGAAGATTTTGTCTTCACTTCATTTAAACTTTTCCTTGCTCTTCTATTTTCTTGTTTTCATGTTCTGCTGCGCAAAAATATCGGTCTTATGAATTTTTTTGACCCTCAGGAGAAAATTGTTCGATCGATAAAATCATTTGATGCTAACCATTTAATCGTGATATTCTTTTCATGATTTAAAAAGAATTTGAGGATTGATTTTTCTGTTTAGTTTTTAATCCTGAAGAATAAATCTTATTAATATAATTCTCACGTATGGCTGTATGTTGTCAGGCTGGTCAGACTCCTGTCATAACCTTAAAATTATAATGGATCAGTCCATAGTGAAATACATTTAGAGAACTAGAAAAAGAAAAAAGAAAATAAAAGGTGGCTAGGATTAAAGAATAGACGAAACACGGTTCATAGAAATAAAATTGCTGCATGATTGAAAAGTTATTTAGTTGTTTGGTTTACAATATATCGACTCTTTTTGAGTTATTGTTGTAAATAAGTTAAATTAGCGACCGTAGCCGTGGGTGACCCGAAGGCTCTCTTCGATAGCTACTACACGAAGGTGTAAGGAAGGGCGCAACTCCTTTCCCTGGATTGCTCCACTTTACCCTTGATCCGTACCTTATAATGCTGAATGTTAAACAAGGAGGCATCAAGTACCATTTTAAAAATATTTGGTACAACTTAACCTGGGATTGAACCCAGGTCCCCCGGGCCATTGGTGAACCAAAACGGAGGTTGTAAATGAAATGGAAATCTTTATAACATTAACAAAATACAATACTCGCCAGCATCGTGAAGAAGGTACCCACTGCTAGTGGGGAATACTTAGTCAGCATTATAGGTATTTGTCGTACGTCCTACCAACCGGACAAGTACGGCACAAAGCCTTTCTAAGGTGGATCCTGGCGCAGGTCGTAGCCCAGACACACCCGGCGGCTCCAAAAATGCCCCAGGCTCTATCGGCATTTCGCTAAAAATGGGCACCTCGCGCGCCAGGGAATGAACCTAGCTCATTCCAGGAGGGTTAGAGCCTGGGTGTACGACCTTCTAAAGCTAAGGGAGGGTTGGCCGCGTGATGTGAATGCTGGCACGCATATCAGGCAGCCTCGACTGAGTAACCGCCGATTTAGCATTATTACCACCCATCAATAGTGTCCAACGTATTTATAAGAGATGGGACATACCAATTAATGTTCACAGGTAGGGTATATGACAGTCGTTCAATGGCAAAATCAGTCATTTTCCTAATTGTGACACTATGTTGGCCATTCGTTGTGTTGGTGTGTGTGTGCACGCGCCGGTCAGAGAATCTCTTTGCTTTGGCGCGAAACCCACACAAAGGGCTTGAGCACAAGTTCTTCCACGAGACCGGAAGTGAACGAGGGAAGGAAGGTCGGAGAAAAGATAGAAAGAGTCAGTTGACAAAGGAGGGCAGAAGAGAACAGTCGGCTTGAGATAGCTGTCAAGAGAAGGACGCAGTCAGCACAAGGAAGCAATGAGAAGATGGAAGCAACGCAGTCAAGAGATGAGTCAGCATTCCTGTTGGCTTTGTGGAAGTTTCGTGCAAAATACATGCCTGCGATAGCCTACAAATGTACAGAGAGCTGCACAAAAATGTCACAAACTCCCTCCTCTTGCACTTGGAGCTGACCCAAGTTCGTATTTGTCCGTTTGTTCCTTTCTTCCACCCGCTCGGTTGTGTTTTGGGTATCCGTAAAGAAATGTGTAATGCCCCTGGTCGGAAACCACTAGACGGTCTGTTCTAATGGCCATTAGTGGTTTAAAGAAGCTGAGATAGTCGGGGTCGGCTGGCCGGGAGTATTGTTACACTAATACTATAAATTTGCAATGATGTGAATATTTTAAGCAATTATATGGTTACAAGTAAACCCTAGCAGAGGTAGAAATCCAAAGAGGTATCTTCCAGGGAGACTCACTCTCGCATTGATATTCGATATAGTAATGAAACCACCCAACTATACACTCAAAAAAGTGCACAGGTGGCTACAAATTTATAAACTCACAAGAAAAGATTAATCCTCTTATGTACATGGATAATATAAAGGTATTTGCAAAACTGAAAAAGAACTAGAGACCCGAATACAAACAATAAGAATATACAATAAAGATTAAGGAATGGAATTTGGCTCAGGAAACTGTGCCATATTCATAATAAAAATTGAAACTGCAGAAAGAATAGAACTACCAAATCAGGAAAGCATTAGAACGTTTGGAGAGAAGGAAAATTACAAAATGCTTGGTAATACTGAAAGCAGTCATCATCAAACAAGCGGAGATAAAAAAAAAAAGAAAAAAAAAAAAGAAAGAAAATAAGAAAGAGTATGTCAGAAGAACGAGAAAGCTTCTCCAGACAAAGATCTGCGGCAGAAATCTCATCAATGAGATATATACCAAGGCAATCTCTTTTGTAAGATACACAGTGTTATTTTTTTAAATGGACAAGAGAGGAACTCAGAAAAATGGACCAAACGACAAGAAAATTGATGACGATGCAAAAATCTTTACTTGCGAGAGTTGATAAAGAAAGACAGTAAGTGTCAAGATTGAGGATTGCGGAGATGCTTCAATACTCGAGGACTAAAATAAAAAGTGCAAAGAAAGATTAATTACAGCAATCAATAACAGAATTGGCATCATAAGTAGAGACAGAAAAACAACAAAAACTAGGAAACAGAAATGGAAAGACAACTGTAAGGATATTTCAAGCGATAAACTAGCGAGCTTGCACTCTGACATGGCTTTGACATAGCTTAGAAAGGGAAACCTCAAGAGAGAAATTGAATCTCAAAACAATGTCATAAAGACCTATTATATCAAAGTAAACATTGATAATACGCAACAATATAGCAAGTGTAGGTTATACGGATACAGAAATGAAACGGTTAATAACATTATAAACGAATGTAGCAAGTTAGCGTAAAAGAAGTACACGACTAGGCACGACTGAGTGGGAAAGGTGATCCACTTGTAACAGTGCAAGAGATTGAAATTTGACCATACTACCAAATGGTATATGCAGAATCCGCCCTAGAGCATGAGACGCATTAAATTTACTGGGATTTTGAGATACAGATGGATCACCTAATTCTGGTCAGAATCCCCATAACCTAGCGATAATTAACAACAAAAAAGAAAAGAAGTCTTACTGTCTTGTAAATTTTACCATTCTGGCGGACCATTGAGCAAAAAAAAAAAAAGAAAAAAAAAAAAAGAAGTGAAAATAGATAAAAGTACTTGGACCTTGCCTGAGAACTAAAAAATTATGTGGAACATGAGGGCGACGGTGATACCAATTGTAATTGGTGCATTTGGAACAGTTCTAAAAGGCTTGGAAAAATAACTGGCGAAATTGAAAATCAGAGGAAGAATCGAGACCATCTAGATTACAGCATTGTTGAGATCAGTTATGATTCTCAGAGGTGTTGTAGAAATCTAAGGAGACTTGCTGCTACTCAGACTCTAGTGAAAAACTACTTGCTCACACTGGCGGAGAAAAAACTCACGGGGAGTAAAATAATCCTTTGTAAACAATTATAGATTTAAGTAGCTATAGGTGATACAATTGTAAGATTTATTTAAAAAGATAAAAAGCAATAGATCAGATATAGTGGTTAAGAACTATAAAAGAAAAAAAATACCTTCTGATTGATATGTTAGTGTCAACAGAAAATAACATATTTGTCAAACAATATAATGAAATAATAAAAAGACCTGGAAATGAAATTGAAAAAAATATAGCACTTCAAAACTACGACTATGTCTGTAATTATGGAAGCACTGAGTATGATCAAGAAATGGACAGCTGAACGCATTAACAAGATACCTGACAGTCCCAGCCTAAGTGGAATACAAAAAAAAAAAAAAGTGCATGTTGTAGAACTGCTTATTTCCTTGAAAGAATACTGTCAGTTTGACTGAAACATATCACCCAAACCAGGCAGCAAAACCATAAATATGTGGAATACATGTAATCCCTAACTTCCCTTACGATAGGTCATGGTTAAAGACACGATGAAGGATTGAAAGAAACCGAAAATAAAACAAAAAATTGATAGAATAATTTGATCAACCGTTGTTAAGGGCGACCCAAAGGCTCCATTTTCGATAGCTACAATACCAAGGTGTGGGGGATGACACTACCCCTTTCGTTAGATTATTCCACTTACCCTTGGTCCGTACCTTATAATGCTGAGTGTAAAGCAAGGGAGCATCAAGTACCATTTTTTGAGTTTTTAGCACGACTCGACTCGGGATTGAACCCCAGTTTCCCGGACCATTGGTGATCACTCTCACCATTATGCCAATAGGCCGTTTAATAATAGTAATAATAATCATAATATCATCATCATCATCATATCGCGCTGGTAGCACGGATATCCCTGACCCTCTCTCGCCACTCCTCCCTATCGTTCATCGCCCTAGGTAGGTCTTCAGGACAACATCCCGTATCCTCACATAGCTGCTGAATGTACGTTCGTGCTGGTCATCCTGCTTTTGCGCGGCCATGTGTGGGGATCCATAAGAGTGCATCTCTTATGAGTTCATCTCTGCTTCTCCGGCAGTGTTCTGCATGTCTGGTTCGTCTAACTTGAATAGTTTTCGTGATAGGGGGCAGGTGGCCGTACAGTTGGTGTCTTGTGGGGTGTTGCTGCCAGGACTTGTTCAGGATTGCACGCAGCATTCTTGTGTAATTGCCATCTAGCTTCTTCTCCAGCCGTTTTGTTAGCGTCCATGTAGTGCATCCATATAGCAGTATCGATGTGACCGCTGCCTGGAAGAAACTGCGTTTCATTTTATCGGTTAGGTCTGATTTCCATATAATCGATAGCCTATTGATAGCTGTCCATGCTTTCGTTAGCCTCGTTTCGATGTCCTTTTCGGTTGATTCGACGCTGCTTCCTAGGTACGTGAATTTGTCTACTAGTTTAAGAGGGGTTCCTTTTAGAGTGGAGATGTCCCCCGTTTGGTTATAGCACATATATTCCGTTTTGTGTGCATTAACATAGAGGCCTATGCTTGCTGCTGCTCGTTCCAAACTATGCAGAAGTGTTTCGGCTTGGTCAGGTGTATTTGCCAGTATCGCTATGTCATCGGCGTAGTCGGCGTCGGTAATTGTTGTTGCGGGATACCTTCTGCTCCTTTTCTTCGTCAGTTCGAAGCCATTTTCTTTGATTTTGTCAATCGATGTTCTAAGTACGTAGTCTAGACAAATGATAAAGAGGTAAGGGGCCAGTGTGTCCCCTTGTAGTACTCCTGCTACAATGTCAAAGTATTCTGTGTCTCCATCCGGTGATCGTACTTTTACTTTAGTGTTTCCAAAGAGAATCGTTATTGCCGCTACGGTTTCTTTAGGTATGCCGTACGCTAGTAGGATTTGTTCCATCTTTCCTCTGTGAATGGAGTCGAAAGCCTTGGTAAAGTCGACAAATACTAATGTCGCTTGTAGGTTCTTTGCCCGTACACCTTCAAGGATTCTGTGGATGGTTAATATTTGTGAGGTCGTGGATCTATTTCTTCGGAAGCCATTTTGGTTTTTTCTAAGTATGTTGTCGATTTTGGGTTCTATTCGGTTTCGTCGAAGGGCATTGTAGATTTTGGCAGCTATGGATGTAAGTGTTATGCCTCGGTAGATTTTGGCTAATCCGAGGTCACCCTTTTTAGGGAAGGGGAGTATGCATCCCTTCATCCATCTATCTATCGGATTTTGATTGTATACTGCGTTGCAGTGGCGGAGCAGTATGTCGTCGAATTGTCTGGTCTTCCATACTTCCGGGGGAATTTCGTCCAGCCCCGCAGCTTTCCTATTCTTAATTTTTCTGAGAACCGAGTCGAGTTCTTCTTGTGTGAACGGTCCTAGTTTAATGTCTAATTGTTTGCTAATTATTCTGGTGATTGGTTCATACGTTATTTTTGGTGGGTTTCCTAGTAAGTTTTCGAAGTGCTGTTTCCACAGTTTTATTCTTTCTTGTTGGTTTGCTGTTTTCAGTTTTGCTTTGGCTGTGTTCTTTCTTCTGCTCACTTCGTTTATTGTTTGCCAGGCTATTCTAGATTGTCTATCTTCCACCGAGTCTCTAATCTTATCTATCTGATTTTGAATGTATTCTGTCTGTTCCTTTATATATATGCCTGCTAATTGATATTGTGCCGTTTTTAGTTTTGAGGCATTTGTGTTTGTTGGGTTTTTTCGATAGTTTTTGGAGGCTGTTTTCACTAGTGCACGTTTTTCTCTCACCGCTAAAGTTTCCCATGGGACTCTATATTTAGTTTTAATTTTTGTTGGCATGTATTTTGCTGCTGCCTCGAGGTGTGCATTGACGAAATTTTCATATTCGTCGTTTGGTGTACTTTTTTCCGTCGTTTCTTGTAGTGTTTCGAATCTGTTTCTTAATTCTAATACGTATTTATCTCTTATATCTTTGTTGTTCAATAGGGCCCAGGCATAGTGTTTGGTGGTCGCTGTTCGTTTGGCGTTTTTTCGTAGGCTTAACCGTATTTTCGCCGTGACTATTCGGTGATCGGTGGACACACCCTCAAAAGAGGAGTATGCCTCGCAATTCAATGCTCTATTTTTCCATTTCTTGTTTATAAGGACGTAGTCTATATGAGCTTTAGTATTGTTTGCGTACGTGTATGTCCATAGTTTGCCCTCTCTTTTTTGGTAGTTTGTATTGAGGCATGCTAATCTATTTTCTATCATGAAATCTGTTAGATGTTGCCCATTCCTATTTGACGTGTTGTGGAGGCTGTATTTGTAGTTTCCGTTTTTCCCGATTTGGGCATTCATGTCTCCGCCAATGACTAACATGTTGTGTTTCGGGATGCTACGCACTAATGAGGATAACTCATCGTAGATGGTGACTAGTTCAGTTTCTTCACTAACATTGGTGGGGCTGTAGCATGAGATGATTGTTGCTCTGGGGTTTCCGTTAAATGTAGCTGCCATCATTCTAGGTTGTATTTTCTCAACGCTATTAAGGTCCCATGGAAGTCCTTTTGTGTGAGCGTGTCAATGACCTTCGTCATAGCCTCTTTCATCTCCTCAATTGTCTCATAACGACAGCCTCTGAGCTTAGGGAATAACCAAAAGTCATAGGGAGCAAGGTGTGGACTATAGGGAGGGTGAGGAATTGTCTAGATGCCCATCTTGGTCAAATAGTCTGTGACAAGGATGGAGTTGTGGACTGGTGCATTGTCCTGATGGAAATGCTACTGAGCCGATTTGAGGAGTGCTGGCCTCTTCCGACGGAATCTCTTCCTGAACTCTCTTAAAACCTCAACATAGTAACCCTAACCCTAACCCTTTGGCCAATCAACTCTGGTGTATTGACTTCCTTACTCCTCCCACACCTCTCATCATCCCCCACAGACTCTATGCCTTCCTTGAATCTCTTATGCCACTTAAAAATTGATGCTCGATTAATGCAAGATGGTCGAAAAGCAGTCTGAAGCATTCCATACGTTTCTGTGGGATTTTTTCCAAGTTTAAAACAGAATTTTATTGTCTATCGTTCTTTTAAAGTGTCCTCATATCCAGATTGCATTTTTGAAATTTACCAGCTGGGACAATCAGGCTTTAGTAGGGTGTATCCGAATTGCTGCTGTAGCTGTTCATTTGAACCTGAAACCATAAAAATTGGCCAGTCAATTCATTAGATGTATAGCAATAGCATATTGAATTTTCAAGAGTCTAAGACAATTTTAAATACATGTACAAAAAAGTCTGAAAACCTATTGAATTCACCACGTAATCCTTTGTAAACAATTGCAGATTAAAGTAACGATTCTTAATACAAATAATTTGCACACAATTATATGGTTTTAAGTATTCCAATCTAATACAAATATTTTTCAAACTTATCTATTTGACCCATTCATGGGATCCTAACAGATCTTATCACTTGGTCAGAGTGGATCTGGGAATAATGGCAATGAAGGTGTGACTGTACACTTTTCAGGGTTCCGGAACTGGTGCCTCACCACCGGTTGCAGATTAATATTCTTCAGTCTGTGATCCGAGCAAACCCGTTACCCTAAATTACGCCCTTACCCCATTTCTCCAGAACTGACTGAATTCGTATCAAACGTAGTTATTGATTACGTTTTTGATGTGAATGCAGAACGCCACTATCGTTAGTTATACCCACGACATACATTTTTGGTGTGTGTGTGTGTGTGTGTGTGTGTGTGTGTGTTATCCCTCTGCATGCGATACTGTCGGCATATTCTGAGTCCCACCGACAGGATAACTATGTTATATATCGTCACAAGGAAGGAAGATACGATAACGCATTTTTGAAAAAAAATATGTCTCTTTTTATTCCTCTCGTAAGGGTCGAAACTTCTGTAAGTGTGTGTGTGTTTGTGTGTGTGTGTGTGTGTGTGTGTGTGTGTGTGTGAGAGAGAGAGAGAGAGAGAGAGAGAGAGAGAGAGAGAGAGAAGGAGACAAATGACGGTGACACAGACTGGCTGAGGACTGCTATATTGACTCTTTCTTCTTAGCCACGTTATGATTCCATATTTAGGCCCTTGTGTTTTTACTACTTTGACGAGAGATTCTCAACAAGATTCCGTCAAGAGGTCATTTAGCCTCCGCCCCTCTGGGCACTCGATGGCCGTGACTCTGTGTCTGACCATGACAGACTGACGGTGTCTGCTGACTGACCATCCTGCCATAGGTAACCATGTATATATGCTTTTATAACGCCTACGCATTTTTTCGGTTGACCTTCCACGTGACCCTCTTCCGGCTGTCAACCCACGTTAGCTGTTTACACCCACACATTGCTGTCTTCCTGTTTACAGAAGTGGAACATTCTATCCAGAAATCCTTGATTGACGGCTCTGTCAAAGATCAATATGCAACATATGAAAAATGAGTTTGTTTAAGAGCGAGTGTATTAGTGACGGAAAGAAAGAAAAAGAAAAAAAAAAGAGTCATTGAGTGAGTGAGTGAGTTAAAGAAAGAGTGATATAGTGAGTGAATGAGTCGCTTAAAGTTACATCAAGTAAAACGACAAGAAACGTTGAAAAGATACCGTAAAGTTACATGGTGTTGAGAAGGGTTTAAAAAGAAATGCAAAAAAAAAAAAAAATAAATAAAATAAAAAGAAATTAGGTTTAGATGTTTGAAGTTTAAAGTTAAACTTACGGAGAGAGTTGGTTGGTTGGTTGATAGATTTTAACGGCATGTCAAGTTGTCCAGGATCATGTTATGCCTAGAAATTAGGGAATAATGTATGTTGGAGTCTATATTTACACGTTTGTTTGTTAACGATTTTAATATGTTAATATCGTCGGAGATCATGTTGAGGCGTTCCTTTGTGTAGTATTGGACAGATTTATGTTTTTATTTTTTGGTATAATTTTGTTTTTCTAAAAAAGGACAGAATGTCATCTATATTGATTAGGTGAGACAGAAAGAGATCAATGAATGAATAGATAAGTAGATAGATATAGAGAGTGAGAAAGACTGATAGATAGATAGACAGATAGATAGAGAGACAAACAGACAGACATGAACTGTAAGTTTTAATGAAATTTTTTAACCACATTGTCGGGTAAATTATTGAACACACACACACACACACACACACACACACACACACACACACACACACTTTGTTTTGTTAGTCTTATCACTTTGTTTTAAAGATTGTCATCCAAATTCTTCTCTCGTGAGCAATACACTCCTGAAGTCTCGCTCTGAAGTTCTGCAATATTCAACTTGTCATTGCCTCAGGTATTGTAACGATTTCATGACGAATAGAATCTTTCAGTTCGTCATTTATATGCAGCCTTGATTTAAAGCCTTGAGCCTTCAGGTATCCATAGAGGAGGATAGATCTGCTGAAAGTGAGATGAGTTTTAATCACAAATGCACAATGTTCACCCTTTCCCGCCATGATTGCAATTAAAATCGCATGACTCAATACACACCTTTCACCTATTAACCGCTCTAGAGCCGGCGTGGTGGCAGTTTTAAATCCAGAAGATTAATCTGATGGACTTTATATATATAAGATATTTATCGATTAGTATTCGAATCTAGGGAAAATAAATAAAAATTGAAAATATCTTACGTAAATACGTTTTAAAATTTCGATGTACTGAGTTTTAATCATAAATCCACAATATTCACCCTTCCCTGCCATGACTGCAATTAAAACCACATGACTCAAGACATGCCTCTCAACTGTTAAACGTTCTAGTGCCGGTGGTGACAGTTTTAAATCTAGAAGATTAATCTGCTTGACTTTATATATATATATATATATATATATATATATATATATATATATATATACACAAGATATTTATCGATTAGTATTAGAATCTAGAGAAAATAAATAAAAATTGTAAATATCTTATGTAAATAAGTTTTAAAATTTCGATGTACTGAGTTTTAATCACAAATCCACAATATTCATCCTTCCTTGCCATGACTGCAATTAAAATCACATGACTCAAGACATGCCTCTCAACTGTTAAACGTTCTAGTGCCGGTGGTGACAGTTTTAAATTCGGAAGATAAATCTGCTGGACTTTATATATATATATATATATATATATACGCAAAATATTTATCGATTAGTTTTCGAATATTACGAAAAAATAAAAATAGGAAATATTTTATGTAAATAAGTTTTAAAATTTCGGTGTGCTGGTATTCTGGTATGTTTATCTCCCAAGACAATACGAGTAGTAATTTTTCTCTGGTATATTTTTTATGGCCCATTACATTCTGCTATGAAATGATAACACATTTCATTCGTAATATCTATTTAGAAAATTTTGTGACAGCTTTAGTTTCTCTTTAATTTACATCCTTACTAGTAATTACTAGTGAAGACGGTTAGTTTAGGTAATTCAGTTCAATGACATATCAACCCTTGATAGTTATTTAATGCCAAATCCTGGTTATATATATATATATATATATATATATATATATATATACCAACCATCTCGAGGACCATCCAAATTAGACGAACAAGGTATGTGGGACACTGCTGGAGGAGCTTGGACGAACGTTCTCCTATGGACCCCTTCACACGAACGCGCAAGTGTAGGTTGACCAGCTAGAACTTATCTACAACAGCTCTGTACGGACACAGGATGTTGCCTGGAATATCTCTCGGAAGCGATGGATAAATGCGACGGATGGCGAGAGAGAGTTAAGGAAATCTGTGCTAGCTGCATGACATGATGAGGTCCTTCACCAGCTTGCACCCCTTGAAGAGTACCGCTCTCCTCACATCACCATCGGTGGAACTGAGCTTAAAGCAGTTCATCAGTTCACTTTTCTGGAGTTTACCATCATATCAGACTCCAAGATCGACCGGGAAGAAGACAACAGACGGACCAAGGCAAACAGCGCTTTCGGCAGAATATACAAAAGAGTATGAAACAACAAGCGTCTGAAGAAGGGCACTAAGATCAGCGTCTATCGAGCCATCGTTCTCACCCCCCTGCTGTACGGCTCTGAGTCATGGGTAACCTACCGCTACCATCTTGAGCGCTTCCATCAGTGCTGTCTCCGCACCATCTTCAACACTCACCGGAGTAACTCAGTCTCCAATGTTGAGGCCCTTGATCAGGCAGAATTCACAAGCATAGAGGCCATGTTGCTGAAGTCACAGCTACGATGGGCAGGACATGTCTACAGAATGGGTGGCCATCATCTGCCCAAGATAGCCCTGTATGGTAAACTCTCCACTGGCTACCGTGACAGGGGGCAACAGAGAAACGTTTTAAAGACTCTCTGAAAAAGAACCTCAGTACCTGCCACATTGACCGCCACCAGTGGTCAACACTCGTTGCTGACCATCAGTCTTGGTGCCGCACTGTCCATCAGGTCGTCTCCACCTTTGAGGACTTCCGCAGAGCCAACCTCAGGGGAAAACGCAGCAGGAGGAAGATCCAGGGAGCCTCAGCAGCCATACCAGACCAGACCTTTAACTGCAGTCGCTGCGGCCAGATTTGCCTGTCTCGCATCGGCCTAGTCTGCGATCAGCATGCATGCAGTTGACATGGACAGCCTCCTTCATAAATCTTCGTTCGCGAAGTCTTGCCAAGAAGAATATATATATATATATATATATATATATATATATGATTTGTAAGTGAATGGTTTATGGGTAACTTAATTTTTAAATGAGTTGTTAGAACTTATTTGTTTACGCAATCTAATGGTTTTAAACATTAGTTTTCAACGTTAATAATTCTATGGATGAAATGTACCTATCTAATTTTTGGTTTGGTTTGGTTTGGTTTCTTTGTTTAATGGCATATCAACTCTTTTTAGGTTATTTGATGCCAAAGCCATTCTCCTAGAAGAACAGTAGTGGTGCTATTTAACCCATAGCTGGGAGGATAAGGAGGTTCATACCTTTCCCAAGGGTATTTACCCGAAAGTGAACCTAATAGCGCAACTGGAGTACGAACTCGCGTACTACGATTCCGCAGTCCATCGCTTTAACGATATGTAAT
The DNA here is from genome assembly GCA_963585895.1 of Sepioteuthis lessoniana. Classification (NCBI taxonomy): domain Eukaryota; kingdom Metazoa; phylum Mollusca; class Cephalopoda; order Myopsida; family Loliginidae; genus Sepioteuthis; species Sepioteuthis lessoniana. The sequence goes on from OY757915.1 coordinate 81,824,894, forward strand.
TCAATATCAATCATTCGTTTGTACACAGTTAAAAAAAATCAATTATTTGTTTGCACAGAGTTAATAATATTAATTATTTGTTTGTACACACTTGATAATATCAATCATTTGTTTGTACACGGTTGATAATATTAATCATTTGTTTGCACACAGTTAATAATATGAATCATTTGTTTGTACACAGTTGATTATATTAATCATTTGTTTGTACACAGTTAATAATATTAATCATTTGTTTGTACACAGTTAATAATATTAATCATTTGTTTGTACACAGTTAATAATATTAATCATTTGTTTGCACGCAGTTAATAATATTAATCATTTGTTTGTACACAGCTAATAATATTAATCATTTGTTTGTACACAACTTCCTCTGTTTGAGGATTGTCGTAATAAAACGGCATAAAACCAACGGTCACATCCATTCTTTTAAATATATATAAAAACTAATATACATTTATTCATTATCATATAATAGCTCTATCACAGATATTGAGCACTCTCCAAATTATACCTCTGACTCGTGTAAAATTTGTTATCATCAAACGATTCGTTAACAAAAAATATATATTTAATATATATATGTATAAACAGGATTTAGCATTAAATAACCATCAGGTGTTGATATGCTGTAAACACAACCAACTAATCAACCAACCAACCTAGAACAAAGCTTGGTCAATCACTTTTATTTTACTCATAGTTGTGGGGAGAGAATAAAAATGTCCTAATATGTTTGAATGTTTTAAAAGCTTAGTTAAACCTAGTGATTGTTTGTAGAGTTAACTTTTTATAATGTTGTTCGGGAAGGAGAATGTGACTTTATGGCACTTGTTCCTGGATTGGACTCAAAAGCCGTCTACCGTCATTTCTGTACCGGTGACAAAAGCACTTGACAAACGCATTTATATTTTGGTTACCACGTTTATTGATTTTAAAATTCATTATACCAACCTGTTCAGTAGGTTTCCAAACGTCATTTAAAAAGAGAGAGAGGAACTCTTTGCACTTTCTTGCGATTTTCTTGAGATTTTTTGAAGCCTCTTAAAGAGGATTCTAAAAAAAACCCAAACAAACACATTTAGCTCTGTCATTCTCTGACGAAGTAAAATTCTAATTAAATCTCTTAAATCCCATATGACAGCATATTGTCAATCAACGAGCCCCTATACGTTTTCCACAGTTTCTCAGGCTCGCTTCAGCAGTGATGAATTTTAACTTGTTACCTGTCAACAACGCCTGTGCAAATGTTTGAGACATCCCCTATCTAAAGTGTCGACGGTAGTGAAGGTTATTTTTTCACATTTCGTCTGATAGCTGATTTTTTTAAACAGTTCTCAAGTATTCATCCTCATATCGTCAGGTTTGACGTGTTCCTCATTAGGTTGTATCTTTGGGAGTGGTGTTTAAAGGGCAAGATGACGGCATACGTTATTTTTCCACAGTCGATATGCAAACAAGTTATGTATGCCGCCATTTCTGGCAGTCGCTCTATTTTTGTGATAGAAAGCAAATAACAATAACGGATGGAGCTAATTCATAGTGAAGGAAAAAGAAGTTGACGATAAAGAAGCGAAAGGTTGTACAAACTACGTCACCAGTCGGCAAAGCAGATGAATGAAAACGAGGCAGAAGCATTTGTGTTTGTGTTTGCATTAAAACGAATCAATTATGTAAACATATTATTACGCATTAGGGAATTTGAGGATGGCAGCTGAAATAATTACATTGTCGGATTTTAGCTGTTATGGTAGCATGAAAGGGTAATTCTTATTTTCTTTAATAACTTATTAACATAATATTTAGTTTGTAATGATGATAGAATGTCATTATAAGAAATCGATGCATAGATTGAGATGTATTTACAAAGATGAATGAATCAAAACGTTACCAAACATATTGAAAACAAAGACTGACAGAGCAAGAGAGATGAGAAAAAGTATTATGGTAAAAAATAGGCGTCGTTATGTTTATTGGCGCGGGGAATAAGATAAGCAAGTCGAGTTCAGTCCATACTGCGGTGGTTTTGGACTCACTAGCCTTGGTAAGCAACCAGTCTAAGAGAAGGACAAGACTGAATTTCAAAACTTTGTTTTCAACCTTATTCTGGCTCTCCTTCGACGATATTGAGACGAAGCCGTATAGGTCCTTGTCTTTAACTTGAACAACACTCGTGAAGCTGAGAGGAGAGTCTTGATACATGAACTTATTTACAACTTATTCAGATTGGTATCAAGATCTATAGTTTCACCAGACGCTCACCTGCCACTAGAGTCCACACACACACACACACGCGCACGCGCGTACATTTGTGATGTAATGGTTACTGTCGAAGGAACTGGACATAACTACACGAGTTCAAATCCTGGACTAGATTGTTTGCATTTCACATAGCGCTAATATCCTTGGAAAAGGTATAAATCCAAGTATTCTCTCTCCAGCTGTGGGTAAATAGTAGGGCAGACTGAACTCTTAAACCTTGGTTTTGCAACCAGTTTAGGAGAAAGAAAACTCTCAATTCATAGTTACTTAAACTCCGCTTAAAACTGACCTTGTGTCGCATCCTGCTCGTGGCGAAAGGGTGGGTAAATACATATATACATATATATATATATATATAGAGAGAGAGAGAGGAATAGAGACAGATGAGGAGAAAGCATCGCCCACTAATGCGTACACCAAAAACAAGATTTTAAAATCTCTAAACCAAAAATACCAGACTTGTCCTTATATATATATATATATATAAATTTGTTATAAGCAACCACTCTAGGAGAAGAAGTGAGTAGAAAAAACCTAAATTCAAATACCCTGTTCACACGTTATGGTCCAACGAGTCTTAGTAAGGTCTATTACTGCACATGTCTTACAGATCATTACAAAGACCTGAGTTCGGCAGTCAACAGAGAAAAAGATCGATAGATAGGATGAATATATATATATATATATATATATATATATATATATATATATATATATATATATATATGTATTTGTGTGTGTGTGTGTGTGTGTGTGTGTGTGTGTATGTGCGTGTTAGTGTGTCTTGCTGAGCAAGAGTGAGTTGCATTATACAGAGAGAGAGAGAGAGAGAGAGAGAGAGAGAGAGAGAGAGAGAGAGAGAGAGAGAGAGACTCACGGTGGTTTTAATGTTCAGAAATACAAAATTCGATAAACTTATAAAATTGAGCATACTTTTTGGAAAAATGTGAGATATCGATCATTCAACGTAGATATTTTCGGTTCATTGCTTGCTCAATATATATATATATATATATATATATATATATATATATATATATATATATATATATATGTGTGTGTGTGTGTGTGTGTGTGTGTGTGAGAGAGTGTTGTTCGAAATAGATGAGAGCTAACGCAGTTGGTTTGAATGCTTTTACCATAGCACTGTTATAAATTAATCTTCGGCGGGGGGTCAACCGCTTTTTTGTGATGTTTCTCCATTTAACAAAGAGGAAGGACATTTTGGTTTGTTTCTATATAAAAACCGTGATTTAGACATTTCTTCCGCAGTTGTCACGTTGTTATTGATGCATCGATTATCTTTGCTATTGGCAGATGCCTTCATCGCCAGATTAACAGGAAAAAGAACTTTATCTCTCCACCTGCATTTGGAATGACATAGAAATGCACTCCGAGCTAACGAAAGACACAAGTCTTGTACAATTCTAAGAGTTTTGAATGTCTGCGACATTACAAGATTACTAGCTGACATACTCGTCTTCGACGGGTAAAAAATTAAGACTGACATCGCAGCTGATTTGTAGGATAGTAAATTGATTCCTTATTATCAGTGGTGAGTTGGTAGTCACTTACTTAAGTTTGGTACTATTTATCCTTATCTAGAAGAAGAACATTTTGATTCATACCTTTCCCAAGGGTATTAGCGCTATGTGAAACACAAACAGCCTTGCCCAGGGTTGATTGGTTGGTCGGTTGTTTTGTTTTACGGCGTATCAATCTTTTGGGGTCATTTAACGTCGAATTGAGTCATTTTGATAAAAGTTTCAAGCAATAGTTTAGAATTGAAATGTTTTTTGTTTACTCACAGTTAAATGCCAAAAACAGTTCTATTTCAAACAATTCAGTTTAGCATAATTACACAGTTTAGTTCTCTTTGACCCATAGATAGGACTCTATCAGGCACTACCACACCTGGCCAGAGTGGACCTGGGAGCGATGTCATTGAAGGAGTACTGCACATTCCCTAAAGCTCAACTGATTAAAATCTCGCCATCAGATGGTTTAATGTCATATTCAAGACACTAGTTGGGGGAGTCTTACCCCTCTGCAGATATGCAGTCGTTGTATTCTACAACTCTAGCCGACTGGGCAGTTGCAGGTTTGAGTTGATTGTTCAACGTCTGAAGTGCATCATTGGGGAATGGCGACGGGGATAAGTATTTTTTGCACCTACCGAGCCTGTCTCTATTTGTACGTGGTCCTTACAATAAAATGGCCTTGGGTCGCATTCTGGCTTGGTGGGAAGTCGGATACATACCTCAAGATAAGTTGTGTAAAAATGAATAAGATGTTCTTTGTCCATCTTGTATATATAAATAAGACGGACAAGTAACATATATATATAAGGAACATATATATATCCCACGATTGGTACCCCTTATACAACATGGTTATACTGTCCTATATATATGTATATATAGAGAGAAAGAATGTTGTAATGTCATATTTATTCTAAATACGGATGCACAATATTGAAATGATGTATATATTTACAAACCCCTCCGACACAAGATCAATTTTTAAGCGGAGTTTAATACATTTGAATTCAGAGTTTTTCTTCTAGACCGGTTGCCATGCCAAGGTTAAAGAGCCCAGTTTGTCCAACTATTTCCTCATAGCTGGAGGAAGAATAATTGGATGCATGTCTTTCTCCAAGGGTATAAGCGTAATGTGAGATGCAAACGGCTTCGTCTAGGATTTGAACTAAGTTCGCTGTATCCATTTCCCGTGATGATAACCATTACATCACGAACACCTTCATATATTGAAATGATGTAACGAAATTTATAAGTTTCTGTTTTTTCATTACAATTGACTAATTTCTTTAATTCATGTCCTGATTTAATCGTACCTGATGTCGCTTTAAATCACAAGAACATTTTATGAAACAAATATGGCACGTTTGAAACACAGGAATGGGGTGTCTGTTGAATTCAACTTTATCACACACGTTTTTAGGAGTAACGCCAATTAAAAAGACATTTGGCAGATGTGACATTTTATTCTAATTTCAATGAGTTATTGCAATATTCAAAAACCAGAATTTTTTTCTCTTTAAAATGATTGGAAACTTTGCAATGTAAACACTGCCGAAATGTTTTTAAATAATTAATAATTCGAGACAGTCTTTTATTGATTTTATCGATATTTCGTGGATAGTAAAATAGTAACATTTTATTGTCTAATTACTTAATTAGCAAATGAAGTTTCAAGCTAATTTCAAGTTATATTTTGAGGAACGCCTCGACGATAAAGCTTTCTATTTATTTGATCGGAAACTACAAATAAATAAATAAACAAATAGAAATAAAGTAAATAAATAAAAAAAGCAAAAACAAAAAACAAAACAAAACAAAACAAAAAACAAAAAAAATAAAAACGAAAGTGAAAAAAAACAAAAAAAAAAACGGATAGAAATCACAATAACTCGGTTAGAGAAAGTTTTCTGTAAGAAAACATTTTTCCATGTAGCTGCCAAAATTACGGATTGCGTAATTGTTGTAGGAAATGAATTCGGTGACCCGAGTTCAAATACTGAACGAGGGAGTTTGCGTTTCAATTTATGCAAACTTCCATTGGAAAAGCATGTATTCATTTTTTCTCCCGCTCGATATGGTTAAATAGTACGGTCAGACTATTATTTTCAGACTCATTATGATAACTTGTCTAGGAGAAGGAAAACTTTGAATTCAGATCAGCTATACTTCGCCTAACTGACCTTTGTCACATTCTTCTCAATGATTGATTGATCTTAATGGCATGTCAACCTATCTAGGGTTATTTTAAGCCTAGAGGTTAGGAAATCGTGTTCATTGTACGTTTATATGTACAGTTTTGTGTAGTTGTTTCTTACTCAGTTAGATCAAGTATTCCAATTTAATACATATAATTTGCACATAGTTGTATGATTTCAAGTATTCCTATCTAATACAAATAATTATATGGTTTCAAGTAATTATTTCTATTTAATAGTAATCATTTGCTAGCTCACAGTTATATGTTTTTAGGTATGTTTAGTTTGGGTTTTATGGCATACCAGCCATTTGATGCCGAACTCTGTTTTTACATCTGTATTAAATATATCATTTGTAAACAAGTTTTGTTGATACATACAGTCAAATGATAAAACAGTTCTATTTCAAACAATTCAATTTATAAATCAACTAAGCTAAATCGTTCCAAGTATTGCTATGTATCACTAAAAATTCAATTAAATATCAGTAATTTGTTTAAACACAGCAAAATGATCAAACATTTCTATTAAAAAAAAAAATCAATTTAGCATAAGTCTTTTGTTGCTCTTAGCTTAAATGCCAAAAGTTCCATTTGATCCATCTATAGGACCTTATCAGGTACTACCACTCCGGGCCTGAGTGGACCTGGGAGCAGTGGCAATGAAGGGGTACTCCGCATTCCCAAAACTCCAGCATTACAAGAGCCTTTCCATCAGATTGTTTAGTGTCATATAAGGACACTCGCTGGGGGTGGGTTACTCCTCTGCCATGAAGCAGTCGGTGTATTCCACAGCTCAAACCGATTGGATTACAGTAATATGGTTTTAAGTAACTAATAATAATCCTTAGGAAACAATTATAGCTTCAAGTTACAGTTTTTAATCCGACTAATTTGCACAGTTATATTTCTTATGGGTTTTTCAAATTGAATACAAATAATCTTCAAACAGATCTATTTGACCCAGAGATAGGACCTTATCAGGTGCTACCACTTTGGGTGAGAGTGGACCTGGGAGTAATGACAATGCAAGGGTACTCTACACTCCCAAAATCTCCATTGCGTGCATAATGTTTTCTGATATATATATATATATATATTGAACGGATGTACGTAAACAATAGTAATTGTGATTCATAACCGTTTAAAATTTACTTCGCAGCTAATATCTCCTCGTGGCTGAATGGTTAGAAGCTTTGGCTTGGCATTTGAGTCAACCGGGTTTCGATCCCAGCTACGGGAAGATACTGTCTAGCCACACTGATGAGTTCTGATAGAACGAAACAGATCTGTCTGTGTATGACTATATATATATATATATGTATATTGTCATTCCCAGATAGACTGTTTCGTTGTACCCCAGTGTGGCTAGACATGTGAAATGTTTCAAACTGGGATCGAAACCCGGCTAACTTTACCTTACAGCTATCAGCAGTTTCAACGTAAGCTTGGGAATTTTAACGTATATATATTAATTTTTCTTTTGTTTACATTTATGCTAACGGAGATTGGAGTACTCAATTCGTTGGAAGAGCTTTGTACCATGTGAGTGGCAACTGTTATTTCCTTTGCGAGAATGCTCAACCCCCGCGGTTGGGGAAGCATATATATTGTCATCCACAGACAGATTGTTTCAACTCATCAGTGTGGCTAGACACGCCAGATGCTTCAAGCTGGGATGGAAACCCAGCTATATATATATATATATATATATATATATATATGGAGACACATAGCATTGTGAGCATAATATTTTTAATGTGTGTGTGTCTTCCAGGCAGCGGTTGTATCGATACTGCTATATGGATGCACTACATGGACGCTAACTAAACGGCTGGAGAAGAAACTAGACGGCAATTACACAAGAATGTTGAGAGCAATATTGAACAAGTCCTGGCGACAACACCCCACGAGACACCAACTATACGGCCACCTACCTCCCATCACGAAAACTATACAAGTTAGACGAACCAGACACGCAGGACACTGCTGGAGAAGCAAGGACGAGCTCATAAGTGATGTACTCCTATGGACCCCCACATATGGCCAAGCAAAAGCAGGACGACCAGCTCGAACTTACATACAGCAGCTATGTGAGGACACAGGATGTAACCCTGAAGACTTGCCAGAGGCGATGAATGATAGGGAGAAGTGGCGAGAGAGGACCAGGGATATCCGTCCTGGCGGCACGACATGATGATGATGATGATATATATATGGAGATAGCATTGTGAACACAATATTTTTTAGTCAACAATTAGCAATGCTTTTAGAAATACAGCTTTGTGAGCAAGATGATTAGGTTAAACAAACATACAAAAATGACGAGATGTCAAGAGATTTGACAAAACAAAACAAAACAAAAAATAACTCCACCCAAAATAAAATCAAAAGACAGACCCTCCATCCCCTTACCCAAAGCCCAAAACAAACATGTATAGTCCAGAGAATAATAAGCCAATCCCTTATTTCTATGTGAGGTAAATGTTACACTATATCTCTTCATTGTATTTGTCGGTTTGACTCGTTTTGGATGAAAATAATATTTTCACTTTTAAATGCCTTTTACACAAGAAATAGTATTTGGTTCTATAACATCAACACACTGTTAAGTCAACGTTAACACACTAAAATAATATTTTCTAAAACCCTTGGTGGTCAATAAAGTTGCTTTCTCTGTGCCATTATTTACAAAGCTTCGTATCGATTATTCACAAAATCGTCATTAATTCAGTTTTTTTTTGTTTAATGGCATATCAACCTTCGTGGGTCATTTAATGCCGAAGTCACCCTTCTAGAAGAAGTGTAGCGATTCTATTTACCCAATAGCTGGGTAATAAGAGGGTTCATATCTTTCCCCAAGGGTATTAATCGGAAACTGAATGTAATAGCGTGACTTGAGTTCGAACCCGCTTCCTATGATGTTGCAGTTGAGTACGTTTTCCACTACGCTACGAGGACTTCAAATAGAAATGCAGCTTTCAATGTTCATCCATGGACTATGCATAGATATCAATTTCTCTCTTCACTTCAAATCTAGTCTCTATTCCGTGCTGATTTGGTTTGGTTGGATTTTTGGTATATCAACCCTTGCAGGTTACTTAATGTCAAATCCTGTTTATATATATATATTAAATATATATAATTTTTAAATACATTTTCTTGTGAACATTTTTAAACGAGCCTGACATCATATTTTTTGGCTCATAGTTAAATGGTTTCAAATATTTCTATCTGATACGAATAATTCTATTTACTATTAATTATTTACCCACAGTTTAATGGTTTCCAGCATTGCGATATAGCAGTAACAATTTAACATCAGTCATTTGTTTGCACACATTTAAATAGATATATATGACATGTAAGTTTGAAGGTAATTTCATTTTTAAACCAGTTAGAAGTAATTTGTTCTAATGCTAGTATTGCTATTGTTTCTACACAGTTAAAGGGTTTCAATTATTGCTTATAATTCTATTTAATATTAATCGTTTGTTTGCACACGGTGAAGTGGTTACAAGTATTGCTATGTAACACTAATTATTCTATTTAGCATTACTCATTCGTTTGCACACAGTTAAATGGTTCCAAGTATTGCAATGTAACAATTCGATTAAAAATCAGTCATTTGTTTACACACAGTAAAATGATCAAACAGTTCTATTTCAAACAATTCAATTAAGCGTAAGTCATTTGCTTGCACTCAGTTTAAATGTCAAACAGTTCTATTTGACCCATCGATAGAACCCTATCAGGTGTTACCATTCCTGTTCAGAATGGACCTGGGAGCAATGACAAGGGGTACTCCGTATTTCTCAAAGCTCCAGCCATCAGATTATTAAGTGTAAAATCCAGGACTCTCGTTGGGGAGGAGTCTTACTCCTCCGCCGAGAGGCAGTCAGTGTATTCTATTGCCCCCAGCCTACTGGACTATATTTCGCCCTGTCGTGGGTTCTAGAATAGACTGAGTGTATTCCCAGTAGGGAAGTAGAGACCCCCCGAAAGCGATGTCCTGGGTATGCCACTAAACTGTATATGATGGTGAGGTTCCTGTCCAGGAGAACTGGACAGTGTGTAGTTCCCCTTCATTGCCATTATTTCCAGGTTAACTCTGATATGGTGTGGTAGCATCTGTTAGGGTCTTATCTATGGCTCATAGATTCGTTTAAAAATATTTGTATTCGATAGAACCATGTGCAAAACAACCTAGTACACAAAAGATGTAAATATGAACTTACAATGAATACCAGCCCAGTCGGTTGGGGCTGTTGAATACACCGACTGCATCTCTGCAGAGGAATAAGACCCACCCAACGAATGTTCTGGATATGACATTAAAGCATCTGTTGGTGAGGCTATAGCTTTGAAGATTTGGGGAATGTGGAGTCTCTTTTCATAGCTATTGCTCCTTGGTCCATTCTGACTCAGAGTAGCAGCACCTGATAGGGTTCTATCTATGGGTCAAATAGAACTAACTTTGCGCAAACAAATGACTTGCGTTAAATTGTGACTGTTATATAACAATACCTGAAACAATTTAACTGTGAGCAAAAAGAGCTCAGGCACATTTAAGAATGTTATCTACAAAATTTGTTCACTAATCATATATATATATTTAATATATATGTATAAACAGGATTTGGCATTAAGTTGAAATGCAGTTAAAATCAATCACTCATATTCTCAGACCACTTTCTTTCTTTCTTTCTTTCTTTCTTTATTTCTTTCTTTTACTCGAGTTATTTAAAAGGATTTCAGTTGACCGATGCTCCAGCGTAATCAACTTGTTAGCCCAACTGATGTCATCATTTTAAACCCTCTGACGAGCAGAATTCTCGATTCATCCAGGCAAATGATCTTGTAATTTATGACAGGCACAATCCTAGAAGAAGAAGAGTAAGTTTAAGAAAGAAGTCAATTTAGAATAGGTGAATATCTCACATCCATCAAAACGATTAATTTCTCAACAGTACAATTCGTTAAAAATAATCTATTTGACATGCGTTAGACGTGAAATCACAAAAGAAAAAAAAAAAAAAAAAGAACGAGGAAAAAGAAAAAAGGAAAACAAAAAGAAAAAGGAAAGAAAACAAAAAGAAAAACGATTAAAAAGAAAAGAGGAAAAAGAAAAAAAGAGCTAAAAAAAGAAAAAGAAAAAAGAAAAAGAATATAGAAAAAGAAAAAGTAAAAAAGAAAAAAGAAAAGAAAAATGAAAAAAGTACAAGAAAAATGGGAAAAGGAAAAGAAATCGAAACACGAAAAAGAAAAAAGAAAAAAAGGAAAAGAAATTGAAAAAAGAAAAAGAAATCGAACAAAGAAAAAAAAAAGAAAAAGAAAAGTGAAAAAGAAAAAGAAAAAGGAAAAAGGAAAAAAGAAAAAAGATAAAAGAAAAAGGGGGAAAAAAAGAAAAAGGCAAAAAAAATTAAAAACCGAAAAAAAGAAGACGAAGAAAGTTCAATAGAAAGCACCCACCCCGCAAAAAAATGCCAAAATGCCTCACAGCCAATTCCTCTCCCCACTACAACTTTATACTAATGGCCATGCTGATTCCTCGTAAGATCATCATAAATTCCAGTAGAAATGCAATTTTCACTCTTTACCGGTAAACTTTGCTAAGATTCCAGGAAGTGCATTTATTTATCAGAAAAATTGTGGCTATAAATTGTTCACCATCTTCTTTCTTGAACATTCATCTTGTCTGCAATGGGTTGTGAGCCGAAGGGTCTCCCGCTGAATTAATTTCTATTCAGTCATTCTTGACACAAATGACAGTCGACAGTTTTGTCTAACAACCCCTTAATACTTCCTCCAAAGAAAAAAACCCCAAAAGCACCCCCCCAAAAAAACCCAACAACAAACAAACAAAAAACAAAAAACAAAAACAGAACAAAGCATTAAATTTGCGATAAAATATGTTGTCCAAAACTGACTAATTAATTCATCTGAAAAGGGTGATATTTTTGGCAAAAAAAGTGACCAAAATCATCCAATAAACATATTCTCTTTCACTTAATTCTCTTTACTGACATGAAGGGTCAGTTGCAGGGCTGGCTGCTGGTTGGTTTGTCTCGTGGACCTCGGAGTGTGGACCTTGAGCCGAAGCCAGGAGTTTTTTTTTGAATTTTGTACTTCGTGATCATCTCAATTTGCCTATCGACTTGGCAGTTATAGCAGGCTCAACGAAGGGAGAAATATTACACAAATTTGGCTTATAAGCAAAGAAAATATAAGAATAGAAAATAAGAGAATTGAACATTTAAGAACACTACTTTAAAAATGTGAATTTTTAAAATAGGTTGTATAAGAATTTTCAAAATTGTATAGGCTGGTTGGTTGGTTGGTTGCTTTTATTGTATGGGTTATTTTATGCCAAAATCAGTTTAACAATTATGGTCTCGAATTGTATACGATACAAAAATGTATCTCACAATCATTTTAAACAAGTAAACACTTCATTTTCTCAAATAGATGTATTTGATCCATAGATGAGATCCTAACATATAATCACGCTAGGTCAGAGTGGACCTGAGAGTAATGGCATCGAAGTGAGTGACTCCCCAGAGTTCCAGGACGGGTGACTCACCAATAGAGGCAGTTTTGTGTCATGCACAGGATATTATCAGCATTTTATATATATATATATATATATATATATATATATATATATATATATTTATATATATATATATATATATATATATATATATATATATATATATATATATATATATATATATGGTCCAGCAGAATGGTCATTTGAGTTTGGAAGGTAAGTAAAAAAGGCCATATAGATCCCATACAAATTTAATTTTACTATGAGAAAGAACAATATCTGGCATTTCGTTTTGCAATTGTTATCACTTTGTTTTAGATATATCATTCAAATGTTTGCCCTAACAAGCTATACATTCCTAAAACCTCACCCAGAAGTTCTGCTGTGCTCGACTAGTCATTACCCCTGCGTATTCATGAAAAATAAAATCTTCCAGTTTGTCAGTTGTCTATGACCTATATTTTAAACCTTGAGCCATCAGATATCCCCAGGAGGTTGATCCTGTGTTTGTAATATGAGTTTCTCTAGGAGAATAGAAACCAGCTTTCAGAAAGTAAAAAGAGGACAAGTCAATATATTTTAATTGTACATTGGTCACTCAAGATTTACGCACTTCTTTACACGAAATCAAGAAGAGAAATCACAGTGTATAGTATCATACCAAATCCCCTACATTGTTAAACTTTTTCACCGAGAATGCCGAGATTTAGCTCTTAGACGTTTTTCAACGCAAGCAATATGAACTACCCATTAGGGAAATGTCGACATGGATGACATTTTGTCCTTGAGAGAAATAGAATTATACAAAAAAATTATAAACTCAAACATGATTAGTACAATAAAAAGCAGAAAACTATCCCTGACAATTTTGATATATCTTTAAAACGAAATATATGTAAAGAACCCCCCCCTTAATAACTTACAAAGCTTCACAAAATTGTAAGAATAATCATAAAATGTACGCGATTCAATAATTTCTAGACTTAGAATAACCCAATACGAGTTGTCTTGCAGTTAAAATCAATCAACCAATCAAAATATTCCCAATTGTAGAGGTCCGAGGAAATATCTTTAATTTAGGAATTCAGTAAATTCCGAAATTAAAAATAATTCCTTACAAGTAAAATAAGACATAGAATTTATTAAGTAGGATATAAACACATGAAAAAAAAAACATCATTTTTCCAAAATTTGGAATTGAAAACTTTTCAAAAGAATTCCTAAATCAAATTACGACTCAGGAGTCGCGTTTAGCGTAACGTTTATCGTCGTAGTAAATGGAATCGGTGACCCAAGTTCCAATCCTAGACTGGGCTATTTTCGTTTCACTTGGCATTAATACCCTTCGGAAAGGCATGAATCAATTGTTTTCCCCTCCAGCTATGGGTAAATAGAAAAGGAGACTGGTTCTTAAACTTTGACAAAGCAACCAGTCTAGGAGAAGGAAAACTCTGAATTCCGATTTATTATTGATCTTGTGTCACATCCTGCCTGCTTTCTTTTGTTCACATCATCATCATCATCATCATCACGCGCTGCTAGCACGAATTTCCCTAACCCTCTCTCGCCATTCGTCTTTATTGTCTAGGCAGGTCTTCCAGGCTACATCCTGTATCAGTACAGAGCTGTTCAAGCTGATCGCCCAATACTTGCTCGTTCGTGTGAAGGGGTCTACAGGAATACATCGCTTATGAGTTCGTCCTTTCTTTTTCCAGCAGTATCCCGCAGGTCTTGCTCGTCTAAATGGGATGGTTTTCGAGATGGGTGGTAGGTACAGCTGTTGTTTTGTTGGATGCTACCTCTAGGGCTTGTTCAATATATCCCGTAGCATTCTTGTGCAATTGCCGTCAAGCTTTTTCTCCATACTCTTAGTCATCATCCATGTAATGCATCCATGTTGTAGTATTGACACGACCATTGCTTGGAAAATTGCGTTTTATTTTATCGGATAGGTTTGACTTCCAAATGACCGATAGCCTATCAGTAGCTGACCATATAACGGTTATCGTTGTTGGAAATGGACGTGGTGACCCGAATTCAAACCTGGATGAGGCTATTTGCATTTCACTTAGCGCTAATGCCCCTAGGAAAGGTATGAATCCAACTATTCTCCCTTTAGTTATGGGAAAATAGTAGGGAAGACTGAGCTTTTTAACCTTAGTATGGTAACAGGTTTAAGAGAAGGGAAACTCTGAATTTAAACCTGTTAAACCCCGCTTAAAAACTGATCTTGTGACATATCCAGCTCGTGGTGGAGGGGATGGGTAAATACATATATGTCTTTCAGTTAATGTAAAAATATTTATTCATGCTGCAACCAGATGTCGCTTTGTATAATGCAGATGTCGCTTGTGTTAGAGGGCCTATTATAACTTTTTAAATTGGAGAGCAAAGCAGTTTGAAAATTGCTTTGTTGTCCATTCAGCTTACGATATTAATTTTTCTTTTTTTTCCTTTTTTTCAAATTATTTTCATTCTATCTTAATTTTTGATTGAACGTTTTTGAATCAGCGGATGTGTATTTTTAAAACGCAATTTAAGACGAAGATATCGATTGGGAATATGAAATTATTGAAAGCGTTTCGTCCCTGTCTCTCGAGACATTTGACACGAGATATTCACGAACAAAAAAACAAAAAACAAAAAAAACAACAAAAAAGAAAAGAAAAGAAAAAGAAAATAGATGGTGCAGTTTCTCAACTCCTCCAAACAGTTCTTCACCTTTTTTAAAATTCTTTTTCTTTTTCTGGCAAACGCCATTCTCTTTTCACTTCCAGATTCTCCTCCTCTTCTAATCTCAAGACGTTCTTTTTCCCATAATAACTCGCCTCAAATTCCTCCTCCTCCTCTGTTTACTCCCAGCTGTGCATTACATATATTCTTCGTCAGAAGTTTCTATTCACTATTTTATTTTTGCTTTGCATCTCACGTTTATTTTACCGTTTCTGTTTAACCACATACCCACCCTCTCTTACAGCAGACAAAATTGATATTTTTCATATATATTTTCCAATAAGCAATTTAGGATTGTGACTTTGCTTGTTTATGGCAAGCCAGTGATAATCGATAACAGAGAAAGATATTTTGATAGGAGCTAAAAAAAATGCATGATAGAACTGATCACCCCACTAAACTTTGAAACTTTCCATTTCAATTCGCTAACGGTTGAATTTGAAACTTTATCAGCTCTTTGTTTGACTTTCTAGCGTAGAATTGCTTACCGAAGACTTGCGCCTTAACAATTTGCCAAAGTTTCTGGAATTCATGATGAAGTATTCCTTTTAAAAAACCCATTAAATACAGAAAAAAAAAACTTTCCCTTGCAGATTCTGTTCTAGTTAAGATGAAGGTAGAAGTAAGCGGAATGACCTTCCAAGTTACTCGGGTAGTGTTCGAGGGCCCAAAGTAATAAGAACAAGAGGCTAAAGTAGCCAAAATCTTATTTTTGAAGTGAGGTCAAATGAATTTATGCGTTATAACTAAAATGTTTTCCGCCCTGTCGGTAGGGGCTCAGAATACGTTGACTCTATCCCCTGGAGAGGTATAAGACCCCTCCCCAAAGAAGTGTTCTGGGCATGACACTAAACTCCATCTTGCAGTGAGGCTATGGTTCTGGAGCTCTTGGTAGTGTGGAGTACCCCATCATTGCTATTACTCCCAGGCCCAC
Source organism: Sepioteuthis lessoniana (assembly GCA_963585895.1). Lineage (NCBI taxonomy): Eukaryota > Metazoa > Mollusca > Cephalopoda > Myopsida > Loliginidae > Sepioteuthis > Sepioteuthis lessoniana. The sequence goes on from OY757915.1 coordinate 81,841,114, forward strand.
TCGGAATTGAAATAGTAGTATCTGTTAGGGTCCCATCTTTGGATCAGAAAGTTTTTTTTGAAAATTGTTTGTATTGGATAAGAATACTTGAGGTCATATACCCGTGTGTAAAAAGCTCGTAGGAAACAACTACACAAAAAATGTAGACATGAACGTATAATGAACGCAATTCCCTAACCTCCTGGCATAGAATGATCCCAGAGGGATTGACATGCCGTTAAAATCAATCAACCAATAAAATGCTTTAACACGGACTCTTTATTGTTCTTAATGATATTCACGACTCGATATGTTCCTAGCGGTACTCCGACTCACCAGAAATAAATATCCCAGTAGATTTCCCTATATTTTTTTAATAGTTATGGTAATTTAGAAAAAAAAATGTCTGGTTAAGATTGTACATGTCTATGTGGAATGGATAGTAAGATGAGATAAGAAAGAAGCTCATTAACAATTTTTTTGTTCATTTTTTTTGGTCACTGTCAATCAGGATATAGAACTATTATTTTTGTTTGTTTGCTATTCTTATAATAAATCCTGTTCATCGCCATTGATTACGTTTTTTTTTCCCAAAATAACATTTTTGCGTTGAACAAAATGTAAAAGACAAATGTTTAAACAGGTGTTTGTTTCCGTGGAATAAGATTAGAATCAGAAGTTATTTAAGGAAATGATATCTATCTATCTATCTATCTATCTATCTACTTCATTCTGATTATCTCTCTTGTTCTTTCATCCTTCATCTCTCTATCTATCTCAGCAGGTCATATCTATCTATCTATCTCAGAATATATCTCCTCTCATTTTACTTCATCTCAGTATGTATGTATGTATGTATGTATGTATGCATGTCTCTCTCTCTCTCTCTCTCTCTCTCTCTCTCTCTATCTATCTATCTATCTCATTCTGATTATCTCTCTTGTTCTTTCATCCTTCATCTCTCAGTCTATCTCAGCAGGTCATATCTATCTATCTATCTATCTATCTATCTATCTATCTATCTATCTATCTATCTCATTCGGATAATTTCTCTAGCTCCTTCCATATATATATATATTTATCTATCTTCTCTCCTCTCATCTCAGTACGCATGAAAGTATGTACCAACTCTTCCGAGCGTGCTGGAGTCAACATAAGGTCAATTTTTCTTGCTGAGTTTAATATGTTTGACTTCAGAGTTTTCCTACTCCTAGACTGGTTGCCACACCAAGTTTAAAGAGCACAGTCTGCCCTACTATTTTACCCATAGCTGGAGAGAGGATTGTCGGAGTCATACCTTTCCCAAAGGTATTAGTGCAATGTGAAATGTAAACAGCCTCGTCCCGGTTTTGAACTCGTGTCACCGTATCCATTTCCAACGACGATATCCATCACACAACGAGCGTACGTATGTATGTATGTATGTATGTGTGTGTTGTACAGTGGCTCGTACCACGTGACTTCCGGTATCGTGGAGGTATAAAAGACGTCGTGTTTCTTATGTACGTCGGTACGTAAAGATCTCGGTCAGTAGTAAGACCAACTTTAGACATAACACCCACAGCGTGAGACTTTCAGTTAATAAATAATTATCTCTATTTCACTGTGAATCTCTTTCTTACCACGATACAACAGTATGTATACATGCATCAGAACGCTCAAAGCGCTACTGGTACTATGTAACCCAGTAATACCAGTTACATCGTCATCAGCGACAAAACCGGTACCCCAACCGAATTTTTCTGATGAGGAGGGTGGCTAGACACCCAGCAGGATGAAAAACAAGGCCTGTCAAAGGGAGTTAGAAGCTTTTTGCTCAATGGCCACCTATCGCATTATTCCTGGGAGTGTTGAATGCTTTATTCTTTGTGACGTTATCCAACTAGGAGAAGGAAAACTCAGATACAATATCTAAAGTTGACGTGATAACTAGTTATCTTGCTTCAGTTTATTACTGGATAATAATAGGGAAGGCTTAAAGAGTAGAATTCATGTTGTATAGGGTGGAACGATAAAATTTTCGTCCTAAAGAAAACAACACTACAGCTTTATTTTAAAACTTTTATTGAAAAAATCAATTCAGGTATCTTGATTCTGTAGTAGAGCTGACATCTATTCAATGTAGCCGCCTTCAGCCTCAATCACCGCCTCGATACAGATCCGGAACTGGGAACATGCCTTTTTCACAAGCGCCGGCGGGAACTCGGCGGATGGCGGCGATCAGGCTGGCTTTGGTGTTGTGGGAGGTCATGTTGGTAATGTTCTCGACGTATGACCAAATGAAGTAGTCCAGCGGGTTCAGGTCGGGGGAGGAGGGGGCAGTGAGAGAAGGGTACAAAGTCATAGCACTCCTTCTGAAGCCAATCCTGGGTCTCTTTGGACTTGTGGGCCGGCGCCGAGTCCTGCTGCCACACCCAGAGTCTGCCACCGGCCACCTGATTGCACCAGGGGATCACCACACTCTTCAGCACATCCAGGTACACTTTGGTGTTGACTTTCAAGCCGACTTCGAAGATGTGAGGTGGCATGATGTGACCCTCACTTGAAACCACACCAAAGACCATAACCGTACCCGGAAACTTTGTTTTCATCACCCTGGGCACGTCCCTGTTATTCGTGGCAATCCAGATATGCATTTTGAGAGTGCTCGCAATGGTCCTGTTGTCATAACTTGGATCGGTAGAGAGCATGAATTGTACAGCAGCGCATCTTCGATCTCGCTTGTTGAACATTGTGTCACTTTCAGACATATAAGAAGACTCCTATCGCTCTTGGTATTTGTACACAACTGGCCAACTAGTAGATGGTCTGCAACAAAAAAAGAAAACCGGTTTTCATTAAACGGAAATGGAATCATGTCGTCTTTTCTAGGGCGACAGTTTTATCGTTCCACCCTGTACAAGCGTTGGCTACTAGACTACTATGATGTGCAAATGTTCCCTTACGATCTTCTCAACTACCAACCTTTCTCTAGAGTAAGTCCCATGGCGATGAAAGAGTGGGAATGTATGCAGACTTAACTAGTTGGAACCATTCAGTTACATATCTGCACATGGGCGGCAGGAGTGTTATCTTTACCTCGTTGTGTCCTCCCGTGATAGGGACTGCCCATGGTGAAGACTCTTGTGTTTGAGTAGCTCTATTTAGGAGAGCACTGCTAACTCAAACAGAGGAATGCTAATTGTGAGAATGTGAGATTTTGGTGGACGGCGGTTGTTGGTTGTTAGTTGTCATCTATGTATGTATGTATGTATGTATGTATGTATGTATCTCTTCACTGAGGATGCAACACAAGAATGATAATATAGAATTCACACTCATGTAAATATTTATTACAGTATTAACCACGATCATTTAAAATGTACCTACGCCCTGTCGGTTGGATCTGTAGAATACACTAACTGTACGTCTACGACGAGTATCCTATGTATGACACTAAATTAAATCTGATAGTGAAACTCCAGTCCTCGAGTTTCGGGAATGAGGAGTATCCCTTCATTGCCATAACTCTCAGGTCTACTCTGACCCGGATCGATTGTACCTGTTAGGGTCTCATCTATGGATAAAAAAGAACTGTTCAATCATTTACAAAAGGATTATTATTATTATTAACCGGACATTGGCCTAGCGGTTAGAGTGTTCGCCAATGGCCCGGGAGACCTGGGTTCAATCCCAGGTCGAGTCATACCAAAGACTCAAAAAATGGTACTTGATGCCTCCTTGCTTAACACTCAGCATTATAAGGTACGGATCAAGGGTAAAGTGGAGCAATCCAGGGAAAGGAGTAGCGCCCTCCCCTACACCTTGGTGTAGTAAGCTATCGAAAAGGGAGCTTTCGGGTCACCCTCGACTATGGTTGCCAACTTTACTTACTTACTTATTATTATTATTATTATTATTATACTCCTTTAGAGTTTTTCACTTCAGCGTTAACTGATGGTTTTATACAGGAGTTTGAGTGACAGCAAGTCTCCTCAAGTCTCAAGGACTCGTCTCAGGATTCTGGCCGTTCTTAGCAATGCTGTCGTTTGGATAGTCTATTATTATCATTATTATAAATCATAAGGCTGTGTGAAAATTTTTCGTATGTGATAGGAATATTCGATAAAAAGAATTATGAGTTTTAGATAGCAATACTTAAGACTATTTAGTTGTGTGAAAAAAACAAACAAAACAAATTATTGATATTAAACAGAATTATCATTATTAGGTAGTAATACTTGAAATCATTTAATTGTGTGCAAATAAAAGAGCTATTACAACTTGTTTAAAAATAACTTGCCTGATACTATACGCTTGCAAATCATACACTCACACACACACACACACACACACACACACACACACACACACACACACACACACACACACACATATATATATATATATATATATATTTGACAGGATATTTAATTTGGTAGGATATAGGAGGATTAAAAGTTTCCAAACTTTTTTCGTATGGGCACTTTTATTGATAGGACACACATGAAATTCTAGTCCCCAACGAAGTAACCTCCTTCGGCTGCAATGCACTTGTACCGTTCCAACAACTTCTGGAAGGCTCCATGGAAGTCCTCTTGTGTGAGCGTGTCAATGACCTTCGTTACAGCCTCTTTCATCTCCTCAATTGTCTCATAACGACAGCCTCTGAGCTTAGGGAATAACCAAAAGTCACAGGGAGCAAGGTCTGGACTAAAGGGAGGCTGAGGAACTGTCTTGATGCCCATCTTGGTCAATTAGTGTGTGACAAGGATGGAGCTGTGGACTGGTGCATTGTCCTCGTCGAAATGCCACTGACCCGATTTGAAGATTGCTGGCCTCTTCCGACGGAATCTCTTCCTGAACTCCCTTAAAACCTCAACATAGTAACCCTAACCCTAACCCTTTGACCAATCAACCCTGGTCTATTGACATCTTTACTTCTCCCACACCTCTCATCATCCCTCACAGACTCTGTGCCTTCCTTGAATCTCTTATGCCACTCAAAAACTGATGCTCGATTCATGCAAGATGGTCGAAAAGCAGTCTGAAGCATTCCATACGTTTCTGTGGCATCATTTTTTCCAAGTTAAAAACAGAATTTTATTGCATATCCTTCTTTTAAAGTGTCCTCACATCAAGATTGCATTTTTGAAATTCACCAGCTGTAACAATCAGTCTTTAGTAGGGTGTATTCCAATGGCTGCTGTAGCTGTTCATTTAAACCTGAAATCATAAAAATTAGTCAGTCATTTTATAAGATGTATAGCAATAACATACTGAATTTTCAAGAATCTACGACAATTTTAAATACCTGTACAAAAAAGTCTGGAAACTTATTGAATTCACTACGTATCAGCAAGATTTGGCATTAATTAATCCATAAGGATTGATATGCCCTAAAACACTAACCAACCAACCAATCAACCAACTAAAATTTAAGTGTATTTCTGTAATAAAAATCTATCATGCGTTATTTTTTTCATCGAGTCACTGTGAGATATATGCATAAGAAGTGTGATCGACACGGAAAATTCAACATGAAAATTTTTCAAAAAGAACTTGAGTGTATTACCGAGAAATTTATAAAAAATCATGATGTCTACACACCGACATCTACAAACAGTGTTGAAAGTCTCTAACTGACACTGCCTTCAATTGGCTCTTCTCGACGAGGTACATGTTCTGAACAGTTCTGAAACAGTGAATACAGAGCCATGATGTCTACGCGTCTTGTCTAGTCAGTATCAATCCTCTGTACTTTTGATCAGCAGTTTTGGGCGAAACACAACCATAATCCTCATATTTAACTCTGCACAACTTTTTATTATCTCCTAAACTGACGTTTCATCTCAACGATAAAATTTAAGGAGATTAAAAAATACGACAGCGTAGATTCATATAGTATCAAAAGATGAGTTTCAGAGGTGCTTCAACCAACAAAAAACTCACTGGAGTAAGCGTATTAAAAAATAGGGGGACACTTTTGAAGAAAATCAAAGTTGGATTCATTGTTTAATTCTGTTCCGATCCTTTTTTGCATACGTTTTGGATATACAAATAAAATAGTTTGGTTTAGTTTGGTTTGGTTTTATGGCATATCAATCATTGTAGGTTATTTAATAACAATTCCTCTTAATAAATATATATCAAATATATCATTTGTAAACACATTTTGTTCATAACATTTTTAAACAAGCCTGGGCTCAATTTCTTTGCGCACAGTTAAATGGTTTCAAAAAGATGTCTCAAAATAGATGCAATCCATTAATTTGATAATGATGTATTATTGAGACTGGCGGTCATTTGGAACACGTCCCATAAAAAATGCATCCTTTGAGATAGAGACATTAGTTTAATGTTTTTAGTTGTTATTATATCAGCTTCCAGGACATGCAAACTTTTTTTTAGTTTTTCTCGATAATAAACCATTATCATAATCCTATTTACCAACCGCTCGGGCAGGATATGACACAAGGTCAATTTCTTTAAGCAGAGTTTAACAGGTTTGAATTCAGAGTTTTCCTTCTCCTAGACTAGTTGCCTCACCAAGGCTGAAGAACCCAGTCTGTTCTACTATTTACCCACAGCTGGAGGGAGAATAATTGGATTCATACCAAGAGTATTAGTGCTATGTGAAATGCAATCAGTCTCGTCCAGGATTTGAACTCGTGTCGCTGTGTCCATTTCCTGTGAGGATAACCATTACACTACAGGCACTTCCTTTATCATAAACCATTATCATAATAATAGTTTGCATTTATGTTGAGACAGTTTGAATGGTTTTCTCTCCAAACAAGTAGAGACGCAAAATATTTTTCCTCTCTCGTCCAAGGCATTGCGATCGAGGATTAATAGTTGTTATAATATGCTATTTTCAAATTTGAAACAAAATGAGCACAACATCATTATTATTAGAGTTATTATCAGTCATATGGGTCTTATATGTATTGAGACACCTTATATTGCTATATAACAGTCAGAATTAACATCAGTCATTTGTTTGCACACATAGTTTGTAGGTATTTTGATTTTTAAATGACTTGAAAGTAATTTGTTCACACATTAGTATTGCTATTGTTTCTACAGTTAAATGGGTTCAACTATTGCTATGTAATACCAATATTTTAATTTAGGTACACATTTAAAGAGTTTCAAGTATTGCTACGTATTGCTAACAATTCAATTAAACATCAGTCATTTGTTTACATACAGTTAAATGATCAAACAGTTCTATTTCTAACAATTCGGTTTAACGTAAGTCATTTGTTTGTAAACAGTTTAAATGTCAAACGGTTCCGTTTAACCCATCGATAAAACCCTATCAGGTGCTCCCATTCCGTGTCAGAGTGGACCTGGGAGCAATGGCGATGAAAGGGTACTCCGAATTTCCTAGAGCTCTACTATCAGATAGTTTAATGTTATATTCAGGACACAAGCTGGGGGATTCTTACCTCTCTGAAGAGACGCAGTCGGTGCATTCTAAAGCACCTGCTGATTGGGCAGACAAATAAAATGATAATTTTAGTTACAGCTTAAAGATTACCATTCTTAACGATTACCATTCACTTCAATTAAAGAATATATAGTTTATATAAGGTGGCTACAAAGAAGGAAACGATGAGCATTAAATATACGCTGGAAATAAAGTATACATTTATTACCAAGTCCATATCATAATAGTGTAACGTAATAGCCGAGAGATTTCGGTTCATGCCTTTGGGTTTACTTAGGCTGAGAACCTTTCGGCTCAGCACATGGGTTAGGTAGGTGCAAACATTGAGGCAGGTGTTAACGCGGGCGCGCGCGGGCGGACGAAGGTGTCACTCAGAGATGTCACAATAGTCCGAGATGAAACGGATGACGGAGTGCGAGTGACGTCACGCACCGGAAGCGCGCAGAGGTTTGTGGAGAATTGAAAGAAAGTTAGGAGAGTTGAGACTAGACACTGGACGAAGACGGTCGACTTTTGGGGCTCGCTGAGGCGAGACGAATTTGCGCGCCGTGGGTGCCGCTCGAGATGGGGGCCAAATGAATAAGACAGCGTAGAAGATTGTGTCTCTCCTCCTTATGTCGAAACCTTTAACTCAAAGTTAATAAAAAGGTTTCGTACCCGAACAAGAAGTCGTTACGTGTTTTCGAATTTCGAGATTCCTATGTTCTTTATATGTTCTATCGTTATGAACATTATATGTCTATTTAGCACATGGTGTTAATTATGGCTATAGTTCAATTGGCCAGTTTTTCTGCTGTCAATGATCCATTTTAATTTCACCAATTCTTTTATTTTTCTACAGAAGAGGTTGAGAATCTCGTATTTTCACCATCATACTTGATTTTTTTCTACTAGATGACTAAAGTTAAGCAGTGATATACTTATTCACTACTTGAGTTAGAGTTTGCTTATGAATAGCAAACACTGTAAGCAATCTAAGAATTGAGATTTATCTGACATCCCACCGTGTCATAATATGGTAGAAGACCGTTTTTTAGTGAAGCCGCGTACGAATCGAGACATGCGCGACAGGTGTAAAAATTCTTGAGCCTGTCGGCATTTCCCTTATAGGGCGCCTCAGGCACTAAATAATAAACTTAGTATGCAAGCAGGCAAAGACAGACCCTTGAGGTTGAGTTTAGAATGCAAAAATAACCATCTAGCACAAATGCCAGGTGGTTGTCCCGAAGACCTGGCACAATCTGAGATTTCCCAATTCCTAAAATGCTCTTGGAAGTCACACACCGATATCTGGAAACAATTTTGGAAGTCTTCAGTTGACACTGCCTTCAATTGGTTCGTCACTGTCTGTTATATTTTATGAATAGTTCTCAAATGGCGACGACAGAGTTGGATTTTATTTGTGAGGAGGATAAGAAATAGTCACAAAGTCTCCGATCAAGGAATTAAGAAAGCTGTGATACTACAGGAATGATCTTTTTGACCAAAAACTCTTTAAAAGGGTGTGTCTAGAAAGTAAAGAAAATTTAAGAAATTTATTTTTCAGGTAGGCAACTCTAACTGAAATCAGGTAATCTATCTTAAGTCATCAATAATCGTTCTCATGGACAAACGTGAATCAGGTCCTCAGTTTTAATGCATTTTCCTTAGTTTAGGAAGTGACCAGTCGACCACTACGAGATTAATCTTTCATCGTTTCTGGGCAGCCTAAAGACACTTTGTGCTAACTATAAAGCATGTGCTCGCGATAGAAACCTGTTTTAACTTGTCAAATGTTTCTGTCACATTGTCCTGAAGTTTGACACGGTATTTGATCTTGTGTTCTATTTCCGAGGACAAATTGTAATAATCCATGATTACACAGCTGAACATAAATTATGAGAGGCAAACATGGACTCAATGTTCTTATAGATGTTCAACATCTTTGTTTATCAGTTGATTTTCAATCAAGGTTGCTAACCTGAAAAAAACCCTACTTTCTTGACCAACCGTAGAATTCTTCACATAAAACCTATACACACAAAAATCATTTCGATTTCTTTTTGTACTGACAAAATCTAATTAGATTTACTTTTATGCTAGCACACAATTTTTTCCGTCTTTTTTTTAAATGCTTAGGAAAGAGACATCTTTACAATCTTATCTTTGCAGCCCGTGCTGCTAAAATATTAATCCCAAACTGCCTCGGTTTCTTACTATACAGACATTTACCGACACAATCAAATCTTTTATAACGACTTAAAATGGGATATTATGATTTACAATGATATAAAAGAAACCTGAATTGTTCTCAAAACACACTCTAAAAGGATGTAACGTAATCTTAACTCTTGTATGGTTTCATAATCAACTTTGTTATTTAAATCTAGAAGCCGTCACTAACTTTACTAAATAGAAATTCTGAACTTACGCAACTTTTATATAATCATACTTCGTAACATTACTAAGCAACAAATGAAATAAAAATCACGGAAATTTTTCAATCTTAGTCGAGCCCTACTCTGAATAATAGGGTCCTGTGTTACAGTCTGTTCAACTCATGTAAATCCCACACGGTTTTTATATCGTGAGCAAAATGCCTGACCTCAGCCCAAAATTGGATATTTTTTTCGGTTAATTTGACCCAGACCAAGTCTGACCGGAACCCAATTTCACCCTCTGATATGTTTTGTTAATTCAAGTATTTCCAGTTTTAACCGGCCCATTGGCCTATTGAGTAGAGTGATCACCAATGGCCTAGGAGACCAGGGTTCAGTCCTTGGTCGAGTCATACCTAAGGCTCAGAAAATGGTACTTGATATCTCCTTGCTTAACACTCAGCATTGTAAAGTATGTATCAAGGGTAAAGTGGAGCAATCCAAAGAAAGGAGTAGGGCCCTCCTCTACACCTCGGTGTAGTACCTATTGAAAAGGGACCCTTCGGATCTCCCTCGACTACGGTCGCCAACTTTTTTCACTTAGATAAAGAAAGGAAATAGTACGAAGTTATTACAGAATAGAGTTTATGAAAGATAATAGGAGAATCTGATCACTGACAGAAAAATAAATATTGAAAGACCAAACTTTTTGTGAGTATGCATGTGTGTGTGTGTGTGCACGTGGGTGTGTGTGCATGCGTGTGTGTATGAGAAAGAGAGAAAGAGAAAAAGAAGAAGAGAGCGAATAGGAAAATAGAAAAAAAGAAGAGAGAGAGAGAGAGAGAGAGAGAGAGAGAGAGAGAGAGAGAGAGAGGGGATAGGAAAAAGGAGAAAGATTTGTTTGGTTGTTTGGATTTTATAGCATATCAACCTTTGTAGGTTATTTAATGCCAAATCCTTTTTTGTACAAGTAATCAGTTCTATTTCAAACAATTCAGTTTAACATGAGTACACAGTTTAATTGTCAAAAGACTTTTTATTTCAAGCTATTCAGCTTAGTCAAACGGTTCTAATTCAAACACTTCAGTTTTGTACAGATTTTGTTTAGTATAGGTTTTGTTTACACACGGTCAAATGTCAAACAGTTCTATATCAAACAATTCAGTTTAACCAAAGTACAGTTTCAATGTCAAAAACAGTTCCATTTCAAACAATTCAGTTTAGTATAAGTACAGAGTTTAATTGTCAAAAACATTTCTATTTCAAGCTTTTCTGTATGGTCAAACAGTTCTAATTCAAACAATTCAGTTTAGCATAAGTATGCAGTTTAATTCTATTAAACCCATAGATAGGGCCCTATCAGGTGCTACCATTCCGGGCTAGAGTGGACCCGGGAGCGATGACAATGAAGGAGTGCTCCGCATCCCCTAAAGCCTCAGCATCACTGGAACCACACCATCAGATTGTTTAGTGTCATATCCAAGACACTCGTTGGAGGGGTCTTACCCTTCTGCAGAGAAGCAGTCGGCGTATTTTACAGCCCCAGCCGGCTGGGCAAAAAGAAGAGGGAGAAGAGTTAGATATTCCTCCACATTTTTGTGTATTGAGTACTATAAAGGTTTTACGGATTAAAAACGCTTTTAGCAGTATCTTTCAATCATTACCATTATATACATATATATATATATATATATATATATATATATATATATATATATATATATAGAGAGAGAGAGAGAGAGAGAGAGAGAATGAGATTGGAAAATAGGGTTGTCTTGAAGAAAGGAAACTCCGAATAAACTGGGAGAAGGCAGATTTTGAAAGGCTTGGATTTTTAAGGAGAGATTAAAGAGAAAAGTTATTGCTTCAATAAAAACGAAATATATTTTTTAAAGCTGAGAAAAAATATCTGATATTTAAATTGTCACGTTATTGAACAAAAAGACAGCATGCAACAAAAATTAGTTGACTAGTGGCGTTTTGTACCCCCCCCCCAAAAAAAAAGCAAAAGAAAAATGCACCCAAAAAACCTACCCCACCAAAAAAAAACTAAGTAAAAAGAAAAAAAAAAGAAGAATATCGATGTTTTTTAAAACTGATTCAATTGACGCCTGTGGATCATGAATAGATTTTTTTCGGCTGTAAACTATTTTTGGTTCACCCTGTCGGTTGAGGATGTAGAATACGCCGACTGCGTCTCTGCAGAGGAGTACGCCCAACAGCGAGTATCCTGGGTAGACCACTAAACTGCCTCTGATAATAAGGCCTCAGTCCTGGAATTTTAGGGATAGTGCAATACTAAGTCATTGCCATTATTCCCGGGTTCTCTCTGACCCGCAGTGGTAATAACCGACAGTGTCCCGTCTATGGGTTAAATAGAACTAGTATCCTGGGTATGACACTACTCTGCATCTGATTGTGAGGCTCCCGTCCTGGAGCTTTGGGGAATGTGATTTATACCTTCAGAGCCATTACTCCTTTCTTCAAGTAATTATTCTTAATGCAAATAATTCGCTTACAGTTATATGTTTTTAAATATTTCAATCCAAATCCAATAACTCGCAAGCAATTATGTGGTTTCAAGTAATTTATAATTTTTGTAAGCAAGTATAAATACAAGTAACTATATAGAAGGGATTTACACTCAGTTATATGGTTCCAAGTATTTCTATCTAATACTGAGAATTTTCGAACAGATCTATTTTGTTGTATAGAATTGTATCTATAGTTAAAATTCGTGCTATGATTATCCGTCTGTTCAGGGAATTGTTACAGCTAGTAATATATCTGTAGCAAAAGTAAAAGCTACCGATTTGTCTACTTTTAGACACAAAGAGGTAAACACAGAATGAATGAAGAGTTAGCGATGTTTATATTCAACAAAGAACAAGATTTATTGTGATTGATTTACGTTAAAGAATCTTGTCAAATCACCTAAGGTGCAAAAGTTAATAAAGTACGAAACAACAAAGTATTATTACTTATATATCCTTCCTTTGGGCACCTCTGGTGGTGTAACGGCCAGCAAGCTTGACTAGCAAACCTACACGAGTGAGTTCGAGTCTCATTCATTCGGCCTTGTGCCACATCGAAGCAAAGAGCTTTGTAAATTACTATATATCCTTCCTTAATGCACTTGGGTTACGAATCTTGATATTTAAGCAAAAAGCTGGCGAAATCGCACTGTCAAAAATAGTATGGGTTGTTCTTACTTCTGACAACACACCCCGGTACCAAAACAAGAAAAGTTGAGCAAAAAACAACCATTCCCAAACTTTTCTCTGTGGCTTTGACGAAACGTGCGTGCGTGCGTGCGTACGTACGTACGCGCTCTCTCTCTCTCACATACACACACAGACACAGACGCACACAAATATATATATATATATATATATAATTACAAGAGTCATTAAATGAATAGGGGGAATTTTTAGGAAAAAATAAATGTATTTTACTGCATTCTGCTGTTGTACTAGTTTGAAACATTCTACGACAGAATTCAGCCCTTCTTCATTTGAGCCCACACAATCCCTTTTTGCGAGGGTTTAGCAAATTTGTACAGTTGGAAACCCTTCGAGTAGTTGTTGAACCCTATTACAGCAAATTCCAAGGATTTTTGTGGTGGTGTTTCTTTGGGCATCCGTAGTACATGACCAAATATTGATCATCGTTGTTGCGTCCCCCCTGTTGATCAGCAATTGCTTCAAGAAGCAGTCCACTGAACCGGAAAACGATCTGTTAGACCCTTTTATTGGTGACTCTAGGCTACTAGATGACGCAATCAAAAGAAGAGAAGTATGGAAGGCGGTCAAAATTTTGCGAAATGGACGTTCATCAGGGCCAGACAATATCATCAACCTTTCTCTCTCTATCTCCCCTCCTCTCTCTCTCTCTCTCACACACACACACACACACAAGAGTTCAAATCCTGGACGAGGCTGATTGCATTTCACATAGCTCTAATACTCTTTGGAAAGTTATGAATCCAATTATTCTCCTTCCAGCTATGGGTAAATAGTGGGACAGACTGGGTTCTTTAACTTCAGTTAGGCAACCAGTCTGGGAAAAGGAAAACTAAATTCTAACCGGTTAAACTCCGCTTAAAATTGACCTTGTGTTACATCCTGCTCGTGGTTGGTAAATACCTTTCTCCCAGAGAGAGAGAGAGAGAGAGAGAGAGAGAGAGAGAGAGAGTGATAATCAAAGGAATGTGGGATATGTAACATATTTTTCCCCTCATAACATTCACGAGCGTATGAGACGCACTAATAATTTTGCAAGGAGTATATTCGAGAAAAACACAATTTACAAGAACTTTGCAGTTTTCTTAAGATTTTCCAACTGAACAACTAAATAAAAAATGCAACTAAGATAAGTGATATCGATCGATATCTGCACTTATATATTAACTTCTCTGGGTAACTTTTTGGAGGATTATAGGTTAATTCATAAAAACAAGCATTGTCAAAACCGTACAGGTCTAAACATTTATTATACGTACAATCTCATAAGCTGATTATATGATTTAAACCGATACTTGAATTGCACGGTACGTCGTTTTACGATGTTATTACCAGTAACAAGTTAGATTAAATGTAGAACCTAGACTACCCCGTCCTATTTGGGGTGCCTAGAATATGCAGCCAACTGCATCCGTTGCTGAGAGGTAAGAATCCCTATCAAAGGGATGTTCTGGTTAGGACACTAAACTCCATTCAATAGTGCGGCTCCGAAAATGGAACTCGTTGCCATTACTACCAGGATCACTCTGATCTGGAGTGGTAGTACGTGTTAGGGCGCCATCTAGTGGTTAAATGAATATGTTTGAAAATAATTATTAGATAGGAATACTTGAAACCATATAACTGTACAAATGACTTGTATTAAGAATAATTACTAGATGCTGTTCGCCAATAGCCCGGGAGACCTGGGTTCAATCCCAAGTCGAGTCATACCAAAGACTCAAAAAATGGTACTTGATGCTACCTAGCTTAACACTCAGCATTATAAGGTAAGGATTGAGGTAAAGTGGAGCAATCCGGGGAAAGGAGTAGCACCCTCCCCTACACCTTGGTGTAGTAGCTATAGAAAAAGGAGCCTTCGGGTCACCCTCGACTACGGTCACCAACTTAACTTAACTAATTATTGTTTATAAGGGATTATTACACACACATATATATATATTACTTAATTGTCTATCAACCTTCGCAGTTATATTGATGTCAAAGCCACCTCTGTTGAAGAACAGCTGGGATGCTATTTTATTCATAGTTAGGGAGGGGTTTATATAATAAATTTTTAGACCTGTTTCGCATTGACAATGCTACTTTTTATGAATTATCCTATAATTCCCCAAAAGATACCCAGAGGTGTTAATATATAAGTGGAGATATCGATCGGCATTTCTAAGCTTAGTTGCATTTTTTACTTTCCCAAGGGCATTTGTCCGGAAGTGAACGCCATAGCGCAACTACAGGCTGAACTCGCTTACTACGGTATCACAGTCCAGTACGTTAGCCACTATACCACCCTTACTCCATTGGTTATGTAGGAATAGTTGAAAAAATAAAACTGTACGTAGACAATTGTTGATTATTATTATTATTATTATTATTAATTAAGAATAGTTACTTGAAACTATATAATTGTGAATTTATTTAGCTACAAGATGGTTAAAATGTAATACCTCAAATTGCGTGAAAACTAGAGCATATAGGACAAAATCGTTTTTTCATATTTGAAATCAGCCGATAAAAATAGAAAAACACAAACAAAAAAACAAAAAAACAAACAAACAAAAAACAAAAAACAAAAACAAAAAACTCATGCAACTGAGATTTTCAAAAAAATTGTTTTCCTGTATTATTAATACTAAGAATAATTACTTGACGTCACAATTGTTTTATAAATTATTATCATTAGTTGCTTGAAACCATCATCATCGCACGGATTCCTTTGAGTCCCTCTCGCTATCCACTTCTACTAACCATTGCTCTTGGCAGGTCCTCTAGTCAATGTCCAGTGTCCGCACTGAGTTAATATATGTAAATCTTAGTTGGTTGGCCAACACTGGTGTGTCCATATGTAGAAGTTCATTGGAGAAAGTCATTTATGAGTTCGTCCCTGCATCCCCAGCATGACTTACTCATCTCACTTGGATGATTTATGAGATGGGAGGTAAGTAGCCGTACAGTTTCTGTTTTGTAGCGTGTTGCAGTCAGAGTTTGTTTAAAAATAGAACGCAGCATCCTTGAGTAGCCCTCATCAAGTTTTTCCTCTAATCGTTTCGTTAGATTCCAGGTGGTGCAACTATATAGTCGTACTGACACAGCTATTGCTAAGAAGAATTTAAAAACTATATCATCATCATCATCATAAAGTTACGCTGATAGCACAGATTTCTCTCTCTCTCTCTCTCTCTCTCTCTCTCTCTCTCTCTCTCTCTCTCTCTCTCTCTCTCTCCGTCCCTATGTTCCATCGTCCCCGGCAGGTCTTCCAAACTATTTCCAGTGTGCACACAAAGCTGATGAAGTCCTTGCTGGTCGGCCAACAATAGCGAGTCCATATGTAGGGGCCCCAATAGAAGAATGTCACTTATGACTTCGTTCTTGCTTCTCCAACAGTGTCCCGCATGTCTTGTTCGTCTTATGTGAATGGTTTTTGGGATGGAAGGTTAGAAGTCTTACAGACACTGTTTTGTGGGGTACTGCTTCCAGAATTTGTTCAAAACAGCACGTTGCATTATTGTGCAGTTATTGTTTAGCTTTTTCTCCAATCGTTTTGTCAGCGTCCATGTGGTGCATCCGCACACTAGTATTGACACAGTCACAGCTTGGAATAAATTTCGTTTCCTTTTATCGGATAGATCAGATTTCCATATTATCGATAACATGTCAATAGCAGTTCACGCTTTCGCCAGGCGTACGTTGACATCATTTTCAGTAGATGAGATATTGCTGTCGAGAAATGTGAACATGTCTACTAATTTTAGAGGCCTGCAAATTAAAGTGGAGGTGACTCCTCGTGTACCATAGCCAGATACGGATATGCGAAATAGACATTTAATGTTCATATATATATATACATAGAACATAGGAATCTCGAAACACGAAAAACACTTACGACTTCTTAGTTCAGGTACGAAACTTTTTATTACCTTTGAGTTTAAAGGTTCTTCGACATTAGGAGAGCGACACAAATTATTTCTATTCTGGCTTTTTTATCTGTCCCCCATCTCGTGCGACACCTGCCCAAGGCCTCTGCGAGCAAGCGAAAGTCAACCCTTCTCGTTCGATGTCCAGTTCTCAACTCAACTAACTTTCTTCAAAATTCCCCAAATCCTCCGCGCGCTTCGGTGCATTACGTCATTCACACTGTGTAGCCCTGTTTCCCATCTGGGCTATTGTGACATCTCTGAGTGACACGTCCGCTTTGCGCGCGCGTGAACACCTGCATTAATGTTGCACCTAAGTAATCCATGCACTGAGCCGAAAGGTTCTCTGCCTAACTAAACCCAAAGGCATAAAATGAAATCCCTCGGCCATTATATTACACTCGTCTAAAAGACATGAACTCTGTTTTATTTTTATTCACATTAGGGTCAATGGCTTTTGTTAGTTACTCTAGCCAATGCAGTTGGGATTTGGCTTGTTCAGTTGTATTTGTGAGTAGCTTTATATCATTTGAGTAGTCTGCGTCTGTTATAGTTTCTGCCGAATATCGTCCACTTCTTGCCTGTTTTTTTTTGTTTTTTTTAGAGTAAAACCATTTTCTTTTATTAGATTTATCGACTTTCGAATTATGAAGTTCAGTCAGACTATAAACATGTATGGCGCTTTCATCGCTTTGTAAAAGTCCCCAGACAATATCGATGAAGTTGATGTTGCCATCAGGTGAGTGAACCATTGCTTCCATGTTTTTGTAGAGCATCATTATAGCTATAAAAGTTTCTTTGGGGAAACCATAAGCTGTTGGTATTTGCTCCTTCTTCCCCTCTGTGTATGGAATCAAATGCTTTGGAAAAATCTACGAAAAATACTATTGACTCGAAATGTTTTGCACGTACTCCTTCGATGATTCGGTGGATAGACAGATTCAGTAAAGTTGTGAATTGATTTCACCAAAAACCATTCTACTTTTTCGTAAGAATTTTCTATATTTCTGATGGGATACGATTAAGAAGCATGGCATTACAAAGCTTAGCAGCTAGAGCAGTGAGGGTTATGCTTCTATAGTTTTAAGTGATTCTGATGTTACAATTCGTGGGGAAGGGAAGAATGCAGCTTTTTGTTTATTTCTCTCTTATAGATGAGTAGTAGAAGTTTCCTGACTGAACTATTTAGTTCTGGCAGTTGACCAATGAAGGTCTTCCGCCTAGTATCTGGCGAAGCACGCCATTAACCCAGCTTTAGATTCATCCCCCTAACTTCACATGTACCATGCTGCTTCCCATGGTTTCCGTTGATATACGCTTGTGAGGCTCGAATTATATTCTCCCTCTTCGAAGACTCTTATCAGGGTTATACATATCCGGTGCTACGCTTATAGGGTTCTCATAGAGTGAGCTTTTCTTCTTAAGAAAAAAAAAAGTTTTATATTTACTCCTTGAATTTTCTTAACTCTTAATGTTAACTATTTTTATTATTATTTAGACCATGCTTTTTGGGTTGACTTCTTACGGTTGGTGATTAATTGCTTTTTCTCCTTCTTGTAAATGTTTAAATATTGCGTACTTTGAAGATTCGGTATAATAAACCTTGCTGCCTTTTCGGCAACACTGTAATTTCATTCAATTTCATTTCATTTTATTCATTCATTCATTTTTTTCTGATGATGTTAGATATTTCCTTTATAAAATTCAATGAGATAGAAAATTTAAGAGATTTGGGTTTACCTTCGAGGGCTATTTTTGTTTCTTTTACTGAAGACAGTCTATTTGCTCTTAAAAATTCCTTTCTTTTACTGTTTGCACTTTTATGACCTTATTTGAATGTTTCAGAGTTTTTTTTTCACTTCTTTTCTCCTTCCCTTTTGCTTTTTTCTTTTATTTCAGTTTTTCCACTTTTTTCTTTTCTCTTGCCAAATTAAGACTCTTAACACATTCATTTGATGTTAAGCGTAGGATAAGATTTTTTTTTGGCGGGAGGAACGGATGTATTGGATTTTTAGTTTTTCCCAGCTTTACGGGACCAAATTTCAAACTATATTATTGATACTTTTAGGCGAATATAGTAACACAAATTAGGATTTGTAAATTTAAATGCATCAAGTTTTAACTTAGTATAAGATATTTTTCTCAGCTTAAAAAATAAACTTTTTTTATTGAAGCAATAACTTTTCTCTTTAAAATCTCCCTAAAAATCCCAACCTTTCAAAATCTGCCTTCTCCCAGTTTATTCGGTGTTTTCTTTTTTCAAGACAACCCTATTTTCCAATCTCATTCTCTCTCTCTCTCTCTCTCTCTCTCTCTCTCTCTCTCTCTCTCTTCCTATCTATCTATAATGGTAATGATTAAAAGATACTGCTAAAAGCGTTTTTAATCCGTAAAACCTTTATAGTACTCAATACACAAAAATGTGGAGCAATATCTAACTCTTCTCCCTCTTCTTTTTGCCCAGCCAGCTGGGGCTGTAAAATACATCGACTGCTTCTCTGCAGATGGGCAAGAACCCTCTCCAACGAGTATCCTGAATATGACACTAAACAATCTTATGGTGAGGTTCCAGTAATGCTGTAGCTTTGGGGGAATACGGAGCACTCATTCATTGCCATCGCTCCCAGGTCCACTCTTGCCCGGAGTGGTAGCATCTGATAGGGCCCTATCTATAGGTTAAATAGAATTAAGCAGCATACTTATGCTAAACTGTATTGTTTGAAATAGAACTGTTTGATTAAACCGAATTGCTTGAAACAGAAATGATTGTATACTTAGATTTAAACTGTGTACTTATGCTAAACTGAATTGCTTGAAATGGAACTGTTTTTGATATTGAAACTGTGCTTAAGCTAAACTGAATTGTTTAATATTGAACTGATTTGAAATTTAACTGTGTGTAAACAAAATCTATACTTATACTAAACTGAATTGGCTGAATTAGAACCGTTTGACTAAACTGAATAGCTTGAAATAGAAATGCTTTTGACAATTAAACTGTGTACTCATGCTTAACTGAATTGTTTGAAATAGAACTGATTATTTGTATAAAAATGGATTTATTTAATGCTAAATCCATTCAATAACATTTATAACTGGTGCCTGTGGTGTAATGGTTATCGGCGTAAGAAATAGACTCGACGACACGAGTTCAAATCCTGATCAAGGGTGATTGCATTTCACATAGCACTAATACCTTTGGGTAAGTTATAAATCCAACTATCCTCCCTTCAACAATGGGTAAATAGTTAGGCAGATTGGACTCTTTAACCTAGGGCAACCGATCCAGGAGAACGAAAACTCTGAAGTCAAGCACGTTAAACCCTGCATAAAAATTGATCTTGTGACATATCTTGCCCGTGCGGAGGGTTTGGTATATATATATACATATATATATACCAGTGTTGGTTGTCACTAAATCACTTTGTGGGTTTGTGGCGAACCAAGTGCAATATAATATGGAGAGTGCTCAATATCTAGAATAGAGCTATTATATAATAGTAATAAATAAATACATATTAGATTTATATATTTACATTCCATGGCATTAAATTTATTTAAATTTATATATCTAAATTCCATGGCATTAAATATATAGATCTAATATATATTCATTTATATATATATATATATATATATATATATAACAGATGTACTTATTTTTCAACTGTTAATAATCATATTTTCATTACAAAGTTTGGTAATAAATAGTGTTTAATAATATCCATCTTAACTGTATAAGGTTTTGCAAGAGGTGCCCGTGGTGTAATGGTTATCGTCGTAGGAATTGGACACGACGATACGAGTTCAAATCCTGGACGAGACTATAGCACTAATAGCCTTGGGAAAGGTATGAATCCAATTATTCTCCCTCCAGCTATGGGTAAATAGTAGGACAGACTAGGTTCTTCAGCCTTGGTAAGGCAACTAGTCTAGGAGAAGGAAAACTCTGAATTCAAACCTATTAAACTCCGCTTAAAAATTGACCTTGTGTCATATCCTGCCCGAGCGGAGGGGTTGGTAAATATGATACGGTTTTGCAAGAAACTATAAAATTCTAGTAAAGAAAAATAGAGGAATACCAGCTGCGTCCATTACTCTATTTTTCTAAAGTACTGGACTGCAAGCCTCGAAGTTACGTTTACTTTTGGATATATTTCTATTGGATATATAAATATATATATATATTTATATTGGATATTTATTATTTATATATTTCCTGTAGGAAAATAATAAACCCATCATAATCCCAGCTATGGGTTAAATAGCATCACTGCTGTTTTTCTACAAGGGTGGATTTGTTATCAAATAACCCACAAAGATTCATATGCCATTAAACAAAGACAAAAACTAAACCAAACTAACAGCCCAGTCTGCTGGGGCTGTAGAATACACTGACTGCATCTCAGCGGAGGGGTAACCCCTTCCCCCGAACCAATTTCTGTCCTGGATATGACATTAAAAAATCCGATAGCAAGGCTCCAGCCTTTGAGATTTGGGGAATGTGGAGTACTCCTTCATTGCCATTACTCCCAGGTTCACTCTAACCCGGAGTGGTAGCATCTGATAGAGTCCTATCTATGGGTCAAACCTATTTGACTATTCAAATTGCATGCTAAAAATGACAGGCCAAATTGAATTGATAGAAATAGAACTGTTTGATAAATAAAAGTTTGTAATCAAATGACTGATGTTTAATTGAATTGTTAGTGATACATAGCAATACTTGAAACCATTTAACTGTGTGCACCAAAAACAGACTTCACACTCGTTTCAAGATGTTATCAACAAAATGTGTTTAAAAATCATATACATTCAATATATGTATAAACAGGATTTGGCATTAAATAACCTAAAATGGTTGATATGCCATAAAACCTAACCAACCAAACCAAATAAAACCAAGAAAAATGTTAGATTAGTAAGGTGAATTGTTTCTGCTCTGGGTCCGAGGACTGTCAGGTAAAAATTAACGTTTTGTAGATTTTTCGTTAGTTGGCTGATAGGTTGGTTTATCACTATTTTAATCCTTGTTGGGCTATTCAATGCCGAAGTCAGTCTTTCTCATTAAAAAAATGCTATATTCATCTCCCTAGCCCGAGCAATGAACACGTGCTTTTTGAGATGATAAAACCGGCTCTCTCCCAGAAACATTCACTGATAGAGGTTCCGAAACAGTTGAAGTATTCTTATAAAACTTTGTAAGAACTTAACTATTCCTGTGTGAATATTTTGTATGCATTTTAATGTTCAAAATCATAGTTCTACAAATAAGAAAGTGGAAATGTAAATATTTCAATACCCAAAACTACTCGAGAAATGGAACTACGAAAAATGAATATTATTGATAGAATTAAAAGATAAAAGCCGAAAGAAAAAGGCAATAACAAAATTGAAGGTTAATTATTTATTGCCCATTAAAAAATGGATTTTTGCATTAAATAACTTACAAAGGTTGATATGCCTTTTATCTTTTAATTCTATCAATAATATTCATCCTTCTTAGTTCCATTTCTTGAGTAGTTTTGGGCATTAAAATATTGGCAAAACATGAATAATAAAAACATTCACAGTTTCCCTGTATGCATAGAGCCATAAATTCTATCACGAGCAAGATGTGACACAAGGTAAATTTTTAAGTGGAGTATGGTTGTCTCAAGAAACCCAGCTTGTTCTATTATTTACCCATAGCGAGAAGATGAAGGGACAGATTCAGGCCTTTCTCGTGGGAATTAGCACGAAGTGAAAAGCAAACAACCTTATTTAGGATTTCCATTCCTGTAGAGATTGATAATAAATAATATCTAATTATAATGGTTTTGATTGAATAATGTTTCACTAGAAATAATAAAATCATGGTTTATAAGGAAATTATCTTTTTATAAAAATTCAGGGAAGAGTACTTACTTATGGGTGATATATATATATATATATATATATATATATATATATATATATATATATATATATATATATATATATATCGTAAATTGCAGCATATAAGTCGACTTTTTGAGCCTGAAAAAATCTCTTAAAAATAGGGTTTGACAAGGATACAAAAAATCAAAATCTTTACCATATAGTGGTCAACCGGCTGTTAAGGTTTGGATTTTAGAATTCCCGTAAGTCGACCTTTGTTATGTAGAATTTTTTTCAGGCTTAAAATGTTGAATTTTACGCTACAAGTGATGCTATATATATATATAAACCCGAGACTTAAAAAGTCCGTGTTGATGTGTTTGCATTTGTTATAAGTGCGTAAACGTTAGGATATCAACGACATTTATTGACTTGTAAGTCTTCATAAAATGTCCGGTATTATTTGCTTAAAATTGCGCTTGGAAGGCGACTTTTCAGTTGATTCCGTAAAATACGTAAGGAAGTTCGGCGAAAAGAACTTAAGCCGCAAAAGAGGAAAAGTTTTTGAATTCTTAGAAGTCAAGCGGCAGAAAAGGAGTGAGAGCGTGTAAAAGTGGAATAAAAATGGAGAATTCTTATTTAACCTTTTAAAGAATAAGAAACCTATCGTGAAAGGAGAAAATCACAAGAGAAATAAAACAGCCAAGTTTCTATCAGATGAAGAGACGCTTATTAGAGAGATATATCAGCCGATCAAGAGATCGATAACGAGATGGAAAGAATAGACTTAAAGTGGAGAGAAACAGAGCAAATGAGAGGCAAAGAGATAATTTTAGAGTTCGAAAAAGAAGGAAAGAGTATCTGACATAAAAGAAGAGAAAAACAGCTTTGGAGTAATGTCATTGCCGTGAGATTCGCCATGGTTGAACTTCAATAACATTTGCAGCATTAGAGAAGTTGGATATCTGCTTCCTGAAATAAAGCCACGTTGAATTAAAAATAAAGCTTGGATTATTTTTAAGTGTACATTTTATTTTTGTAGGGTCTCAGCAAGCCATGTAAAGAATAATCAATATTTCTAATATGAATTACATCAGTTAAGAAGAATAAGAGAAAAAATAATGAGAAGAAGAAGAAGTCTTTAATAAAGACCCAGTGAAAGATTGTAATAAATCGAAAATAATGCTGAATAATAATAATAATAATAATAATAATAATAATAATAATAATGAATACTTGAACCATATCAGTGAACCAACAAAAAACTGTGGAACATGCGTGTGACGATTATATCAATTGTAATTGGTGCGTTTTCAATGATTCCCAAAGAATTAGAGAACGGATTGGAACAGTTTGTTGAGAACTGCCAGAATATCGAGAAGAGTCCTGGAGACCTGAGGACACTTCCTGTCCCTCGGACTCCAGTGAAAGGTCACTAATTTACATCATCATCATCATCATCATCTCGAGCCTCTAGCACGGATTTCCCTGAGTCTTCCTCGCCACTCTATCTTCCATCTCTTTCGGCAGGTCTTCTCGGCTACATCCGGTGTCCGCATAGAGCTGCAGTAGATAAGTTCTGGTTGGTTGTCCAACACTTGCTCGTCAGTGTGAAAGGGTCCAGAGGAGCAAGTCACTTATAAGTTCGTCCTTACTTCTCCAGCATGTCTTGTTCGTCTTATTTTAATGGTTTTAGAGATGGGAGGGAGGTGGCTGTCGAGCTGCTGCTTTAAGGGATGTTGCTTCCAGGACTTGCTCATCACAGCTCGCAACATTCTTGTGCAGTTGCCGTCAAGCTTTTTCTCTATACACTTTGTCTGCGTCCGTGTGGTGCATCCATAAAGTAGAATAGACAAGACTGCTGCCTGGAGTTAGAAATAGCCAAGAAACCTCAAAAACATGAAATGTGTTTTTCATGTTCGACAAAAACATAATAAGCGAATGTAACAAACTAACACAAAAGGAGTACAAGACTTGGCACGACTGGGTGGGAAAGGTGATCCACTTGGAATTGTGTAAGAGGTGAAAATCTTACCATACTACCAAATGGTATATGCACAAACCTGAATCCCACCTAGAAAATAAATAAAAAGTTGGCGACTTTAGTCCAGGGTGACACGAAGGCTTCCTTTTCCATAGCTACCACACTGAGGTGTCGGGGAGGGCACTACTCCATTCCCTAGATTACTCCACTTTACCCATGGTCCTTACCTTATAATGCTGGGTGCTAAGCAAGGCGGTACCGAGTACCACTTTTTGAGTCTTTGATATGATTTGACCTTGGATTGAACCCAGAGCTCTCAGGCTATTGGCAAACACTCGACTCATTAGGCCAATGGACCGGTTTATATGACGCATAAATCATCTGATTTTTTGATACAAGCAAATCATCTAATCCCAACCAGAAAGCCAGTTTTAATAAACAAGAAAAAAAAAAAGAACTTATCACTAGTGGATTTTATTATTCCAGCTGACCACAGAGTGGAAATAAAAGAAAGTGAAAAAAGTTCTTGGATCTTGACAGGAAGCTAAAACATGTGGAACATGAGAGTGACAGTGATACCAGTTGTATTTGGTGCCCTTAGAAAAAAGACTTCAAGGATTGGAAATTAGAGGAATATAACAATATGAGGTATTAACTAGTCCTAAAAACTTATGAGGAGAATGATGCTTTTTTTTAAATTTAGAAAACTGTAATTTTCCTTTTATAAAAATTTAAAACAGACTTATTGTTTTTGAAAGAAATTCAAGCGTCAGTTTAAACGGTCAGTGAGGAACCAGTACTAATCTAACTTTCATGTTGTTAAAACAAAAAGTAAGCAGCCTCGGGATTTAGTCCATTTTAAATCATGACATAATTAAAATCTAATACGTGGAAGGGATACCCTTCCTTCAGACATAGATCAGCGCATTTGATTGGCTAACCAGTGAAAAAGTAGTGGAGGAATACGAAATGATTTTTGATTGGTTAGCCAATCTGGAATTTGTTCCCAGGGGGATCCTCTATAAAAATACATGTTTTTTGGGTTAGTAGAGAGAAGATATCCGATGTCCATACCGAAGGCAGGAGAATAAGAAAAGAAATCTCTCATAGAACTAAAGCCTCTCCAGCAAAAGCCTCACTCACCGAAAAATTGAGTTACATAGAAAGACTGCATCTGCCAGATATCTCATTTATCTGTCAATTTCCATATATATATATAATATATACATATTGTTACACCATTGTGTTTCAATAAACAGTTGCTAATTATTAACGGTGAGTTTCTCTTGTCTTTGAGTTGCCAACACCCAGACAACTTGTTCCAATGAACCACTCCAGCCGTCAAAAATTCTGGATAGATTGTGTCATCTCTCATCTGTGGATCTTTCAAACACAACGTGGGCACAGAGGGAGTTGATAAACCAACTAGACGGAAACGTATGTGGTTGTCACGGAACTAAGGCCACAATTAAATACCGTGGCTAGCTTAGGACCAAAGGAAGAATCGAGATCATAGTGACCACAGCATTGTTAAGATCGTCTAAAATACCTAGAAGAGTCCTGGATAGTTGAGGAGACTTGCTGTCACTCAGACTCGAGTGAAAGACCGCAAATTAAAACTGGGATGAAAAACTTGCAAGGAGTGGTATAACAGCATCATTAATAATAATAATAATAATAATAATAATAATAATAGAGGATTTAACTATTCCAGCAGATTTTATAGTGAAATTAATGAAAAGCAAAAAAAAAAAAAAAATAAAAAAAAAAATAGATCAATACCTAGACCCTGTCAGAGAAAAAGAAAACAAACAAAAAAGAAATAAATAACTCCCATATAAACAAAAACAAATCCAAAACAAAAAACAAAACAAAAACAAAATAAAACTAAAAACAAGCAAAAAACAAAATTGGACCCAAAAAACTAGAACTTGGTGATAGTCACACCAATGATAGAGCCTTTGGATCACTCCCAAAGAACTTGCAGAAAAGATTGGGGATACTGGAGATCCGGGAAAAGATAGAGATTATCCAGAACTCACCACGGTTAAGATCGGCAAGAATACCAAGAAAATTTCTGGAGAACTGAAAGGATTTGATTTAACTCACATTGCCGTGAAAGCCACCATTTATTATTGGTATGAAGACTCACATAGACATAACAGAAAATATAACAACAGTAATAATAATAATAATAATGATGATGATGATGAATTGAGTAAAATTTTTACCATATTGACCGTACTATATGCATAAACCAGAATCTTTCCTAGCAATGAGGCGCAAAAATTCTCTTGGTGGTAACATAGCCAGATATACGGCTATGTGAAATGGACATATAATGTTCATAAAATGTTCATAAACAAATATATAGATAACATAGGAATCTCGAAATACGAAAAACACTTGACGACTTCTTAGTTCAGGTACGAAACTTTTTATTACCTTTGAGTTAAAAGGTTTTTCAACATAAGGAGAGAGATACACCTGACTTTTCCATCTGCCCCAAACCACGTGCGCACCCGACACAAGGCCAAGGCAAGCAAGCGAAAGTCAACCTTCTTCTTCCGTGGCACGATTTCAACTCACTGACTTTTCTCAAATCTCAGCCCACGCTTCCGGTGCTTGACGACATTCACATCCCTAGTCATATCCGCTATCTGGGATTTTTATTGTGACATCTCTGAATGACACGTCCGCTCCGCACGCGCGTGAACACCTGCGCTTATGTTTGCACCTAACTAACCCATGCACTGAGCCGAAACGTTCTCAGCCTAACTAAACCCAAAGGCAAGATATATAAAACGAAATCCCTCGGCCATTATATTACATGGGACATGGAAATACAAACGCTCACACAATCTCGAGAGGGGGTGTCCTCGTGGTGTAATGGTTAAAACGATGGAGTGCGGAATCGTAGTAAGTGAGTTCGTACTCCAGTCACGCTATTACGTTCACTTTCGGGCAAATACCCTTGGGAAAGGTATGAACCCCCTTTCCCTCCCAGCTATGGGTTGAATAGTACCACAACTGTTCTTCTAGGAGAATGGCTTTGGCATTAAATAACCTACAACGGTTGATATGCCATTAAAAACAAAGAAACCAATAGAAAAAAAACGATCTCGAGAAGACCATGGCGAGTATTAATTTACAGAAGAACTTGTCAGCTGATGGATTTTGTCGTTTCGGTTTACCCCAGAGTGAAAATAAAAGAAAACTAAATGATAGACAAGTACCTAGATCTTGCCAGAGGTCTTAAAAATCCATGGAACAAAAAAGTAACTGGGATACCAATAGTAGTAAGTAGTAAGATTGGAACGGTTCCCAAAGACCTCGAAAAGAGACTAGGAAAACTGGACAATAGAGGATCTTTCTTCTATTGGAGACTATCAAGATCACAGCACTGTTGACATTGGATAGAATACTTAGAAGAGTCCTGAAGAACTGAGAAGAATTGTCACTCAGACTTCTGTAAAAAAAACACTAGTAAAACAGAGGAACAATAATAATAATAATAATAATAATGATAATAATTGTAAAATGCATGAAATACTAAGAAAAGAAGATTTGTATTTGAATCTACAAATATTTTTAAGGATAAGTGTACTGAGTAGTCACTTTTGTAATGAGTGAGAGGTAGGCACTAAAATATAAGAAAACAATTGGTGAATATAAAGTGGAGAGGAAACTGCGATATCTTGTTAGCGAGTTCAGGCTCCAGTCTCGCTATTACGTGGTGAATTCAATAAGTTTCCAGACTTTTTTGTACAGGCATTTAAAATTTTCGAAATATTAAAAAAATGTCTAACATGGGTTTGTAAATAACTATCACCCTAAAATATCCGGTGTAGTCGTTATCGCCGTAGGAAATGAACACGGCGATACGAGTTCAAATCCTGGACGATACTGATTGCATTTCACATAGCACTAATACCCTTGGGAAAGGTATGAATCCAATTATTCTCCCTCCAGCTATGGGTAAATAGTAGGACAGACTAGGTTCTTCAGCCTTGGTCAGGCAACTAGTCTAGGAGAAGGAAAACTCTGAATTCAAACCTGTTTAACTCCGCTTAAAAATTGACCTTGTGTCATATCCTGCCCGAGCGGAGGGGTTGGTAAATAGTATCACCCTAAAATATCCGATTGTATATTCTTCCACTTGAAAGAGTAAAATCCCGCTATCTTTGGTTTAGAAGAAAATTATTTTTGAAAAAATTCTTAGGAGTGTACTTATCTATACGCGATACCTTATGTAATTCCCCAACCCCTCCACAATGGGTCGGATCTGACCCAAGGTCAATTTTATAAGCGGTGTATAACAAGTTTGAATTCAGTGTTTTCCTTCTCTTTGACTGGTTATCTTACCAAGGTTAAAAATCTGTCTTACTATTTACTCATTGCTGGAGTGAATAGATGGATTCATGCCTTTCCCAAGGGCATTAGCTCAAAATGAAACACAATCAGCTTCGTCAAAGATTTGAAACTTGGTCGCCGATTCCATTTCCTACGACGATAACCGTTACAGTAAGGGCGTCTCCAGTACCGTATATAACAGTGTATAAATAAATGTTTATGCGTATAAGCGTATTCGCATATAATTGTATGTTGTTTATTATATAAATCTAATATTATTAATAAAATAGAATAAAACAGAATAAAATAGAATAAAATAAAATTTTGACCGTCATCACAGTTTTCTTTCTCAGCTTTGCCCAGCCTTACACAAAACATTAGAATCTCCCCTTAGAGTGCTAAAGAGGGATTTTCAACGGATCACGCAAATTTTGCAAAATTTCAACAGTTGAAAATTTCACTGGTTGGTGAATTCATTTTTTTTTTTATAACATCGCAATGACAAAACATGTTTACATGGAAGGAAGAGGCACGCTGTTTATATTGTTCTGGATTTAAACTAAGCAAAAGAAAAAAAAAAAATGTCATTTCAGTTTACAGAAATCTCTTTGATGAATAAGCAAGACAGAATCTCACACTAGGTCAGGCTACGAGCCAGACACTGTTTCACTTCGTCAATGATGTCTATGTGAAATGCAATAGGACAATAAGTGGCAGCAATCTGTCGGCTGCTGTGACGCAGTTATTTAAACTGGAAGAGTTAGCACAGTTATTTAGACAAGTAGATCTGGTGATGTCGGTCTTTCCAGCTGGCGCCTGGTCACAAGATTGTTAGTCGATAATTCTTGGGAAAGAGCCATCACTTGCCAGCGTCTCTCACAGGCATATTTTCCTTCGGTGACCTTAGAATTTGTTTAGGTTTTCTCTGTTCTGTACGACTTGAGATATTTTTTGTTTATTTCTAATAATAATAATAATCCTCGGGAATTATATTCTTTCATTCAGGCTTTGCATTTTCACGCATTTTTATATTTTTGTCACTGTTCTTTTTGCCTTTTCCTCTTTTTTTTTTTTTTTTTTTTTTTTTTTTTTAGCTAACATCATATTCTTTAAGTGTGTTTATTCCTTTCAATTATTTTTTCAAGATTTTCCGGTTCTTTCTTTCTTTCTTTTTTCTTTCTTTCTTTTATCATCACGTATATTTTTTCTTTCTTTGTCTTTTATCATAGCTCGTTTCTTTCTTTCTTTCTTTCTTTCTTTCTTGTTCATGCCTGAAAACTGATGCACATTTACAATGTGAACATATATGCATAGCTGAACTCTGTTCATAAACATACACATACCAGCACTCAAAAATTACATAATTCCCTGAGCACTACTTTGCATGGAATTCGCACCCACAAACATTGCTCGTATATATATATATATATATATCATCCACTAACTTTGAATTTTTCTATTGTTCTCTCGGCTATTTTAATTCCTTTCTAAACGTCTCTCTTTTTTTCTGTAGATATGTGGGCGTAATTGTGAGATCGAAAGATAGAAAGAATGAAGAAGTGAAAGAAAGAATTTATTTAGACGCACGCTTGAGAGAGAGAGAGAGAGAGAGAGAGAGAGAGAGAGAGAGAGAGAGAGAGAGAGAGAGAGAGAGAGAGATTCTATCTATAATTGCGTGCGTGCACTTTTATGCTGGTGTTGTATGTGCATTTGCGTTTAATGCATTCTTATGATTTTTCGGATTTTTCTCTATCACTTGCTTAATTTTATTGAAAAATGTAGGCCATCACGAACGCTGCCACCATGAACGCCAGTTTCATTTCTAACTCAGAGAATTTATTTTCTGCATCATCATCATCGTCGTCGACTACATTTGAGTTTTCTTTTTGCCTTAAGCATTCTCTCTCTCTCTCTCTCTCTCTCTCTCTCTCTTGTCGTTACCATTGAGTTTTCAAATCGGTTGTATCATTGTGAATCAAGAGACAGCAAGTCTCTTTAATACTCTCTTACTCTCCTCTAGTATTCCATCTGAATTTTAGTTACGACTTGACAAACAGTGAACCCGTCAGGTTCATTTTGTAGAAGCAGTTGATGATGATGATGATATCATTTATTAAACTTTGGTAAGTCTGGCACACAGGCCTCAAATGACTTATAGTACCTACTGGCATTAAATGGTCACCAATTTCAAAACTGAACGGGCTAATCGCTGCTTAACTTTAATAACCCGAACTTTCAGCATCACTGAGTCTCTCGAGTGGGGTCCAGGAATTTGCAGATTATATAATACAATTTAACATAAAAACAAATCTTTTCTAATTATCATTATCATAACATGGCCTAGTCGGCTGGGGCTGTAGAATACACCGACTGCTTCTCCGCAGAGGGCTAAGACGCCACCAATGAGTGTTCTGTATATGACACTAAACTGATGGTGAGGTTCCAGTGATACTAGAGCTTTGGGGAATGCGGAGTACACCTTCATTGCCATCGCTCCCAGGTCCGCTCTGACACAGAGTGATAGCACCCGGTATTTATGGGTCAAATAGAACTGTATTGACCTTTAAACTATGTACTATATATATGCTTAACTAAATTGTTTGAAATAGAACTGTTTGATCATTTAAATGTGAGTAAACAAATGACTGAAAAAAAAAAGAGCTCAGGCTCGTTTAAAAATGTTATCAACAAAATGTGTTCAGAAATCATATATATTTAATATGTATGTATAAAAAGGATTTAGCATTAAATAACCTGAAATGGTTGATATGCCATAAAACCAAACCAAACCAAACTATCATCATAATTATATTTTCTTCCTATGTGAGTTTTTCACATTAGTTTTACAGGCGAGTTTTCATTGAAGTTCAAGTGACAGCAAGTCTCTTTAGGTTTCTAGGACTCTTCTGAGTATTCTAACCGATTTTAACGGTACTTTGGTCTGAATAGTCTCCATTCTTCCTCTGATAATTCGTTTTGTATCCACTTCTTGGTCATCCCCCTAATCATAACCGTATTTCTGAGCATCATCAAACATTTAGTCAGTTTTGTAATTTATAAGCCCAAAACATTGTTGTAAGCGAGTTCAACATCCAGGTCATGCTATTGCGTTCATTTTTGGGCTAATATATTTGGAAAAGGTACAAAACCCTCTTATTTCTCCAGCAATGGGTTAGATAACACCACTAGTGTTCTTTAACAACGACGGCTTTGACATTAAATAATCAAAAAAGTTTAGTGTGTATAAATTACGCTTCTTCAGTTCTTGAGTGTTTTGTCACCGATGAAAAGTTTACTGTACTTTTCTTCCTTTTACTATGTGCTAACAAATGATCAATAATAGATTGTTATATATATATATATATATATATATATATATATATATATATATATATATATATATATATATATATATAAACAAACCGGATTCGGCATTAATTAACACACAAGGGAATTTTTAACATAAATGTGTAAATCTACCGATAAATCTAAATTCGTTAAGAATTCATCTCTTTACCTCACTCTTTCTGTCTCAGTCCTTTGCTCTACACTAAGTGCCAATTATTATTATTATTATTATTATTATTATTATTATTATTATTATTATTATTTCCGTAATAAACAACGGGAGTATTTATGATTGGTTGATTGATGTTTTATGGCATACCAAACCTTGTAGATTATTAAACGCCATCCCTGTTTATATATATATATATATATATGTATATATATGATTTGTTAGTGAATAGTTTGTAGGTAACTTTGCACACAACTGCATGGTTTCAAATAACTAATGATAATAATCTTAAGTGAATGATTGAACAGTTTTATTTGACCGACTGATGGGACCCTAATAAGCACTACCACCCCAGGTTCGCATTCCCCAAACTCCAGGATTGGAGCCTCACTATTGAACGCATTTTAGTGTCAAATCAGGACACTCAAAAAATCTTGTTTTTCTTAATGTGATTGACCCTCATCTACCGCATTCTGAAGCCCCTTTAAGATAAAAAGGCTGGATGTTTGCCATTAGAACAATTTGAAGAATACGGTTGAAGCAATCATATAAGTTCTAGTGCTTGACATGACCAGTGGAGTGATCAAATCGGACCTTTCTGACCGCCCGACTAACCCAAATGAGAGCCAAAGTGAAGTGCTGCAGGTAACATGACCACTAGCTGCCGAGCCACGGACTGCTCAGCCTTCAGGAGTCCATTCTCGAATTTTGTGGGTCGCCACTTATAGCCAACGGATGGCCAAGCTGGATGTGGGGTATTACTCCTCCGCAGAAGTGCGATCCGCGTATTCTACAGCTCTAACCACAAGGACGGGAGTATTTATGGATCGGTGCATCTATTTCTATATGATTTCGAAATAGTGTCATCAGTCGTATCGATGAGTTTCGAACGCTGGATGATTGATTGACTGAAATCTTTTCAAATCTTAAGAGTAAACAGAATGAATATAAAAAAGAAAGAAAACATGAGAAGAAAGCAAAAAGAGAATAAATTTGAAGGAAAGGGAAAGAAGTAAGTAGAAAGAACATTGTTAGGTGTCTAACTCTCACCTCCATGAGTTGCATTTTCTATCAGAGAACACAGATATTGGGAGGGAGGTGGAGGAACAGAGTCATTGTCTTCTGGTTATTAGTAATCACCACATGACATGAAAGAAACACTTGACACAAAGTCTTTTAAACAATCGTCGAACGTTTATTATTTTCAGAGGCCAGTCGCGTGTACGAATCGCCAGTATTCAGGCGAGTTGTCTGGACGAGAACTTTCTGTTAGCTATAAATTCAAACACCAGGTAGAATCCCTTCTCTCATGATCATCGGATGTACTTTAGTGTCATAACTTGGATACTCTTTGAGCCTGTGCGCGTTAAATGTTGTTTTACTTCTCTGCAAGGAATGGGGTCGGCATATTCTTGGTTCATGTATCGTTCATTCACACTCTTAAGAATAATTATTACTAGAGGAATAAATCACGGATATATTTGAATTTCTTAGAGATTTTTTTAAAAAAGAAAATCAAGCAAATAACATATTTACATATATTCACATGTTAGGTTTGGTTTGGTTGGGTTTTATGGCATATCAACCATTGTAGGTTATTTAATGCTATATTCTCTCTATGTATATTATATATGATTTGTAAACGTATAATTTTTTAATAACATTTTTAAACATGCCAACTTAGTTATTTGCATACAGTTAAATAGTAATACTTATGATTTGTTGGTAATATCATTTTAAAGTGAGACAGAAGTAATTTGATAGCACACAAGTATTAATATTGTTTGCACATAGTTAAATGGTTCCAAATATTCCAACACAAATTATTCTATTTAATATTAATCATTTATTTGAATTCACCTGAATATAAATAGTTTTATTTGCACAAGCATTGCTATGTAACACTAACAATTCAATTTAGGCTCACAGTTAAAGAGTTTCAAGTATTGTTAATCAGCACTAATAATTCAATTCAACATTACTCATTCGTTAACACACAGTTAAATTGTTCCATGTATTGCTATGTATTTCTAACAATTCAATTAAATACCAGTCATTTGTTTACACACAATTAGTCAAACAGTTCTATTTGACCCACACAGAGGACCCTATCAGGTGCAACCACTCCGTGTCAGAGTGGACCTGGGAGAGATGGCAATGAAGGGGTTCTTCATATTCCACAAAACTTCAGGGCTTGAGCCTCACAATCGGATGGTTCAATATCATATAGAGGACACACATTGTAGGATCTTACCCTTCTGTAGAAATGCAGTTGGTGCATTCTACAGCTCCCGCCGACTGAGCTATTTCATATTAGAATCATCCAGTGTATTTATATTTGAATATGATTGATTAATAGATTTTTTTTCATTTATTACCCTGTCGGTGGGGTTAAGAATATACTGATTTCATCCTCTACAAAAGAGTAAAACCTCACCCCACAAAGAAGTATCCTAAGTATGACACTAAACTGAATTCGTAGATGAGGCTCCAGTTCTTGAGCCCTGGGGAGTGTGAAATAAACTTTCATTGCCATAACTCCCTGGTCCAATCTGATCCGGTGCGGTAGTGCCCGTTAGAGTCTCATCTATCTGTAAAATAGATATGTTTGAAAATTATTTGTATCGGATAGAAATGCTTGAAACCATTTAATTGTGGGTAAACAAATTATCATGATAAAATACAAATAGTTACTTGAAACCATATGATTGAGTATAAAGTAAGTTGGCGACAGTAGTCGAGGGCGACCCGAAGGCTCTCTTTTCAATAGCTACAACACCGAAGTATAGGGGAGGGCGCTACTCCATTCCCAGGATTGCTCCACTTTACCCTTGATCCTCACCTTATAGTGCTGAGTGTTAAGCAAGGCGGCATCAAGTACCATTTTTTGAGTCTGGTATGACTCGACTTTCGATTGAACCCCGGTCTCCCGAACAACACTTGAAAGTATATAACAGTCCAAGTTATTTGAATTAGATTTGGTTTGTTTGTTTAATGGCGTATCAGCTTTCGTGGATTATTTAAAGCCAAATCCATCCTTGTAGAAGAATAGTAGCGGTACTATTTATTCCATACCTATGAAGGAAAAAGGAGGTAATAGTTTTCTTAAGGGTATTCGTTCGACAGTGAACTGGATGTCACAGTCACAGAAACAGCATGCTGTACTGCAAACTATTCACGTTGGAAGCTCTCCTATGAAGATTTCACAGTATTTGGGTTCCAATCTGAGGACAGATTCATATTCCTATAGATGAAAAAAAAAAAAAACACACAACATTATGATGTTTTGAGTGGTCACTAACGATGGGAACGTTATGCCTCTATTTATCATCC